>JAVBJF010000141.1:0-600000 GCA_033439095.1 Pseudococcus viburni
GTAGCCCCTTCAATTTTAAAGATAGGCAAAAAGTCATGAAGTGAAAATTAGCTCAGTTTTCAGAGTACTATCCATTCCCATGGTTGAAAAAAATTTCGACGTGATTTTTTTGGAAGCAGCATTTGCTCCTTCAAATTTCAAAATAGGCAACATGTTCATCTCGAGGGTTTTTTTTAGTGGTATCCGTTTATATCCAAAAAAAATATGTTTAGCAGACGATTCATGGAACACCCTGTATATTTGGATTTTAAACGGTACCATTTAAAAACAGTTCGTCTTAGGCATTTATTGGAAAATATTTTCAAATTTTGGTACATGGATTTTGGTATTCATTTTTATTGGATTTTCTATTTCTGGAAGGTTGATTTTTTCAGAATATATCGCATTCAAGTTTCGATCCTTGTATTATTGATTTCGATTTTTGATTTTTCTCAAAATTATTTCAGTTTCGAAATTCAAAACATGACTTCTTTTTTTCTTTTACTGATTCTACTGCAATGTAGGTACTTATGAGCGAGATTTTTTTACAACCAAAAAAATCAATAATAACGCTCTAGAAACGAACTGATTATTTTTATTATCCAATTTAAAAACTCTTTCATTTTATTACGCTTATTACTCTCGTAGCCTACAGCCTAGGAAAAAAAATTTCCTACGTAATGTTGCTCGAATCAGGAATGCAGTGAAATTTGCATACATCAAATAACGTGTTGAAAAGTGAGCAGCTTTTAATTAATTAAAACTTTGTAGCTCAATTAATTACGTACGCTTTTCAGCGCCAACTTTCACATTGGTGGAAACAAGTATTGTATACGTAATCCGGTATTACGTACAACAATTATTACAACTTTTTATTATTAGAATACCTACCTTACTTAAAACCTTTTTGTCTACGTGGAAACAAAATTTGGCGGTCAAATTGATCAACCCTTGTTGATGTTTTCTCCCCCATTCTCAACAATGATGTAAATTTCATTTGAAACTTGGAAACCGCTGATAATCTCGACGTTTTCATATCGCGAAAGGGTTTTTTTCATTATTAAATAATTTATAACGAAGAAACGATTAAAAAAAAGAGCTTACGCCGGTTTCTGTTTCCGACTTTGGTATAATTAAGGAGCTCGGAATTTAGATTAGAAATGGTTGGCGGGTCTTAAAGCTAAAGATTAATTAACATATAGGTGGCTGTATGCCAGAGCGCGGACGAGTCATCCGCAAAATACCCATAAAATTCCCATTAAACAAATAGAATATTACGTTTGCTTTCGGATTATTACACGTCGAGCTAGGAAAAAATAAGTACATGGAAAAAGTACCTATAAGAATTTCTGCTGGTTTAGAAAAAGAAAAAAGAAATGCAGCTTATTAGTTTTCTTTGCGACGTTGTGTAAAGAATGTTAAGCGTGCCAGTCTCGGGGTTATCTTTGGTTTGCCTGCGCATTGCTCAAAAGTAATGGCGAATGACAAAATAACTTAATTGACTCAAACGGAAAAGTTAAAAATGACGGCATCGAATAGACGTAAGATGAAAAACGTTTTATAAACTTTGTAAACTTTCTAATTGACTAAACTCGCTGAAACCGAAATGAGGAAATTGAGTTTTAAATACGCGACTGAGTAAATATCAAATACCGTATATTAGGTTTAAATGAATTTTTTATATCAGTCTTCAAAGCGAAACAATCATTTTTATGATTTTTTTTTTCATTTGCTGTAACAACACCAGTGTAGATCTAATTTGTTTCATGGAAATGAGTCAACTTACGTTGGCGGGTTATTCAACTTTTTTCGAAAGATTATTCAACCTTTTGGGAAACGAAAATAATGACTAATGAAGTTTTATAAGCGAGTAATGAGTTAAGAATGTTTGGGAAAAATGAAGAAAATTTTCATTGCTAGAGATGAAATTTCGGTTCAATTTTCGAGTGAGAAATGACCAAAAAAATTGAAAATTTATCGATTTATCAATCGGGATATGTTTTGAGTTTGAGGTTGATGGGTATATATTCTTAATTTTCTAAGAAAATAGCCTCTAATTATTGAAGAAAAAATATAATTCCAATAGTTTCCATTTTTCACGGAGAAATCACATCTCAATATTGGACTGATTTTTTTTCATTGGTTACTAGACTTGATGATTAAATAGGCACTAATGATTCATATACTTACCAAACAAAATTAAAAAATTGATGACATTTTCTCCCTCTTTACTTCGTCTTTTCAATTATAGGTACTTACTACTGATGTACATAAGAAAATCGGGCATTCAAAATTTCAGTTCGCTTGCGTTTTACATAAATTTTAAAACAAAAATTGCTGTGAAATGATTTATAAAAATTTTATCAAATTTTCCTTTATTTATAGAAATTGACAAAAATTTGAAAAGTTTCCTTTCAAAAATATCAAAAATTGGAAAAATAGTAAACGTCTATCGTAATTGAGCAGTTTTCAAAGTCTTGTCTAGATTTTTCTAATTTGACAGAATTTTCAGAAATTGACGAACTTTTAAAGTTCGACAAAAATACTAAAATCTCTAAAATTGACAAAATTGTCTGAATTTGACAGAAAGTCGTGATTCAAAAAAGAATTCAAATCTGATGAATTACCGTGGTTCACCAATGGCGGCCACTCGCCCAGTGGCGGCCACCCTTGACGAATTTTAGCTATAATAAGAATTCGGAAAGTGATTTGGTAACACTGATTGCTCAGAAATGTTGGTACGGGCCTTATGCACACGTACCATGGTGAATTTTGTGTTCGGATGACACAATAAAAATTTTAGAAAAAATTTTGTGATTGAATTTTGATAAGTGAAGTTTTTCGAAGATTTTCTTACGTATTTGCTAAGGTAAGTGAAAAAGTAAAAAAATTCCTAAAAATAGAAAATGTAAGTTAGACTTGTGTTACTTGTACCATATGAAAGAAGAAGGTTTATCCAGGGTCGCGTTCGCGACCCACCCCGCCCTCCCCCGTCAGAAACGTAAACATAAACAACACGTAGCGAACAGACACTGTTATTCTGAAAGAAACTTGCCGTTGTTTTGCGCGTGCCGCCAACACGTTTTTTTCGGAAAACGAAGGATAAAACAAGAAACTTTGAATGCAAAGTTTCTTAATTTATTAAAATCTATCTTTTAAGACCAAAACGAACTTTCTACAATGAAAAATCGCGAAGTTACAGATACCCACGTTTTGGTGATTTTACTAAAATTCTTCTCTATCTCCAATCACGATTTTGAAAAAACGGCTGAATGAAATTTCATGAAATTTTGAGTGTGTGTTCTATTCCTGTGTCTTAAGATAATGTCGTGGAGAAATTTTGAAAATTTTGAAATTTGCCCCTTCACCCCCCCTTTTGGGCCCCCAAAAATTTTCAAAATTCAAAATTGACCTTATAATTGTGTTCTTTGGGTCAAAATGCATCTATGTGAAAATTTTCAGATCAATTCAACTTTTTGAAAGCGATTTAGAGCTGTTTTAAATTTTCCAAAATGCTCAAATTTGGTCAATTTGAAATTCAAAATTTTAAAAAACAGTGACTCGTTGAGCATTGGGGGTAGCAAAAGCGATTGAAGAATTGAATGAACTATTTGTGTAAAAAATTTCAATACGTTTAATGCCCTCTAACGATCTGTAGCTTTGTCTAAAGTTTTGTGAAAAGTGTAAATCCTATTATACTAAAATCCAAGGTGAATTTTGCCCTTTTTGGGAGATGTCGAAATAAATATCGCTGGCCGCTAAAATTTAAAGTCTGAATTCCAGTTAGGTAGGTACTTTAATAGGATACAAAATGGACAATTTTTTTTTTTTTTTAATTTGTTTCTAATCCGCTAGCCAAAAAAACGTACAACTTGTTGGTTAGCAAATTGGGCAATTCTAGGACGTTTGTTTACATTCGTTTTGAGAGTCATTTTCTTATCACGTCAATAAGGAATGATATGAAATGAAAAAATCGCCCGAAAAAAAAGGACGTGAAATATTAATGTAAGTAATTTTACGTAATTTTTGATTTTTTTTTCAACAAAAATTTACAAACTCTGGATTTTTCCAGTAAATTTTTCAAACTTTAAATTTTTTCAACGTAAATTTTCAAGTTCTGAATTTTTTTCCTGTAAATTCATTCCTCAGAATTTTTCAAACTTCAACACTTCTACGTAAATCGGAGTCTTTTTTAGGAATATTCTGAAAAATACAATTGACAATTATTTTTCACAACTACATTGAAAATAATGAATTATACAATAAGAAAATAAAGGGTACCGGCGGTTAAGATAGGCGAATCTACCCCCGAGCTGAAATTCGAAACTAATCGATGGAATTAGGTTCTTAGGGTCTGAAAACCATGTGGTAAAAATTTTGGCCTCCAACTCCACTCCTAGCCTCAGTTAGTGACTTTCTGACTTTCAAATCTTCCCCTCCCTTCTCTTATCCATTAATTCTGCAGAAATTTGAGCATTTCATCCATTTTCTAAGATTTTCAGCACTTTTCATCAACTGTGCTGTGGCTTTGACCAATCTTTTATTCAAATTTAATTCACTTTTTTCACTGATTTTTCGCGATAAAAAAAACTAAATTTCATGATTTAAAGTAAAATGATCGAGAAAAGAATGTTTATCGGGGTATTTTGACCTGCTGAACACGAATACGGGATTGGTTTTTTTATTTGTTCATTTTTTTTTTGTATAAAATGTTCAAAATTTGAAAAATCTGCCAAAATAACAATATTTGTGTATCGATTTTTGTAATTTTTGGCTTTTTGTTTAACATAACGACAAAAACCAAAAAATTCTACCAAAAATAATTTTTAATTTTTTAGTAGGTATATTTTGTAGGATAGCGGTTCTTTGGTTACATGGCGTTTTTTCACGTTTAAAAACTTCAGATGGCCAAAAAACGCGAAAGATCACACCAGAATGATGAGAAAATTATTATAAATCCACTTCCACAACATATTTCTGTTGAACTTGGAAATTCTTGAAAATAATGCTGTAAAATGGCCATAATTTGAAATAGGGAAGTAAGGGTCAATTTTTTCCAGAATTTGTTATATCAAGGGACACCTTTTAAGGGTGTTAGAATAGAAATTGGAGCTGGAGCTGAATTCTTCTAACTTTCAACGGAAGTTAAGGAAATTTTCGGTTCTTTGGCACAATGTTACATCTTGTAGAGGGGTTTTGGCTGTTTCTTTGAAAGAAACCCTTCCAGAAATGTTATTTCCTTTGATTTTTCACATTTTGAGTATTTTTCATACAGAAAGAAGTGGCCAAACTGAATTTCGTAGATTTAGTCCTGAATACTAACCATCCTTACCTAATCCCTAATACTGTACCAATAATAATGATAAAAAAAAAAAAAACGAAAAGTTTAGGAGGTAGCGACTGCTACTTCCACTACCCTCTGCAGGCGCGCTTGGTAATATGGAATGGATGAATTCAAATAGTTTTCCATATGGGACTACGTATAAAAAATAACTGATATCCCCCAAAATATTCTCCTAAAAAGAAAAGTAGTCCCCGCCCTCTCCCGACAGAAACGCAAACAAGTTTCAGGTAACCTATGAACTGTTAGATATTGTGGTTCTATGTTTCTACCAACATTTTTACTGTAACAGATTTCTATCTCTGTTATAATAAGTATTTCAATAACAAACGATTATGATATAATGGTGAAATCCGCCCTGAAATACATCCTCCCACTTCACCAACTATTCAACATGCATCTTTGGTAGTACGTTTATCTCCATTCACAAATAACACATGCCAAATTTTGGTTTCTTATATGATGAGTGTTTTGGCACTGAAATGTTATGATAGTGAAGTCTGCCCTGAAATTGTGCTCCCAGAATTGCCAAAAAAAAAAAATTCAAGAGAACTCACGTGCTGAGTACACTGTGTGGAAAAGTGGCACTGATGGAAAAAAATTCAAAAAAATGCAAAAAAATGGGGGGCGGACACACGGACAGTGTAGGGTAAAATTTGGCTATTCGGGGTCCGTGTCCGCCCCCCATTTTTTTGCATTTTTTTGAATTTTTTTCCATCAGTGCCACTTTTCCACACAGTGTACTCAGCACGTGAGTTCTCTTGAATTTTTTTTTTTTGGCAATTCTGGGAGCACAATTTCAGGGCAGACTTCACTATCATAACATTTCAGTGCCAAAACACTCATCATATAAGAAACCAAAATTTGGCATGTGTTATTTGTGAATGGAGATAAACGTACTACCAAAGATGCATGTTGAATAGTTGGTGAAGTGGGAGGATGTATTTCAGGGCGGATTTCACCATTATATCATAATCGTTTGTTATTGAAATACTTATTATAACAGAGATAGAAATCTGTTACAGTAAAAATGTTGGTAGAAACATAGAACCACAATATCTAACAGTTCATAGGTTACCTGAAACTTGTTTGCGTTTCTGTCGGGAGAGGGCGGGGACTACTTTTCTTTTTAGGAGAATATTTTGGGGGATACTATATTTTTCATTCCTAGACGACCTCGATACCTTAAAAAAGGTCGCCATTTGCCGGGTGGCCGTTATTAGATAATTCAAATAACGTATTTTCAATGACGGCCACCAGTGGCCGTCATTGACGATTCTGTCAAAAATGGGAAATTCAATGGCGGCCACTTCACTTTTTTTTTTCAATTCGAATAAAAATTCAACTGTTTAATCCAGGGAATATGGAATTAAATGATGATGTCATACGTATATAAAATTTGGCTTTGTTTTTGGAATGGTTTTTGGAATTTGGAAACGATTGTTGTAAAAAAAAAAAAGAAAAAAAATTACCGGAAGTATTAAAAGGAATAATTATATTCGGCCAGTAGGGGAGTTGTAAAAAATGGCGCGGCTCTGTTTACATTCTATTTCTTATCGTTTTGGAGGTACTTTCTTATCACACTGTATGTATTCTTATGGGAAATTCTCGATTTTTGAAAATTAATTAAAAATCGAGTAATAAACGTAGATTGATGATTTTTGTTTTAAATTAAAGTACAATTCTTCCTCTTTTCGAGAATATTTTTTTCTCATACTTACACCGCTTATTCATTGTGATATATTGTAATTACTGGAGGCTCCTTTTTCACTTTTTCAAAAAGAAAACAGCATAAAAATAGACTTCAGTGATACATGTAGTTCATTATCTGGCTCCGGCATACAAAATATATTGCCAATGACTTGATATATTTATGATTTAAATAATATTTTGAATGTGTGTAGTCATATCTCATATGAGGAAACGATTAACATTTACAGTGATCTGATAAGAGTTATACTTACTTACTCAATTGAGTTTATGGACTGTTGAATAAAATTTATGAGTAATTTGGATTTATATTTTAAAGAAGATACCAGAAAAATACAAAAATCAACGAAAATCATCTTATAATACATTGTTTTGTTTTTGAAAAAGTGAAAAAAGAGCCTCCAGTAATTACAATATATCACAATGAATAAGCAGTGTAAGTATGAGAAAAAAATATTCTCGAAAAGAGGAAGAATTGTACTTTAATTTAAAACAAAAATCATCAATCTACGTTTATTACTCGATTTTTAATTAATTTTCAAAAATCGAGAATTTCTCATAAGATTACATACGGTGTGATAAGAAAATACCTCCAAAACGATAACAAAAAACCTGAACTGCTCCGTCGCCATTTTTTACAACCGCCCTGTTTAAATTAGTTATATTCAGCCACCAAAAATTATCTATTTTAATTTTGGATAAAATGTATTTACCTATATTAGAAAAATAAACATTTTTGTTTGGATTGTTGACTTTTTTTTATTGAATTCACTAGGGGATTAGCCCATCCTTCGGATGGGATGGGAGTATAGTGATTTCGAGTTTTTGTGAGAAATAGAAAAATTGAAATCACTCTGCAATTTATGGCGTTTAAGATGTAATTTTTTTACCACTAATTAATTTTGCCATAGGCCATCTGAAGTTTTTTTTGTGACAGTCTTGGTGTAATATTTTGTAGAAATCATTTCCTCATCAGATCAAATTTTTAGCACGAATTTTGATTTTTGATTCAAAGTTCCAAGATTTGATTTTTAATGTTTTTTGGCAGTACCCGTTGATCCAGGCAGGTACCCCATCTCCAGATGACCTATACCGAGGGTAGTTCGTGGTATAAAATTCATCTCCTAAATGCCATATGGAGGAATTTTTCGGTGCATATTAGATGATTTTTTGAAATTCAAACCCTATAACTCCCGGTCCCTCCCATGACAATTTGGGGCTGAAATTTTGGTTGTGGAAGTTTATTGCGATTCTGTACAAGCCTGTAAAAAATGTTCATTTGGCATGCCAGACGTGAACTTAAAAAAAAAGGTAACAGTAGAAACTTATGAAAACCCCAGAAATATTCAACTCTTCGAAATTGTTATCTATTTTTTCCTACCTACTAAATATCCTACTTCTTTCGAGGAAACTCTTTCCCCAAATTATTCAGCTTCTACATCATTTTCCAAAATTTGTAACTTCGAATCAAAATTCATATTTTTTGGTAAAAAATTTTCCTGGAAAAAATTTAGGAATACAGTGATAGCGTACTAATTCTAAAATTTTCTGGAAACTCTGAAACTTCTCGAGACTAAGATCTCAAAGGGGTGAATCATCTGTAGGAAAAGTCGAATTTTCTTCCAAAAGTATCGCAGCTGTGAAAAGTTCGAAAAACTGGTTTGTCCTTTTCCATTTTAAATATCCCAAAACTACCAATTTATAATTTGGTTTCCTATAAGGCGCGCCCGCAGAAGGTAGCAGAGGTAGCAGTCGCTACCTCATAAACTTTTTTTTTTTGGTACAGTATTAGGGATTATTCAGGATTAAATCCTCGAAATTCAGTTTGGCCATTTCTTTCTGTACAAAACGCTCAAAATTTGAAAAATCATCCAAAATAACATTTCTGGGAGGGTTTCTTTTGTTCAAAGAGACAGCCAAAAGCCAAAACCTCTCTACAAGATTACAAGATGTAACATTGTGCCAAAGAACAGAAAATTTCCTTCACTTCCGTTGAAAGTAAGATGAAATTACCTCCAGCTCCTATTTTTATTCTAACCCCTCAAAACGTGTCCCTTGATTTAAAAAATTCTGGAAAAAGTTACAGAAATGTTGTTATTTTGGCAGATTTTTCAAATTTTGAGAATTTTATACGAAAAAAAAATGAACAAATGAAAAAACTAACATCGGATTCGTGTTAAACAGGTCAAAATACCCCGATAAACACCCTTTTCGCGATCATTTTACTTTAAATGTCGAAATTCGCTTTTTTTCATTGATTTTTCATGACAATAAAACTAAATTTTGAATTGGTACTAAGAAAAAAAAAAAAAAAAAAACGGTACTTACAACAAATCCTACTAAAAATCCTACCTATTTCATAAAACTGACTAAATTTTCTAAAAATAAATAGCCGAATATTGATGGCAAAGTAATTCGAAAAGGAAACAATTTTAATTTGAAAAAAAAATTAATTGCATTGTTAACCAACAGTTGTTCATTTTTTCTGACTTCTGATTGGTTCTGAGACAATTTTCTTACCTACTAAATTACCTTCCTAGATGAAATTTTGAAATTTTTCCATGCAATTTGGCAACCAGCAATGTTTATTTCGACGCTGGCAAAATTTTACGCCCGCTAACTGTGATCGCCTCCATGGAAAATAAAATTCGAAAAGTTCGGAAAGTGGATTTTAGTATAATAGGATTCTTTTACTATGGCGCCACGCAGAGAATATTCTCCATCGAGATTGGAGAAAGCCCTGTTTGATGTTTCGAAAGGAATGGCTTTTAAAACAGCGTCAAAAAAACATGGTGTCCCAAGAACGACTCTCAGGTCCAAGTACGCAGGAAAATACAAAAAAGATCGCATGGGCCCTGATACAGTTTTACCTGCAAATTACGAAAATGATATAGTTACGTGGATAAATGACTGCTGCGCGAAAGGATTCCCTGTTTCAAAGGACCAACTTCGCGATACTGTTAAAATAATCGTGACAAAGCTGAAGTTGAAAACGAAGTTTAAAAACAGAAGACCTGGTTATTCATGGCTGAACTGTTTCCTAAAACGAAATCCAACGGTATCGTTACGTACGTCTCAATTACAGGTCAAAATTCGTGAAGAAGTTACTCAAGAAAAACTTGATAATTGGTTCGCCGAAGTCGAAAATATTTTGTTTCAGAAAATTATAACAGTGATTCGAGAGCTGAGCAATGGGTCAAATGCGAAAGATGTACCATTTGGGTCCATGTCGAGTGCGCCGGAGTCGATGACGATGAGGCATATACTTGCGAATATTGCCTGAAGAAATATTAAACCTTAATAAACGATTTAAATGACGTATTTTAAAGTTTTTTCAAGGGTGGCCGTCATTAAAAAAAAAGGTGGCCGTCATTGCACGAATCAGGTTTTGGGGTGGCCGCCATACCACGAATGGGGTATGTTTGCAGAAAAAAAATCGCAACTTTTTTTTATATTGTTTTTTCGGGCTGATTTTTAAGCCAATTTATAGTGAAAGGTTACAGCTACCATTTAAGCCATTCACCGCGAAAAAAAAGTGATATGGGGCTGAGCTATGGGTTTTCAAAGTCGAAAAATTTTCTTAACGTGGCCGCCATTGGTGAACCACGGTACATATATGTATTAAGCATAAAAATTGAGCGAAAATAGTAAAAACTAACAACATTTTCAAAATTCTATGTCTTTTAATCTTTAAATAAAAGTCAAAATTTTACAGAAATGTCAAAAATTGACAAAATTCAGTGAACTTGACAAAACTGATTTAGTGATTATAAGTCAGAGTTTGGCAAGGGTCAAATTCAGTTACAGATATCAAAATAAGAATATGTAATCGAAAATTGTCGAAAAAACTTGGGAGAATTTTCAAATAGGTTAATATCAAACTAAGAATTAAGAATTGACAAAATGTGTTAAAATTAGGCATTTGACAAGTAGAAGTTGAAATTTAGCATACTTAAAAATATAAAATATTATCAAAGGAAGTGGAAAATTTTCAAGATCAAAATTAGCTGCTCGTACATATAATTCACATTCACATCAAAAATTCGAAAAAAATGTCAAAAATTTGCGAATGATTAATTTCAAAAAATTTAATATTACAGTCACTAAACTATGGAAAATCTGTCATTTTTTCTCAAAAAATAAAAAAAATATGACTACATACACTGTCAAAAATCATGGTAAATTGTAGAGAAATTGATAAAATATGGCGTAGAAATCAAAATTTTACATAAATCTATTTGACAAAAGTAAAAAAAAAAATCAATTTTTGACTAAAAAATATCAAAAATTTACAAAATAGGTATTGACAAAATTGCCAAAATTGTCCACTTTGACCTGAGAAAATGAATTGAATTTGATAACATTTGATAATTTCACCGAAAAATTGCCTCTATTCCAAAAGAACTCACATTCCATGTCAACTCGAGCAGCTTTTGACCTTAGGTCTTCCGATTTTGTTCAACATTTTTTTACGGATCCTCATTCTTCAATGGGTAGGGATGAAATTGACCTTCGCAGGCATCATAGCGGGTCACTTTTTTAAGGTGTTCGTCACTTTTTTCGACTTCAGTCACTTTTGTTACTTTTCCCCCCTCAAAAGTCACGTTTTCTTCGCACTTTCAGGCAAAAATTCAAATTTTCACGTGGAAATTGTTATTTTTCAAAATTCTTTAAGAAAAAAATAAAAAACTGATTTTTGCTAGTTTGTTTGTTGTTTTGACGAAGGAATTTAATAAATGAAATTATTCACTTCTTTTCAGTTGATTTATATTTGAAATGTTTGCAGAAAACTACAATAAAATTCCCCCCACCCAAAAAAACTGTGAAAAAATTTGTCCCCCAAAAAATTGAATTTTTTGTTACTTGGGTTCCTTTTTGGTCATTTTTTGGTCATTTTTTGGCCATTTTTTGGCCATTTTTTGGTCATTTTTTGGTCACCTTTTTGGTTACTTTTTGCTCAAAAAAAGTTACTGAAAGTTACTTTTTTCTTCAAAAATTTCGCTATGATGCCTGCCTTCGTAATTTTCGTACAATTCGGATTTTTTACGAAACGGCTCGACTTTAAAGCCTCATATATCTTGAGATTGGTTTGAAACAAGATGAATCTATTTGCGCGGGTTTGTAATAAAAAGGAGATTCAAAATTGGCAATCACATTTTGAAAAGTTCAAAGTTGAACTTTTGTGATGAAAGCTCAACTTTTTTGATAAGTACGAAAAATGAATGCTACCATTTAAAAATCTGAAAAAATTACAGTGAGAGAAACTTTTTATGTGTTTTTCAACTAATTACTTTTCACAATGGAATCTCAACACTCCTAGGAGACACAAGGGTCCTCAACTTTGGTCAAAATTCAAAAAAAACTGAAAAGTAGAGTAACACATCGATTTCTGCTAACTCAAAGGCGCGGCGCTGAATTCAAATATGTGCTTAGTTTTTTCATCAGATCCCTCTGAACCCCCTCTCAGCCCTCTTAATAAGTTCAAAATTCAAAAAAAAGAGAAATATAACGTGTGATGTTTCGTTTGTTAGGTTTTCGAGGACACTGATTTCGAATATTTGCTTATTTTTCGGATTCGACCCTTCAGTGCCCCCCAGCTCCTCAATACTCTTGAAAATTTTACTGAAAATAGCAATTTTCATCGAATTTTGGAAATAGACTAATTTCAACGTTTTAAACAATAATTTTTCAGCTTTTTTTTTTTTTAAATCACACCTTACAATTTTTTTTAAAGAAAAAATAACTCAATCTTTCAAAGATGTGAGATTTGAAAAAAAAAACGCTACTCGTAAAGATACTTATAGATACTCTCGATTTAGGCATATTTTTTATAAATTTTCTGCGAACCCCATTTCTTTGTCGCTGAAACCATCGCCGACTTTGCGCATTTGACTCAACAACCTACTCGTATACTTTCCCATTGATAATTTTTTCAATGTCGACTGATTTTCTTCGCTCACATTCAAACGTAAAATAATCCGATAAAACGAAGAAAAAATATTCAGAAAAGACAAACGAAAACCCATGAACAAAAATCATCAAAGGATTTCTTTCTGCTAGAATCAAGCCAACGGAATTTTCCCAGCTTCGATACCGCAACTCCTACTTAACGAATCCTTCGGGCTATGTGAAGAAGAAAAAAAAACATATTCCGTTCTTAACAACCGAATCAGCATTCCTTTCTCGGTTTCACGTAGGTATAGGTAAATTTCACAAATCAACTCGCACAATGGATTTCTCGCGAACACAATCAAAACCCTGGAATTTCAAATTAGAAATTTGGAAATGGAAACGCGAATTAAAACCGTACGATAGATACTGTATCGTATACGAAGAGCATATATGCACGTACGTCATTATATTTACATACGTAAAACAGACACCTATGGTAATAAAATTTCGCGCAACATGGCATCGGTTCGACGATATCGAACCCCCATAACAAAGGTGGAATTTAAAAATTAACACCGAACGAAGCTGCGGCAATGGCTTCACTGCGGGCGTGATTCGGTTTCGGTTCGTGTAAATAAATGACTCTACTTATAATCGACATTCGCGTAGAAATCTGTACCTACCGACCTTCCTTTCGGCTAAAATAAAGGTAATAATTTCTTGGGCGAAGGAAATGACGACGTTATGTGAAACGACACTCAACACCATCGCATCGCGTCTCGGCGCCGAGCTCAAAAGCAAAATGAAGCTCTCTTCTTTCGAATATTAAAGCAATTTTTTCTGTTAGGTACTGTTGTATTTGACGTACATATACGTCACGTACAGAAAACTTCAATTTGAACTTTTAATACAAGTTTCGCGTGTTTCGGATGGAATCCAAATGATTGATCGGCGCCTTTCCGTATGGAACAGGTTAGAGCTATACAGAAAAAGAGCTACGTTGTGAATTCTGCTCAAGATTCGCGTTTCTCCGCTACCATATCCGACTACGGGTACGTAACGTGGTATAAACCGCAAACACACGCATCCTATCGGTATCTACCACCGCAGACCTTCCCTTCGCCTCTTCCCATCGACTCCATCATCGCCGGAATGATAACCAGGCCAAATGACAAGTAGTTTTCCGACACCAAATGATAGCGAATTTGTTTCTAAACGTTTAGCTCCATCAAATCGTGCGCGTCAAACAAATTACACTCGACGATCAAAATTATCACGTCGTTTCTCAACATCATTCGAATCGACGTTCGACAAGCGGCGCGGGCCGCAGCCTATGTTTATTTCGTGTAATTTTCAATTCGCATTATGCCATCATCTTTGCCTTCGAAAATCCAAATATCTGAATAGACAATATTTCATCGGGCGAGAATTTCGATGATTCAATTATTTACGTACAATGGAATATAATGTAATCGTCGAATCGCCTCGTTTACGTTACGTAGTCTTGTTATCCGCGCGAAAACTCGCGTCGCTTGTTAACACGATTCGCGTTAATCCGTCATTTTCGAATCGAGTACATCTTTAATGGGTTCTACGTCGATCTATAATCGTATTTATTCGGAAACGGATACATACGAGTAAAGTTCGTGTAACACTATTTGATCTTAAATTGTGACAAAAATGTCAGAATTTGGCAAATATGGAATAAAAACACGGCTAAAATGATAATGTTGAATTTTAACCAGAATGTACGAGTAATAATTTTCCAAACAATTGACCCGTTTTGAAAAAGGGTATATTTCAACAAAAATGGTCATAGTTTTACAGAAAACCACTCATTTGACAAAATGGCAAAATTTTCAAACAATAATAGCCTCATTTTGACGGAAAGTTGCCATATTTGGATTGACAAACCGGCCAAACTGTGACAAAGTAGTCAGATTTTTGCAATAAAATGTCACATTTTGACAAAAAATATCGCATTTTAGCCGAAAATGCAACATGTGACAAAAATTGTCATATTTATCTGCATTTTGACAAAAAATTGCCGCGTCATGACCGTTTGAAAAAATGGTCACAATTTGGCGAAATAGTCATAATTTGACAGAAATGGTTAAATTTTGCAGAAGTATGAAAAGCTTACATCTTGGCAAAATTATCACCTTTTAATAAAATTGTCCTATTTGGACAAAATTGTCACATTTCAACTAAAATCGTCTCAATTTCAACAAAATTATAACATCTTAACAAAATTGTCCCATTTTGATAAAACTATCATACTTTTTTTGATTAAAATTGACACATTTTGATTGGCATAGTGAAGCATCTTGATGAAATGGACACAATTTTATAAAAAAAGGCCACGGATTTACATAAAAGTACTATTTTGACTTGAAACCTATTTTGACAAAAATGATCATTAGGATCACATTATGATGAAATGGTCAAATCTTGACAAAATTGTTGTATTCTAACCAAAATTGTCACACTTTGACCAAAATTGCCACATTTTAATAAAAAGATGTCACATTATGACAAAATTGTCACATTTTGACAAAATTGTTACCTATATTTCAACAAAATTGTCACATTTTGATCAAAATTATTATATTTTAAAAAATTGTTATATTCTAACAAAATTATTGGAATTTTAACAAAATTGTCTCACTTCGACAGATAACGTCACATTTTAACAGAATATGTCACTTTTCAACAGAATATGTCACATATTAACAGAATATGTCACATTTCAACAAAATTGACACTTTTCGATAGAAAAAGTCACATTTTGGCAGAAAAATGCCACATTTTGGCAGAAAAATGTCACATTTTGACAGAAAAAGTCACATTTTGACAAAAAGTCACAGTTTGATAAAAAAAATGTCAAATTTTGACAAAATTGTCACATTTTGACAAAATTGATTTATTTCAACAAAATTGTCACATTTTGATCAAAATTGTTATACTTTAAGGAAATTGTCACATTTTGACAGAAAAGGTCACATTTTTGGCAGAAAAGTCACATTTTGACAAAAAAAGTCAGTTTGGTAAGAAATGTCACATTTTGACAAAATTGTTATATTTTAACAAAATTGTCACATTTTGACAAATAACAAAATTGTTATATTTCAACAAATGTCACATTTTTATAAAAACAACAAAATTGACACTTTGACAAAGAAGTCACATTTTGATAAAAAGTCAAATTTTGACAAAATTATCACATTTTGACAAAATTGATTTATTTCAACAAAATTGTCACATTTTGATCAAAATTGTTATACTTTAAGGAAATTGTCACATTTTGACAGAAAAGGTCACATTTTTGGCAGAAAAGTCACATTTTGACAAAAAAAAGTCAGTTTGATAAGAAATGTCAAATTTTGAAAAAATCGTCACATTTTGACAAAATTGTTATATTTTAACAAAATTGTCACATTTTGACAAATAACAAAATTGTTATATTTCAACAAAATTGTCACATCTTGACAGATAACGTCACATTTTAACAGAATATGTCACATTTTTATAAAAAGATGTCACATTTCAACAAAATTGACACTTTGACAAAAAAGTCACATTTTGACAAACGTCACATTTTGACAAAAAATCACTTCCTTACAAAAAAGTCAGTTTGATTAAAAATGTCAAATTTTTACAAAATCGTCACATTTCGACAAAATTGTTATATTTCAACAAATTTGTTATATTCTAACAAAATTGTCACATTTTGACAGATTACATCACATTTCAACAAACTATGTTACATTTTAATTAAAATTTGTCACATTTCAACAAAATCGGCACTTTTGACAAAAAAGTCATTTTGACAAAAAAAATCACATTTTGACAAAAAGTCACAGTTTTTAAAAAAAAACACATTTTGACAAAAAGTCACATTTTGACAAATAAGTCACATTTTGACAAATAAGTCACATTTTGACAAAAAGTCACATTTTGACAAAAAAGTCGCATCTTGACAAAAGGTCACATTCTGACAAAAAGTCATATGTTGACAAAAAAATGCCAAATTTTGGTGTCCGACTTTAACTTGAACTAAATGAGTATAAAATAACAAAATGATAACTTGACAAAATTCTCATTAGAATTTTGATAAAATATTACCATTCTCACAAAAGTGGTAAAATATGAATATCGACTGTACATGAAAATGATCACTATTGACCAAAAATAACACATTTTCACCAGAATGATAAGTTACATTTTAAGAAAAAATCTTTTTGGTTATTATGTGTTATTTTTGGTCTCCATGACATCATTTTGACAAAATCTTCACATTTTGACCAAAAATGATCAAATTTTGCTTCACATAATGAATAACTCTGACAAAAAGTGGTCATATTTTGACAGACTAGTTATTTAGTGACATTTTCAAGGATTTTTGACAAAAATTAGTCATTTCTGATAAAAAAATATCAAAATACATATGACCAAAATATAATGCTGCTTATATGACCTATATGTATTTCAACCAAAACGTCAAAATTTGATCAAAACTTTGTAGAATTTTTTCTATTCAAGTTTAAGTTCGTTCAAAATGTCGTACAATCTGTTCAAAATGTGAAATGTGTATCGAAACTTTTAAAATTATGCAGCCACTTCTTGATTCGATCCGGTAAAGCTCATAATGTGGCCAAGTTCGGTACTTGATAAAATTACCTGTCAAACTTGATTAAATTCAACATTCCCAAAATTTGGCGCATTTTTCAAATTTTAATTTCGAGTTCGTTAATATTTTTGTAGAATATGCCTCTCTAATGTTCACTTTTACTTATTTTAACCATTAAAACATTCATTCAACGCATTCGGCCGACATTGTAAGTAAAATAAAACTCATCATCCATCGAACACGATACCTTATTTTAAAAGCTCCCTTGTCTATACATTTCAAAGTTACCTCCATTTTCTTAAATTTATACCATATTCTGAATAAGAACGACGTAGATGGCGTATAGGAGGCGACGTAACGTAGTACGAAAATAATGCATTCTATATTAACTAAAAATAATTGAATGTGTCAAGTTAGCGAAGAGAGCTAGGCATATAAAATACGACGAAAGCGGCTCGAGCAATAATGGAAAATATTTTGGCGGATGAATCTCTTTGCGTAAATTTTATTCGAGAATGGCGATGCCTATGCCGCATGCCGACGCGGAGCTCGAGTATAGTATATCTACTGCACGATGCTCCACTGATGGTATAGCCGTTCGCGGCATATAAAATAGTATCACTATATAAGGGTACATTAAAAAGAACAATGTACTTGTATTTTATGCTTAGGTTATTTAGTTTATAAAATGAGGATTTAAACTGGTAATTTGGTTGTGTTTTTGCGCCGTGTATTCTCCAACCAACAGATATATACGGCGCGGCGGTGGCTAAAAAGGCTTCTTTATTGCGTTGCTGGTTTGCTATTGTTATTTTCAACTTTTTATTCGTATATCCGTGCAGT
Organism: Pseudococcus viburni; assembly: GCA_033439095.1. NCBI lineage: Eukaryota > Metazoa > Arthropoda > Insecta > Hemiptera > Pseudococcidae > Pseudococcus > Pseudococcus viburni. The sequence continues at coordinate 18,396 of JAVBJF010000141.1, forward strand.
GATTATACGGCTTTGGTACGCGAATCTATGTAGTATATGGATAAGTACGCCGAGAATCGCGAACGTACTTATTCAAAATACACATCGAGTTCCACGTAATGGCGTTAAGTTGAGAAATTAAATTGTCTATTAATCCGTTTTAATCCTTTAATGATTTTAAAAGTGCCAAATTACCGATGTGTTGGTATAGCAGATATCGTCCTTGCCTTTTTTTCAATAAATTGCGCCAACATTTTTCTCGCTCATTAACGTGGTGTTTTTTTTTCGTTCTCGAGAGTGAGAAATGCACGCGAGTAAGACGAGGAAGATGTTTAATTGATAGCTTTATAATTACCCGTTGATATTACACACTTTACCATATCGTGGTTAAAGTTACTCCAAGTGTTCCTTTATCCTGTGTAAATGATACTTGACTAAAAGGCGTAATTTTGAAACTGAATAAGGTTCATTAATAGGACGACGTCATTATTACCGTCGTTGTTTACCGAATTAACGACATAAGGAATATACATTTCCTTCGTTTACTTAACTTCGTCATTTTCTACGTTACACTGACGAGTAGGTAATGTTGATGGTGTAGCTTTACTTTTATTACAGATTATCTCGCGTTTTTTTTGTTCGCCTGCTTCGTTCGTTTGTTGGGCTTTTTTTTAGGAGACAGATTTTCAAGCCGATGAAAATACGTAATTACGTACTAAAGAAAATTTAAATTTTACGATTTGGACGATGAAGCGTAATGACGATTGGAAATGGTTATACGTTAGGGAGTGATCGTTTTGCAAGTTTTTTTCCAAAATGGAATGAGGGGACACACAAAAGTTGAGTCCAGACCTTAAAACGACGTGGTAAGAATTTCACCCCCTGATCCCACATTTACTCCTTCTCACCAGGCTTTGAACTCTGTCTTTGCTCGGAAATTCTGAAAAATTGAAAAAAAAAATCTGAGAATAGTTTTAGCATAGATGGTTAAGTGCAAAAATAACATTGGTGATGATTTTTCACTCCTTTTTTTTTTTTGGTAGGGGAACGAAAAGTGAAATTTTTTCATGGTTTTTCGGTTTAGCTCAGAAAATGGGAGGAATTTTTTGAAATCAAAGTTTCTTGAAAATGGCCACGACCAGAAAAAATCATTTTCAGCCATTTTTTACTTCCATGTTTTTATTTTGAGGGGTACTAAAGTTCGCAATTTTTAGTATTTTTTTTCAACTTATTGAAAAAAATATATATTTATTGAAGGGTCAATTGGGCATTGATTATATAAATTGATTTTTCAAAGTGAAATTTTGACTGAGACGGTTTTATGCATTTTCTTCCTGATCAGGGGTTTCACAATATCGCAATATTATTTTGGAATTCCTAATAATGGGTCAAACGAGTTAAACTGTTTCAGACGATCTCATATGGTAAAATCAATTTACGAGAGTAGGAGAGTCATTCGAAATTAAGGCAATAAGGCCAATCATAGGGCTGTTGAAACTACGTCATCCAAGGTCATATTTATCAAATGAACTGGTGGGAAAAGAGTAAAAACATACATTTTGTACAGAAATTACATAAATTTATCAACTTTATTGCTTGAAAAATGAAGTTTTGTGACAATTGTGAAAATAAACAAATTTGTAGGTATAAAAAAATACTTTGAAAATGTAAAATTTTCCCACCAGTTCAATTGTGACGTCAGTTTCAAGAGCTCTATAGAAAGGGAAAAGAGCTAAGAAACCAAAAGTAAACATCGAATTCTGCTTTTTTTTTTAAACAAATCATCATGTTTATAAAAAAAAAATCATAAATTTTTTGAATTTCCATAGGTTTTTGAGAAAAATTTCTCCTATTTTTCCCTCGATGAATTGTTCAAATTCTTAGCCAGAATTTTTTTTTATAAATTCGTCTACATTTGTTAACGTCATTACATTTGATTCGCTCAAAGAAATGTGAATGCTGCAGATATAAAATGTTGGCAAATATTTTGACGTATTTTTGGAAAATAATTCGTTGGGTGGAAGATAAATTTTCAAAATTTGAGAGCTTTGATCGTATAAATGGGGTATATGCAAGTAGTTTGAGCTGCTGAACACGAATCTGTTGCAAATTTTTTCGTATGCCAATTTCGTGTACAAAGAAAGTGGCATGTTCAATTTTGAGCCTTATGCTGTAAGGACTTATTTGTATTTGAAATTGCAAAAGTGGCAAAAAAGGAATGAAATGAAGTGAAAATCGGAAAAGTGGTGTATAAATACGTATTTTGGGGTATAATTACACAAAAAAAATGTTGACCACAAATTACCACTTTATGAGTGAAAAACGGTGTGGAAAAAAGGTTTTTTGCATTTTTCAAGACGTTTTACCACTTGGAAAATTATGAAAAAAATATCACGTTGCACATAGGGACTAGGTACATAAAATGTATTTCTTTTAGAAATGCACCTCTGAACTATCATGTAGAAAACTCGATTTGAAGTTTTCAAACACAAGTTTCATCCAGAAGAAATCATCGAAAATTTTTTCAACCCATCATACTAAAAATTGCGTTGTTCAAGTTCCCCTCCAAAGAGAGGCAAGGAAGTGAAAAATTACCACAAATTAATTTTTCGATTCAAAATGACGTGCATGACCTTTTGTATGAAAATTCCTCGTGATATATTTTATCTCCAAATATTTTTAAAAAGTAAAAAACACACGAAAAAACGACAATTTTCAAAAGCTTCCAAAACGGGAGAGGAGAGGTCGGGGTGAAAAATCGCCATCAATGGTTTTAATGAGTAAAATAATGTATACCTATTGTGGCCATTCTCAGGAATGTTTGCTCAAAAATACTTTTCTCCTATTTTTTTAGCCAAATTGAAGCCCCATGAAAAAAATTACTCTTCTCGACCTTTCACCAAAAAGAAACAGGAGTCAAAAATCATCGCCAATAATATTTTTTGATTTAACTATCTTTCGGGAATATTTTTTCAATTTTTCAGAAAATTTTGAACTGGGTGTAGGATGGGGAGGGGGGATTTCAATAATTTTACTATGAAAAGCAAGAATTTTCAATACTTTGTTCTCGTTTGAATTTTTAAATCGAATTCGAAAAAAAGGGGTATTTTTTAGGAAAATTTGAAAGAAGAAAAATAGTATAAAAATGGCGCGAAAATCCAAAAAATAGCCAAAATTTACATTTTTTACTTCCATTAGACAGCTTGAACGTGAATTCAGGTTGGGTAGATGGAATTTTTCCACGTCGTTTTGAGGTCTAGACATTACTTTTACGTTACGTCCTCCTTTTAATTTTCGAAGAAGTTGCAAAACAGTCATCCTACATTGTACGTGCATTAAACGAATACAAATAGGTACACGTAATAGAAGTAAAAACTAACGTTCTTAGGTATATTTATGCTTCGATCAGTAACTACGACTGTACTTCTGTGTTCGTCGATAAAACTGCATCGTGGTGTACCTTCGTAGCGTGGGTGAGATGAACCTGCAATGGAACATTTGTGTATATTATTTTGTTGCAACAGATACCTAAACGTAACGAGCTGGCATATTGCATTGTTTATTTTAATCGTACTCTATGTTCGGTTATGTGGCTTACCTGTAAATTCGACGATTCGCTAGTTTTACGTGTGAACGCCCCGAGAATTTAACGTCTTTCATCTTTATCGTGGTACCTACGTAAAATGGTTTTTCTCTGTGTACGCTAAAATTACGTGGAAATGTGTTCGATCAGATGGATAATGTGATTGCCATCGCTGCGAGATGGGGAAATATGTATGTACTAGTTTGACTCTGTATTTGAATGTACAAATGATTCGTTTCTGTAGGATGAAATTTATGGGGTGAAAAGTACATTGAATGAAAACATACATATTGATAAGATCGGGTCGAAGCATCGAAAATTTTATTCGATTAATTGGATGAAAAGACAATTCCAAAATGTCAAACAATTTTCAACTTTTTTTTATTGTTTCGATTCTTTTTGTAATTTTTTTGAGGTGTTTTTTTTTCAAAGTGGAATGAGGAGCACAAAAGTTGTGTCTAGACCTTAAAACGAATTTTAAGAATTTCACCTCCTGATCCCACATTTACTCCTCACTATAGGGTTTGAAATCTGCCTTTGTTCTGAAATTCTGAAAAATTGGGGAAAAAATTCCGAGAATAGTCTTAGCATAGATGGTTAAATGCGAAAATAACATTGGTGACGATTTTTCACTCCTTTCCTTTTTTTGGTAGAGGGACGAAAAGTGAAATTTTTTCATGGTATTTCGGTTTAGCTCAAAATCGGATGAAGCACACGCATCTTTGATTTTAGTAATCAATATGATGGAAACCTGGAATGATCGTAGCAGCGAAACAAACACTTTTTGTTGAAACTAATTTTTACTGTGAAGGTGAAACGAACGTTTTATTCAGAAATTCTTAATTTTCAGAATTCATAGCTGGGAGGGGGGGGGATTTCAGAAAAAATTTTAAACTACCAAAATTCAGCTATGAAGGGGTTAAATGGGAAATTTTATATTATAAAAATTTAGGCCTAAAGGGAGTAGAGGAGAATTTTTAAATACTAAAATTAATTTTTAGACGGATACAGGAACATGTGTATTTTTAAAGTACCTACGAGAGGAAGAAATTTTATCACGAAAATTCGGTTCCAGTGATAGGAATTGGAGAAATCTGAAAACCCGAAATCACCAAAATTCAATTTGGAGAAGGGTAAGGGAGGAATTTGAAATAAGCAAAATTGAGTTGAGATTCAATACTCAAGGTTTTCACGTTAAATTTCTGTAATTATGCCCTGGAGTGGGTAGGAAAAAAAAATTTAAATACTAAAATTCAACTTTGAAGAGGTTACAGATGAATTTTAATTTATCAGAATCCAGCTCTGAAAGAGAATGCAGGAAAATATCTAAAATATCATGATTCGGCTTTGGAGGGACGTTCAGAAGAATTTTCAATATTCAGAATTCAGAATTGGAAAGCAGAAACAGCAGAATTTTCAAAATATGTACCAATAATAAGCTCCGGAGAGGAATACGAGAGAAATTTTTATAATGCCAAAATTCCTTGTTGAATTGTCAGTTGTGACAAGAAATTGGTTTTTTGTCTGAGAATACTTGACATTTGCTTCTCAATCAGTGCCGATTTTCAGGGAGAGATTTGGGGAGTGGGATAAACCCTTTTTCCAAATGGTTGAAAATGGCTGGTGAAATGTTGCGAGGACCTTATTTCCATCTTCTATAGCATAAAATAGCTCTGTGATTTGGAACATTCTTTCAATAACCACGTCATTTTTTTCAATTTTTTATTGCACATTCCTCGTTTTTTTCATTTTTTGACTTTGAAATTGTTGCTACCTGCAAATTTTGTCCCTCTTTCTGAAAAAAATTCGAAAAAAATTGACAGAAAATTTTGAGTGTAGTCTAAATCTCACCACCCCCCACCAAAACAAAAAATTCTTGTCATCGGCATTACCTTCACGGCACATTTGAAATTGTTACATATCATTTATCAATTGTCAAAGACTCTTGTCAGATGTCACTATACTTTTGTTCATTGTTCCCAGGGACGGTTCGAGGGAGGGAGTGTAGGGGTGTAACACCCCCTAGACATGTTTTAAAGTCGGAAAATCGGCAAAAATTCCGTAAAAATGATGTTCATACTTGTCGTTGATCTAAAGAACTTATCAGGTGGTACAAGTCACATTTTACAATACACCTGTAAATTATTTCACGTTGAACAAAAATATTGAAACATAAACTTACATTTTTTCAAGTGAACCTAAAAAATTGAATTTTTGATTTTCATAAATCAAAATTTTTCACATTTTTACGGTAAAGAAGGGGGGAGGGGGTGATGAAATTTATTTGGTATTATGAATACATTGTTCTACATTTCCTCTCTCGATCCTAAAACTATTAAAGGGCTACAGTAAATGCAAATCTTGATGAAAAAAAAATCAAAAAAATGTGTTTTTGAAAATTTTTCATCAGCTTGAATTCAAAGAATGGTTCCATATTACAATCTAGGAAATTTTCGGATAAGTTGGCATATTACACTCATCTTTTATTGTTTTTTTTTTCATCATTTAAGAACAAATCGAAGATTCGATGTTATCGCATCAGACGATATTCAATTTATATTCACTCGTGAAAATCTATATTCTAAGTAATAAAATACCTAAAGAAGAAAAAAAAAAAGAAAAAATATACGATACCGAATTGTACCTATCTGAAAAAATAAATAATAGATTTTTTCCAAACAGATTTTATATCGGTATTTTTTTATTTCTTCTGAGATCCTTACAAACGTTTGCAAACATCAAAAAACTTCTTTGTTGTATTTTAATTGAAAATTGTTGATAATGACGTTCGCAATGTTTTACAAAACGATTTAATTTGATTTCATTAAAACTGCTTTTTTTCTTTCCTCTTAAAAGTCGTATTTGCGAAGCATTTTTTTTTTGCCAACCTCGTCGGACCACTCTAGAAAATTAAATTTTCTCTGGTGAAAAACAGAGATTCTTTCGTCTGTAAATCTAATATTGTTTGTAAATTTTATTTTATCGATTAAGACGATAATTTGATTTTCAAGATGATGTTTTTTTGTTGTTCGAATATTGTTGCCGCGGTAGTCGAAACTTGAAATTTGATTTGCCTCATTCAACTCCTCCTTCTATGCCTCATTGTATCAAATAAGAGTGTACTTACTCGACATTTATGAAATAAAACTCATTTATATGTACTTTTTTTCTGTTTTCAGAGGCAAGGTTGTGTTCATGGCGAAGAAATGCCCTACGTGTTGGGAGCTCCATTAGTTGGCGGTTTATCGCATTTCGTTCGAAATTACACCAAATCTGAAATGTATCTGTCCGAGGCGACAATCGCATATTGGAGTAATTTTGCAAAAACCGGGTCGGTTGATTAATTCGATTCCAGCGTGGTACAGATATGAATTCCCGAATGTAATTGGAAAATTTAATTAAAATTTTGTGTTTATTAGGTCTCCGAATAGTATTTCTGAGCAAGAAGGAATGCATAACGTGCGACAAGAGCGAAACCGTTTGAAAAATATCGAATGGATTGCTTACGAAAATGTACATAAAAAATATCTTAGTTTAGGTGAGTTGGATTTCTGAATTTATTTTAATTAGAACTAGATTTATGGTAAAATATCAACATTGAAAAAAAAATTGGTAAAAGAGGCAGCTAAAAATGATTTTAAAACATTCTGAACTCCAGATAAAAAAAAAATATCAAGGATTTGTTTTAAGATTTCATGCATAAAAGAAAAAAATTCGATTCGAAATCATTTTTTTTCAACCGTGTATTTGACAGGGCTACCATTTCTTTTTTTACAAATTGCATTGTAACCGCTGAAACATAATATTTCTCTGAATTCGTCTCCTTTGTGTTTGAAATATAAATTTTATCCTTCGGTTTCACTTCGTCTCAGATTTTATGGAAAAATATTATTTTCCGAATCGAATACGGAAAACTAATTTATGGTTAATTTTCACTTTTGCAGATGTATCGAAAATCAAACCCAAGAATCATTATCGAGCCCACAAGCTCTCATTTTGGTTAAATTTAGTTCCAGAATTACACAAATCTGGCTCGGACAATATACCATCGACTCATCACATGTTCAGAAGCGATTTAGATAAAGTAAGCGCATACTACGTACGATATGTGCCGAAAATAGGCACCTCGTTATCTACTTCGCTGGTAATTTAATTTAGCCTACGACGGTGATGGCAATTTGCTCGTTAATTGACATAAAATATGCGCGAAAGGTGATGCTATGGGGGCTGGGGGTGAAAAAAAAACGATGATGAACGATATTGACACGGCATCAAGTTAAAATTTCAAGAAGTTTTACTTTCTGTGTGTTCGGCTTCGGCTTCCAGTCTAATAAACTATCTATAAGCTTAATTTAATTTCGTACAGTAATCCGATTTCGGAGAGAAAGTTTTTAAATTAATAAAGATATCGTGTCACCTTTTCTCTCCAACTTATTGAGAAATTTAGTCGGCTGTTAAAAATTCGAATTTAGGTATTTCGAAATTATGAAAGAATTTCATCCAAAAGTAGAAAAGATGGCAATTTTATCTTTAGATTTGGATATGGCGGTGTCAGTAGGGAGTTGATTATAACCTTTCAGCATTTCGTATTTTGACATGTTAATTTTAAAAAAAAAAAATGGGATGAAGTTTTTACTTTTCGTGGCGGTCTACCGCGAAATAATTCAGACGTAGTCTCAATACTCATTCTTAATTTGAGAATTTAACGAACGCTCGATATGATTTTATGATTTTTAAAATGGAATTTCTGTTGGCGTTCATAAATTCCTTTCATGCATAATACATATTTCAACAATGATTTTTGAAAAGTGGTACTTACTTCAGGTTTTCCATTCGTTTTTAGGGGACGGGGTGGGAGAATTGAATGGGGATCCTGCAATTGCGCCAACTGGCGCAACAACATGTATGTAGTTGCGCCAAAGAGATACCCGCAATTGCGCCACAGGATTCGATTCATAAGAACGATTTTCCCCGTCCTTCATAAAATATATTTTTTTTAAGTCACATTGCCTTTATTTGAGTCGTAAAATTATAAAATAACGTAATAGTAAGTACGTACAATATACGCTTTCATTTTCTATCAGTGAAATTTTACTGATTTAAGAGAAACTTAATAAAAGTTGTTTTTTTTCAAGTCCAAAAAGTAGCACAAAAAATAATTTTGTTTTAATTACATGAATTGTGGGACAACAATAATCTTTTTTTAAAAATGCGAGTCAGCATTTTTTTTTTTAGAATATAAGTCCTTAAAAAATTTTAATTTTCATTCATCCAAATTTTTGCTCAAGTTTGGTGCTTGTCAATGTTTTTTTCACAAAAATATGTCTGGCATTTTTTGTTAAAATTATTACTTCTTTTTATTTAGAAATTTTTCGCGGTAGGTTTAATCAATTTTTTTTCGAAAAGTCGGAAACATTGTAAATAAATTAGCACATTTTTGAAAAGTTGTCAAATTCAAACTTTTAAAAATAAGGATTACTCCAAGATAGGTTAGGTACTTCGGTATGAATGAATACGTACGCATGCATACAGACTTGTCTTTCATTCAAATCTATGATTATGAGTACTCCAAAACATGAAAAAACTCGTTTTTAAATTGAACGAACGGTGAACGATTCGTTCGTTTTGTACTCAAAAGTGATACTTTCATTTGGCGCAATTGCGGGTATGTGTTTCGAGACCAAAGGCGCAATTCCCTACATCTTTGGCGCAATTGCATGACACCCAATTGAATTCATATTCAGATATTTAAGTTTATCGATAAATTTTGAAGAAATAGTTGTTTGATTTTAAAACTTATTGAAACTTGAAAACATTAAAATACGAAATCATAATTTCGAAAACAATTTATATGTAGTTCGAACTTCAATTTTTCAATAAATATATGTTTAATAATAATAAGATGGATCTTTGAGCTTTTTTACGAACAATCAAGTTTTCTCGTTGATTCAAAATCACACATACAATTTTTCAATTTGAACCAGGGAAGTGGGTGTTTTGCCACACTGCAAATCGTTAATATTTAATAAAGTGCAAGTACCTAGCTACCTACTTATATTAAATTTTCAAAACTTGATTAAAATTATTAAAATGCCTGTTTTTAAAAAGTCAAAAATTCTGACCAAATTAAAATTTTCCATTCAGTGTCAATTTTAGGAAATTGAATTTTGAAAAAGTTGGCAATTTTGATGAAATTGAAAGTCCTGAAGTGATTGAATATGGTATGTGGAGAGAATCGGAAATTTTATATGGGATCACTTTTAGGAAAGTAAAAAATGTGAAAAAATTCAAAATTTTGAGAAAAATTTAATACAGTAAACATTTATTAAAAATGAATGCGTCGAGAAAATTTAAAATTTGCTTTCAGAAAATCGTAAATTTTTCTGTTAGAATTCTCAATTTCAAGTATTGATTTTATAAACATTCAAAATTTTGAAAAAATTGTGAAATTGACAATTTTGAGAAAATCTAGTATGGTGTTTTGGAAAAATCGTCAATTTTAAAGAAAGGAAGTACCTAATAATTTTGGTAAAATTTTGCTGGTTTGAAAATTGTCCATTTTAGGAAACCGATTTCAAGAAAAGTTTTCATTGAAAATTAATTGACAATTTTGAGCAAATCGACTCTTTCGGGGAAAATGACAATTTTGAGAAAATTGAATATGTTGAAGAGATGAAATGTTTGGAAAATTGACAATTTTTGTGGTTAAATTTTCGAATTTAGAAAAATAAACATTTTTGAAAAATTGACAAAATTGAGAAAAGACAAAAAGTTAACCATTTTCAGGCAACTAAGTATGCTCTTGGGAAAATAGACGTTTTTTTTGAAAAAATCATCAGCCTTAGAAAAATTACTATTTTTGGAAAATTGACTATTTTTGTGGTTAAATCGTCAAGTTCGGGAAAACAAAAAGTTTTTATAAATTGACTAGTTTGAGAAAAAGTGGAAAAATAAACCATTTCGAGGAAACTAAGTACCTACAAATATGTTGAAAAAATTGGAAAGTTCCTTTGAAAAAAATACATTTTTTTGAAAAATCTTCAGTCTTAAGATTAGAAAAATTGACAATTTTAAGAAAAAATGTGGCTTTCCATAAGAAAAGGGTCAACTTTGTCGCAAAGTTGATTTCGAGAAAAACACAAAAATGTAAATTTGGGTCGAAAATATTGATTTTTTGTTTTTAGTGGATTTTGATACTTTGATCCTTCCTCTTTCATATGGGATACCCCACAACATGTCAAACGAGTTTTTAGTAGTGTAAAACTGCGATAGAAGGGGTGGAGTCGTGACGCGATTAGCGCATTCAAAAACTTTAAATGCGTTTTTCTCAAAACTATGTTTTTTCAACTTTAATTTTCAAACTGTCATAAATCCGCGAATTTTGCACGAAAAAAGGTCACTAATAGCTCATTCGAAAGGTAATTTTATCTAGTTTAAGAATATGGGGGGGGGGGGAAATTTTTGACCCCCCCCCCGACAAAGTTGACCCTTTTCTTATGGAATGCCACAAATACATTTTGAAGAAAATTGAAAAATTGAGAATCGACCGACCATTTTTGTGGTTAAACTATGAATTTTAGAAAAATAAAATTGAAAAAATTCCAGTTTGAGAAAATAAGAAAAAATTAACAATTTTGAAAAAAAAAGTCTGTTGCAAAAAGTGGAAATTTTCTTCGAAAAAATGGACGATTTTCTTAGAAAAATGTATTATTAAAAAAAATGATAACTGAGAAAATCTAATAATTTTGATGAAACTGACTAATTTGTAAAAATTGATGATCACGCGAAAATTGAAAATTTTGAAAAGTAAAATCTTTTAGGAAATAATTTACAATTATACAAAAATTGAAAATGTTCGAAAACCTGAGAAAAAATGATAGATATGTTTTCGTTTTTTGATATTTGTTTGAGTGAGAGCTTCGTATTTACGGCAAACCAAGTATGCAATTTAATTAACACCGGGTTTTACTTGAAAACTAGTTTCGTATTTACGGCAAATCGTGTATGCAACTTAATTAACACGTAGCAATATTGTAATGATTAACTTCTAAAAATTAACTCACGCTGGAAATTAAAATCAAGACGAATGATAATTACTATTTTGGGATAAAAATAGGTATTAACATGTTTTAAGAAAGTTTCCATTTGATATTGCCAAAATTTTTCCACTTTATTGCTAAATTTAAGTAATCTCATAAAATATAATTTTATTCAATCCCACTTATATTTCATTTCCACAGAAAGAAAAGTTACCAGGCAGGACGAAATCATCCTCGGGCAACTCTCGGGACCACGGAGACGATCAAAGCGTCGGAAACGACATTTTAAACATAAGCACCGGTCTTTCTCAAACACCAGTCGTGGTCGTCGCTCAATCTTCGTACAACCGAACCCATCAGACCAATATGGATTCAAAAGGTCGTGGCCACGACGAAAACTACCCCGTTTATTCAACCGCTCTGATCATTACCATTGGTATCGGTTGTACGTTGTTGCTCTTGAATATTTTGGTTTTCGTAGCCGTTTATTACAGAGATAAAAGCAATAGACGTAGACACCATCATAGCTGCCAAAGAAGAAAAAGGCATCATGAACACTGTGATAGTTCGTGTAGCGTAAGCAATAGTAGTTTAAGGGATACGCCCGATATCTGCACAAAAATATGCAAACCGCCGGTTGAAAATGGAGGCATTAAATCGAATTTTGCGTCGAGTGAGTAAATTTTTTTTCTACTCCTCCTTCTTTTCGCAGTTCTTGATGTTAAATTGGATGATTACTAAAATTATTCTTCATCCTCTTTAAAAAAGACGTAGGAGTTGAAAATGTTTTAAAAAACGTCAATTTTTTAAATAAAAAATCAATCCATTGGATTTTTTCAAAATAAAATTCAAAAAATATACTTTCCTCCTTTTCTCAGTTCTTACTGTTGTTCTTTTGATTCTGTAATTTCTTCCATTTCTCCTTCAAAAATTGGATATCTACTAAAATAATTTGTTATTTCCTTTGAAAAAGACATCAGAGTCCTAACTGTTTTAAAAATCGTCAATTTTTCTTATAAAAAAATCAATCCAAAATTAGATATTTTCAAAATAAAATTTAAAAAATATACTTTTTGGTCGTAAAAGATTTTTTTTCAAAATTTAGAAGAACGATTTCAAACTCGAAAAAAATTACTACCTTTCGCCTAATTTTTTTTAAATTTTTTGTTCCAGGTTCAGATACGGAAACGCAGCCATTATCGGACAGCCAAAAATGCGTTCAATTACCTTCGATATTGAAAAAAACCCACCAGTTACCAAGTTCCAGTCAATCATCGTCGTTAATTCTCCAACCATCGCAACATCTCACCCAAGAAGTACCCATAGAATTGTCGAATTTCAAATTCAGCATGAACAAAAGTTCAACCCTGCCTAGACCCCCGCCACCTCCCAGAATCCCCAAATCGCCCGACCCGATGGGCTCGTCTATTTATCAAAATTACAACATAGACGCCACACTGGATAGGAAACACAGGCAGACTAAAGAATACGATGATTTGAGAGTGTGACAAACCGAGCCCGGTCGCGGTTTCGCGTTATGATGAATCGAAATATTAATTTTTTTTACTCGTTGCTCTCGTAGACGTTGTAAATATATTAAGCTGTTACGTTCGGTCGATTTTATATACTACGAATTACCTACCTATTTGTAAATGAAGAAATTCGACGACTATTTCTTTTAAATGTATAATTTTGTACGTATGTTACCTAGAAAATATTCATAACGAACTTCCAGAAAGCGTTTTTAATTCAAAGGCTTTCGTATTATAAAATAGTTCTCGATACGAATCTATTTTTCTCTTCTGCGTTTTCCCCCCTTTTGTTTTGTATATTTCGTTTATGTAATTACCATTATTATGTTTTGTCTTAGTTGAATCCTTTTTTCGATACTGCAGTATTTTATATATCATTTGACGGTAAACTCATTATCTGTGATCTTAATTTTTAAGCGGCGTATGATGTAATATTGATATTGAAACTTGTACTTGTTATTTAAAAAAAAAGAGAATAAAAATCAATTCAATTGTAGAGGAGTTTTTCCCCTAGTTCGAAGAAATAATTCGATTGAAAAATTGGAAAACTCCAATAAATTTTATTCGAAAGGCTAAAAAAAATTCAATGTATAAAGGTATTACATTGCAAAACATATAAATATATCATTGTTCTCTACGAAAACGATCGAAATTAAAACAAAAAAAATAAAAATAAAAAGGTAACACAAACGTAAAAAATTATTAAAGGCAGGCTTTTACACATCTATTTGAAAGGAAGTCTCTTGAGTGAATCGAGCGCCGCCGGCGCCGCCGCCACTGCGAGAGGAACGTCGAAAATTCGCGTCGTTTTCGTTTGGTCCGCGTGAATGTGGTCTGTCGGAGAATCGAGATGGCGGGTTGATTCGATTGCTAAAACTGATGTATGAGCGGGCGAGTTTGTATTATTTTTGTGAAAATGTAGGAAGTAGCGAGACGTGTGGAGTTTGTGTGAATGAAATTACCTGAAAGTTGTTTCTTCGGTATGACTAGAGTATCCGCTGCTACTTTTGACAACACGTTTACCGAATAGTTGCCCTTTGCCTTTGGGTTTTCGCATTGGAGGAGGGGCTGGTTTTCTAGCATCGGTCGGAGATACTTCCGATGATGAACTTGATCCTCCTGGGCAAAAAATTTCAAAGAATGAACAGTTTGGTTTGAAATTAATAAATTTTTTTCTTTCTCGATGCAAAATTACAAAAGATTTTAATTTTTATGGATTTTTCACGTCGACATATTTCAAGGGTGGGGGACGTTCTAAAAAATATCAAAATTACAAAAAACCAAATTTTTGGGAAAAAGGAAATAGTTTGGCATGATTTATTCAACAAAAACTTCGAAATTGTTTAGGAAAAATTAAAATGAAATTATCAATTTTCTTTGAGAAAATTGATCGTTTTCTCCACTTACAGGAATTAAAAATTCAAAGCAGCGAAAATTTTGGAAAAATTGGGGTTTTTGAGAATGTTTAATTTTTAAAATAATTACAAAATTGCAAGAATTTGAAAATTTTTGAGAAAATGGAATTTTTTGAATGATTTACTAAAATTGATGGTACATAGTAGAATAGGTTGAAAATTTTGGAAAAATTGATGAGAAAATTAAAAATTTTAAAGGTACTGCAAATTTTTGAAAAATTAAAACTTTTAGAAAAATTAAAATTTTTGAGAAGAATAAAAATTTGAAAAAAATTGAAAAGTTTGAGAAAATTAAAAATTTTGAGGAAATAAGAATTTTGAGAAAATTGAAAATTTTGAAAAAATTAAAAATTTCGGAAAAATTAAAAATTTTGGGAAAATTGAAAATTTTGGGAAAATTTAAAGTTTTGAAAAAATTAAAAATTTTGGGAAAATTGAAAATTTTGGGAAAATTTAAAGTTTTGAGAAAATTAAAAATTTTGGGAAAATTGAAAATTTTGGGAAAATTGGAAATTTTGGGAAAATTGGAAATTTTGGGAAAATTAAAAATTTTGAGAAAATTAGAACTTTGAGAAAAGAAAATTTTGGGGAACGTGAAAATTTTGGGATAATTGAACATTTTGGAAAAATTAGAAATTGGGGAGAAATTTTTTCAACAATGCATCAAAATCTATAACGATTTTGTTTTTACGGCAAACCAAGTATGCAATTTAATTAACACCGATTTTGTCTATTTGAAAAATATTTTTTTCGTATTTACGGCAAATCGAGTATGCAATTTAATTAACATCGATTCTATCTATTTGAAAAATATATTTTTCGTATTTACGGCAAATCGAGTATGCAATTTAATTAACATCGATTTTGTCTTTTTGAAAAATATATTTTTCGTATGTACGGCAAATCGAGTATGCAATTTAATTAACACGTATAAAAATCGCAGTACAACTTGGAAGCTGAAAACGTTTTGAAATGAACTTGAAAGTAGTGAGACACATGATAAAAAATTTATAGAAGGGAAGGGGTTTTATTTATGTGTGTTGAGAAAATTTTGATTTGAAAATGTTTTTAAGAAGTACAATTTGGAAAGGTTCTCATATTTTTTTCGAAAATTCAAAGGTCCAGTCTTTTTTTTAAATTAGAAACGTTCACAGTAATTCTTTTTGACTTGAGAGATAATTACCTCTCTCCCCCTCCCACACAGACCTTCTCTATCCCCAAGTATGTCTACCTACCTGAGTGTACTGTTAATTTATCGATTTCCAAAACTGGTCTAAAAATGAATAGAAGGTAAATAATATGGGTACCTATGAATTTTAAAAATAATAAAATTTTCGAAGAATTGAAATTTGTACATTGGAATTTTTAAAAAAAATGAATGATTCAGTTTTATCAAAAATTTTCCATCAAAATATGACGTATCAAATATAATTTACCTCGCGATGGGCCAATATGCCTGAAAGATACGAGCTCTTGATTATTCATCTGTCTGCCATCGTATTCCGAATCACTTCCCAACGTATCGTACTCTGAAATAGGTAGATGCAGGGTTAGAATCTTCTTCACTTCAGAATCTGTGCTGCCAAAATTATCTGACTCTGTAAAAATATGTACTACTTTTCAGGATGCGAAAATTATGAAAAACAGAGTCAACAGTATCATTTCGCAGATTGTTTCATTCGATCAATTTTTTTTTCTCAAAATTTCTTCGTTAAAAATTTTGGAAGCCAAATTCAAATAAAGTGCCTAATTTTGGTAGGTAAGTACGTTTCTTTTTTTGAAATGACGAATTATTAAAACTTTCAAACTTGTTACCTTGACTTTCAGAATGAATGTCCCTTATTTTACCACCGGGTCTTCTTACTTTGGTATATTCGTAATCTTTATTCTGCAAAATCAAAAAAATCTCGTCAATTTTTTTGTCCTTTTTCGTAAATAAATCCAAACTTTAAGGTAAGTAACTCACGTGTTTGTTAGGTTTCATAGAAGACGTCGTAGATTTAACATTATGATACACGAATGAGCCACCAACCGAATGATAAGGCCCACTATACACATTACCACTAAACGTACTCTCGGTATAGGCAGGTTTTGCGAGTTGGAAAGTGGCATAAGGACAAATTTCATCGATATATTCTGTAATCGAAAGATAAATTCGTTAAATTTCCTAACACAGCTTCGATAATAATTAAGAAAATTTTCCTAGCGAAAAAGCCAGCGTACCGGTTGAATCGGTTTTACAAGAAGCTGGATCAGCGCTTAAAGTCTGCTGAGATCGACTATTTTTAATACCGTATTGTTGATCTTGATGACGTTGATTGTGAGCTGCGACTGATACTGTATCACATATATCGTTCAATTCGTTAAATCCTATGATCAAAATGGGAGGCGTTCGAAACAAACGATTATTAGCTAAAATTAATTCAAACAAAATAAAAAGAATCATTATTCGACTTACTTTT
Organism: Pseudococcus viburni; assembly: GCA_033439095.1. Classification (NCBI taxonomy): domain Eukaryota; kingdom Metazoa; phylum Arthropoda; class Insecta; order Hemiptera; family Pseudococcidae; genus Pseudococcus; species Pseudococcus viburni. Next base: position 35,406 of record JAVBJF010000141.1, read on the forward strand.
TTTCTTAAAATAACAAATCGTTATGAAAACCGTAGTCAGGATGAAAATAAGAATGGCAATTGAAACAATCGAGGTAACAGGAGAAAAAACAGTCTCACTGGGTATCTCCGAAGCATACGTAATAAACTCCATTGGAATTACTGTACCTATAAAAAAAAAATGATAATGAAATTATTAAAAAAACACATGTTTTAAAAATAAAGACATTGGATGAATACTTCCGAAGTGGTTTTTAAAAAGCATAATTTTAGAATAATTCAAATAGGTACGAAAAAAGGCTTAATTTTTCCTCATTATGAATAATTTTGTAGGGTTGCGATTTGCGATTTCATTAATTCCAAATTTTCATGAAAACACTTGAGAATTGAAATGATTTTTTCTTTTAAATAGGTAATAATTACACTAGTCGACACGACTTTTTTGTTTGGGTTCCGATTTCGAAATTTGGGTTGCTTTTATGTATCTGATGAAGGGAAAAATAATTTTTTTGTCCAAAGTTTGCTTGGGGGGGAGCCAAAAATGTGTTTTTTCAAAAACAATACACACGGATTTGAGAAAAATTTGAAAAAAAATTTTTGGTCCAATCTTATATAAAATTTTACACTGAATCGAATGCCGTAAACCGCAGACCTCTATCTTTTTTAGAAAAAAAGTTATGGTTAAAACTTTCTTAAATTATTATGTGAAAAAAAATCGCATTTTTTCGCCTTTCTCGCGGAAAAGTGAGATTTCTGAGAAATCTAAGCATTCTACGACCATAATGACCATAATAAAAGTTGTAGATAATTAAATTTCCTATCGGATAGGTGCATTCAGATTTTTCCGAGAGGCGTAGTTTCTGAGATATTCTTGAATAAAGTTGAACATTAGTTGAGGCGATTGAGAAAAAAAAAGAAATGAAGCAATTTTTGGCTGTCAAAAGTTTTACAGCGAAAAATTGTGGAAGGTGACTAACCTCTAGGAGTTACCACGCCCTCGTGCTGATTTTTTCATGAAGGCACCCCCCTTGCCCAGAAAAAATGTTTCGTGCGATCACTTGGAAAGGAGGACTCATTTTTATTCAAAAATTGCTAGATTTTCTGCACAAGCAAATTCGAGAATTTCACTATTCAAAAGCTTCGAAAACGTTGACTCCTGGAAGAAATCTAACTATCCATAGCGGTTTTCCCCGTTTTGGAAGGTGGAGGGGAGAGGGGGTACCCTTATGAAAAAATCAGCACGAGGTCGTTGTAACACCTAGAGGTCTGTCACCTTCCACAATTTTTCGCTGTAACACTTTTGACAGCCAAAAATTGCTTCATTTCTCTTTTTTTCTCAATTGCCTCAACTAATGTTCAACTTTACTCGAGAATATCTCAAAAACTACGCCTCCCGGAAAAATCTGAATGCATCTATCCGATAGGAAATTCAATTATCTACAACTTTTGTCATGATTATTATGGCCGTAGAACGCTTAGATTTCTCAGAAATCTCACTTTTCGGTGAGCAAGGCGAAAAAAATGCGATTTTTCATTTTTTCACATAATTTAGGGAAGTTTTAGCTGTAACTTTTTCTCTAAAAGAAATAGTGGTCTGCGGTTTGCGACATTCCATTCAGCGTAAAATTTTCTATAAGATTGGATCAAAAATTTTTTTTCAAATTTTTCTCAAATCCATGTGTATTGTTTTTGAAAAATCACATTTTTGCCCCCCCCTCCCCTAAGTAAACTTTGGAAGTCACGAATGGGCATATTGGTGTATTTTGATGTCTAGAATCAGAATTTGGCCATGAGAACTGAAACACAGAATATATATTTTTTTGTCGACTTGTGTTATTATACAAAAATGAATAATTTTCAGGTTCCTTATGCTACAACAATTGGACATTCTAACTTAAAAAACTCACATTTAAAAATTCAAATTTCTTGCTATCTCTCTCTTTTTGGGATATATTAGAAAAAATAATCCAATAATTGAATGCATACCTCCTTCTTCATTTAAAGTGGTGAAATTATAAACTTGTACAGTAGATCCGATATTATTATGAGCAGTGATTCTCAATTGGTATCTCGTGGCTGGTATTAAATCATATATAACGTAAATTCTATCACTTGGTGATACTGGCTTCGAGCTTATAATCCAATCATTATCAGTTTCTTTCCTGTATTCGACAATAAAGTACAAAATACTGCAGCCTCCGTCATTCCACATATCCAGCCAGATACCAGCAGCTGTCGTATTATAAGTCATCCCTTGCTGTACCCCCACAGGCGATACAGGTACTATTGAGAGGGGAAAAAATTAACAAAAAATATTAAATTTTGAGGAAAGAATTTTTTACCAACGCAACGATTCAATTTCAGATTCGGTTATTTTACCTGATCCTTTGGTATAAGCGGTAACAATATCACATGGTAAACCGGTTCCAATTTTATTGTAAGCTGTCATGTATAATTGATACTTTGTACCACACCATAAATTGCGCAATAAGTACGTATCAGTCTTGGAGTCAATTTGTATTTCCTCCCAATCTCCATGATCTCTTTTATAGTTTATCACATAACCTACGAAAGGAAAAAATGTTTTTAAAATTATATTAATTCTCGAGGTAAAGAAAGGAGAAGTGGAAAACCATTGAGGTTGATTTTCACCCTAGATGGGTGCAAGATGACCCCCACGTCATTTCCCCACTTTTTTTAGGGGTTCTCAAATTTTTTTCATCATGTTTTTCAACGATATTTCCTTGCACTAGTAATTTGTGAGTACCTAATTTGAGAACTCTTCAAAGAAAAAAATATACAAAAGTCAAAGCATTCATATTTTCCACAAAATTTTAGGTAGGTTTAGAGTATATGGGTTTCCCTCAAAATTAACTAAAAATTATGAAATTTTGAAAAGTTTCTGACTTCATACCCACATTCAGATCATGAAGAGATTTTCCACCTAAAAATTCAAAATTGCATTTTCTTTACCTAATACTGGTATATCTGGCTGTGCTGTATCCTTCCAAGCCAATTGTAAGCTATCTGTGTCTTCATTCACAACTGTAAGTTCAGGAGGGTCGGGTGGCTCTGAAAAAAACATTTTACATTGGTGAATTTTTACAAAGGAAGAAGGAGAGGGATCGAAATAGGTATAACAAAAAATTAAAGGAAGTTGAAAGAATAAAAATGTTGATCTCATTCTAAAATTCATCCAAATTTTTGAAAAAGCTACCAGTTTTTCGAAATAGGAAATAAAATTACCAAATAAATCTCTAGTGGTTTAATTAAAAAATGCTTCCAAATTTTTGAAAAAAAATTGATGGTATTACTTCGGACAAACGCTTTTAAATCATGAATAATGTTTGTCAAAGATGATTTTTTCAATGAAATGTCAAAATATTTATTTTTTTCAAGTTGATGACTTTTTGTTAAGATATCAGATTTTATGTTTTCCTCATTTTATAATTTTCAAAAAAAATCTGACAAGATGTTGAGAAATTAAAGAACTGTCAAATTTTTCTTCATCATTTTTCATTTACTGAAATTTCTTAGTAATTATAAAAATTGAAAGAAAAAACAGAAATGGGCTAAAATTTCTGACATTTTAACAAAAGTCATCGATTACAAAAAAAATATTAATTACCTGACATTTTGAAGTTTCGTCATATCTTTAAACAACAAAAATTTTCCAAGTTTTAAGAAGTCCAACAATAAATCATCAAGTCAAAATTTTGCCAAGTTTTTCAAGTCTAACAGAATGTCATGACGTCAGCGATCGTCAGAATTTGGTGGTTAAAAATTGTGATTAACGGGTCCTCAGTTTTATTTATTTCGAAAAATTTAAGGTAGCCAATTCATCACAAATTTTATCAAAAATACGTAAGTCAATCGTTATGAATATTCATTATTTTTTTGCAAATCATTAAATTTTGTGTCCTTTAATTTTTGCAAATGATGATAACACAAGATAAGGCACCAATTGAAGACCTGCTTTCCAAAGTGGCCCAAGTCAATTTTTGAAAAAAACTTCTCAGTCAATTTTGAAGGGTCATAGCTCGTAAAGATCAAATTTTTGGAGATCGAGACTTTCACCACATTTTTGGTATACCACTGTACAATACATTTAGTTTGGTAGCAGAAAAAATACTTCAAAGTTCAAAGGCATACAGAACAAACGAATTTTTCGTTTTCTGAAAATTTTTTTATTGTTTTGACTTAGGCCACTTTGGACAGCAGCTCTTCAATTATGGACCGGATTTTTTCAATCATCCAAAAAACCCTAAAATTTTGAGTTTCCGGTAAAACTGAATGTACGTACCTAGACTTAACATCTGAAAAGGCGGGGTTTTTACTACCTGTTCAAATACATTGGTTTCAAATTCTTTCCAAGAATCCATCACCCATGGAAATTCCCCCTCCCCCGTTTCAATTTTTTCATATTTTTCAGGAAGGGAACAATTGCAGATCGTCATTATTCGCAAATTTACGTACTAAATAATAATTTTTCAAAAAAAAAAAAAAATGCTGGAACGTCACTTCTTTCTACGTCAATATTACAGATTCGAACGAAAAAAATAGGTGTTCAAATGTTTTTTAGTGGTAAGTAAATTTTTTCTCCAAAATTCCTCTTTTACAGCAAAAAAATAGGCAGATACTTCAAAAATTGTTCAATTTTTTTCTGCTAATCGGAAATCTGGTGGTTCATAATACACATGACTAATTTTTTTTCTTGTTGCAACCTCATTCTGTGGCTTGATCCGAAATTGGTACTTTACCCAAACACTTCGTGTAAAAAAGTAAATTATTTATACCATTGATAATTACCTCGAACAATTATGCTGTAAATTATTTCATCCTTTCCATGAATATTTTCCACGCTACAAGTGTAATTACTACCATCGGTTCTTTGAATATCGTAAATAATTAACGAGCCATCTTTATTTATCTAAAAATTGGACAAAATTATAACCATTGATACGTATAAATTTTTAAAATATTAGAATACGAAATCATAATTATAGTCAGATAATATAATTGATTTGAACTTTGACTTATGCTCATGCTCACCTCAAATCTTTCCCCAGATTTGAAAACCTTGCCACGTAATTTCCATAGAAGTTTGGGAACAGGAATGCCAACTTTTAGACACGGTAACGTGATATTTTTCTTCCAAGGTGTAATTATTTGTTGACTGAATGACAAAATTCGAGCATGAACTGAACAAAAATAATTTTCAGTGAGAAGATGATCAATTTGTCAAAAAAAAAAAAAAAAATTAGCCACGGTACCTTTTAAAGAAGGAGGAACCGTAACCACAGCTGTACTTTCTCCTTCGCCCACTTTGGTCGAAGCAGTAACCCAAAATTGATACGTAGCACTTTCTTGGGATCGAGCTATTTCATGAAAAGTTACAGACTCTTGAAATTTCTTTTTATGAGTTTCCTCCTGTAAATTTTTTCTCACCAATTAATATTTGTAAAGGAGAAATAGGGAACCATGATAATTTTATAATCATCGTAAAATTATACTAACTTCTTTTCCACCGCTTCTCAGCGCCATATAGAACGTGTAACCCGTTAATTCGCCATTCCTGTGTAATGGAGGTTGCCAAGATATGATAATTTTATTAGTCGAACTGGGATAAGCTTTTATTCCAGCTGGGGCCATTGGTACTGTAATTTGCACGTTTATTAAAATACTTATCATAGGTATACTAATGTGCCAGCATTGGTGTAGTATTCGATTAAATACTGCATAAAATTGCAAATCAAATTACCATCTTCTTCGGTACGACAATAAACTGGATTACTTTTAACACCGTCTCCTGGCTTCGTGTATGCTCGTACGAAAAAACTATAATTGGTGTATTTCATTAGGCCACCGATTGTCGTAACAAGTGGGGTGACTGTTTTTGTAACGAAGTCGTTTTTTTCTGCAAAATTGTCCAGAATAATTAACGTGAAGTTTGATTTTAAGAAATACAAAAATATAAAAAAATGAGGGTGATGAACTCGTAAAAATATTTTTTGCTTTTACATGGCACAGGAGGAAAAGGGATTGTGTACTTACCATACCAATCTTCAGCCGGTTGGTAGAAAACTTTATACCCTTGGATTACACCATTACGACCTTCAGCAGCTGGAGGATTCCACGAGATTTGTATGCTTTGAGAAGTTAAAGCCATACATTTGACATTTTCCGGAGGAACACTGGGAACTGTCACAAAAAATCAATAATTATAATTCTGTCATGAAAAAAATTCATTTTAGGGAATATTTCATATGTAGAGCTATGGGCCAACCTCCTTCGTCAGTTCTTGTACTAATAGGATCAGAAAAGGGTCCAGGTCCTCGGCTATTGAACGCCTGGACAATGATGCTATACATGGAGAACATATTCAATCCAGTGATGATGGTATGGCCACCAAAATCCGAACCAATGTCGACTGTTTTCATGCTGTATTGCAATGGCGACGATGTACCATTTGGAGTTGATTGCAGAACTGATTCAGAAATTTCTTGGTATCCAACATTATAACCGAGTAAGTTCCCATTCCATAAATCTTTCGATGGACTGTCCCAGGTCACGTTTAATTCTGTTGAACTTTTCGGTGCTACTTTTACTTCTCTTGGAGGGCCACTGGGAGCTGAAAATAAGCATGAAAATTTGTTTAAAACGAAAATTTAATGTAAGATAGCAACTTGTTTTCCATTCAAATTACACCAGAAAGTGAAAAAAAATTGTTCTGTGATCAAAAAATAAAAATAAAAAGTAGTGGACAAGTTGCACGAAATTTTTTTTGAAAAAAATTTTGTACAACCTATCCACTGCAATTTTTTTTTAAATTTGGTTTATGGGCTTCCTTAATTTTTCCCCGAATTTTTCAAGTGGTACTTTTCTACGGAGAAAATGAGGAGAAAGAACCAATCTAATAAGCCATAAGATGTGTAGGTATTAATAGTTTTTTGGGGGGAGGGAAGGTGATTATTTCATTTTCAAAAATTGAACTGAAGAGGAAGTGGCACAAAAGTTGAATTCGGACTTCAAAATTATCTGGTGAAAAATTCTTCCCCTTATCCTTAGTTATGCCCAAAAAGTTTTGATAAATTGAAATTTGTTTTCTAAAGAGGTTTATGACATGAATATTTTTATCCAAAAATATCCCTGCTCAATTTTTCACATTTATTCAATTTTTCAGAGGTTCATAAATTTTTTTATTTTATCAACAAGAAATTTTTTTAAAAATGGAAAAAAAGTCACCTCATAAAAATTATCGGCTGTGATTTCCCACACGTTTTTCAATTTTTGAAAACATACTCAATCATGTATCTACAAGGAATTTTTTTCAATCTGAAAAAATAGGCAGCCCAAAGTTGGAAGGCATGATGATGAAAAATTTCCACCGATGATTTTTCGTTGAAAACTTCATACAAAATAACTTTTTTCAATTTTTCAAAATTTTTACACATACTTGAGTCAAAGGAAAATGAAATTTTTACCAAGTTATTCTGAGGTTTTGACACAACTTTTGTGCTAATTCACCTTTTCCATATTCAAATTTCGAAAGAAAAAAAGAAACTGTAATTTCTGATAACTATAAATAGAAGATTCGTTGAAATAGTGACCACGAGACCCATCTCATGGCAATTTCCAAAACTACTTTTCTCACAAACTACCCTCCGAAGAAAATCAGAGCACACTCGAATCGATTCCCAGTAATTTTCTTAGTTTCACAATCCCACTTTAGATAGCACACCCGGCCTACATCTTTGAAAGAGCTTTGATACTTGGGTTGTTTATTTTTTAATCAAATATTTACCTTCTTCTTGAGTGGTAATTTGTATCATTTCGCTGGGTTCGCTCAAACCGATACTATTTTCGGCTAAAATTCTAAAATGATAAGTGCTAGCCGGCGTCAGATTTTCCACCACAGCCGTTGTTTTAGGATTGGGAACCACAACCTTGGGAGGATCGACTGACCAAGCCGCTGAAACATGAATAATGTTAATGTAGTCAATTTACTTCAAACGGATATGCATATCTCTGTTTGATTCCAAATTTCGTGCATAAACATATTTTCAAAAATAAGTTAACCTACCCGAAGCTAATTTATTTTGCACGACGTAATTAATAATTGGACTATTTCCAGCGTAAGGTTGAGTCCAAGATAGTGTAATCGATCTACTGCCCTGTTCTGCGATTCGAATATTTTTCGGTGTTTCTGGAATCTCTGCGGATAAATTAAAACATATAGAGTTAGTCATAAGTCTGAAATACAGGTTTAGAAATTCGCATGGTTGGGAAATACCGGAGTATAATTTACCTTGCACAACAAGCTGAATAGTCATGTCATCTTGTCCATAATTATTTTTAGCATGGCATGTAAAAGCACCGGTGTCGTGACGAAAAACTTTGGTGATTCCTAATTCTGATATTTTTCCTTCATCAAGGACTTGATCTCTAATCGAGTATCTATTTAAAGAAAAAAATACAGAACAAAAGCTTTTATAAATTATGAATTTTTTGGGGGGGATTTTCTTTCAGTTTAAGAATAAAAAAATCACATCTTTTAAAGATTTTTTTCAATTTTCACGAATTAAAAAGTAATTTCATGTCAAAATTTTCCCAATTTTTTTATGGACTTTTTTTACAGAAGTTTATTACAATTTAGACATTTCCTATCAGTATCTCATATTTTTTCAAGTCCAAAATGTAAAAAAAAATCCCAGATTTCTCAAGTCCAACCAAATTTTATTAGGTATGTTAATTCAGGCTATTTTATTACCTACTATGTAATTTTGAGCTTGAAAGTTTCCAATTGATCCCTGAATTAATTTCAACTAAATCGAAAAAACCTGCACATTAGGGATGGAAAAGAATGCAATACCTATCCCATGAAAAGTCTTCATGAAAAATCAACAATTTTGTCCTTTTCTATCGAAAGTTGAATGGAAAGGAGGCGTCGAAAAGCTGCACCTAGGATTCAAGTAGACTTTGTAACAATTTCATCCCTAGAATCGACACTCACTTACCCTTGCCGAACTGTTCTTTGAAATTAAGTATAAGTAGATCTCAAAAATTAGAAGTTTGGGCATTTTTACTCAAAACTGGCATTGATCCAACATTTTCACCTCATTTTTTTAATAGTATTTTTTTTTCACATTTCCTAAATTTTTGACAAAAAATTGAAAAAAAAAACTAGAATTAAAAAAAATGGTTTTAATATACATACTTTTAGTCAAAAAATCATTGACAGTGATTTGACACCGCACTCCTCCTCCCTCTTTCATATCATCCATTTTTCAAAAATTAATAAAATGGGTAGGTTAGGTATTCAATATATTTTCCGAAGTTGAGGAAATGAAAGGAAATCATCACTGATGACTGTTTTAGAGAAAACTATCCATTTTATGAACATTTTAAATAAAATTGTTCGAAAATTTTTTTTCCATAACTTGCAAGGAGTAATAAAAACATACAAAAATTCTCCATGAGTAGGTACTAAAATATACTTGACTACTTACCCCTGAGAAAATAGGGTAAGTAAAGATGAAAACTGGACCCAATGGAATTTTGGGTAAAAAAAAACATCTAGGTACCTATGAAAATTCTATTTTTTGAATTTTATTTCATAATTTTTTAGATTTTGTTTTAAAATTTCTCAGAATTTCATTTTTCAACTTTTCAACTTTTTTCAATTTTTTGGTTTTTTAATTTCATTTTAAAATTTTTCAACATGTTTTCAAATTCCATTTTTTAATTTTTCAACATGTTTTCAAATTACATTTTTTAATTTTTTAACATGTTTTCAAATTTAATTTTTTAACATGTTTTCAAATTTAATTTTTCAACATGTTTTCAAATTTAATTTTTCAATATTTCAACATGTTATCAAATTCCATTTTTTAACATGTTCTCAAATTTCATTTTTCAACACGTTTTCAAATTTCATTTTTCAACATGTTTTCAAATTTCATTATTCAACATGATTTCAAATTTCATTTTTCAACACGTTTTCAAATTTCATTTTTCAACATGTTTTCAAATTTAATTATTCAACATGATTTCAAATTTCATTTTTCAACACGTTTTCAAATTTTATTTTTCAACATGTTTTCAAATTTAATTTTTCAATATTTCAACATGTTTTCAAATTCCATTTTTTAATTTTTTAACATGTTTTCAAATTTTATTTTTCAACATGTTTTCAAATTAAATTTTTCAACACGTTTTCAAATTTAATTTTTCAACATGTTTTCAAATTTCATTTTTCAATATTTCAACATGTTTCCAAATTCCATTTTTTAATTTTTTAACATGTTTTCAAATTTCATTTTTCGACATGTTTTCAAATTTCATTTTTCAACATGTTTTCAAATTTCATTTTTCAATATGTATTTCAACATGTTTTCAAATTTTATTTTTCTATTTTTCAACATGTTTTTAAATTTTATTTTTCAATTTTTCAACATGTTTCCAAATTCCATTTTTTAATTTTTTAACATGTTTTCAAATTTCATTTTTCGACATGTTTTCAAATTTCATTTTTCAACATGTTTTCAAATTTCATTTTTCAATATGTATTTCAACATGTTTTCAAATTTTATTTTTCTATTTTTCAACATGTTTTTAAATTTTATTTTTCAATTTTTCAACATGTTTTCAAAATTCATTTTTCAATATTTCAACATGTTTTCAGAATCCATTTTTCAATATTTCAACATGTTTTCAAATTTCATTTTTCAACATGTTTTCGAATTTTATTTTTCAACTTGTTTTCAAATTTTATTTTTCAATTTTTCAACATGTTTTCAAAATCCATTTTTCAATATTTCAACATGTTTTTAAAATTCATTTTTCAATATTTCAACATGTTTTCAAAATCCATTTTTCAATATTTCAACTTGTTTTCAAATTACATTTTTCCATGTTTTAACATGTTTTCAAACTACATTTTTCAACATGCTTTCGAATTTTATTTTTCAACTTGTTTTCAAATTTTATTTTTAATTTTTTAAATCTTATTTTTCAATTTTTAGAATTAAAAAAATTTTCTAATCGTTTATTTTCTTAATTTAAAAAATTTTCGAATAAGACAAATTGATCCGAAGTAAAAGGTTCAATTGGGAGAAGGTTCCTTAGAGGTAAAACTTCTACCAGATTTTTTATGAACTAAAAACTATTTTCTGACTTATACTTTCTTTTTCCATTTAACTTTCGAAAAAATTTAAAAAATGATTTCACTTTCAGTCAGCAGCCTCCCTCAACTTCTACTTTTAAAATCGAACATTTACTCACCTCGGATCAACATCATTCGAAATAGGTTGATTTTTCGACCCAGTCCAAATAATCTCGATTGGATTATCTCCCAACGCATTGCATTGCAAATGAGCAGCATCACCCTTTAAAATATTCAACTGTCTGGATTTTTGAACAAAATGAACAGGAGCTGAAATAACGAAAAAAAGTTCCTACATAATACTGAAACTTTATTCAATAATGAAATTACTTCGGTACACTATTATTTCAAAGATATAGATTTTTCACAAGCAGGAAAACTTCAACTGTAATTAGACGAATGTCTCGCCGTACGTACAAATTTTCGTGATTATTAGCAACTTTATTATACAGTCAATTTGTACAGCCTTTAATTTAATTTTAATTTTCTTTATATATTCGTCGAGTTTCACGTTAGTTATTTTAGTTAGGTACCTACTTTGTTTTTGAAACAGTTCAAATGACAGAGTAAAATGTCACTTTTAATTACGACTTTCTTCGTATTATTTCCTTTCATTGTATACAAAGAAATCACATTTCCACCATCTACCTAGAGAGTGGCTGGCGTTTGTTTTTATAATTGCAAATGTGAATGCTTCATTAAAGGGTAAGAATTTACGAAATGAGATTGTCTGTCGAAATGTTGATTTGTTTGGAATAATTTTTCGAAAATAGGAGGTTTCATCAATAGGTACCAAAGTTTAAATACACAAACCACCACTTACTATTGACTTTTAAGAAAATCACTTTGCTAACACCGGAACCGATTTCGTTTTTGGCTTCGCATAAATAATGCCCTTCGCTTTTCTTATTCACGTGTAAAAATTGAAGAGACCCGTTGAGAAAAAGATTCAAATTCGGTTCGTAAATAAAATCCTTGTATTCGCCAACTTCTTGACCTTAAAAATAAGAAAAATAATTCATCAACGTTCAACGTTCGCGTCTCGGACGCTCTCTTGAAGAAAAATCAGTTTCATATGTCACTGTCAAACCTTACCTATGGCTTTTTTCCATACTATGGTCGGTACCGGGTATCCTTCGGCTTTACAGTGCAGCATTAAATCCTTACCGGCCGATATACTGATATCTTTCGGTTCGACTATCCAATGCGGAGGTACTGTGAGGATATAAAAAAGATAATTATAAATCTGCTTATGTAGGTACCTATTTGACCGATTGCAATCGATGTTTCGTACCATTGACAGTCACCGGAACGGTGAGTTTCTCTTCGCCGGCGTTGTTTTGCGCGATACACGTATAATTTCCAGAATGCGACGGGGTAATCTTTTCAATAATCAAGGCTGAAGTGTACTCATCAATTCTCCTGCTTACCGCTCCCAGTTCAACGGTACGACCGGTCGGAGTTGATTTCTCCCAGCGAAAATTTATAGGCAAATCCCCTTCGACTACTTGACACGTAATACCCGCTCTGTTTCCCTCTTGAAGTAAATTTGTCAATGGCGGAATAGGCATTATTTTAGGGGGAACTGGAAACGAAAGAATGGGTTGATGCTGTGGCTGGTTTTTTCCTCGTCGCGTACGCGTACACGAGTAATTTACGCGCGTCATAAAAATCAAACATTCAAATCACCTAGTACTTGAACTTCTACGTCCCTTCGAGCGTTCTGTTTTTGACGATTTTGCGCTTGACAGGTATACGTACCGGCGTCGCTGGCTCGTTGAATTTGATCTATTATCAACGTACCGTTTGGAAACGCTCTTTGTCTTCTGTTTACCGGCAATAGAACGCCACCTGTGTCGTTAAAAATTACCCATTATGAATATCGACAAATTCTCCTGGCTGAAATCGTACGTTATATGAACCAGCACGAAAGAATATACCGTAACCTTGTTCCCACGTTATGGATTCTATGGGGTAGCCGGCGACTGGACATTTGATAATTAATCTACTTCCCGAAATGGCAGTTATTTTTGACATAGGCCTGATAAACGGAAGACCTGCGGAGATGTAATGAATATTAAGCGTGGTAGGCTTTTTTAAAGGTTTACAATGTTGAACAAACAATTTATGTTTAGGTGGATGTGAAGTTCTCTTTGATCTATTGTGAAGTGTACTTTTTCCATTTAGAACTGGTCCACAACTATGTAAGTAAATCTGAATAAGTCAAACTCGGGTCAAATCATGCCTACTTCATTCAATGAAATAAATCTCATTGAAAATCAGTGATTTTTCACTGATCTACAGTTGGAAATTATCGATTTCCCTGTCACTTCCTCATTTAATAGAAAAAATGAGTGATATTTGATAGAAAAAAAATGAGTAATTTTTGACAGAAAAAAATCAGTATTTTTGACAAAAGAAAATCAGTAATTTTTGATAGAAGATCACTAATTTTGACAGAAAAAAATCAGTAATTTTTGACAGAAACTATCCAATTTTTGACACCAAAAAACCAGTAATTTTTGACAGAAAAAACTCAGTGATTTTTGATAGAAAATAATCGGTAATTTTTGACAGAAAATCGGAAATTTTTGACAGAAACTAACTATCCAATTTTTGACAGCAAAAAATCAGCAATTTTGACAATAAAACCAGTAATTTTTGACAGCAAAAAATCGGTAATTTTTGACAGCAAAAAATCAGTAATTTTAGATAGAAGATCAGTAATTTTGACAAAAAAAATCTGTAATTTTTGACAAAAAAAATCTGTAATTTTTGACAGAAAAATCTGTAATTTTTGGCAGAAACTATAACTATTTAATTTTTGCCAGCAAAAAATCAGTAATTTTGACCAAAAAGTCAGTAATTTTTGACAGAAAAAATCAGTAATTTCTGATAGAAAAAAATCGGTAATTTTTGACAGAAAAAAATCGGTAATTTTTGATAGAAAAAACGGTAATTTTTGACAGAATGAAATCAGTAATTTTTGACAGAAAGAAATCAGTAATTTTTGACAGAAACTACCTATCTAATATTTGACAGCAAAAAATCAGTAATTTTTGACAGAAACTATCTAATGTTTGACAGCAAAAAATTAGTAATTTTAGATAGATCAGTAATTTTGACAGAAGAAAATCAGGAAATTTTGACGAAAAAAATCAGTAATTTTTGACGAAAAAAATCAGTAATTTTTGACAGAAACTATCTAATGTTTGACAGCAAAAAATCAGTAATTTTAGATAGAAGATCAGTAATTTTAGATAGAAGATCAGTAATTTTAGATAGAAGATCAGTAATTTTAGATAGAAGATCAGTAATTTTGACAAAAAAATCTGTAATTTTTGACAGAAAAATCGGCAATTTTTGACAGAAAAATCTGTGATTTTTGGCAGAAACTATAACTATCTAATTTTTGCCAGCAAAAAATCAGTAATTTTGACCAAAAAATCAGTAATTTTTGACAGAAAAAATCAGTAATTTCTGATAGAAAAAAATCGGTAATTTTTGACAGAAAATATCGGTAATTTTTGACAGAAAAAAATCGGTAATTTTTGATAGAAAACCGGTAATTTTTTACAGAATGAAATCAGTAATTTTTGACAGAAAGAAATCAGTAATTTTTGACAGAAACTATCTAATGTTTGACAGCAAAAAATTAGTAATTTTAGATAGATCGGTAATTTTGACAGAAGAAAATCAGGAAATTTTGACGAAAAAAAATCAGTAATTTTTGACAGAAACTATAATGTTTGACAGCAAAAAATCAGTAATTTTAGATAGAAGATCAGTAATTTTGACAGAAAAAAATCAGTAAATTTTGACAGAAAATTTTTTTTCAAAGAAACAATCTAATTTTGGACAGCAAAAAATCAGTAATTTTTGATAGAAGATCACTAATTTTGACCGAAAAAAATCAGTACCTAATTTTTTACTGAAACAGTTGATAATTTTGACAAATGAAAATCAGTAATTTTTGACAAAAAAATCAGTAATTTTTCACAGAAACAATCTAATTTTTGACAGAAAAAAATCCGTAATTTTTCACAGAAACAATCTAATTTTTGACAGCAAAAAATCAGTAATTTTTGATCGAAGATCACTAATTTTCAAATTTTGACAGAAAAAAATCAGTAATTTTTGACTGAAACACTGGATAATTTTGACAGATGAAAATCAGTAATTTTTAACAGAAAAAATCTGTAATTTTTGGCAGAGACAGTCTGTAATTTTTTGATTGAAACATCAGTGATTTTTAGTGAAGTTCACTTCAATGTTTCGACCCAGATTTGACTGATTCAAGTTTAGAGAGAAGTTGACAAAAATCGTCCTACTACTGATACTGAGTCATAATTGTCTTTCCTCCTCACACTACTTCTCTCCCTCTTCTTCTCTTCTCCCTTCACATCATAATGAAAAATATGAAAGAGAAAAAACTACATTGTCAGATGAAAAAAGTTCACTCCTTCAAATCTAAAGTTTGATTCGTATGAGTAGTTAGGGTTGCTTTTCTTCATCTCATGTAGAGCTACATATGTAGTACAATTGAAATTTGTGTCAAAATGAACTCACCATAAACATTAATTCTTGCTGAGCGAGTACTTTGAGCAACTGAATTTCTGGCAGTACATGAATACTCCCCTCCATCTACGTCTTTCAGGGTAGTAATATTGACATGACTTATAACTTCTTCTTGACTACTCATATATTGACCTACCATAAATCTGGAAATTGAATAGGTAGCACAATACCAAAAAAATCAATACTTTGTAGGTACCTAGGTATTATAATGAATGTGTTAGATCTTCAACACGTCGATATTTTTATAAATTCGTTTTCAGACCATGAATTCAAAAGTAAGTACAGATTTCCTTACCTACTAGAATCTGGTATAGGAAAACCATCCAATTTCCATATAATTGACGGAGGTGGATTTCCCGTTGCGACACATTTTAAAGATAATGGAGGACCAGGTTGTAAGGTTTGTTCAGAAAACGAATTAATAATTTCTGGTCCAACATCTATTTGAAAAAAAAAGAAATGAAATGTTTTTCCAACCATCAAGTATCCCCTTCAGATTTATTACTATACATTATACGAGTAATTGGATGTTTCTTATAACGCAGTGAATTTTTTTTTCAAATTTTGAAGATCTCACCCCTCCCTCTGAGTGGTTTATTTGCATTTAAAAATAGATACCCAAAATTTTAGCCCCTTTCGTCAATCATAGACTATGTTCCTGGCCCTCATTTTTCTTATGGGATTGAATAAGAACTTTTTTTGGAAAAATAAATACTTTTTCCTAGAAAACTTGAAAAAATTACTCAATTTTGATTTTTAGAAATAAAGTTTAAACGCGAGGAACCATCCTAGGAGATTGTGAAGAGGCTTCAAACAGAACATTTTAGCAATTTTTGTCCAATTTGCGGGTCCTCTGAACACTCATCCCCAAGGACGATTCCTCAGATCCAAAGTTCGTTTCTAAAAATCAAAATTGAGTCATATTTTCAGATTTTTTAGGAATATTTGGAAATTTTATATTATTTTGCCTTTTTTTTTCGTTTCTGGCATATTATCCTATGTTAAATCCCATTAAAAAAAAAGAGAGTCCAACCCATGATCTCCAATTTACGAAAGGAGCTAAAATTTTGGGAATTTTATTTTTATATAAAAATAAACCACCCTAAGAAATTAACAATTAGCATAAACCTCCAAAATTCGAAAATTCGATTCAACGCACACTCCAAATTACAAAAATGTCAAATTCTCACCGCCTAATAACAATTGAGCTGCAGACTGCGTCATAGTCCATTCGTTGCTGGCGAAACATTGGTACATGCCATAGTCTTCCTTCGCCAAAGGAGATATGGTTAATTTATCTGGATTATTTGATATGTAATATCGTTTATCGTTCGATATCAGTTGGCCGTTATGATACCACGATACTTTATTCACAGGGGAACCGCTAACCTTGCACGTGAATTCGATAATCTTACCAATTTTTATAACTTCGCTGGTCGGTATCATTTGCGACGTCAAAGAAGCTGTCGAGTATACATTTTAAATCAGGCGAAAGTTTTTTTTTCGAACAGATAATTTTTTCGATATACTAACAAGTAACAGTGAGAGATATTTGAACTTTTTCTTCGCCCAATGAATTGTTCACGATACAGATGTATTTTCCTTGATCGACGTATTGGACGTGTTGAATTTGTAATAACCCTGGAGGACCGAATTTCATCCTTTGAGTGGCGATGATAGGTTTGAGATTTTCTTTTTCTTCGCGAAACCATCTAGTGATTAAAATTGCAAAAGTTCTTTATAAATCATGTTCGCAAGTGAGCTGATTTTTTTCAGATTTATTTTTTGAAATTGAGAGAAAAGTTGAAAAATTAATTAAGGATGTTTTTCAGATGACAATTCTGGCAAAAATTTTTCTCCACCAATTTTCAAATTTTTTTAAAAGGATGTGGCCGGATAAGGGGTGAATTTGGCCCCAGGCGCGTTTGGGCTCATAAACACTTCAAGTAGTGTATATTGACTAGAATTTATTTTTCACAAAATTTTGGAACCCAACCCCCTCCCTTTCGAAGCTATGACCATTTTATTGCATTATTTTCAAGAATTTTTAATTTCAACGGTAGTGAAGGAAATTTTCTGTTTTTTGGCACAAAGTTACATCTCGTAGAGGTGTATTTATGATGATTTTTTCAACAATTTTGGTGCACTCCTTTACATTTTTTCGGCTATTTGAAGTATTTAATCGTAAAAAACACCACATAAACGAAGAACAACCACCCTGGAAAAATTACTAAAATATGCAATTTTTTATACAAAATTTTGCCGTGTACTTGGTTTTGGCCGTTTCTTGATTATTATTCTAAACACTAAAACAAATTAATTTCGCTTGGATGCCTATTTTTCCTCTTCTCCCTTTTCCCAGGGACCACCCAAACATTTCAAACGTGTGGCCCGCCTAATCTATGGGTCGTAATGAAAAAATGTTCAAACAAAATTTGTTCCTCAACACCTAATGTACATTTTCATTTCTTATCAAAATCCATTTTGGAGCAACTCCTGTCTCCCAAATTTGGAAATTAAACGTTTTTTGAGAAAACTTCAAAATCGCGTTTTCTTCATTTTCAACGAAAAGTTTTGGAGGGAAAATTTGTAACCACCAAAAGTATTCAGAATTAAATTTCCTTTCCAATGAACTGTATCACGACCATTTCCCTCAACTTTTCCTGACAGAGTGGACCTCCCCCCCCCCCTTATCAAAAGTTGGACCCACCAAAAAAATTTGCTCCAAAATGAATTCAGATACCAAGTGAAATTGTACATCTCATATTGAAGAACAAAAATTGTTCAAGTTTTCTTTTCAAATTTCCAACTTTTGAGATAAGGGAGAGGGGGAGAGGTCCACTCTCTCAGGAAAAGTTGAGGAAAATGGTCGTGAAACAGTTCATTGGAAAGGAAATTTAATCTCGAAAAAGGTGTTTATCGAAGTATTTTGATCTGCAGAACACAAATATGAAATTGATTTTTTCATTTGGTGATTTTTTCTCGGAAAATTCACCATTTTTAAGTTTGAATAAGGTTTCTCGATTAAGAAAATTACAATAGACAATAATTAATGGCATATTCGTGTTCTACGACCCAAAATTAGTCAGAAATGGACATTTTTTCCTATTTAAATCTTTTGAGTCACATTTCGTAGATATGCATGCATATTGCATAAGTACTTAAGTATTCTTCTTTGAGCTGCTACAGAACCCGTCCAAGAGGAGAGATGGTGAATTTTTTTAACCGCGTATCCTCCACTTCTTTCACGCTAAATCGAACCAAAAGGTTACATTATTGCACAACTAGAATCCGAACTGAAATTTTTTGAAATTTTTTACAGAGAACTAATTCAAACTTGAAGATGACGAATTTTCCGGAAAAAATCACCAAATTAAAAATTCAATCCCATATTTCTGTTCAACAGGTCAAAATACCTCGATAAACACCCTTTTCGAGATAGTTTTGCTTAAAGTTTCAAAATTATTTTTTTCGTCATGAAAAATCAGTGAAAAAAGTAAATTTTGAAACTTTAAGCAAAACTATCGTGAAAAGGGTGTTTATCGGAGTATTTTGACCTGCTGAACACGAATATGTGATTGGTTTTTTCCAGGGCTTAAAACCTTTATAACCAAAACCAATAAAAACCACCACAACCGGATTTTTTGGAAATTTTTATTGATTAATCATAACCAATTGAAACCGTTTCAAAAATTTTGTACAAAATCACCAAAAAAAACCACAACCGAACAATTGAAAAGAAACCAAAATGAAAACCAGTAATAAAACAACCATTTCGACTGAACATTTTTAAAATCACCAAAGTTTTTTTAGGAACACCACCACCACAACAACCGTTTCAGTGTATTTGGAATATAACCAAAACCATAACAACCAATTCACAATCAGGAATCGGTTGTTATTGGTTATGATTTCGTTTTTTTTTTGTTTTTTTAATCTGAAGACATCGACTTGCATTTTCAGATGAAACAGTAACAAAAAAAACTCGAATCAAGATCTATTTCACTTCATTTTAGTTGATTATGAGCTGTTGAGCGCAAACAAGAAATGTTTAAAATTGAATTTAAAAAAAAACCACAACCACAACCACAACAACAACCAGTTGAAAATTGAAATGGTTTCAATTGAAAACCACAACCACCACAACAATGAAATGACAAAAGAGAAACCGAAACCGAAAACCATAATAATATTTGGTTAAAAAAAATTTCAAAACCTTTTCAAAACCAAAACCAAAAAAAATAAGAATTGAAATTTCAAAACCACTTGAAACCATTTCAGACAATCAATTGAAAACCTATTCAAAAACCACAACCAAAAACCATTTGATTTCTGACTATCAAAAACCACAACTACAACCACCAATTGAATCTGAAAAGGTTTTAAGCCCTGGTTTTTTCATTTAGTCATTTCTTTCTGCATAAAACGCTCAATATTTGAAAAATCTGCTAAAATGACAACATTTCTGAACGGGTTTTCACAATTTTCGGCACTTAGTTCAAAGAAATGGCCAAAACAAGAATGCAGAAAAATTTTGCATAAAAAACGCATATTTCAGTAATTTTTCCAGGGTGGTCGCTCTTCGTTTATATGGTGTTTTTTACGATTAAAAACTTCAAATAGCCGAAAAAACGTGAAGGAGTGCACCAAAATTGTTGAAAAAATTATCATAAATACACCTCTACGAGATGTAACTTTTTGCCACAGAACAGAAAATTTCCTTCACTTCCGTTGAAATTAAAAATTCTTGAAAATAATGCAATAAAATAGCCATATAACTCTGGTAGGGAGGGAGTAGGGGTCCAAAATTTTGTGAAAATGTTTTTCTAGTCAATATGTACTTACACTACTTGAAGTGTTTAGGAGTCCAAACGCACCTGAGGCCAGATTCACCCCTTATCCTGTCATACCCTATACCCTTTGACAATATCTCAAGCTACCTATAAGTAGGTATATATTTTTTTAAAACCTACAATTTATAAAAAATTTCGAAACAAGTTCGTCGCTCGGAGCTCATACTAGAAAAAAATCTATAAAAGGGAACTTGCGGATTAATAAGCGTAAAACGCTGAAAACGGTAAAATCGAGATGAAGAGGTTGTAAAATCACGATGTAAAATGAATTAAATACGCCGGATACGATATATACGAGTTCACGGCGTATAAGCATAGCGAAACTGCAATATAACAGCACTTGAAAACTTTTCTTTGGGTTAGCGAACTTGATAAAGCATTACCTATATTTTTAATTTATGAAACTGCTACGTCGAGCTACGCTGCGCTGGCCAAATTATCTCATCGCTGAAAATTTTTCGCCTGATATGAAACAAGTATTTTTTTTCTCTTACCTGTACGTAGGCACGGGATATCCTTGAGCTACACATGATAAAGTGATATGTTCGTCGATACCGACTTTTTTCTTATTTTGTTTATCGACCAATAGCTTCGGCGGTGTCATTCCTTCGGGCTCTAGAAACGTATTGAGAACAATTAACGTGATAGGCATACCTGTCTGCGTGTATTAGATACATTCTCAACTCGTGAATATTTTATGCTTTAAACTTTACCAGTCACAGTGATACGGGCAGGATAGGCGCTAGTTTGTATTTCGCCGGTTAAACGGTTGCTGGTTCGACAAATAAACCCATTGTAGCTATCGCCGGCGCTGACGTTATAAATATAGAGATCACGGTTTCCAACTACGATATATTTATCACCTGCAATGAAAGGGATGCTAAAATATCCTGTTCACAGACGAAAATTGAGAAAAAAAATACTTTGAACTACCAAAAACTAAAATTTGAACCTTGGAAATTGCGAATAAGGTAAGCAAACATGCATATTTATGTTTAGAACGAGTTGCATATTTATTAGCTCGAAGGAGTTTGCTCGTTAATAAAACACCGCCCTGTGTCTAAGAGTATATTTTTGTTCTCCTTGGCATTACTTTCCGGTTAAAGGGTTTTTATACCGTATACTGGTGAGAGACGTTGGAATAATGAATAAAAAAATAATAATAACGTACCTACGCTTTCATTAGAAGCGAAAATTAATTACCTAAATTATTGTTAGCAAATATAGTTATGGATTTATCTTGCACCCATGAAGTAACCGAGACGTACTCCGAAACGGAAGATGGTACAATACAACGGAGTATAGCTATGTTACCATTAACCACGGTTTCGTCGTAAACTTGCACTTCGTATTTTGTTTTCAACACTGGAAAAAAAAATTGTGAAAATGGGTTTTTAATGGATTGTTTCGAATTTACACGTAATAAATTACATATTTCAAATTTGAATCAACAATATGTAATTGAATTAGGTATTTTGGTACATAATATTTCACCTAGAGATGAAAAAGTTCCTCGAAGTTTCCAAATATTTTGCCTATTTGTGCAGCAACTTGAACTGAAATCATGTATGACGGTTTGCTGACCCTCGGATTTGAAGGAGTAAATTCAGAAGCTGAAAAAATGGGAGGTTCAGTGCGTTGTGACACTCGAAATGTATCGGATAGTTGAGATGGATTTCCTAAAAATTTGATTTCACTGGGGATTTGGCCAACTGCGAAATTCAAGCTGATGCAATACTTTGAAAAATTAAAAGTTCTATAGCCCCTTCAATTTTGAACTAGGGAGACCGAATTTATAGAAATTTTTTTTCTCTGCGAGTGCAAATGTAAATTTTCATTCTTCGTATATTTATCGAACTTCGAGGAATACATCAAAAAACACGTTTAAAATTTAACATCTTCCAGTTCATGCTTCATAAATTTACCTTTTGAGCTTTGCAGAACAGCAGAACTTTATTTACGAGTTTAGTTCAGGTTTATGCACTAACAGGTAAAATATTTGGAACTTTTAAGGTAAAAAAAATTAAAATTAAAATTAAAATACCTAAAATGTGACAAAAATTAAGGAAAATTCGTGTATCCAGAATAAAATAACCCAGAGCTGTCAACCAAATATTTGAAAATTTCTGAAGTGTTCAAAATCGCCGTTGAAAAAATCGTAATATTATTTTCATACCATTCTATTGAGTTTTAGTCTAAAATTTGGGATAAAATTTGAGATAATAAGGAAGTATTCATTTTTCAGGAAATTTACGTTCATAATATGACAAATTATTATAAAAAATTGAAAAATTGGTACTCAACATGAAGGGAAAATATTGCCTTTAAAATCGCTATGTTGTGGAAAAATTATTTTTGTACTAGGTATTTTTCAATGCGATGCTAAAAATTAACAGATCTTTTGATCGTCGATAAACTCAAACTTTGCGGGTGTTGAAACAGGGCTATTTTTATGGTAAAATAAAAGAGAGATCGAGAGAAAGAGCGAGAAACAGTTCGGTTTAAAATTGGCGAATTTTTTGAACTACGGATTAAAAATTCTAATGAATATGAGTCATTCTCATTAACAAGAAAATTTAAACGGGTAGGCATGAAAAGTTCATGAATCGTTCAAGAACGGTTGTATTCGAAATGATTCAGTCAGGAACGATATTGTTCGCGAACGACTTGGTCAGAGAGAAATCATTCAAGAATGAATGATATATTCAAAAAAGAATCGTTCACGAATAATTTTCTCAGAAATGATTCGTTCAAGAACGATTTTATCATAAATGATTTGTTCAAGAACGATTTCATCAGAAATGATTGATTTGTTCAAGAACGATTTCATCAGAAATGATTGATTCGTTCAAGAACGATTTCATCAGAAATGATTCGTTCAATAACGATTTCATCAGAAATGATTGATTCGTTCAAGAACGATTTCATCAGAAATGATTCGTTCAATAACGATTTCATCAGAAATGATTGATTCGTTCAATAACGATTTCATCAGAAATGATTGATTCGTTCAAGAACGATTTCATCAGAAATGATTGATTCGTTCAAGAACGATTTCATCAGAAATGATTGATTCGTTCAAGAACGATTTCATCAGAAATGATTGATTCGTTCAAGAACGATTTCATCAGAAATGATTGATTCGTTCAAGAACGATTTCATCAGACGCAAATGATTCATTCAAGAACGATTTCATCAGAAATGATTCGTTCAAGAACGATTTCATCAGAAATGATTCGTTCAAGAACGATTTCATCAGAAATGATTCGTTCAAGAACGGTTTCATCAGAAATGATTCGTTCAAGAACGATTTCATCAGAAATGATTCGTTCAAGAACGATTTCATCAGAAATGATTAGTTCAAGAACGATTTCATTGAAAATAAATCATTCAAGAACGATTTTGTTCAAGAATAATTTGATCAAAAATGAATCGTTCATGAATGATTCATACCTGCCAAGATATAACGGTCGAACAATAAACAAATTTTTTGGTGATGAATCGTTGGTGAACGATTTGATAGGAAATGATCACTCACAAATACATTTGTTTACGAAAAATATGATAAAGAGTTGAAATGGTCACCAACGATTCGTTTGCATAATCATGGTGATAATAAATTTCTTCTAGTCAATAATAGCTCGTCATACTTATCGTTTAAAACTGATTTCTTGGAATTTGAGTGAATTATTCATTAATAATTATCCAAAAAAAAAGTCATTTGCGAATGATTCCATCAAAAAAGAGGAAGTTTCCAAATATTTTCGACCGGATTTTAATTAGTTTCTTTGTAAACCAAATAAATAACCATGTGTAATTATGTATGTACCATCTGTACCATACCTACTTGATAAGAAATCAGTCATTCAAGAACGATTTGTTCCAGTGGCGTAGCCAGAAATTTCTCATGGAGGGGGTCCGAAATTTCGTAATTTTTTGAAGAATTCTGAGTTCAGCCCCCCCCCCCCCATCAAATTTTCTTTTACTATAAAAAAACATGAACGTAAATTTAAACTTTATAAAGTTCTCGTGCGATTTGCATAGCACGTTTAAGGAAAAAACTAATGAAAATGTAACGTAAGTTCCTGACACAAAGGAGGTCTCCCGCCCCCCCCCTCCCCGAAAAATACTAATATGCCCATTCCCTCTCTTCGAACCCTCTAATTAAGCACACGATTCATTCCTCGAGAAAAAATTGAAAAATTATACTTCCTAATGAAATTTAAAACAGCCATTGCAATAAAATCTGAACAAACGAACTTCCAGTTACGACATTTTCCAAAAAATAATCCACGAATCCCAACTTCACCATCGTCTCAAAACTTACCACACCGATAAAAAAAATCCCCCTCGAACAATGGCGTTTTAACAGGTGTTCTTCAAAACAAATAAATCACCACTGGATTGCAAATTTGAATAGATTCGAGCGAACTAAACGCAGGAACAATTTAAAAACCTCGTTTGAAAATTACCACCGCCGAGCATTTCAGGAAAAAAAAATTCACCTACAAATGAACGCCCGACGAATTTGAAAGTCAATGCAAAACGTAATTACGTTCGAATAAAAAGCAGCCTTTTATCCTAATAAGACTTCACTTGTAAAACGAAAATCTTCTTCGAGAGTAAATTGCGTAATTTATCAAAAGCTGCGTTTAATGTTTGTATTATTCGAAGGAAATTTTTATTATAATAAGCTTGCCAATGTCCAAAGGCAGACCTACGAATAGGCACTACCTATACCTACACATCTTATATTACGTATGTACTACATACAAATAAGTTTCTAGGCGTTGTTACAGACAAAACGCCTAGTAAAAGGTAAAATAAACGATCTGAATCGATCCATTATCATAATAGCAAAATGTAAAAAAACACTCTGGGATGCCGCCCAGCTTCACAGGGAAAATATTGGATACGCAAATTTACGACTTTTACTGCCAGCACGATTCAGTGTGGCAAGGCACGGCGGTAATGGAAGTAGCACGATTAACATTCGAGGAAAACCTTTCTTGGTGGAATTTTAAATCGCCTTTAAACAGTCTTGTAACACACCTACACATATATCAGTTTAATACCGCCTTAAATATATTTTTAACGCAACATCTAGCTACATTTTATCCCTCTTGTATGTTTTCCCCCTTCATCCCCTCTTGAAGGGGAAAAAACATCTAATAATCAGATTATCTGTATTCAGGCTACAGAGCATGTAAAAATTTAACTTTTTAAAAATGCGTTCGCACGAATTACCAAATTGAAAAAATATATCAGTTTTGAAACCCTTACAGGATCGTCGAACTGGCCTTTTTATAAGACGTGTCGTTAAACTTAGTGCAATTAGACAAAAAAATGGCAAAGTACAAACAAAAATTCCGATCCAAGGGTTTTTTGACTTAATTTACTCAGGAGACTACACCACACAATGATGAAAAGTCCTGGTCCTCACAGGGTTCCGGACTCCTCTGTGGGGCGGGGGGAGGTTGAACCTACTCAAAAACGGTTTTTTGCTCATAACTCGTCCAAAACGCCATTTTTGAAAAAAATAGTCATGTACAATATTAATTCACGTTAAATTTTCTACAAAAATAGACATATTTATTTTTGCGTAAAACGAGAACTAAGCCCACAAACGCCCCCTCCCCCCGCAAAAAACACCCTCATACGAGAAGTCATTCGTAATCACACGGCGACTTTAAAATTACGCCAAAGGTATAGAAATAAAGATCGGGCATTCTGGTTTGAGGCATTCGATTCCTTGTAGTATTTCAAGTCAAGGAAGCTTTTTTTGAAATTTTTGCTCCGACGTGGGGGGAGGGGGTGAGCCAAAGGTAATTACAAAGTGTGAATGAAAAAAAAAAAACAACAAGCTAAATTTCATCAAAATATTTCAAACAGATTTTCTAGAGGAATACAAGAATAACTGTTTCCAGAGGGTATTCAGAGCTTCCGAAACAATTTCTGAGGTTATTTTGACCTCAAACTCAAACCCAGAACCAACAGGAGTGAGAGGGCGAGTGTTGGACAAAAAATGGCGAATTTCGAAAAAAAAATTCCAATCCCAGATTTTTTTAGCTTCATTGATTTGGTGCACTATACCAAACAATATGATAAAAAGTCCTAGTTCTCAAAGGAATCAATATTTTTTCAAGGGAGGGGGAGGTATCCCATCTCAGGGGATAGTGATTTGGGTTATGAGGGAAAATAACCTCATAAACGGATTGCAGGGGTCAAAAAACATGCATTTCGACAATCATCCACTTCATAACTATTAAACAAATATAATTTTCTCCCTCTCCACCTTCTCCCCTTTGGGCCCTTTGTTTTGTTTTTTTATAAAATTACATCAGAAACGAACTCTGTGGTTAAAAAAAAGTGGATTTCGATATCACACTCGATAGTTACATGCCAACGTGTCATTTTTTCAACTCACCCCCCCCCCTCCCCCCCGGGAACGCTGGTGGGTTCTGGGTTTGAGGTTAAGGTCAAAATGACCCCAAAAGTGAATTCAGAGACTATGAATACCCTCTGGAACTAAATTTTCATTTTTTTCCTCTGGGAAATCTGTTTGGAATATTTTGATCAAAGTTTGTTTGTTTTTTTCAATCACACTTTGTAATCACTTTTGGCTCAACCTCCCCCCTCCCCGGGGCACAGAAAATTAAAAAATTAGTTTTTTCGACTCAAAATACTACGAGGAATCCAAAGCCGCAAATCAGGAAGTTCTATCTTTATTTGCACGTCTGTGATGTAATTTTATAGTTGCTAATGTCTTCTTGTTCAAGGGGGATTTTTTCGGGGGCGTTTGAGGGCTTAATTCGCGTTTTACACGAAAAATAAATAGCACCGTTTTTGTAGAAAATTTAACGTAGATTAATATTGTACATAAATAATTTTTTCAAAAATGGCGTTTTGGACGAGTTATAAGCAAAAACACGTTTTTATGGAGGGTCAACCCCCCTTTCCCCCTCTCAGAGGAGCCCGACACCCTTTGGGGACCAGGACTTTTCATCATATTGTTTGGTGTAGTGTCCTGAGTAAATTAAGCCAAATAAATCTTGGATCGGAATTTTTGCATGTACTTATGTCCAATCGCACTGGACCTTCTGAGTATTCATAAAAAATGTGCAGATACTGACGATTGGAAAAATTCAATTCGTCAAAGTTCATGGACCATTTTTATAGGATTTTCTCCAGTGCTAGAAAATTCCAAAAAAATTTGAAGGCTCCAAAACGTCTTGAAACCGCTCCCAATCGATCCGGGAGGTCAAAAATAGGGCATGGGCATACCAAATTTCAGCTGTTTTCGTTGATTAGATCAAATTTTCATCTTTTGCAGGGCGATGAGGTAATATTGTTTTTTCAAAAATTACTCAAAATTTGAGAAATGAACTTCAGCTCCAGAAATTTTAGATATTTCAACTCAAAGTAAAATTTTGAGCCTAAACAAAACTAAATCGAAAGTACATCATAAAAGAATCTCATATGCAAAATTTCAGATGCCGAAGTTCATTTTTCAAATCTTAGCGAATTTTTGAAATAAAAATTAAGCAAGTGACTTTTCATCGAAAAAGGTAACTTGAGGATTTTTTTTACAACATGTCCATTTTCATTTTTCACCCCTGTTGAGATGAAAAAAAACATCTAATAATCAGATTATCTGTATTCAGACTACAGAGCATGTAAAAATTTAACTTTTTAAAAATGCGTTCGCACGAATTACCAAATTGAAAAAATATATCAGTTTCGAAATGATTACAGCATCGCACCGGATAAAAGACTGCGTTTAGCTCGTCCATAGTATTTTTATCTTCGAACTGGCCTTTTTATAAGACGTGTCGTTAAACTTTTTTTTAAGACCGCAAGCGCAATATTACAATCGAGGTTTTTCGTTATTTTTTGGCCTTATTTTAAAACCGAGACATAAAGGCTCCTCGAATATTCGCCTTGCAATAGGATATTTTTACACAAAATGCAGTTCGCTGGTTACCAGCCACCAACCAGTGCCAAGTTATTTTTCATTTGCCGGAAAACTAAACGAGAGATGACGCTTTCAAGATGCGAAATCCGTTTCCATTCGCTTATCTAGCTCGGATCGCGTTAAATAGTATAACATCTCGGATATATCTAACGATTTATTTTATTTTTTACCCGAGGGGCGTCGAACGCGAGCTAATACATAGCGACAGCGAAACACTACCATAGCACCGTAATTCCGGGCGTAATTACCATTTAAGATGGAAATACATCAATCAAAGTTCGTATTTAGGCATTTGTATTATTCGCACGAATCTCGGCGCCTGGTTTCATCGCCTCATGCAAAATTCTCGACAATATTGAAATCTACTCGTACATAGAGCGCAGCCACCAGCACATGGTAAAGTTTTTATTATGTATTGAAAAGGTTAAAGGGAATGTTGCTTGATAGCGCAACCAAAATGTATAAATCTTTCATTAAAGTGTCATCGACAAAAACGCCCCTCTCTCGGTAAGTTTCAATTCAATAAAGCAACTTTTCAAAATTCTATGAAATGAAAACTTAATATAACTTTGGCACGCAGTTTTGTCAACGGGCGATGGAATTGATTAAACGTCTCTCTCATTCGTGGCCGCATGTACGTACATAAGTTGTGTAAAATCGTAAACGCTCGACGAGTTTAGGTTTTGTTGGTTCGCATCGGAGGTTTTCTGGTACCGCAAAACTTCTTCGAATATCGTATAAAATTAAAATCAATCAAAAAGAATAACAAGAAAAAACTTTCCGCTAGTCGAACCAATGATGTAAGGACCGACCTCGATGCAAAAGTTGAACACCCCCTCGCGAGTTACAACTTTCTCTCGAATAATGGAAAAATAACGAAGTACTTGGGATACTTATTGCGATTCGATTCGATCCTCTTGTTCGTATTTTACAAGTACCTGCTCTTTTTTTTTTTATCTTTGGCGAAAATTTCGCTTAATTATTGCAACATTGAAGGTGTCTGGGGGGGGGTCATTAAATGATACCCACGTCGAAGAATTAATTCTCTAAATCGAGGAATTTGACTCTCCGTGTCAAAAATAATGAAAAAAATTATTTTAAAAAATTCAAGAAGTGGTATCTTGCATTTGTGTTTTGTACGCGTTTATCGAATGAAATGTAATGTCATTATAGTCGAGAATTATTATTTATACCGTGCAGGGTCGATTTATGGCGGCGAAATCGCGAAGTTGAGTGGTAGAATACCCCTCTTTGTTCTTATTGTGCTCGGTATAACTTACTTAGATTTGAATTGCAAGCGTTGCAACGTTAGGTAAGTATAACGTTAATGGTATAACGTTTGTTGATTTCATTTATACGCAAATAAATTTCCATTCTAGACTGATGATAAAATGTTAGGTACGTTTCATCTTTTATGAAATTATAAATTAAATACCAGGCATTATCGAGCTGTTGAGATTTCAATCTTTGTGTTATTTATTCGATGTGAAGTTTTAATCTCTTTTTCTTGTGAAATTCTTTTCCATTGTGGATATTATACAAAGTAAATAAGACAAAGGTTCGTGATACGAATAAAAAAAAATTAAAATATAAGTATACTTGATTGGTTGCACTCGGTATTAATTGATTTATTTATAATTTCAAATTCTACAATAATATACTTAGATATTTATTCTGAAACGACTTCGAAAGAATTTCAATAGAATCGATCGAATTGTAGGTAAATTTTTGACCCACCTGCACTTTGAATTTGGAGTCGAAAAATCCCAAAAAGCAGAGATTAATTCAGATATGAGAGTTGACTTTCAAGTTTGAGGTCGAAATGATGTCAAAAATTTCCTCAGCAGTTTTTAGAATTTTTTGACCCGGATATGTCTTGGGCCTGAAGGGGGGGATTAAAAAATTGTAATGTTTTTGTGTTCCATTGATTTAATGACATTTTGTTATTTTATTTGAAAATCAGTAGGCTATGTTTTGAAAAAAACTAAAATGTAATAAAAAACAAGGAAAAAATTGGAAAAATTGATTTAAAATTTTGAAAAAATAATATTCAAGCTATATTTTATTCAAAAAAATCATTAAAAAGTGTAAGCATCTGACATTTTGAAAAAAATTAATGTTTTTAAAGTTATCTAATGTTTTTTCAAGGTTTTTAATGAAGTCGATTCAAAAAAAAAAAAAAGGTGATTTATCTGAACATATCCATGATCTGAAGTTGTTACCCTGAAGAAAGAAGAGCGTTAATTTTTTTCTCCATAATTTCAATGTTTCAAGTTTTGTTATTGTAGGCTCTTTTCAAGGGAAATTTCAAATTCTCGCAGAAAAATTATTTTTCCTCTGATACAAAAAACTTTCGAGTAAAATTTACTTGGTAAAATTTTTGAATTCATAATTTTTTAGAATTTTCGTCTGTCAAGGTGAATAATTTTTTTCAATTGCAAAATTCCAATTTTCTAGCTTCCTTACACGTATTTCTCAAATTTTTTATTTTTTGGAAACTTCGAATCATTTTTCTTGAATTGAACTAAATTTTAAAATAAAATTTTTTATCAACTATTTGCAATTTTGAGAACTAAAAAATATTAAAAATGGTGAACGAAAATATAACTTTGAAGCCGTACAAAAATATTAAACTCATTTTCAATTCCTTCAAATTTACGCAAAAAGTTTTAAAATTTAGAAATAAAGTTGTTCAAAAAACAACTTTTTTGCAATTAAAACTTCAAATTTTTGAGTTTTAAAATAATTTTTTTCATATTTTAAACCTCTTGAAAATTTTGTACATGTTTTTAAAAATTTAGGTACCTACTGATCAAGATTGTGCAACGAACGAAACAAATATTAGTTGCAGGATTTTCGTTTTTCCCTAATGGGGGGGCATGGGGGGGGTCAGATAAATGAGTCGGTCACTTCGAAAACCCCACAATTCCATGACACCTAATTTCTCAGAAAACGAAAAAAACTGTCTGTGCATTTTATACTTAGGGGAAAATGTCAAACTTTTCAGTCAATTTGTAGAGTACATTTATCGTGCCTAACATGCCTTGACAGTTTCCAAAAATTCAATGCCATAAACAGTCATTTTATTTCATCGCAAAGTTGGTGGAGTTATGAGGTTTTCGGAATTATTTTGTTTGATCCCCCAAAAAAATCGCACAAAAGTAAGTAAGTAAATTGATGCATTCTGAAACCCAAAATGATTTAATGATGCAAAAAATCAATTTATTAACCGAATACATCGTAAAATTTTCTTAAAAATTACTGCTTTCAATTTTAATTGAAATTTTAGAAAACGGGAAAAAGTGATTTAAAAAAAATACCCCTCTAAAATAAGCTTTACTTAGCTACATTTTTGAGATTTTGGGTGAAAATACTCTTTCGAAAACCCCCATAACAACAGAAGTTGTAGGGTTTTCGAAATGACTCAAATATTTGAAGTCATAAATAGGAAACTTCCGAGCTAGGTACCTATTTTTATGGTTCCATCGCCATCATTACAATACAAATGCTAAAAATTATATAAAAATGAGATTTGTGCGATTAAGAATCGAAAAATGATGACAAAACATTGTAAAATTAAAAAAATATCGTAAGAAAACATTGAAAATCAAAAAATATCCAGGCCATTTTCGGTCGTTTTGAAGAGAGGTGAACCTTCAACAGTCCTTTAAAAATTAGGTACCTAGATAATTAGGCACAGAATGGAGCACTGTTTTCTTCACTTCCTACGTTGAAATTAAAAAAAAAAAAAAAAAACAGTTCAGAATTGCAATTTTTTATGGATTTCCAAAAAATAATTAATTATCAAACATTTTTTCATTTTTATTTTTCAAAATTTCAAATTTTAATTAGGTAAAATTTTTAGACAAAGTTTTTTTAATTTCAAGTTTTCTCCAGGGACTATTTTATTAAAGTGACAAAAATCTTGCCAAAGCTGAAGTGAACCAACATGGAAAAACTATTTTAATATTTCGCTACAAAACGTTTATTTGCGTAAGGAACGTAAAATTCTCTTCATTTTTACTAAAATTAAATTTTTTTGAAAATATGTAGTACAATATAAGAGCCACAAGTCGGAAAGGTGAGAGGGAGGAGTAAAAAATTTCTCGCAGTTTTTTTTTTTATCATAGGACATCATCTCAGAGGTTTGGAAAAAATTAAAACCCGATGAGCCCACTTTTAAATTTTTTTGCTTGAAACTGTCTAAGTTTTTAATTTGTTGTCATTATTATTTAATTTTATTAGCTGATGTTTGAATTTTCAATTTTTTCAGTTCATTAATTTTTTTTGAAAAATTGCTTATTTTTCAAGTTTTAGTTTTTAAAATAAAAAATTTTGATTTTTCAATTTAAAATTCAAAAACTTTAAAAATTTTTGTAAATGAATTTTTAGAATATTTCAAGTTTTCATTTTTTTTTCAGATGAATAATTTAATCTTTGAACTCGAATCACTCGAGTTACGAAATTTCTTGAATTATTTCATTACATTATGACCATAAAAAACAACGGTTCACTCGAAAAACATTAATACCTAATTTGTTATTATTTACCTATGCAGTTTTCCGACATAGTGTAAAAATTAGAAAAAAATAAGACTTTCTCTTTCCGAAAATAATTTTCTCAATTTTTTCCATTTTTTTAAGACGTTAAAATTTTGAGATCGTCTGTCAAAATGTTTTGATATGCTGACAGTTTGTTCCCTTTACCACGTTAACTTCAATCTATTTAACCAAAATTGAACGTTCATAACTTTCGATTTACAAAAACTATGCAGCGAAAAAAACCACCTTGGCGTTTAATTTGCATAAATCATCGTTTAAAAACTTGGACATTTTCTTTTCAATTATTTTCTCTAAACTCGTTGCAAAAACTCCTAATCCACGATTTTCCCTCAGCATCACATCGCCTAAAGATAGGAAACTTTCATTTAGAAAAAAGCACGCTCACAAACCCTAGAATTTTTTTAAACTCTCGTCGTGTCGGTTTTACGTTGAAACTTTTCAGACATCGTGTTATTATAACATTTATTATTGTGTAGGTACGAGGTACCTGATTTCATCTGTTTATCCGCGTGTTTTTTACCCTTCTGAGCTCGTAAGTAACCAAGTTTTTATTTTATCTTATTTTATTCAAGCGTTTATAACGTACACACGCAGAATCACCGCTTTTAGAATTTTTCTCGTCAGCTTGCAGTCTACCCAGTACATAGGTATTAGGTACCTACATTCGGTACCAGGACTGGCTGCTTCAATTGAAGTAACACTGTAATGAAAACACGTTCTTCAACGTTATGTTATTGTTTTTATTTTCCTACCAAGATTTTTTCTTCCTTCCATTACAGCGGAATTTTTTGAGTTTTAACGACTGTAAAGGTATAACAAGATAAAAATGTTTATGTCCTCTGCGTTGTGCGTTGTGAAAAGGAAAATTTACTTTTTCTTTTGCCCCTTATGGTGATCTTTTTCTTTTTTCCCTTTTTTTTATTTGTAGTAAACAATTAAGATTCGTAGAGGTACTTTTATCTTATTTCTTACATGCTTTTTTTTTCAGCTTTCGTGAAAAAAAAAAGGTAAATTATTATTCCGTTGTTTGGGTATAATAAGTATTTAAGAAAAATTTATTTAATTAAATTTTAATGTCCAAGGAGCGTTTTTAGAACACGTACAATTTTCATTTATCATTTTTCTTCTTCGTAAGTATCCATTTTTAAAATCTATCTCGATAAATACCGCGTGAAATATCGTATTTACGGCGTCCCGGGTATGCAATTTTATTAACACGTTTCACAGTGGACACAGTATGGGCAATTTAGGCGGAAAAAAGTCCTATGACGTTGAATTGAAATTTTTTAGCTCGGAATATTTATGTGTAATTTTCGACGCTGAATCCAAATTTAATATTTTTTTTATACTAGGACCCTCGAGGGGAGGGGGGGGCGAAAATGTAAAATGGAGTCTAAAGTTGGTATGGGTGTCCAAATCTTCGGTTTCAAGGGTGCTGAATCCAAATTTGACATTATTTTTGCATCAGGACCCTCCTGAGGAGGGGGTGGGGGGAGGGCGAAAATGTAAAATGGAGTCCAAAATATTTCTGTCATAGGAACCTGGGGAGGGGGTGAGAGGGGTTATAAATACGAAATGGGGTATAAAGTTGATATGAATATCCAAATCTACATTTTCAAGGGTGCTGAATCCAAATTTGACATTATTTTTGCCCTAGGAACTTGGGGGAGGAGGTGAGAGGGGTCATAAATACGAAATGGGGTATAAAGTAGATATGGGTATCCAAATATACATTTTTAAGGGTGCTGAATCCAAATTTGACATTATTTTTGCACCAGGACCCTCCTGAGGAGGGGTGAGGGGAGGGCGAAAACGTAAAGTGGAGTCTAAAATTGATATGGGTGTCCAAATATACATTTTCAAGGGTGCTGAATCCAAATTTGATATTATTTTTTCTCTAGGAACCTGGGGGAGGAGGTGAGAGGGATCATAAATACGAAATGGGGTATAAAGTTGATATGGATATCCAATCTACATTTTCAAGGGTGCTGAATCCAAATTTGACATTATTTTTGCACCAGGACCCTCCTGGGGAGGGGTGAGGGGAGTGCGAAAATGTAAAATGGAGTCTAAAATTGGTATGGGTGTCCAAATCTATATTTTCAAGGGCGCTGAATCCAAATTTGATATTATTTTTGCCCTAGGAACCTGAGAGAGGGGGTGAGAAGGGTCATAAATACGAAATGGGGTATAAAGCAGATATGGGTATCCAAATCTACATTTTCAAGGGTACTGAATTCAAATTTGACATTATTTTTGCACCAGGACCCCAGGGGAGAAGTATCTATCCAAAGCTGAAGTAGAGTCTGCGTTAGAGATGAAGAAAGAATTTCTGGCAAACCGAAATTTGGCATACCAAAATTCGGAAACAGATCTAGTCATTTTCAAACAACTAAAACAATTAACAATCTACTAAAAATAATATGAAACGCAAAATCACCGATTTTTTTAACGTAATTAAAAAAAATAAAATGATAGAAATCGATGTTTTTATTTCCCAATTTTATTCTGTAATTACTCGAAATTTTGTTTTCTTAATATGATTTTCATTAAAAACATATTTTGTTAGGAACATATCTTGACTCCCTTACCCATCCTCAAGGATCCAGATGAAAAAAAAAATCAAATTTGGATTCAGTACCCTTGAAAATGTAGATTTGGACACCCATATCAACTTTAGATCCCATTTTACATTTTTAACGCCCAACTCATCCCTCCCTCGGGAGTTCTAGTGCAAAAATAATATCAAATTTGGATTCAACACCTTTAAAAATGTAGATTTGGACACCCATATCGACTTTAGACTCAATTTTACATTTTTGACCCTCCCCCACTCCCCACCTCCACCATCTCCATCTTCTGAGGGTCTAGGTGCAAAACTAACATCAAATTTGGATTGATCGTTGAAAATTACTCATCATCAGTACTTGAAGGGTTCAATTCCGCCAACTAGGACTTTTCAGCACCGAAATTCCTCACTGACCTCCCTCCCTGTTGAGAATTGAATGGCGAATCACTTGAGTTAGCAGCAATATATTTTCAATTAGAATGTAATCCTGAAAAGTTTTTAGACCAAAACCATCGCACCGGGGTCAGATGTCCTGTTTAAAAATTCAAAACTGCGATCACAAAACAATCCATTGCTAGATATGTTATATCAGGAGAAAAAAAAATTCTAGAAATTTTTCTAAATAAAGGAAGTAATTCTGCATTTTTAGAGCCCAAAAACGCCTTCTCAATAATTTTCAATTGGTGTAAAAATTGTATAAAGAAAATAAATTTTGTCTATTTTTTTCGTACTCTTTGAACACTACAAAACAGAATGTTGAAAATTAACCAAGGCCTAGTAGCAACATTTTTTTAAACATTTCTGAAGCCTTCACCTCAAGCAACGTTTTGCTGCAATTGAGGTTTTTCTTCTGAGCCTCATCGTATTTTTTAAAAGTTTAGACCAATTTTTTGAAAAATTTCAAAATCAAATTTTTGCTCTCAACTTTGAAGGTTTCAAATACTGGAAAATTTATTCAACATCAAAATAAATTTCAAATATGGAACGTACTGACTTATTAGGAGTCTTTTCCAGGTTTCGGATATTTCGAAATAAAAAAAATCATATTTCAGGTTTATTGATGAAATTGGCTTTTTTCCGCCTAAATTGCCTACTGATCCCACTGTTCGTTTACTACAAAACATCAAAATTCGAAGACGTTCTCGTAATCGATCCGGTGATTTAAATTACCCCTAATTACGTCCAATTGGCATTATTTCTCCTCGAAGGACTACTCAAAAGCTGCGAATTAATTTCAAATTACTCGCATTTATCATTGTTGAACTCCCAGATGTACTATTTTTTGTCAACGTCACAATTCCACATTTCCTTTTACTTTTCAATTTCGAGAGAAAACTCGACGATATAAACTCGACGAAAAACGAAACTGATAAATTTGTTTTTCCAAGACGAACAATTACATCCGACGATGTTAACTCGCCTCTCTTATTTAGACGACATTTTGAATTCAGCTGGCACTACGTTTCCACCTTTAGCGGTACAATTAGCGCGATTAATTAAAATCCAGTCTTTCGCTGACTAAATCTTATTCAAGTTGAACGTTTCGACTTTTGTATCCGTGGAAAATACGAGCATCGCGTCGGGAGCTTGACTTTTTAATCTTTGGTACTTATTAGGTCAAGTGGTTTCCTTTCTTACAAAAAAGGTCTCCATTGAGAAGAGGGAGCGACGTGCGAGCAGCTTTTTTTTCCATAAAAGGGAAATATTTTTACTCGAGAATTATAAAATGAAAATTTCTTTCCAAGTTGAATCTACTACGTTAGGTGTTTAACTAATTATCCTACGTGGTTAGATCATCCAACGAAGCTTGATTTCAAAAAATTGCAATTAAAGGTAAACGAAGGTGTTTTCCCTGTCGTCAAATTTCCAACTCATGCGTATACTCGAACGTGGCTACGGTTTTTCAGAATGTAAACTCGGTAAGCGACGTAATTAAAATGATCCACCGGTTTGAAAACTTATCGTGAAAAAACCCACAGCAGCGTACCGTAGTGTCGACGTTATAAATGGCGAGCGTAATTAACGAAATAAAAAAATAAATAAAAAAAGACTAAAAAATACGCTTAAAAATAACGAACGTCTTGGAGAATTAAAAATTACATTCATTCGAGTTAATAGCCCTAGTTTATAAAAAAAACCGAGTTTTTTAACGGGTTTTCATTTCGTGTGAAAATACATACTTTTTCATGTAGCCGAAGAAAAAAAAAACATTAACGAATTTAAATTAAGAATTTTAATTCTCGAAAAGATAAAAACCCCTGGAACGGGGTTGTTCACCGGTAGTATCGCATAGTACGTATAAAATCCTATTTACCTGCTGGAAAACATTCGGGCTTTATTTTTTTTCGCGAATATTAATTTTAGTTCTAATTACAAACATCTTGTTGCTTCGTGTAGTTCGTCGTGTTTCCTTGTTTGGCAAAGGTTACTGACGCCCTCGAAGCAAACGATGAGTTTCTTTAATTAAAAACTTTTTGACTGAAAGTTTCACTTCAGTCGAGTTTTACATAAAAAGATACTTTTCCGAAATGAACCAGGTTAAAAATGATTTCGTGCTATATTAAAATGTTTTAAACGCCTCGAACTCGCGAGAATTTGTTGTGCAGTGTAATTTCATATACGAGGCGACGTATTCGCGATAATTTTAAAATAATATGCTTCCTGGGGGAAGATTTAGTAGGGTAAGTTGTAAAATGCTGTCGTGTGATGAGCTGGAAGCTGCGAATGTGACTTATTATCTTGCAATTATTCGTAGTTTATTTCGGAAGGAATACGAATTTACAAAGGAAATGAAAATTTTGGACATGACGTCTTTGGCTAATTCAAAAATATGTATAAAATGAAATTTAAATTATTCGAACATTTTTCTCGAAAAGTTCGATGCAAAATTGTGAAGTTTCCGAAAAAAACCAAAAATATTAAAATTAATTGACACGATGCATCTTTATTTTAATTAGGGAAAACCTGGCATAAGATGTTCTTCACTTCAAATTAGGGAGTAATTTGGAACCCCTGGCGAACGTTAACGAATTGTCATCATTAATTGGTTTCGTTGGGTTAAATGAAGTGATACATTCTCGAAAATATTGGTTTTCCTTTCAATTCAAATTAGCTGGTCTTGTTTTACGTAGGTACTTGGATAAAATATTACGATCATTTCCATTAAAAAATTAACCTCGGAATAATATTGGGAAAAAATCAAATAGAGCATTTTCAAATTTTTTAAAGGAGATCTTTAAGATTTTAAATTTAGAGTTTAAGGAAAAAATTCTATTTTTTAAAATTATTTGAGTCATTTGTGATTTTTTAAGAATTGACATTTTTCTAAAATATGCTCAATTTTCAGAAATTTTTGAAATTTACATTTTTTAATTTTTTTTTTGAAAATTACCAAAATAAAATTTAACTCAAAGATTGTGTGTCATGGCAATGAGAAAATATTTTTGAATTTTTAAGTCGTCATTTGTTTCACTTTTCGTAGATATCATCGAAATCAATTGTCTACTTGAAGAGTGCTACAAAATTAAAGTTATTCGTTCCCCTCGACCAGATTCATGGAGATTGAAACATTCTAATTTGGCCAGAGGTAGTACGAAACTTTCGCAAGTGGGTGTTACCAACCAACGTGTAACTCAAACCAAGGAAAGTTTGATGTGAGATTCCTTCTGTTTTCGTCGTAGGCAGCCTTGAGTGCACAAAAGTACAAAAAATTGTATTTTTTCCAAAAGTTAGGAAAAACCTGAATTTTGATTGCTCAACCTCCTCAAAAAATTCGATTTTTTGCCAAAATTACAATATCTGAGTTTTGCCTACCTTGATTTTTAAAGGGGTTACCTAATTGGAAAATTCTAGTGTCCTTGAATAGTAAAAGAAAGCAAAAGTGTATACCACAGTTTTTTTTTACAAGGTTTACGATTGGGATTGTCAATTTGAAAAATTTCGAACTGAAAACGTTTAAATTTGAAATGAAAATTTTTTTGGTAAAATAAAAAAGCATAAAAATGTTGAAATGAAAATCAACCTGAAAATTTTTTAATTGCAAAAATGAAAATTCCGGATTGAACACCTTAAAATTTGAACATGGAAGTTTTCAAGTTTCAATTTCAAAATGAAAATCATCAAATTTTAAGATGAAATTGTTTTAATTAGAAAATGATAAACTCTAAACTGCACAACTACAGTATTTATTTTAAAATTAAAATCGCGAAATTTCAAAATAAAAATCCACAGATTTTAAAATGAAAAATTGCGTGTTTCGAAATGACAAATTTACAACATTTTGAAATAAATTAATTTTACGAACAAACGTTTTTAAATGTTCTTAAAAAAATCTTCGAACTGCAAAAATGAAAATTTTCAAAATGAAAATCTGAGTATTTTTAAATGAAATACGTTCAATTTGCAATATTGAAGCAGTACCTATATATGGAAATGCTCATCATTGTTTTAAAGGAAAGTTTTCAAATTTCAAAATCAAAATCTATAAGTAAGTTTTAAAATAATAAGTTTCTTCTTTTAAACTGACAGTATTTCAAAAATGAAAATTTATGAACAAAAATGAGTAAACTTTTTAATATAAATCTTCGAATTGCAGAAATGAAAAATTTCAAAACGAAAAACGAAGTCTAAAATCAATCAATTTTAAAATACAAATTTTGTAATTTTGTAATTAAAAATTTTCCAAGTTTGGAATAGAATTCTACTAATTTTAGAATGTAAAGTTTCTCGTTCCAAAATAACAATATTTTGGAGGTAAGTAATAAGAAATTTTAAAACAATTTTTTTTATTTTTATGTTGAAAATCTTTAAATTGCAGAAAATATGCATTTCAATATTAAAATCATCAAGAAATTTTTCCAACATCAAAAAAGATATTCTTCTTTGCCGAGAAGAAAATTTTTCTATAATGTTGAAATAAAAATATTTATAATTTTAAAATGAATAAGTATGTGTCTTCAGATTTTAAGGGACGAATATATTATACAAAATTCGACTAGAAAAATACTGCATCCAACTTGGGAATCGAACTAAGATTTTTAGATTAGTAGCCCAACCTGGGTACAATTCCCAAGTTGGATGTCGAAATTTTCAAGTCAAACTTCAGATTATATTTCATCTTTAAAATCTGCTTACCCTCATTCCTTTTTGTAAACTGATGAATTTCAATTATTTAAAAATTATAGTTTTTTAAATTCGTTTAAATGAAAATCCTTAAAATACAAAAATGAAATAAATCAAAGTGAAAATCTACACAATTCAACATTAAGCTTTCAAATTTCTGAAAAAATTTTAAAATGAAAATGTTCACTTTAATTCAGAAAAAATTTGTAGGTCCTTATTGCAAAAATAAAATCTTATAAAATTGAAAATTTTGAATACCTATTAAAATGATTGTTTCCTTTCAAATTTTGGTACCTAATTTAACTGAACAAATAATTTATTCATTTAAATTACCAAAATTCAAACAACTAATTTTTTATCAAAAATCTGAATAAATTCTTTCCTAAAGCTTTACAAACTGAAATTGAAGTTTCCTCCGATTTTTGTAAACATGCAATTTTGTACACTTTTATGTGCACTAGGTTGCCTACAACGAATATATAAGGCATTACTGGACGACCAACTATTCTCGTTTTTCGTCAAAATTCGGGATAAAAATAATAATTGTTTTTCTGGGAACCATTTAAAATATTTCGATTTATTTCATAAGATACCAAAAAACTTGCACCTTGAAGAACAAATTGAAAAATTTCGACTTTTTGATATAAGGTCGAAATAATCCTAAAAATGGGTTCAGGGGACTACAAAACATGTTCCTATTTCGATTTATCGCCGAATAAAGTTTATAATTTTGAATTTTGGTCTCCCCCTCACTTCAAGGGTTAATTTTTGGATTTAGTGCTGAAAACCCCTAAAAATGGGTTCAGAGAATTAAAAACATGTATTCTAATATCCTACGGAACAAAGTTGAAATTTTTTTAGCTTTAGTTCACTCTCTCTCTCTCTCTATCTACAACCACTAACTGTTTTACAAAAATGGGCTATCCGAAACATTGTTGGCTTAGAAAGAAGGGAATCTACAAAAAATGAATTCAAAAGGCTTAAAATACTTCCCCTTAAAAAATTATATACTCTCACGGCTGCGTCATACGTTCATAAAAGAAAAGATATATTTGGAGTAGGTCGTTGTCGAAGAGCTGGGCTTAGAGCACGTGATAATGTTGCCGAGACACCTGACTCTAGAGTCGAACGTGTTCGAATGCAGGCCCCTTACAAATTCCCCCATATTTTTAACACCCTGGCAATAGAAATCCGTAGAAAAACATCACCAAGATCCTTTAGGAAAGAACTCTTAGAAAAATTATTGGAGAATTAACTTGAGAAATAGAATACCCATCTAGGTCCCAAAAATATATAGTCAAGTACCTGAAGAAATATGTCAAAAAACAAAATATGTAACCTTTAAGAAAAGCTCTAAGAAAGTAGTATTGGTATTTGAACCAACCTCCTTGTATCTCTCTCAGCTGTCTTTTTCTTAGGCATCCAGGCTTTTCACAGACCCTTATCCCCTCAAAAATTACCCTTACCAATAACGTTTATTCTAGTCGTTCCCTTTTTCTTTTTCGTCTAATTATGGTATGGCTCTTTCATGCACTCATATAGTTAATTTAAAAAATCATCAACTTGAAA
Organism: Pseudococcus viburni; assembly: GCA_033439095.1. Classification (NCBI taxonomy): domain Eukaryota; kingdom Metazoa; phylum Arthropoda; class Insecta; order Hemiptera; family Pseudococcidae; genus Pseudococcus; species Pseudococcus viburni. The sequence goes on from JAVBJF010000141.1 coordinate 77,775, forward strand.
TGCTACTGTTATACGTCCGGTGGGACTTCATAATTTGGTTGATAATCTATTGTTTCCTAGTGTTTGTTACATTTATTTTTCGTTATTAATATCTAGTCTCATTTTTGAGATAATATTTGTTATAGTTTATTCCTATTTGATTTGTAATCTTATTTTATGTGTTTACACTATGTTTGTAATTTATAATATGTAATAAGAGAGCCCATACGGCGCTCGCGCAAATTGCGCATAGCCTATGGATAATTATCAATCTGTACTGTTGTCACGTTTAAATTTAAATATACCTCTCTTATAGGACTAACCTTTGGATTTGGATTCGAGATGACTTCAAAAATGAATTCATAGGGATCAGAAAACACTGATTTTAACAACCAATATAGGTTCAATTAACTGCAGATTCAGAAAAAACATTCTTCAAAAATAAAAAATACAGTAAGTATCGAAATCATTATTTAAAAAAAAAATCGAGATAGGTAAATATAGGTATGTACATTTTTACCTACTTACTAAATTCTGTTGAATTTACACTTCATAAAATACCTATATAGGTAATTTCAAATAGATTTTTACGAATCATCGAAGCAATTCGAACTTTGGAGAACATTTGGTTTTTATTCGGTAAAAATAATACTCATCGACCAACTAACCATAGCGAATAACTTCATGGAACAAAAATATCAGCACAGGTAGGTACAAATATATGAATATTTCCAACCAAGGTAATTTCATTTTCAAAAGAAGCCCTTCATTTCGCATCAAAATATTCCAACCACTGGTCTTTTTCTTTTTTAAAAAAAAGAAAAGTCGAAAAAAACCACGACCCTCAATCGCCAATCTAAACACTCTCGCAACCATAAACTCGAACCACCTTCTACGAAAATCGTAATATCGAAAATTTTGACATTTCAATATTCCAACGATCATCAAATACGCGAATTTATTACACCGCTGCCCCAACAATCCCCAGGTATATTTTAACAAACCGAAATACTTGTCACAAATAAAAAGGAACGCCAAAGTTATGTCCAAGCGATATATTTTTATTAGGTGGCTAATTTAAAGGTACACCCAAGATGCGAGGCTATTATTTCACAAAGCCGAAAATTTTTTCGCCTTCGTCTATACGTATGTACATCTACGAAGGTACTAGTAAAACGTAATAAATTGCATAGCGTAGGAAATAAGAGAAAGAAAATGCCTTTTTAGTTTATCGTAATGGAAATAGATGGAGAGATAAAAAAAAAAGGGGCATCTTCCAAGTACCTGGTGCAATGTACATTTAAACGAAAACGAAGCTTTTCCATTAAAAGTTTTTTCAACGCGAATTTATTTCAAGTATTTCAATATAAAATATAAATAAATTTAATAACAAATTCGAGCTTGGTAATATTTTATACATAAATGTAACTTGTCGAGAAGACAACACAAAACAACATGACGTTTGTGAATATTTTTATCCTCGTTTTTACGTAGGCATCTACTGTCACGAAACATTTTTTTTTTCACGAAATGATACCTACGACTTTTCCGTGCCATCATTTATTAAAACGAGTTGTAAGAGTATTAATTCTTCAAAAAAATTTACCACCGAATACCGATGTGAAAATGTAAAGTATCTTTCTAGGTGAAAATACCTATTATATAATTTGTTTCCTGGATTTTCTTTTCATCTAGATAATTAATTAATTTATTGTACGATTATTTTACCTGGCCCTGTTTTACGGATTTACAGTAGGTGGTGAGCGTTTTTTTTTTCAAAGTTCGCTTGATTTTGCACTCGAAATTTTCAAACTCTAATTTTTTTCATGTATAATTATTTTTTATACTTCAAAATTTTTTCAACGCAAATTTTTCAAGTCTAAAATTTTTTGCTCGAAATTTTTCAAACTTGCATATTTTTTCAATGTAAATTTTCAAACTCTGATTTTTTTCCTACAAATTTTTTAAAGTTAAAAATTTTTCAATGTAAATTATTCAAACCTAAAATTTTTTCCCAACTTTTTTTCAACTTCTACCTACTCTTTTCAGCGTAAATTTTCAAACTCTGATTTTTTTTGTAAATTTTCTCAACTTCAAAATTTTTTAACGTAAATTTCAAGTCTAAAATTTTTTTCTTAAAATTTTTCAAACTTCAACATTTTTTTCAACGTAAATTTTCAAATTCTGAATTTTTCTCCCATAAATTTTTCCCTGAAAATTTTTCAAACTTCAACAAATCTACGTAAATCCTAAATCGGAGTCTTCTTCAGGAATATTCTGAAAAATACAATTGAAAATTATTTTTCACAACTACATTGAAAATACAGTAATGAAATACATACAATTGAAAAAATGTCTATTGTATTTTTCATTATTTTATTTTCGATATTGTTGTTAAAAATAGTTTTCAATTGTATTTTTCAGAATATTCCTGAAGAAGACTCCGATTTACGTTTCAGAAGTTTTGAAGCTTGAAAAATTTACAGGAAAAAAATTCATAGTTTGAAAATTTACGTTGAAAAAATGTAGAAGTTTGAAAAATTTTTGGGAAAAAATTTTTGGGAAAAAATTTTAGACTTGAAAAATTTACGTTGAAAAAAAATAAAAAATTTCGAAATTTAAAAAATTCAGAGTTTGAAAGTTTACGTTGAAAAAATGTAGAAGTAGAAGTTTGAAAAATTTTGAGGAAAAAATTTCAGACTTGAAAAATTTACATTGAAAAAATTTTGAAGTGAAAAATTTACAGTAAAAAATTCAGAGTTTGAAAATTTAGGATAAAAAAATTGGAATTTTGAAAAATTTACAGATAAAAATTTCAGAGTTTGAAAATTTACCGTGAAAAGAGTAGGTAGGAGTTTTAAAAAAATTGGGAAAAATTTTTAAGTTTAAAAAATTTATAGAAAAAAAATCAGCTTTGAAAATTTACATTGAAAAAATATGTAAGTTTGAAAAATTTCGAGTAAAAAATTTTAGACTTGAAAAATTTTCGTTGAAAAAATTTTGAAGTATTAAAAATAATTATGCATGAAAAAATTGGAGTTTGAAAATCTTTGAAAAAAAACCGCTCGCCACTTACTGCAAATCCGTAAAACAGAGCCAGGTGATTATTTTCAATTCTACCGACGTAAAAAATTACATCTCTTCTCTGCTTTTATTATTTGAATAGAAATGCATTTGGAAACATTCGAATGTCAATTTTCAACACGTTCCAACATTAGAAAATAAAAATATAATTTGGCTGGTAATGGGCATAAAGCGAATGTGCACCAAACTGAACATAAGCTTGGCTAATTCATCGTGAACGCGAATTGCATCGGAAAATTCACATAAATAAATTAGTTATCGCGCCGATTTCAATCACATGAAAAAATAACTACGTGTAATGTCTATTCGAGTAGCATTTCCAAAACTGGAGCTCGACCAGAGGAGACGGAGGTATCGAGGAGTAATTTCAATATAAACGATTAATCCACACTGCACATCTATATAGATTTTGGTAATATAATTGTCACACCGTAAAAGCGTTCCATCTCGCTGATCGGGGCGCTGACTGGCGAGTTTTACACGTTATTTATGAATACGAGAATCGAAAACGGAGGAAAAATATTCGCGTTCGATGCAGGAATTGATGAGCTTTCAAAATATACCAATTATACAACTCGGCAATATGCCAAAGAAGCGAGCACCTAGCAAAAACGTACATTCAGCGAAATATGTTGCAAACCGAAATTTAATTTTCTATCCTATTTACCGAATGATTTCAACTGTGGAAATATCCAACCAAAACGTCGATATTGAATTAAAATTTTTTCCGTTTTAATAAATAATAAGAGGTGAATGACCAGCAGTACGAGTATAGAATGGAGAAATATATTTTTGTTTTAGTTTTTTTTTTTAAATCAGAAAACGTTATAGAATGAATACATTGGATAAAGTTTTCCTCTCTATAGAATATCTGCATTGTACTTAATATTGGTTTTTATTTTTTTTAAGGGCTCTGTTAGGAAAAAAATTCAGAAGTGTTTATCGTACCTATGTTGGGATTTTTACGAGATTATGAAACTGGTGTAAATATTACTCTCGAACACGAATAACGAAATTTTTCAACAACGTAAGATTTTGTTTCGAATTCGTCTTTGTGTTGTCTTCAAACTGTAAGGAAAAATTTGCAACAGATGTTTACGTTTAGGTTATACACATTTTTGACTTGTTGCTTCAATTTCTAACTCATGTCTAAGACATAATAAATTGTCTCCAGATGATGCAACAAAACAAAAACTATCTTACTTCGTACCTACTCGTAGTTTATAATGGAGAAAAAACAACTGCTTTCTAACGATACAGAATTTCCCAAGGTTTATTCTGATGTGTAGTTGTGCAGATGGTTCATGTTAAACATTTGACAGAATACCATAGGTAGGTGTTAAGATTTATTCGTATGGATTAGAAAAAAACAAAAAACAAAAAAACGAGCTTGTTTCTGAAATGCTTATAAAAAATCGTAATGAGTAAATTTTTTGTGAATAATGAATCAGATATCAGGGAATTATTTATTCGGGATTTTATGAGAGATTACTTAGTTTTTTTTGATAGGTAAGTTTGAACAAAGACGAGTGGATCGCTCATGAATGTTTTGTTAAAGTGATGGGAATGAATCATCCACGAACGATTTTGAAAAAAAGAATTCGTTCAGAGACCAGAGATGGTCTCATAGAGAGAAAGTAGCAAACCCCTCACAAGGGAGGTATCCCAACTCAAAGTAAAATTTTGAGCCCAAACAAAAAAAAATCTAAATTACATTACCTATAACAGAACCTCGTATCCAAAATTTCAGGCGCCGAAGTTCATTTCCCGATTTTTGGCGAATTTTTGAAATTTAAAAATTACCTCATCGTCCTAAAAAATATGAAAATTTGATCTAATCAACGAAAAAAGCTGAAATTTGGTATATACACTATTTTTGACCTCCTGATTCGATTGGAAGCGGTTTCGAGACGTTTTGGAGCTACCAGAAAATTTTGGAATTTTCAAGCGCTGGAGAAAAGTCCTTAAAAATGGCCCACATGCACTTCAACACCTATAATCGCGAATTATCCATATTGGTGACCTATTTGATCGATTAAAACATAATTTTCCAAAATTCGTAACTTTGAGTTCAAATTTGCATTTTTGGGCAAATAGGGTATCTACCAAGTTTCAATTTTTTAGCTCAATGTATGCGCATTAGGCAAATTTTTCAATTTTTTCCAGAAAAATTTCTTGCCCAAAAATGCAAATTTGAACTCAAAGTTACGAATTTGGGAAAATTATGTTTTAATCGATCAAATAGGTCACCAATATGGTTAATCCGCGATTATAGGTGATGAAGTGCATATGGGCTATTTTTATGGACTTTTCTCCAGCACTGGAAAATTCCAAAATTTTCTGGTGGCTTCGAAACATCTCGAAACCGCTTCCAATCGATTCGGGAGGTCACAAATAGGGTATATACCGAATTTCAGTTTTTTTCGTTGATTAGATCAAATTTTCATATTTTTTAGGACGATGAGGTAATTTTGAAATTTCAAAAATTCGCCAAAAATCGGGAAATGAATTTCAGCACCTAAAATTTTGGGTACGAGGTCTTGTTATGATGTACTTTTGATTTTTTTTGTTTGGGCTCAAAATTTTACTTTGAGTTGGAATACCACCCTCGTCAGTCATTTTAAATTCGAAAATTCAGCAACATTTTGAAAAATATTGGTAAATTTTCGAAAAACATGGGAAAATTTTGTAAACTTGGCAAAATTGTGAGAAATTCTGAATGTGATAGTCAAAAATTATTTCTTTAGTAATTGTGGAAGCTGATTTTTTTTTTTTTAATTCCAATTATATTCAGAAAGATATTCAAGAAATTGATTAAGCTCGAGTGAAGGGAGGGTGAAAGTTGAAATTATTTTTTAGTGTTTTTAGACCCCAAAAGCTTTTGAAATTATAGCATTCCATTTTGCAGGGGGTTTTGAGTCAAAAAAAAATTTCATAATTTTTTCTACCTCCAAGATGAGGGGAGAGTTCAATTCAATTGCCAACCACAACAAATTAAGAAATGAAAAGAAATTTGATTTTTTTTAAAATGGTTGTAAAAGGGTTCAAAACTTCTGACTACATAATTCTATGGTTATTGTCACCCAACTTAAAACTTGGGCCAAGGTCTTGGGGAGATGGGCCCTAAATTGAAAAATTCTCCACAGTATCGACTATCGAGTGAGTTAAATATATCTGCCCCCCACATCCATTTTTCGGTCGTTCAAGAAATTGCATTCGGAAAAAATGGATGGTTTGACCAAAGTTTGCTTGGAGGCAAGGGGTCTAAAAATAGGGGGTTTCAAGAACAATAAACAGGGACTTGAGAAAAAAAAATAAAATTTTTTTTGATCCAGTCTTATAGGAAATTTTACGGTAAATCGAATGGAATAAACCACAGACCTTCATCTCTTATAGAAAAAACGTTACAGCCAAAACTTTCCTAAATTCTGTAAAATAATCGAATTTTTTTGTGCCTCGGTTACCAAAAAGTGACATTTCTGAGAAAACAAAGCATTCTAGAACAAAAACAATAAGAACCAAAAATGTAGAAAATTAAATTTCCTATTCAGTGAAAGCGGTTAAATTTCTCTGGAAGGCTTAGTTTTCAAGATACTTTTGAGTAAATTTGAACATTAGTAACTTTTGGCAGCCAAAAATTTGTTTGTTCATTATTTTATTCTTAATTTCCTCCACTAATGTTCAACTTTATTCGAGAATATCTTGAAAACTATGCCTCCTTGAAAAATATAACTGCTTTTATCAGATAGTAGGTAAATTTAATTATCTACATTTTTAGTTCTTATCATTTTTGTCCTAGGACGCTTAGTTTTCTCAGAAATGTCTCTTTTCGGTAGCCAAGGCACCTAAAAATTCGATTTTTTCACTGAATTTAGTAAAGTTTTGGCTGTATTTTTTTCCGAAAGAGATAGAGGTCTTTTTGTTCCATTCGATTCACCGTAAAATGTCCTATAAGACAGGACGAAAAAAATAATAATTTTTTTCTCAAGTCCTTGTTTATTGTTCTTGAAAACACCTATTTTTCGACCCCCTGCTCCCCAAGCAAACTTCGGTCAAAAAAAATATTTTCCCCTTCATTAGTTACATAAAAGCAACCAAAATTTGGCAATCGGAACCCAGATAGAGAAAAAAAAAATTTTGTCGACTAGTGTTATAAATCTTTCAAAAATTTCGAATTTAAAAAATTTCTAAAATCTTGTGAAATATTTGGGCGTAAATGAATTCAAATGCGGAATAGCGAAATTTCGAGTTTTGAATTCTCAAATCTTGAAAGCCTCTTCACAGATAAATTTTTATTCTCATTTTTTCAAATTCAGTTAAAAAATTCTCCAAAAAAAGGCCATTTTTCAAGAAAATACTTTTCTCATAATGAAAGTAGGGGAAAATGAGCTGCTCTCTTTAATTCCTCGTAATACTTTTTTCAAACCTAATTTGAGTGGGAAAAAATTGGAAGAAAATTGTGCATAAAAGTCGATAAAATAAAAAAAAAGGTCACCGAGACATCCATTCAGTATTCTAACTTTGGCTCGTCTCTAGAACTTTAAATTTGAAAAAAACACTCATTTTCATAGAAGTAAGATCTTCTAATCAGCTCACTCAGGTGTTATGATGGCAACTCTGTCCCAAATATTCCAACTTAAAGCTCGATTCAATCAACTTTAGAAGGACATCGTAGTTCTCATTCATACCCTATCTACGATTCCGTTTCCATTTCGTTTCATGACTGATCAATAACACTAGAAGAAATATCATACCGTTCCAACCTCGAACTGGAAATCACGTTACAATACCCGATTGTTTCTAAATACCTAGCGAATTACCTTTGTTACGTGTAACATTTTCGGTTCAAAATACAAGAAATAAATTAAACTGGCGTTTAAGGTTCGGACATGTTTCATTTTCAATTAAAGAAGGTTCGAGAACAAAACATACGTATGTGTAGAGCGAACGAGGATAAAAATATTACCCTGGCCTAGTCAGGCTGATAACCGAATCCAGAATTTCTTTTTTCTCCCTTGAAAACTCTATTTTAAACAAAGACAAATTAGGTGACGGTTTAAAAGCTTAAAGCGGTGGAACTGAAAGAAACATATTCGTCGGTCTGTACAAAGATCAAAAGTGGCTAAACCATCCAGACTCCGGATATACGAATGGAAAGAAGGGATAAGGGGATACACTTTTTATAATAAGAAGACCAATTCCAAATAATTTTTCAAACGGAAAATCAGTGAAAAGAAATCATTATATAATATTTAATCTTGGAAAAATTAATCTTCGAAGACATTTTTCATACTTTAGAAAAAAAAGTTCAATAAAAATTACGTCAAAATATTTCATTTCAAATTCGCAATAAATTTTCCATTAATTTATCCATCACGACGATTGATTAAAATAACATCGAAATACCAATTCCGCGAAGATTTTTCTCAAAGTAAGTAAACCTCTATTTTAATCGTTTAATCTCAAATAAGACAAATTATTCAACGATTCTATTGTTCAAAAGAAACGTCATAACGTTTGAATACCTATAATGCTTGGCTGTTTATCCTTTATAACTTAATACAATTTTCGAGCTGTTTTGCAATTCAATCTAATTTATCTTGCTTAAATTTACCCACCTAGTACCTATTTCCTTATAAACATCTAGGAAATCTAGTTCTCTCTTTATATAAATTCGTCAAACCCTCCAACACCGTAGACTATGATTCAACAAAGCAACGATTATATGGGGTACGTTTTGGTAGGTGCTCGGTGTGTTCTTTAAAAAACAAAGCAGCTCCTTTGTTCGATTAAAATATTCTCAACGAAGCTACCAAGTTTTGAATCGACTTGTGTCGTGTAAATGACAGCTTACTTAATAAGTTATTCAAAGGCAATTTAATACGTTAACATGATTTTTAACCTGTTTCATTTTTTTTTTCAAAGGTCGCACCGCGAACAAGTAGGTAATAAAGGAAAGATACAGCAAAATTGGTCGGAGTCCCTATTGGGTATAATTATTTAAGTGATTGATGTTGAGAAATTTGTGAATATCGAAGGCTAAATTTACCCGGCAAGTGCATCAAGCATCAAAATCAAGTTGTGAATGACTGAATTACCTATTCATTTTTACGTTGGTAGGTATTTTTAAGACGATTTTTTTTCTTTATCAATATTTGAGAAATGATGAATAATTTTCTTTGATTGGTTTTCGATTTAAATTTTCTCAAAACTTCAATTTTTCATTTTTTCTATTCCAAAATAAAAAAATTTAAATCAATTTTTTCTAATTACTTAAAAAAAATTTCTAGCTTATATTTTTATAATTTTCTTAATTGTTTTCTCTTTTTTTCTTGTACCTATCCAACTTTCTCAAAAATTCAAAATTTTTCTAAGGCACCAGTAATTTCTAATTAATTTCCCAAAATTTCGAACAAAATTTTCCAAAATGAAAAAATGTTTCCAAATTCCAAGAACCTAAGTAAAATTATTCAAAATTGAAAAAAATATTTCCAAAATTAAAAATATATAACACTTAGAATCAAATTAAAATGTTATCCTCTTTTTATGTGGATTGTGGAATAACATAAGAAAAGAACTGGAGCAATCAAAAAACGTTGGTTTTGATATCTCACTCGATCACTTGAAAAATTTAATTTTTGGTTCACCTTCTCTCCCTCCTCCTACTTTTTCAGGACCCTTCCAAAATTCAACTCTGAATTGGCGCAGAAAAAATTCCAAAGGTCATAAAACACAATCATACATAGATACATTATGTAAAAAAATGTACCAAACATTCAAATTTTAAAAAAATTTGAAATTCTTCAGAATGTCGAAGTTTTTAAAATTTTGAGCGAAATTTACCAACATTTGGAACAAATTTTATGAAATTTTGAACTGGATTAAACAAAATTTTGACCCTTCCTAAGAATTTTAAGCAATGTTTAGGTTCCCTTAATATTTTTTTCTCACTTCAAAAATATTCACGTTCAGATTTTCATGATTTTCTCGAATTGTTTTATTTTTCATTATTTATTCTTTTTTTTCAAATTCTAAATTTCCCAAGTAACTATTCAAATTTTTTTAACCCTGATTTCTATGTTGAAATTTTTATTAATAGGTAGTAAGTTTTAATTTGTCCAAAAATTTTTAAATGTAATTTTCCTAATTTTCAAAAAATTTTCAAAGTGCAAATTTTTTGAATTTTTCTCAACTTGAAAATTTTTCTCGATTTGAAAATACGTTTAAGAAAGATAGTGGTTATTTTAAGAGAATTTTGGAACTACCAGAATTTAAAATTTTATTTAACAAAAAAAATTAGAAAGGCAATTTTTTCTAAAAAGTAATCTGTTAGAAGAGGAAAAATTGTTCTAGAATTTATTGAAAACCATTTAATGGTGTCGGAAGCATTTTTTCGAGAGGATACAAGCGTCGGCTTATATCCAAAACCTCATAACTCTCATTTTTTTAAATTGAATTTTTGACCTCTAGGATATGTACTTCGACCAGCTGAAAAATAAAATGCAAAAAAATCAAAATCGCAAAAAATGGGAGTTACGAGGTTTTGAATCTAGGCTGACGCAAGGTGGTATGCATTTGGGAAAATTTCATTTACATATACTTTCCGGGAGAAAAAAATTGGATCACATTGGATCCGAAAAATGGCGCGATCAAATCGGATCCAAGTGGATATAAGAAGATACAAACAAATCCAAATTAATCCAATTAAAGACATTTTTCTCTTTAAATTGAAAAAATTTGGATCCAATTGGATCTTTTTGGATCTAATTGGATAATATTTTTTTGCCTGTAAAGGAGAAAAAATTTTTTGTAGTGGAGTTATAAAAATTAGATCCAAAAAGATCCGATTAGATCCAATTAGATGCAAAAAGATCCACTTAGATCCAATTAGATCCAAAAAGATCCATTTGGATCAAATTTTATCTTAATTCAAGGAGAAAAATGTCTTTAATTGGATCTATTTGGATCCACTTGGATCCGAAAAATGTCGCTTTTTTAGATCCGATTGGATCCGATTGGATCCAATTTATTTTCCTGGGTTGTTCCAAGATCTTTATTTTTTGGCTAATATTAGCCAAAAAAATTGGATCTAATCAGATCCAATCGGATCTAAAAAAGCGCCATTTTTCGGATCCAAGTGGATCCAAATAGATCCAATTAAAGACATTTTTCTCCTTGAATTAAGACAAAATTTGATCCAAATGGATCTTTTTGGATCTAATTGGATCTAAGTGGATCTTTTTGCATTTAATTGAATCTAATCGGATCTTTTTGGATCTAATTTTTATAACTCCACTACAAAAATTTTTTTCTCCTTTACAGGCAAAAAAATGTTATCCAATTAGATCCAAAAAGATCCGATTAGATCCAAAAAGATCCAAATGGATCCAAATTTTTTAAATTTAAAGAGAAAAATGTCTTTAATTGGATTATTTTGGATTTGTTTGTATCTACCTATATCCACTTGGATCCGATTTGATCGCGCCATTTTTCAGATCCAATGTGATCCAATTGGATCCAATTTTTTTTAACTAATTAGTTGAAAAAAATTGAAGAAAAATTTTAGAGTTAAAAAAAATTTGAAGAAATTAAGTTTGAAAAAATTTTAATACTAAAATTTTTTTCAAATTTGAATTTTTTTCCTACTGTAAATTTTCTTAACATTTTTCCAACTTTAATTTTTTAAAATTTTGTTCAACTTCTTATCTTTCATAATTTCCTCCAGCTCAATATGTTTTTCTAATAAATTCAAAATAATTCCTCATTTTTTTTCCAATTTTGAAATTTTAAAACAATTTTAACTTCATGTTTATCAAATTTTTTTCCAGCATCCAACTCGACAGTAATTTTTTTTTAATACATCGTAAAATTGAAAAGAATTAAAAAAAAATAAAATTGGGCAAATTTTGAGAAAATTGAAGTTTAAACTGTTGGAAAAATTTTAATATTGGATACAATTTAAAAAAAAAAAGTAAAGTTGAAAAATTTGTGCTTCGAACGAATTTGGACTTATATCGTCGAAATTCCAGTAACATCAAAATGATTTATGTAGAAGCTAGTAAATTAAATTTTGGAACTATCCTTTAAAAAGTGATCATTTAATAGTTGAACCATCATTTTTTTGATGACTCTAGTTGATGAAAATTTTGGAGCTGAAAAAAATTTAATTCTTGAGAACATTTTTGAACTCTGAATAAAAATTAAACGTAGAACGTAAATAAATAACTAAATAATTTGAAAAAATTTGTTAGACACTGGTTTTTGTAGTAAACATTAAATGTATATTTAAAAAATGTCGAAGCCTCGTAAAATAGAGACTCGTTGGCTACTCGAAAATCTTATTTATGTAAGACTCGTACCTTTCAACTCCATTCGAAATATTTAAAGACTGGGGCGTTTCGACTCGGAGTCTCAAAATTCACAGACTCCAGCCAACCCTGCGTTACACAAGCTAAATTTATTTTTACAAGGGTAATATAAACAATACCCCTAACGTCTTTATTATTGCACCTTTTATCCACCGAATACAACGTTATTGCTTAATTTTCACAGATACCCTCGGTAGGTATCTCAAAATGACGAGTTCCGCTGAGATGAATTTCATCTTGGTTTTTAATTCTCTGGTCTACGTGGAGTATGTATTCGCCATTCCAAACTACCTACTCACGCCGAGTTAATTTTAATTAAAACGGCGGTGATTTACGTGTACAATGAAACGCAACACATTTAATTAAAATTTTCTCTTAAAGGGTACAATTAAATCGTATCATTTATAAAAATTTAATACCAGAAAGTTTCTATACACGTTGCCCTTATCTTAAGGGACTTGTTCATTCGTCTTTCACGTAGAAAAAAAAAAGTGAAACTAGATATTCCATAAAAACGTCCTCTGTTTTGCATAAGAAATATCCAAAGCGTATGTTTGACAAAACGGGAAACAAGTTGAAAGAGAAATTTTTTTCAAAAAAACCGTCCTAACTCGTACACAAAAAAATACAGAAATGGTAATAAAACGGAAGACGGTGTTTAATTTGGTACGTTTTTCATCCACCAAATTGTCTTTTCTTTTTTTCCCCCTTTCCTAGATGGAAAAAAACACGATTCTCATTTTTGCAAAACGCAATTTGGAAAATTACTCTGGGTGTAATTTTTCATCGTTCGGAGGTTTCCTTTTTTTTGGAAGATTTTTTTTCGCGTTGAAGAGGGATATGAATGATTAATATTGTGTAGAATTGCTTCAGCGCTGGAAAAGAAGAATAAAAACAAACTTACCAGCGTTCACATTGGTCACTCTGCTTATTATTTGTCCGACGGTATTCCTAGCACGACATCTATAATCTCTCGAGTGTATTTCCGAACGATACAAATCAGCCGTAAATGGTGAAAAAATTAAGGTTCCGTTTGAATAGACAGTCCTCAGATTCGGCACCGTATCTGCTATTCTTCCATCACCTGCGTTAAATATTAAAGCCTTTGCAATTTACAACAAAAAATATCCCCATTGACTAAAAACCTTACAATAAACGTTTCACCGCGTCCTACGACGAGCCCTTATATGTAAATTTCGTATTAAAGTAGAAAAATACAGAGAAGGGTTTTCTACGTTTTTGTACTTTTTTTTTCCAAATAAAGAGCATGAATGGAGAAACCTATGTAAATAATTCAAGTAAGGTTAGACATGTAAAAACGTCAAAGCCGACTTCAATTGTACGAGTACAAAACGAAAATTTTAGTCATGAGAGCGTGAAAAAGTACATTAACTCGCGATGAAAATACACAACACGTGTTTCCAAAGTACAGACGTAAATTTTCATCCAACTTTTCAACTTCGCCAGGCATTACTCGAAATACTAAACAATTTACCGATTACGTGAGCGAATCAGTGTTGAGGAATGTGTTTGCGTATGTACCTACTAAATCTCGAAACGATGAAGAAAAATGAAAAACTGTGTAATTTTTATGCTGCTGTAATTTATGTACGTGTCTGGGTTATTTCACGTATTTCATTCTGCATGATGAAAATTCGAGTAAAATTATTCCAAACTGATTTCCACGAATGATACAATTCAGAGTATGAATTTTCGATCAATTATTAGAGAAACGTTTACGTAATTATTAAAATTAAAAACTAAAATATTTATAGAAATTGGGTTTAAATAATAAAAAAAATCCAAATTATATTTTCAATATGACATGAATAATTTATTTTTTCTTAATTTACATCAAGAAGACCTTAGTGAAATAGGGATAAATAAATGAATTTTTGCAAAACTGAGAACTTCGTTTAATTTTGGTGCAAGGAAATCTAGTCAGATGATTATTAATTTTGATGTAATTTGGTTACTTTTCTCAGCCCACTAACAGCTCAACGATCGACACAGTGAAAAATAAAATTATTCCATTCCACGAGAAATAAAGAGTGGAAAATTTTCTTGTAGGTGGTATTGATTAAATTCCTTTCCCACTTGTTTTTAAAATCCCCTTTGTGGTTGAAAGTTGAATCCGCTTTGATGGAAAAATTTGAAATGTTATGTAGACTAAAATAATCGTAGGTTTGCAGGTAATAAAAAATACCGTTTTTTGAAATTTTGCCCTTTGTTCCAATGTTGTTCTATTGTATGTACCTACCTAAGTAGTTCATAAATTTTCAAAAAATCAAAATTGCCGAAATCAAATTTTTCATCCAAATGTTTTAAAATTTTTAAACTTCTTAAAATTTAAACTTTGAAAAAAAAAAACTTTAGAAAATGTATGTGCATGGATTTGCAATTTAAAAAATACTTTCATTTTTATTTTTAGTGGAATAGACATTACATGAAGTAATTTCAGTGACAATTCATAAAGAGCTGAAAAATCAACAATTTTTTCTGAAATGAAAGTTTTTTTAAGTTTCTTGATCCTGATTCAAGGTAACATTTTTCCAACTTGAAAGGAAAATTCACTAAAATTTTATAAAAATTTAATTTTGTCATTTTTGGGTAGACAAGCTGTCCCCTTTGCCCCCTCATTCCTTATGGTATGGTCGTGATCAATAATTTGTTTATAAAAGACCATAAAGTTGACTTACCTTCCCATTTACCTTTTTTTACAGAAAAATATTACAATAAGTATCCAATTTTTTGTTTTGATCATTTCACTATCAAAATTAGACATACTTGGAGAACAAAATTGTTAAGAAAATTTTTAATAAAGTTGGAAAAACATGGGAATTAAAAATGTTTACTTCTAAGTATAGTATTCCTTATTACAAACACGAGAAATCAGTTGAAAAAATTTCATTTGTGGTAGGCTATCCATAATAACATAATTAGGCTGTGGGTAAGTTGATTCCTATTGAAATATTCGTGTGAAAAGATAGGAAAATCGATTCTCATTTTTTTGAGTTGTGTACGAATTGATTCCCATTTTTTTTTTTTTTTGGAGTATTTATGAATTGATTACAACTTTTTTTTCATGTAGGTACTTACATTTGCCTAATTCATGAAATTTTTCAGTTCAAAGCTTTCTACCATTTTTTTTACTGCACAGGAAAAAATTCAAGATATTTCGGGTAAAAAAAAAAATCATTCAGCTGCTTCAATTGGAGAATTTTTTACGTTCAATGGAAAGTATAATGAATGAAAAATTTTGTTTGCAGCATGAAAAATTGTCTAATTGATGAAGCTGGTTGAATTTTTTTTGAAATATAGCTGGAAGTTTGTTCTCTTTGCCAAAAATCTTGATTTTTTTTGTGCAATAAGAAAAATGGAATAAAAAACTTTGAATTGAAAATTTTCATGATTAAGGCAGAACCAATGAGCTCCCTCCCACCTTCCAATATGTTTTCCTCGAAGAGTTATGGCGTTTTTAAAATTCGAAGTTCGCAATTTCGGTACCTACATTACATGTTTGATTTTCGAGAATTTGCGTAATGTTTAATTTTTTCACTGTGCAGATTATTGTAAAATTTTAAAATTTTAACCCTTTCACCCCGACCGGGACAACATATGTCCCACAAAATAGCCAAAAATTGAACAAATTCCTGCGGAGAAACGAAGCATTTATGGTGAACGGAAAGCGTTCCCAGCAATAGAGAAAGACTGTATGAACCAATTGTGAGCACTCGTACTTTTTTGTTTCGTATTTTAACAGCACTGTATCAATTTTTTTTGAAAAAACACGTCATTCAGAGTGGTGACGAAGTTTATATTAATTGTTGCGTGTGATAAAAATTTATTTTGGAAGCTAACTAAACTAATTTTTATATTAGTACGATATTTCACCACTCTGATCTCACCTGTCCCAAAGTAGTTTAACAACACTGCTGGGAATAAAGGTGTCCCGGGACGTCCCAGAAGTATGCAATCAGATTCTGCTGGGACAATTGAGACATATGGTATCCCGGGAAATTTTTTTTATACTCTACTGCTGGGACATACGTCCTCCCGCATTCAATATCCCTGTACTCTGTTCAGCAGTGATGAAAAAAATATAATATGTTGCTTGGAAATGCCCAATGAACCAGGCTATGAAAAAAAAATTGACCTACGATGAAAAACCAGAAGTCGGCGTGAAAGGGTTTGAAGAGTTTTTTTAGTTAATTTTTCGTCATAAATTTGAAAAAAATAATAAAATTCGTCCAAGATGTATTTTTAGCATTTTTTTGTTACCAAGAAAATGAAAAAAAAGTTGTCATTTTTCAAAGTGCGATATATCCGCTCCCTGAAGAGATAATTTGAATTTTTTTCATGAAAATATTCCTTTTTTCATTCTCTTCAACTTTTATATGAAGATTTTTTTTTAATTTTCACTTCCGGAAAAATTATACGTCATCAAACGTAGAAGGGTCGAAATGAAATTTTGTCACAACAAAAAGGACATATAACTCAATCTTTTGTTTTCAATATAGAAAAAAATAGGAAAGATATCAAGTGATGGGCGAGCTGCTTACTTGTTAAGGTAAAATTTTTCCCTCAGTTCAATTCCTTAATTTAGTATTAAAAAAAGTATACTCAAAATTCAATCGCGATTTCCCAAAAACGCCATTTTTTCTGTCCTTTTTGCTGTGACACGTTCAATTATCAAATTAATGTTGTTAAATTTTTATAGGATTACAATTATTCTTTAAAAATAATTTTACTGATAAAATATTTTGAAAATTATTTTTAATTTTTTTGGAAATTATTCTGAAATAAATTTAAAAATTACTTTACAATTTTTTTGAAAAATTTCCAAGTTTTTACATTCGTAATATTAATTTTATGTACCTACGTAAAAAATTTGGTGAAATCATTTTGGATCAGACTTTCAATTTTCAAAAAAAAAGTGGTCCATTCAGATGTCAATTTTTGATTTTTTTTTACTCTTTCCCCCTTTTATTCCATAAAATTTTAAAACTTGAGATTTAGGAAGCTGAGAGCACATTGAATTTACAAAAAAAAAAAAAACTAATACAAATCATTCTCATTTTGGTTTCAGCAAAACCATAATAGGTACTTGGTAAAAATTTATATCTAGCTTGGAAAAAATCAAAATACCTTTTCTCAATTTCGACCTTTGATATAAAAAAAAATTCTTATAGTTAAATCAGAAAGTTCATTGAAATTCTGAACAATTTTACCTCTTAAATTAGCAAATCTTCTCATTATTTTTGCAACAGCTACATTCACCTCGAATCAGATTTATTGACAAATTCGTCATCTCTATCGAAATAGAAACTCTAAAATATCGCAAAAAACACCCCTTCGCAAATTATATTAAATACGAATCCGAAATTTCAACCAATATCAAACACGTAACGTCATATTACCCTGTGAAAAAAACCCTCACCCATACTTACGAAAATGAAACACGTAAAAAAGTACAAAATCATACACCACGTAGGTAATCTAATAAGAAAAGATTCGCCTTTAATTTGAATTTAAAATCAAAAACATATCCGGAAGCTAGCCTCACGTTCCATACATCTCAAAGCGTTACGAAAAAGGTACTCTGAGCGAAAATCTACCTAGCTATCTTAGGACGGGAAAAAAAATCTAAAATTCTATTTCATCTTTGAAGTCGGCATGCATAAAGTATTCGGCTCGGCGTGGCATGGCAACTTATAAGTAGCTGGAAAAATTTAACGTTTCGAATAAAAAATCCAGAAGAGATTCGAAATTCACGTATTTGATTGGTAAAATTCGGTTAGCCGATGAAGCGAAAAATTAGTCTACATAAAACGAATATCTTTGAGATTTTTTTTTTCGCTAGGGTCAATTTTTTTACAAATTCAATGATTCTCAAGTTACATACCCATTAAATATGAACATCGAACATTCACAAAGGAGTGGGATTTTTTCGACGTATAGGTATAGGTTTTTTTTCCCTATATAAATTTCTAAATACGCTTTCGTAAGGGATAATTTAATTGAGAAAATTATTCGGCCGAAAAATGTTTTTAGTTCTTTTGTAAGTACGTAACGTTAACGTGCGGAGTAAAATGGTAGGATAGGTGGGTTTTATAAATGCGAACCATTATGTCATAAATAGTATTCGATTTGTATTCGGTAATATGAAATTTTTCATAGTAGAGTAGCCTTTGCTCGCTTTCTCATCGTCGAAACCCATTTTAGGGTCATCGGCGCGGCGGTCTAATAAAAACGTGAACTAGCCAAGCCGTGTTGTAAATTTCACTATGCATACCTAATATCCATTCAACCAGCGCAGGCGGAGTTCCAGTTGCGATGCAATCAATCTTTGCTCCGGTATCATTTGAGAAGTGTAATCTGGTTGGAGGCTCCCTGGTAAATTGAGGCCCTTTTACGTCAAATGGTAAACACAAAGCTGCGAACAGATATTTAAATATTTCGTAAGTGATCGATCAGTATGAAATAATAATGAAAGTGTCCAAAAAATTCACAATAAATACCTATTTATAGAGAAAACACATATTTTTTTGATAATCTCCCTCAAAAAAAAAGTAGCTTCAGCCTTAATAAATCTCAAACTCATGAACGATTCAAAACAACTCGAAAAAAATTTCCAATACTAACCTATTTTTTTACACCTGCTTACCTATTTTTTTCAAAATTTACCATAAAACACAACATTAAATTACGATATACCTACCTAAATATATTACACCCGTGAATGAAATACGATTTAGGTCCCATTTGATAAATTATTGTATCAATGCTCGAGCTCAAAAATTTATCGAAATTCTAGTAAAGTTTTTATTTTATCACAGTAGCTCGCAATCGATCTCACATTTTATCTATTTCTCGTGCAAATTAGGTTTTCTTTGATACATAAAAATTCACCTAGGTAAAAAAATCCACACTCGAGAGTATTTACATATAAATGGAAACTCCTATAAAATACACAAATCTCGTAACTCGGGATAAAAATGGCGGAAAAATTGTTTTCCAGAGTATTTATTATATTTGGACTGAAAAAAGTTGCGAAATTCGCTACAAAGTTGTTATCAAGTCGACGTTAATTATTTTTAACGCGATGACGAGAAGTTTGTGTAATTTGATTATGATTTAATTAACAAGTAAATGAAATAACGTCCTCGGTCATTAATAAAACAGCAACACGTACTATAACCTCAACGTAAAACATTATATTAATTATTTTTTTTTTTTCGAAAAAAAAAAGGACAACGCCCTCTCATATACTCATCCATATTCGGATAAAATAAAAAAAATATAGGTTCCAACAACGTAACCAACATATAATCTTGCATGACCAAAAACCAAGGTATATGCAACCCCACCGCAGGATTCATAATTAAAAAAAAGAAATTATTGACAAAATTTTTGAAAAGTTTTACACGACATTTAATCATCCGACGAACAAGTTTTACCTAAATGACTAGTTAATTAAACTTTTTTACCTCGAGTTTATAATAAGGTACCTCTTGCTAAAAGTTTGGTAAAAGATTTCTCCTGAATCGACGAGTTTATTTATTTTGTAAGAGCCAGGTTATTAATGCGAAAATTTTAGATTATTTTTGGCAACTTTAAGCCGAGGTTTTCGATTTAGATGAAAATATGTACACCTACGTTGGTATCAAAAATATGGTAGGATTGGTAGGTATAGTTATACGATTATTATACTTGATGAACTCGCGTTCATGTATTTAAAAGAAAGGGAATTTAATATGGTGGATTGTTTTTGTTTTCTTCTCTTTTTTTATGAAAATTGGCGGTGGAAATTGAAAAACAGTTGTAAAATGTCCTGAACAAAATGTGATGAAAATTTTAGGTCTTTCACGTGAACCCTCATCACTCTAATGGGATTCACAATTTTGAAATGTTCGAAAAATCTTTTGAGAAAGATTTTTTACTTTTCGGTTGATAATTGATTGAATTAATATAATTTTTTTTTTTAAATTCAGTTTTACCAGATATTTTTGAGGATGTATTCAGATGATTTTTGTGTTTGGTCAAGAATGTAATTTTCAGGAGATATTTTGAAAATGAATTTAAAAAAAATGATTAAAAATAGTTTAATCAGTATTATATAGGTACCTATCATATTTTCATTCTAGAAGCATATTAGACCACCCCTGACTTGTTTTTAGCTTTTTAGGGGCTCTCAGGTTGTTTTTTTTCAAATGATGTCGTCTTGTGATTTGACTTTTTTGCACGACAATTGAAGAACTCCTTGAAAAACGAATAATTGATCAGGGATGGTCCAATATGCCGCTAAAGTGAAAATCTTCGTTCCCTACCATTTTCCCGGATCAATTTTCCCAAATGGTCGTTTCCCCGAATTGTCGTTTTCCCGAATGTCCATTTTCCCGAATATGTAAATCCCGAATCCTATTTTTTCACGAATGCTTTTGTTCCCGAATCACAATTTTATTTTAAATTTTTTATTAACTTTTACCATTCACATAAAGCAGAACCGTTTTTCGAACTTAGATCGTACTAAACGCTGTATACAGGTCAGGGGTTGAAAAAAGTTTTGATAGGTATATCCAAATGTGGCGATTTTGAATGAAATTTTCAAAATTTTCCCCATTTTTTAGAAGAGAAGGGGGTCATTAAGGAATATATGTAGTTTTGAGAGAAAGGGGATTTAAAAAAGTAGCACGAAAAATCACGATTTTTTTTTTGATTTCAGTACGACTGGTTGGAAAATTTCTCTCTTTTTAAAAATATGAGTCGACTGAATTTTGGTTTTCCCTCCCCTCCCCTCCCTCTCTTCTCGAGATTTCCGGCCAAGTTTCGTGCCTGAACTCTGCAGTAAATGCTACAAAACAAAATTACAAAAATTACAAAAATTTTCAAGAAGTCGATTTTTACCCCTGAAATTTAAAATTTTGGCAAACATTCCTCCTCGAGCTGTCTTTAGCTGTTCGGGAAAATTAGGTAATACCTAGAGAAATTGGTATTCGGGATGCTGGATTCGGGAAAATGGGATTTGGGATTTATGTATTCGGGAAACAGGCAATCGGGAAAATGGTAGGGAATCGAAAAGCTTACTCCTAAAACCGATCCAAATATTCTGCATTTTTTTTTTGTTCATTTCCAAAATATCTTCTAAAATGATATTTTTGGCTACATACAAAATTCACGCAAATACACCCCAAAAATTGGGTAAACTGAAAATTTAAAAAAAATTAACGAACTTTTTCCTTTAGAATAAAAACTTCAGACCATGGATAATGGATAGATATGTTCAAATATAGGTATAATTATATTTTTTTTAGATGAGGCGGTTTCTTATTTGAATGTAAGTATAGAGACAAAACTTGATAACTTTTCATTAAAATTTCAATGCATTTGGATTTTTTTCAACATATTTTTTTTCAACATTTTAAAATACTTTTCCCTTTTCTTTTTTAATTTTAAAAAATATTTTATTTTTTTCTCAAAATATACCCCATTTTTTGAATAAAATGTATCTTAGAAATTTTTAGGTATATTATGTTACAATTTAAAGTGGCAGTGTTGCCACTTTGCAAATTTAAACCATTTTTTAAAAATCGAACTTAATAAACTTTTTAATTTTAACAGGTCATCGATTATTCAATTTTTTTCCAAGTTTTTTCAAGTTCAAAAAAAAGTTATTATACGGGTATTTCGTAAGTATACTTCATTTTTGGATGTAACCGCGGGTACCACTGAAAAAAAACTTGAGACGAACATGTTGCCTATCTTGATAATTGAAGGGACAAATGCTGCTTACAAAAAAATTACGTAAATTCTTTTTTCAACAACGGGAATGGACAGTACTTTAAAACTGAACAAATTTTAATCTCATGACTTTTTGCCTAACTTCAAAATTGAAGGGGCTACAGAAAAAATTATTTTAAAAAGTTCTAAAAAAATAAATCAACCAAAGAAATGGACAGTATACGTTGAAAATTGGACAAATTTTGTTCCGAGAAATTATTGCCTAACATGAAAAATGAATAGACTAGGGGTCATTCAAAATAAGTGGAGTTCAAAAATGTTTCAAATTTTTTCCATTTTGAATGACCCATAGCCCTTCATTTTTCATGTTAGGTAAAAAGTTTTCAGGGCAAAATTTGTCCAATTTTCAACGTATTGTCCATTCCCTTGGTTGATTTATTTTTTTAGAACTTTTTCAAATAATTTTTTCTGTTTCCCTTTCAATTTTGAAATTAGACAAAAAGTCATGAGATGAAAATTTGTTCAATTTTCAAAGTACTGCCCATTCCCATGGTTGAAAAAAAATTTGAACCTCATTAGGATGATGGACTCCTTCATTGGAAGGGTTGAAGTTCAATTGCAAATCTGACTTCATATTCGAGTTCAAAGAATACAATTAATACGATAACGACATCAATATCAATGACTTACCGTGGCCTCAAAATACAGGAAAAAATGTCGAAAATTTTCATTTCTGAAGGGGGTTTTGAAATTTTGAGCTTAAAACACTCCTCAGAAAAATTCAAACCCATTTTTAATAAAAGTAGGTACCCATCAAAATAAATACTCAATGAAGAATTTTTTGTGGTTGGTATAGCTTTGAAACAATGTTGATTTGAAGTTTTCTTTTATCAATTCCTATGCCCCTTTGAATCGAAAATTATTTTTCTAAAAAATTCAGGCGAATAAACCCATACCTGCTTTATATATTTACGATGGACTAATTTTCTTTTGAAAAACTCGTTTTTTGTAATTTTGGCCCAGGAGGGTGGAATGAGAGAAAACTTGTTCTACCTAAAAATTTTCCCAGAGATATCTGACGATGTGCAATGAAAATTTCAAAAATCTGAGAACGAGTACGTTTCATCTATTTTCACCGGAGATACAATTTTCACCGCTTCTTTCGAGGTCATTTCACAACTTTTTTCCAAAAATAGTAAAAGACAGCCTGTCTCACTTGGAAGCATTCTGTGGACCTATGACGACGACGACAGACGACATCATTATAATGCGGTAGTAACCTCACCTTTTGAAACATTGGCGTTGATACCTATAATGGTTGAATTTCAATTCGCAATTTAGCTATAAAGGTAACCTTTGACACACGAGTAACCTTTTTGTTCAACGCGTGTTACTTGCCATCAAACAAACAGGATAGAAAATTTTTCGGGGTGAAAATTTGCAACAAAGTTTTATAAGTATTGACCCCTGCAGCACGCATGGAAGCTCACACATGACGTGAATTATTTAAGCTCACGTTTGGCGTTTATAAACACCAGAAACCAGCTGCCGATTAATTTTCAACTGGCAACCGTAATGCAGCTGCCGAAACCGACCATGTCTGCGGTTATATAGGTACTTTCAAACCAAGCTAAATATTTTTCTTGCTACGATTCGACTGTTTATATTTCAGTTGATACGAAAACGTGTGTCCTTCGGATGTTTAATGGTGAAATTTCGGATAGATTGCGTAGAGGTTCATTTTGTTGGTGTGTGATGCCCGAAGTTATTTTGGAATTGATGCGAGCTTTTAAATTGGTATACGGTGAAGTGTGGATTAGTTCAATGCTACAAATACTTGATGATAGTTTTGGTTTCGGATAAAATATCTTTAAAATAAAATTT
Organism: Pseudococcus viburni; assembly: GCA_033439095.1. Lineage (NCBI taxonomy): Eukaryota > Metazoa > Arthropoda > Insecta > Hemiptera > Pseudococcidae > Pseudococcus > Pseudococcus viburni. The sequence goes on from JAVBJF010000141.1 coordinate 101,831, forward strand.
CAGGGGTGAGGAGTATCATTTATATTTGTAAAGTACCAAGTGACATGTGAAATTTTAACTTTTAACTTTGAATGTGATAATAAGGTCCAAGGTTCAGGATCCAAGATCCAAGATCCAAAATCCAAGATACGAGATCCAAGATCCAAGATCCAAGATCCTAGATCCAAGGTGTAAAATATTTAAAAATCGTTGATGTTTTTCAGTTTTTTAATTTTTTCAAATTATGTAGGTAAACTCTCAATTTTAGAGTACTTAAAAGAGTAAAAAGCTCCAAAAAAATGTCATCTCGTCCTTTCAATGAGATATGTACAAGAAATAGTGAAAATACCACTATTTTACAGAGAAAAAATTCGGATCTCCTTCTTCAGTGGTACTTTGCTCCTCTGGAGAATTTTACGAGTGTTCCAATCTCCTCAAGATATCCCTCCTCCTAAAAAATTCAAAAATAAAGTCACGAACATTTTTGTTGTCAATGACGAAAAATTTTCTATACTCTGGCAACACTAATCATTATCTCACAATTTATTTGCACATCTGATTTTTGGTAAAGGAGTAGATGAATGATTTGAGAACATCAAATACTTTTGCTTCGCTATTTTGGCTCGTGGGCGAGTGATCGAGAGAAGCAAGAGTGAAATTTTGAAAAAATGAGAATTTTCGCCACCGAAATGTATATTTTTCTGTATAAGAACAAAAAAAATTCATTTTTTGAACTTTTATATGCAAAATTATTTAATTAGGTATCGAAAATAATGGTTTCAAATTTGAGAAAAAAAGTTCCATTGTAGGTTTGATCATTTTTTCAAATAGCGGCTTAAAATTTCCCAAACGCCATGACTCGGCGAAAAATTGCCTCAAAAAATTTCCTATTTTGGGTTTGTTCTTCAGACCCTCTAAAATTCATCCGAAAAAACGCGAAATTTCTATCTAAACTTGGCGGAAAATAACGAAAAATTAAAAAAATTACGACAGAAAATACATTTTGGCCTCTCTCCTCCAAAATAATTGCGTCAGGGGTCCAAAATTTTTGTCACGATAGTTTCTCATCATGGCCCGTCGTGCAATTTTTTTGCAATTTGCGACAAAATGCAATATGTCACAAATTGCATTCTGTCGCACTTTTGTCGCAAAATATTTCGTGACAATTTGCGACAGAATGCGACAGAATGCAACCAAATGCGACAGAATGCAACCATCTTCGGCAGACCACGAGTTTAAACAATCTATGAAACATACTCGTGGAAAGGACAATCATAAATACGATTTTTATATTCAATAGATAACATCAACAGTCGTTCGAAAAAAATATGTTGATATTGTTAACCAACCGTTTGTCATTGGTTCTGACTTCTGATTGGCTTTGAATTCCTACTTAATTATCTACCTAGTTGAATTTTTTTCATTTTTCATGGAATTTGGCAACCAACGATTTTTTTTCGATACCCAAGTATTTGGTTGCAGTTTATCGCATTCTGTCGCATTCTGTCGCATTTCACATTCTGTTACACAATGTTCAAAGTAGTTTTGCGACCAAATGCGACAAAATGCAACCGAATGCGACAAAATGCGACTGGTATGTCACAAATTGCAAAAATGTCGCAAAACTAGCAGAAATATCGCATTTTTTCGACATTTATTTTGCAACTGTTGCAAAAGATTTGCACGACGGGGGGTGACCTTTTGGGGTAGGAGCGGTCCAGATCGGTTTTCAAGGCCAAACCGCCATACCTTAACCGGCTATACCCTTTCGTTTTGATTGAAAACGAATGTTTACAAAAAAGAAAAAAAAGAAATTCTGCTCGAACGAAGCAAAGAAAATTTATTAAATGTAGGTATTTTTATTAGAAGGCAGATAAAAAAAGTAGTTTTTAAGTTCATTTATTCGATTTTTCGAAGATATTGAATAGAATCCAAAAATTTTTTTATTGCTATCAATATGTTTTCGAGCATAAATCATGAAATATTAAAACATTTGCCAAAAATCTTAATTTTTATTTTTCTTCGATTTAAAAAAACTTGTTTATTTTTTCAAAAACTTTGACGATTTTTTGGAAATTTTTTTCAAAATGATTTGAGTTGGGGATGATATCCCTCCTATAGTTTTTTCTCTGGAAACAGATACGTTCGAAGAGAATTTTACTCATTCTCTCTGAAATCTTTTTGAAAAGTCAAAAAGAGCTACAAGCAGTAGAATTGAATTACTAAATTTTAAAATTTCGTAAATTTTCAGTTAAGAACAATGTTTTGACTAATTAAATTATTTAAACGACCGAAATGCTCTACTCCCTCGTAAAATTTTTTTGACGTGTCAGACCTCGTTTAGATCCCTTGTCAGCTGATATGTAATAAATTCTGATTTAAAATTTTTCTAATTACCTATATCAAAAAACGCTCCAATTCTTGATAAAGAACCCTTTTTCTTCTCACAAACTAATCAAGTACAAAAACATTTGAATTTCCCCTGCAATTTTTTTTCAGCCATCAAACGGGTCAACATCCGGGCAATCGTTCATTACCAGAATCTGGAATTTTTCATCCTACCTTTCACCGGGTAAATATTTGAGGAAAAACTTTTTCAAAGTCTATTAAGTGGAAATCAGTGGAATTTGTTGTAAATTTAATTTGCGTAGGTAACGATTCGAACAAGGTTTAACTACCTTTCGGACCGAAATTAAATTGCAACAAAATTCTCCGCCTTTTACATTTAAATGACAAAAAAAAAACAGAATAAAAACCTCAAACGTACCGTCGAGGTAAGTAAATTCTACACCACTATAAAATTTAATTAAGTTGAAATTTCGCAATTTGCTCAATTTGCATTTGTATTCGAAAAATATTCGAATTAAATACCACGACGATTCGAGTTCATTAAACTGAAAATAGAAAAGAACGCGGTGACATTTTCCAAAGAAAATGGACGAATCTCTACACAAATAATCATATTAGCATGCAAATTTCTACTTCATGTAGTGGAAAATGTAGACAGTACCGAGCCATTTGTGCACTGAATAAATGAACAAGGAAAAAATGCATAGTTTGGTGCTTTTTTTTCCTCTCACCGCTAATTAACATTGCGAAAAAGGGCGAATCGCGAAGTTTAGAAGTGTCGCCGGATAAGTAGGTAGTCTATACCTATTTTACTTTCTGGAACGAGATAATGGAAGTTTATTCGGGAGGAAATGGTGGGAAAATGATGAAAAAAATGTGGATTCGAGTTTGAGGCTATTTTTGAGTAATTATCGGGTATTTTATCAATTTTTGACATGGATAAGTATGTTTTAGGGCGAGGGTTGAAAAAACTTGGAAAAAATTTGTATTTTAGATGAAGACATAATGATACATATAATGTTACACTTTTACAGTAATATTGGTTGAACAGCGAGTTTGAAAGGTTGAGTGATGCGTGCATTTTAGAGTTGAAGGATGTTGATGATGTTGGATTTTTTTAGGGGCGGGGGGGGGAGGGTAAAATTTGAAAGGTGTTCCGTAACACTTGGTGTAATGTAATGGTGGTGGTGGTGGTTACTTGATGTTTTTAGATCAAGACATAATGACAATGACATTATGTTAAACTTGAAAAACTTAGTTAAAAACATTTTTACGTTAAGACATAGGTATTGATATTATGTTTAACTTGAAAAAGGGAAATATTTCAAAATTTAACAAGAAGAATGTATAGTAGGGTAATTCTCTGAAAAATGACATAATTATTTCAATGTCAAAATATTTTTGAAAAAAAAAATGTTCTTTTGGGAAATTTTTTTTGAAGGGAATCGTAAATATGGTCACCCCCAATATCATTTATGGCATTGGGCTCAAGTCATGTCCCCTTGAGGAGGGAGGAGAGATGTTGACATTTTATTGACCACAGCCTAAGAACTTAGGCAGTGGCTCGTTTGTGCATTGTTTTTTAGCAATTGTTTTTTTTGATCCACTAATTCTAAAAGTGTCAAAGTGCCAAATGAATTTTTTTACAGGAAATCCAAAAAACGTTACAAAATTTGCATACATTCCAGATTTCAAACTCATCTGGAAGAGGTTTGAAAAAAAAAGGATAACGTAGGATTGGTACCTAAAAACTTATGCATTCATCTAATTAAAATATTTAAAAATCAATTTTTATGACCTTTAGAAATAAATTATCTTTGCTGCCTCTTAGGCCGGACTTCCCATGGTATTGCCATCACTCTACATTAATAATACCACAGAATTAACGATTGAAACGTGTAAAAACAGCCCCTAATTCTTAGGCCGTGGCAACATCAATCTTGTGTGACCACTAGGGTGTCCCTTAAAAAAATTTTTGGAATTTTTTTCGGGACCCCCCCTAGTTTGGTGCCACTACATGAGAAAATAACACACAAAAAATTTCAGCCCGATTGATGCATATTAACCCGACCCGCAAAGCCCATTTTGAAAAATTGAAGAGGCGCGCTCGAGCTCATAATACTCCACTACAGGCACGCGGCAACGAAACGCTAAAAACACCCCTACCGACCTGGCGGCTTTAAACTTACGCCGAAGGCATGCAAATGAAGATAGAACTTTCTGGTTTGCGGCATTCGATTCCTTATAAAATTTCGAATCAGTCAAGATTTTTTTCAAATTTTTTGGGCCCCCGGGGGAAAAGCGCTAGGATATTAAAACGTGTGATTGAAAAAAACCAACCAACAAAATTGAATTATAATATTTCAAACAGATTTTTCGGCGGAAAAAACTTCCAGGAGGTATCCAGAGCTTCTGAATCCAGTTCTGAGGTCATTTTGACTTCGAACTATAACAAGGACCCAAAATGGGCCCATATGATGTGGTGACCGGGGGGGGGGGGGCTACTCGCAAACCTCCCACAATTACCGAGTGTGGCATCAAAATTCGTGTTTTTTTCACCCGGGAGTTCGTTTCTGACGTCCCTTCAACAATAACCCCAAAATGGGCCCAAAGGGGAGGTGGTCGGGAGGTGGTCGGGAGGAGTCAAATTTGAAATTTTTCCTAATTATCGAGTGTGGTATCAAAATTCGTGTTTTTTACCCGGGAGTCCGTTTCCGATGTTCCCTCTACAAAAACTCCAAAATGGGCACATAGGGGAGGTGGTCGGGAGGAGTCAAATTTGAAATTTTCTATAATTATCGAGTGTGGTATCAAAATTTGTGTTTTTTACCCGATAGTCCGTTTCCGACGTTCCTTCTACAAAAACCCCAAAATGGGCCCAAAGGAAAGGGGTTGGGGAGGAGTCAAATTGAAAATTTTTCATAATTATCGAGTGTGGTACCGAAATAAATGTTTTTTTACCTGGAAAGTCTGTTTTTGACGTCCCTCCATCAAAAAACCTTGAAATGGGCCCAACGAAGAGGTGGCGGTGAGGGTTCAAATTGAAAATTTTTTATAGTAATCAAGTGAGGTGCCGAAATATATGTTTTTCGACCTCCAGAAACCATTTCTTAGACGATTTTGGGGACGTCAATAACGGACTTTCCGGGTAAAAAAAAAAACATTTATTTCGGTACCACACTCGATAATTATGAAAAATTTTCAATTTGACTCCTCCTCAACCCCTTTCCTATGGGTCCATTATGGAGTTTTTGTTGAAGAGACGTTGTATAAAGTACTCTCCGGGTAAAAAAAACATTGATTTCGATACCACGTTCGATAATTATTGGAAATTTTCAATTTGACTCCTTCCCACCACCTCCCCTATGGGCCCATTTTGGGGTTTTTGTAGAAGGAACTTCGGAAACGGACTACCGGGTAAAAAACACAAATTTTGATACCACACTCGATAATTATAGAAAATTTCAAATTTGACTCCTCCCGACCACCTCCCCTATGTGCCCATTTTGGAGTTTTTGTAGAGGGAACATCGGAAACGGACTCCCGGGTAAAAAACACGAATTTTGATACCACACTCGATAATTAGGAAAAATTTCAAATTTGACTCCTCCCGACCACCTCCCCTTTGGGCCCATTTTGGGGATATTGTTGAAGGGACGTCAGAAACGAACTCCCGGGTGAAAAAAACACGAATTTTGATGCCACACTCGGTAATTGTGGGAGGTTTGCGAGTAGCCCCCCCCCCCCGGTCACCACATCATATGGGCCCATTTTGGGTCCTTGTTATAGTTCGAAGTCAAAATGACCTCAGAACTGGATTCAGAAGCTCTGGATACCTCCTGGAAGTTTTTTCCGCCGAAAAATCTGTTTGAAATATTATAATTCAATTTTGTTGGTTGGTTTTTTTCAATCACACGTTTTAATATCCTAGCGCTTTTCCCCCCGGGGGCCCAAAAAATTTGAAAAAAATCTTGACTGATTCGAAATTTTATAAGGAATCGAATGCCGCAAACCAGAAAGTTCTATCTTCATTTGCATGCCTTCGGCGTAAGTTTAAAGCCGCCAGGTCGGTAGGGGTGTTTTTAGCGTTTCGTTGCCGCGTGCCTGTAGTGGAGTATTATGAGCTCGAGCGCGCCTCTTCAATTTTTCAAAATGGGCTTTGCGGGTCGGGTTAATATGCATCAATCGGGCTGAAATTTTTTGTGTGTTATTTTCTCATGTAGTGGCACCAAACTAGGGGGGGTCCCGAAAAAAATTCCAAAATTTTTTTTCCACCAAGTATAAATAAGGGACACCCTAGTGACCACGGCCTAAGAAAAAAATAGTTGGCCACGGCCTAAGAAGCAGCAAAGATAATTTATTTCTAAAGGTCATAAAAATTGATTTTTGAATATTTTAATTGGATGAATGCATAAGTACTTACCAATCCTACATTATCCTTTTTTTTTTCAATTTTTTGGACCTCATCCGGCTGAGTTATGGTAAGCCACGGCCTAAGATGATAAAAAGTGTACGCAAACAATTTTCACTTCATATTGGTTGAATAGAATAATATTGAACATTTTGAATGCAGGCAGTGCATTCCCATCAGCAGTGGGAAGCATTGTTGCCATTCAGTAAAATGAAAAATGAAATCAGAGAGCCATGGGTAGGAAAAAAAAACGCCACGGTCTAGGAACACAAATCATGAACACGACTTTGAACCTCCCTAGAGACTAAGTAAAGGACATTTGGTCATCATTTCTTGCATTAACCTATGCACTCGACTATTCTAATAAACTATGCGTTTGGTTTTTCCAAAAAAAAAAAAGTGGTTTAGTATCATTTTCGGGACATTGAAATTACAAAACGTAAGTGTGAACACGCCGCGTGGCCTAGGAAGTTTGACTCTTTGAGTGGATTAAAAATACACTTGAAGGGGCTCGGAACCATTTTTAATGAATAGCCGTGGTAGATGACATTTTAACTTAAGGCATCAGAAAAAAAAAATCAAAAAATCATTTTGTGTAAGAGAAAACGGTGTTGAACAGAAATATGTCATTTTTCAGAGAACTACCCAGTATATACATTTAAACATATCCATCAGGGTGGTCTACATTAACACAGGAAAATTTTTTTTGTTAGATATCGGCCGTGCCACCCACTAAATTTTTTCCTTTGGAGGTAGGCATTACACAGAAAAAATTTGAGCCCAATCGAAGGGGGTTAACCCGTGCCTCTCCCCCCCTGAAATTTCGACTTTTTATCAAAAATCACACAATTCATCACATAACTTTTTTTGCGAGGGGAAAACGGGGTCATGGTAATAACAAAAATTGTTCACTGGAGTGTAAGGAATCGAATGACACCATAGTCTCCCTCGTAGACGTATTAGGGGGCTCAATATGAGCGGGAGAAGTGCCTAAAAAGCGAAAATGAGTTGTTCACTGGAGTTAATTACATTTACATGGGGAATTTTTTTTTGATAGATATCGATCGTGCCACCCCGCCAAGTTTTTTCTTTATGGGTAGGTATTACACAGAAAAAATTTCAGCCTGTTCGGGAAGGGGGAACCGGTGCCTCGCCCCCTCCCAAATTTCAACTTTTCTTCAAAAATCGCACAATTTACTGAATAACTTTTTCTGTAAGTGAGAAAACGGGGTCACGGAAATAACAAAAATTGTTCACAGGAGTATAAGGAATCGAGTGACGCCATAGCCACCATTGTAAACATAATAGGGGGCGTATTCTTTTTTCTATGCCAATCGAGTCTTTGAAAATACAATTTTTGAATTTCTGAATTCGGAGTATGCTGTTCAAAATGTACTCCTCCCTTCCTCGTACACTGAAAAAATATAAATGACGGTCACCTTGGGGGGGGGGGGGAGGGGTTATCATATTTCCTTCTTTGATTAAGAATACAAGCATGTGTGTTTCATGAATTGTAGAGAGAAATGAAAGTGAAATAATATTGAACTGTATTTTCAAAGACTCGATTGGCATAGAAAAAAGAAAATCATTTCTACATTTTGGGAACTTTCCCCGCGCGTATCACGCCCCCTATTACGTCTACAATGGTGGCTATGGCGTCACTCGATTCCTTATACTCCTGTGAACAATTTTTGTTATTTCCGTGACCCCGTTTTTTCACTTACAGAAAAAGTTATTCAGTAAATTGTGCGATTTTTGATTAAAAGTCGAAATTTGGGAGGGGGCGAGGCACTGGTTCCCCCTTCCCGAACAGGCTGAAATTTTTTCTGTGTAATACCTACCCATAAAGAAAAAACTTGGCGGGGTGGCACGATCTATATCTATCAAAAAAAAATTCCCCGTGTAAATGTAATTAACTCCAGTGAACAACTCATTTTCGCTTTTTAGTTTTTAGGCACTTCTCCCGCTCATATTGAGCCCCCTAATACGTCTACGAGGGTGACTATGGTGTCATTCGATTCCTTACACTCCAGCGAACAATTTTTGTTATTACCATGACCCCGTTTTTCCCCTCGCAAAAAAAGTTATGTGATGAATTGTGTGATTTTTTATGAAAAGTCGAAATTTCAGGGGGGGAGAGGCACGGGTTAACCCCCTTCGATTGGGCTGAAATTTTTTCTGTGTAATGCCTACCCATAAAGGAAAAACTTGGCGGGGTGGTACGATCGATATATATCAAAAAAAAATTCCCCATGTAAATTTTACATGGGGAATTTTTTTTTGATAGATATTAATGTAATTAACTCCAGGGAACAACTCATTTTCGCGTTTTAGGCACTTCCCCCGCTCGTATTGAGCCCCCTAATACGTCTACGAGGGTGACTATGGTGTCATTCGATTCCTTACACTCCAGCGAACAATTTTTGTTATTACCATGACCCCGTTTTTTCCTTCGCAAAAAAAGTTATGTGATGAATTGTGTGATTTTTTATGAAAATACGAAATTTCAGGGGGGAGGGGCACGGGTTAACCCCCTCCGATTGGGCTGAAATTTTTTCTGTGTAATGCCTACCTATAAAGGAAAAAATTTAGGGGTGGCAACTTGACATTTCAAAAATTTTCTAATATGGACCACCCTAATATCCATGATCCAAGGTTTTTACCCTAAAGGAAAAAGTGTGTTAATTTTTTCATTGGAAAATTGAAAATTAAAAGGTTGAGTTATCGTTATGGAAGGAGTCTGGTTCTTGTAAAGTTTCCGGGTGTGAAAGAAGCCCAAAAATGATAATCCTTTAAGTAGATGTACAATGTTATCGAAGGCTGAGGCATTATCAAAGTTTTAGGTCGGATTTGTAAAATAAATATGATAATTTTTCGTCTCGGTAGGTAATAGACGTAGCAAAGCATGACGTTTCATCTTCTCTTCCGAGTCTTTAGTTGTAAAACGAGACAATAAGATTATTTTCAGGGTGTTGGAGAGTTTACCCTGTTCATGTCATAATCTGGAAGCGAGAGAAAACGATATCAAAGACAAACTATTAAATCTATCCTAAACATTTGCGGTTTAATATTACGCAGCAAATCTGTCTGCCCTCGTATAGTTAGTTCTGTTCTAATTTCATCTGCGATTAAATCGTGCTCGTTCAACCTTACACAATAGGGATAGGGTTACACTGTAAGGTAGCTTGCAGTTTACGGTGCTAGATTAATTTCGTGTTTATAAAAGTTATAGGTACGTTACCCATTGTACTTATTTTTCGAAACAATAAAACCGTGAATAAATATAATACGGATTTAATTCGTTAAAGTTCGATGGCGAGAAGAAATCAAAACGGTTTTATTGATACTTTTACCTAGTCAAGTTACAGCTACCCAACGAAGTCGATTTTTCATTTATGTCTGTAACACATTCGACATGTACTATGTAGGTACCTATATCGGTTGTATACAATGCTGAGGGCTGAGGCTTTGAAAGAGTCGATTTTACCAAACGAAATAAAACTAATTAAATTTCTTTCAACTTATCCGCTCGTGTTTTTCTATAACCTAGTAGCAAATCTTCCTATGTATTGGTAATTTTCACGTTTGGGTTACCATCGAATACGGAGAATGCGTTGGGAAAAGTATCTAGCGAAAAAGATTAGGTAGTATTCTTATCAAATACACATTTTAAGATTAATTTTCAAACGTAAGTTGCGAAATTACTTCCCACAAATCAACTTCACCAGCGAAGGGAAATTTTAAAAGCAAGGGTCAGCTAAAAATCGAGTTTATTCCTCCATTCGAGCAGTTCAACGAGAAAATCTACCTTCGCCGTGATTTCAAGGCGGATACTTCGAATGAACGTCGCGTTATTCAAGTTGCCTATCGAGTTCGCCGTAAATATGAGAGTCGCGTATTTACGGCGAATCAGTTATGCAATTTTATTAACTCGTAAACGAAACTTCTTGAAATGCATTGATTTTTGGTGGCAAATGGAAAATGGTGCAGTTGATTGGAAAAAATTCCAAAATAAGGATAAACAGTTGAGAAGAGGAATTTCTCGCGAGAAAAAAAAATTGTGAGAGTTTCAAAGGGGCATAGGTATGTCCGGGTAAGAATCAGGATTTCAAAAACGAAAAAAAAAAACGTTATTTTTTAACATTTTTAAAAATGAAAAAAAAAAACTAATTAGTAATAAAATATACTTAAATAAACAAAAACAATTTTTTTTTTTCGTTTTTCATTTTTTTCCTGGCGTTTGAATGCACTGTAGACGAAATCGCACATAGACCATAAGGATTGAACGTGTCACAGCAAAAAAGACATAGAAAAAATTACGTTTTTGGGAATTCGCGATTGAAGTTTGAATATACTTTTTTTATTTGTACTAAATTAAGGAATTGAGCTGGGGAAAAAATTTTACCTTAAAATTTCATCTTTTTGCTACAAGAAAACAGCTCGCCCATCACTTGATATATTTTCTATTTTTTTCTATATTGAAAACAAAAGGTTGAGTTATATGTCCTTTTTGTTGTGACAAAATTTAATTTCGACCCTTCTACGTTTGATGACGTATAATTTTTCCGGAAGTGAAAATTTAAAAAAAAATCTTCATACAAAAGTTGAAGAGAATGAAAAAAGGAAAATTTTCGTGGAGGAAATTCAAATTATCTCTTTAGGGAGTGGATATATTGCACTTTAAAAAATGACAACTTTTTTTTTTCATTTCCTTGGTTACAAAAAAATGCTAAAAATACATTTTGAACGAATTTCATTATTTTTTCAAATTTATGACGGAAAATTAACTAAAAAATCACTTCATTAAAATTTTTAAATTTTACAATCATCTGCACAGTGAAAAAATTAAACATTACTCAAATTCTCGAAAATCAAACATGTAATGTAGGTACCGAAATTGCGAACTTCGCATTTTAAAAACGCCATAACTCTTCGAGGAAAACATATTGGAAGGTGGGAGGAGGTTCAATGGATAGAGAAAACTTCAGAGAATACGAATCGCTTGTCGTATCAAAAAGGACATATGCTGAGTTTATGCCCTTTTTGTTGTGACACATTCGATTTCAATCATTAATTTTATCTAGCAAAATGCTTCAGTTTTTCAGTTTTTGGTTAAAGGTCAATAAATTCATACTAAAGATACGTTACAAGAGAAAACCGCGAAAAAAGAAATAGAATATTCCCCTCCAGGGTTTCGAAAAGTAAGAAAAGTTTATGAAAACGAAAAACGGAAAAAACTAATATTTTTCCAACATTCTGCAAAAATGAAAACAAAATTTTACAAATAACATTGAACAAAACTTCTTTTATTTTTGATTTTTTATCGGTATTAGGAAATAATGACTTCATTTTTATTCCAGTTTATGAAGAAATTCAATAAAAAACACAACATTTTGCTAATTTATTGCTTTTTTGAAAAATATTTCGACTTTTTGTAGTTATATTTGATTACTACGTATTTGCATTTTTATTTTTAAAAAAATTCAAAAACGAAAAAAAAAAGTTTTTAAAAAACGAAAACGTTATAATTTTATTAAAAACGAAAAGAGTGAAAACGAAAAGAAAAACAGAAACGAAACTCCAAAAATTTTACATTTTTGAAACACTGGTAAGAATGGTAAATCGGCTCCCGAGCGATCTTGGAATGATACTTACAGGATAGGTACCCTAACGATACATTATTCTCCTGAGTTTCAGACCCCTATGTTGAGTAGTTCTTGAGTAATGACTCAGAAGGTGGAAAATGAGTTTTATTTTTTTCTCGGGATTGACTCAACCGATTTTCTTTATACTTGAGTATAAAAGTAGGTACCTATACGTAAATGCTTTTCACAAAAAAATTTACTGCTCTACCTCCACTTGTTCCCTCCAAAATTTGACTCAATATTTTGAGGCCCACTCTCGGAAACATTTTCAAAAAAAATTTCAGGTACCTATCTTATTAATCCTAGAATAACATATAATTCTTTCAAAAGTTTACCTCGGGTGGGCCATAGTAAAAATTGACCAAACCTGAGTTACCTTTGGCCATATTGGAGAAAATTAGGAAAATAACGCCATTTGATACAACAATTTTGGTCAATCAAGTTTGAAGAATGCTGAGAAAAAAATTAATACTCATTTTTCACCTTTTGAATCATTACTCAAGAACTGCTCAACATAGGAGTCTGAAACTCAGGAGAATAATGTATCTCAAGGGTACCTATGAGTATCATTCCAAGATGACTCAGGGGTCGATTTACCATAGACATGCCCTTTATTACGCCTGAGTGAAGAGAAAACGGAAATTTTCCTAGAAAAATACATTTGGTAGCTCGAATTTTAATTTTCTCAACAGGCAGAAGGGGCGAGTGCAGGGGTCATTACAAAAATTTAGGACGCCAAAATTCAGAAACTTGGTACTGACTTCATAAAGAGGGCCTCTGAAGGTGCTGAGTCCATTTCATTGGTTCTTCGGGCTCTAAAACCAGGGGGAGTTCTAGGGGTGGAGTAAAACTCAAAATATTCAAATTTATCGTAGAATTCGAATTTGAGGCCGATTTATTCAAAACCTCACATAGGGGTGAAGGGTAAAGGGGTAGAAAATGCTCATATTTTGAAAATTTCGAGTTTTACTCCTCCCTCCTCAGCCCTAGTTTGGTTTTCGAATAAATCGACCTTGAATTCGAACTTGGTAAGACACCCAACACAATAAATTTATAAATTTAAAGTTTTACCATACCCCCTTGAACTTCCCTTCCTTCGTTTTAGAGCCCAAAGGACCAAAAAATTGACTCAGCATATCAAAAAACCCCATTTACCAAGTTTTTGAATTTTGGCGTCCTAGATTTTTATAATGACCGATGGGGGGGGGGGAGTTCGAAACCCCAAACCCTTCTGAATTCACTGTGGGTTTGATGTAAGTTCTAGAAGAGTAGAAATATTTGTCCAAAAATTGTAATTTCTCTGTGGTGGAATTGCCTTACATCGCAAGACCACAGAAAAACAATTCTATCCCCAATTTTTTTCACCAAAATAAATTTTGTGATTATTTTTCCGAGTATTAGATTTCAAAATGTTTTAGGGATTCTTTAAGGCGAAAGCTTTTCAAAACTATTTACATTTTGAAAAAGGGTATAGCAGGTTAAGTATGGTGTTTTGGCCTTGGAAAGGGATTTTGATGAAACCTACCCCAAAAGTTGAGTCATGATGAGAAAAAATTCTGACAAAAATTTTGGACTCCCAGAGCAAGTATTTTCGGGGGGAGGGGTCAAAATGTGTTTTTTAAACTTTATTTTTTCGTTTTTCACAAAATGTAGATAAAAATTTCGTGTTTTTTTTAATTGAATCTAGAGGGTTAGAGGAACCCTAAAAATTTTTTTTCAAAATTTTTGACCCATTTTTCGTCGAGTTATGGCGTTTTAAAAACTTTGAGCGGCCATTTTGGAAAGAAGTTTCAGAGGTACAGTCACCATTTTTTTTTAGAAAATGTGTTATTTAGTGTTGATTATACCACATAAGTTTCAATGAGTTTGAATTGGTGCAACATTGTCAAAAAAAATAAAAACTGACCACCGGTCATGCGGAGCCCGAACGTTCATGTCAATTTCCCACGGCGTTCTGGTGGAAAGCACGGTGCTCGCGCTCGCTATGTTTGACAAATGTCATTCTAATCCAGAGGCAGATTACAATTTTTCAAATATGAACGCAAATGGTGATGTAGGTATAAAATTTGGCATAGCGAAGAAGGATACCATAAAAAATTTTTTGAGCCAAGAAAATCATCGTCAAATCTCATTTGAGGGGGAGGGGGAAGATCCAGAGGGGGTTCGGCTCTTTCAGTTTTCAAAATTGAGCTGTCGGTTTTTTTTCGTGTAATTTCTATACGATGGAATTCTGTTGAGTTCAAAAATGACATTAAATTTGGAATTGCCGTTAGAGAAGTTCCTCAAATTTCGGATTTTTCATTTCAAATTTTCACATTTTCCTCGAATATGTTATCTATTTTGTAGAACCTGCCTAAATCCCAAATTATCTTTTTTTTTTTACATTTTTCGAAATCTGCGGGTAGATTAGGTACCATACATACGTATAATTGACTTTTCACAAATTCCAGTACCTCTAAGCTGAATGAATGGAGGAATTTGATGAAATTGAACCAATTTTTCACGATCTGTGCCATAAACTACCTACGTAATATTTCGTTTCAGTTTTGATTGTGATAATATTGGTGGTATCTCTCAACCGCGTTTTTGGATGTAAACACGAAAAAAAAAACCGATAGCTCAATTTTGAAAACTGAAAGAGCCGAACCCCCTCTGGATCTTCCCCCTCCCCCTCAAATGAGATTTGGCGATGATTTTCTTGGCTCAAAAAATTTTTTATGGTATCCTTCTTCACTATGCCAAATTTTATACCTACATCACCATTTGCGTTCATATTTGAAAAATTGTAATCTGCCTCTGGATTAGAATGGCATTTGTCAAACATAGCGAGCGCGAGCATCGTGCTTTCCACCAGAACGCCGTGGGAAATTGACATGAACGTTCGGGCTCCGCATGACCGGTGGTCAGTTTTTATTTTTTTTGACAATGTTGCACCAATTCAAACTCATTGAAACTTATGTGGTATAATCAACACTAAATAACACATTTTCAAAAAAAAAATGGTGACTGTACCTCTGAAACTTCTTTCCAAAATGGCCGCTCAAAGTTTTTAAAACGCCATAACTCGACGAAAAATGGGTCAAAAATTTTGAAAAAAAATTTTTAGGGTTCCTCTAACCCTCTAAATTCAATTAAAAAAAACACGAAATTTTTATCTACATTTTGTGAAAAACGAAAAAATAAAATTTAAAAAACACAGTTTGGCCCCTCCCCCCGAAAATACTGGCTCTGGGGGTCCAAAATTTTTGTCAGAATTTTTTCTCATCATGACTCAACTTTTGGGGTAGGTTTCATCAAAATCCCTTTCCAAGGCCAAAACACCATACTTAACCTGCTATACCCTTTATAAAATAAACTTTTTTCATTTTTATCTGATAATTTTCATCTTCTGTACCAAAAAATATGGACTTACCTTAAGAGTCACAATTTCAAAAGCATATTCTCGAATTTTCTATCTAATTTTTTAAAGAGAACTCCAATACTGGTTATGTAATGGTTTAGCTTGAATTTTTTTCTCATTAGCTGCCACTTTTTTAAATTTTGGAGAAAAATATCGTCAGATTTTGATTCCAAGAATTTCAAGGAAATTATGCGGGTAAGATTTTTTTTTGAACTTGAACTACTTTATGTGCGTTTTATAAAAATGTAAGGTCAATTGGGGTAATTGTAAATTTTTCGGAAAATTGAACCGATTTTGTGATACTCTTTTTCGTTTTACTCTGTGAGTAAGAAAGCAAAGTGATTGAAATTTTTACCATGTATCAATGAATGTATGAGGAGTAATATGGCGGTTTGTTTTCATCGATCCGATTATTCATTCCGAAATTATGGACTTCGTTTACAATTGGACAAGAATATTTACATTTACCCCACAGTGGTGGGGTAAATGTAAATGCATACATTGTGCCTCATAAAAAACGTATCCTTCGGGTTTTTTTGCATAATTTGGAAAAAAATTATACAGATTAAATATTTAAACGCGTGGAAAAACTAACTTCTAAAAAAAAATCAAAAAAAATCAAAACCAAAAAAAATGATATTTTGTGTTTAAATTTGTGAATCCCATTTAAATAACACGTGTTTACAATTACCCCACACCTGAAAAATTTGATGGGTATTTGTAAATGCTGCAGAAAAATAATTTCTCAGCTTCAAAAATCATAAGAATTGAATTTCATCATTTTTGAATGTCCTTAGAACTAAATTAATGCATCAAACACCAACTTTTTTACTTTTTTCTATTTTTTCTCGAATTTTGAAGATTACGTAAATTGTGTGAAAATCGAAAATTGATATCATGTTTTTTTCATCGCGAAATTTTTCATCACAGCTGTCACCAAGAACCCGAAGTTTTTTATTATAGTAAGACCAATTATTCAAAGTTTTTATTTTTGGCAACTCCAGCTCGCTAGATGCATTTAAGTATTTACAGCACGACTTGTTTACAATTACCCCATGTTTACAATTACCCCAAATGACCTTACGTTTAATAAACCAGAATCACCATTATGTAAAAATATTGTAATTTCATTCAGAAAAATTTTCTCAACTTATAAAAAATTCTCAAATTGAGAAATATTCAATTTTCCTTGCTTTTTAATCCGCTTAAAAATTGCTGGGCCCTTTGCCAAAAAATTATCCAAACTTATAAAACGTTGGAAAAAATTTTACGAATCATGTTTGAAAAATTCTAAGAAAAAATGGTATCCATCAATAAAGACATTTTTTTATACTTGCCGTCAACTTTATTCACACTCGTGTAATTCAACTTCTCGCAGCAGCTAGAACATTAAAAAGACTCGAAATCACGAATGAAAGGCCAGACTACCTACTTAAATATTAATACCTAGCAAACATCATTTACACACAAAAGCAAAGCAAAAAAATCTCACTTGAAGATTTAAAAATACGAAATTTTTTCCTCCAAATTCTCTCAAATCCCGAATTCAAATTTCAATCGAATAAGTCCTTCGGACGTAAACCATTCAAAAATTCAATCTCTCAATAAAGAAATGAAAAAATATGAATAAGTACCAACCATCACGACCTCGTTCTTTTAATTTGCTATAAAATACTCGTCCATCCTCTTTGATAATTCCATTCGAATTCCAAGTTATATATCTACCTAATTTCGACCCAAACGATTGGTGTCAATTGAAAAGGCAGCAAGTTTCTAAGAAGATTAATTAAATAACGTTGTAATTTATCCTAATCAAAGTAAAACTCCAATAAGACGTGCCAGTAAGTATAAGAAAATCGCTAATTAATACCGAAATCTTCTCTTTTCTCTCTTTCTTATACTTAAATCCTACGCAATATGCCTAATTACGATGAGAAGATAAAGGTCGGTTTTTTCCAAGCAGCATTTACCGTTTAAAATATTAATAGGCTTTTTATCAACGTCCGATGCAGATCTGAGATATTTTTTCTTCCAAACAATTTGTGAGCAACACGAATTCTCCTTAGAATATTACTAAGTTATGAGCTCTCCGTCAAACACCAATGGAAAAATATTAATTTTTTTATTCCCTCGGTATGAATATTAACGATACAAAATTGTTTCGAGATAAAGTGAAATTTTTTTATCAACAGGTAATTACCCGGGGTAGCTGAAAATTCCAGAGTATTTTTCCTTTTTTGTCGTAACTAATAAATTTTTTTAGTATTTTACAACACGAAATTTTCGTAATAAAAAATATTAAATTTTAAGAATTCGTAGGTCTACATTTTAAAACATACTCGGACACGCGATTCACACCTTCAATGAAGAATGAGAAATTTTAGACTAGAATTTCTTTGATGGTGGAGAGAGGGAATCCTTTGTTAGTTGTTTATCGACTCGAATAAAAAATTATCGAACACAAACAAACGAAAAAAAAAATGAATGGTTATTTGAAACTAATTTGCTTTTTCTAATCACGTAGACAATCTGATTCATTATCCATGAAATAGGAAACGCTTCGTTTGAGATACGTTTATTCCGCCTCGAGTTCAAAAGCATCGTGAAAAAGGAAATAGAAAAGGAGATGGAGGGGAAATGCAAAAAAGGAATTACGTTTTCGTAATTAATTTTTTTCCCCAATTTTTCCATTATCGACTATAACATTCAATTGAATGAATAAATATTTTGCTACCCCCTTCTCCTTCAACATGGGTCTTTTTTTAAAAATTAATCTATGTAGATACCTACTTATTTTTTCACAGTGTGCCCTGGTTGAGAAGATGGGAAGGAAGTGCGAAAAATCAGTCTTCACTTTTGATAATTGATTGAAAAGTAGATTTCTTTGGATGGAACCTTCTCATAGTTACTACATTTTAGTTCGTTTGAAGTCTGAAAAAAGTGATATGGAGCCTCAAATTGGGCTTATTTTCGAAAAAATCGACTTTATGAGTTTTTGCCTTTCTTTCATTCAAGCCATTGCGATAAAATTTTAATATTCTGCCACAAAATTATTATTCCAGATTATAAGACCAATCCCAGCGAAAAATCGAACAACTTTTTCAATCGTCAGATTTGGAAGGAGAAATGAAGGTAAAAAATATAAATAATAACAGTGCTATCGCAAACTGCGCGAGGAAAACAAAAATAGTGCTAAAAAAATTTGTTGATCATTTTTTGAGAATATTGAGTCTCTTTGAATTTTTTTGTTTACTTCTTTAAAGCCCATTACGGGTACTATTATATAAGTTAATATTTCACAAAGAAAGAAATATAAGTCGTGGTTAAAATTTTTTAATCATGTTTAAGAATTTCGTGCTGGACTATTCCACACCAACTTGAACCAAAAATAAAGTCGAGTCTTCCGATTTTACTCTTTTTTTTGCTAGTGTTTTTTGATAGTCTATTCCGATAACCGTGATAATTTCCCTTCTAACTATGGGGGGGGGGGTCTCTTAATTTTTATGCAAATGCAATTTTGTGCCAAATTATCCAACTTTGAAGGGTCATATTTCAAGTTTGGTTTGTACTTGGGGAAGAACTGTTTGCGGGGTTTGAAAGAAAAACTGATAGGAGATTCAAAAACAATAATCCCATTTTAAAAAGCTCAAAGTTGAACTTTGGGGGTGAACGCTCAATTTTCATGATAAGTACAAAAGATGAAAGCTATACCATTTAAAAATCTGAAAAAATAGAGTAAGTAGCCTTTTTTATATTTTTTTACAACTAACAAATTTTCAAGATGGGATCTCTACACCCCTTGGAGGTACAGGAGTCCATAATTTTGACAAAAATTCAAAAAAATCGAAAAAGAAAAATACTACATCGATTTTTACCAATTCGAAGACACTGAGTTCGAATATGTACTCAGTTTCTTCATCTAACCCCTCTAAACTCCCCTTGATAAAGTCAAAATTCAAAAAAAAAAATAACGTGTAATTAGCCATTTGATAGGTTTTTGAGGGCACTGAGTTCGAATACTGTTATTTTTTTTGGATTTGACCCTTCAGTTCCCCCCATCCATCCAATTTTTGGGGAAGGAATGTTAAGAAACGAAAATAGTTTGTGGCATATTGATTCTCACTAATTTGAGGGCGTAGAATTCGAATATCGAATTACTTTTTGATCCGACCCCCCTCCCTCTCTGTGCTCTTACCGACCCTTCCATAAAACGTATTTTTTCTCTCATTTACTAATATTTTTTGGAAAATTCATCACGCATTTCATCAAAATTGATTAAAAATTTACAAGAAAGAGCCAAAATTTTGTCAATAATTTTTAAACATTAGTTAAAAATTATGCTTCAAATGAAATGTTTTATTAAATATTTTTGAAAAACCATCACGCAATCTACCAAAATTCGTCAAAATTTGGCGAGGGAAAAAAATCGAGGTTTTTTGAATAAGTAGTTTTAAAAAAATAATATCACACGAACGTTGAATAAAATTTTACGAGGGAAATAGAATTCGCCATTTAAATATTTTGAGGCTCAAAATTTCAGAAAAAAAACTCAACAAAATTTTTCATTTTTGAAATAAGTTACATGATGATTTTTCAATATTTCACATGAAAATTTTAATTCGAGACTTGAAATTTTTGAAAAGATGGTCAAAGAAATTTGTATCGAAATTTTTGTTTTCTTTGTGAAATTTTAATCTATTCTAGCAAATCTGCCGTATCCAAGGTCACTTTTGAAAAAAAATTACGAGAGTTCATTTTATTCTGAATCGAATTAAGGGCGTAGCTTTAAAATTCAACTGTGGTCACTGGCGCTGACGTTTTTCAAAAATTTCGGCTCGATAAATGCAAATTGAACTCACTTTTGCATTAAGTTAAATTTTATTGTGTTGCGTCAGGGAAAGGCACCTATGGAGCCATTATTATACCAAAAATAATTCAAAATTTTTTGTTCCGTAAAATATGTCAAAAAGTTTTTGGGTTCCAGCTCCCATTCTCCCTCTCATTGTGCCACTGTAAAAAATCTAAAATACACATTTTCTTAAATTTTGGACTTAAAAAGACAATAATTCAACCGATTTTTTTGGCTCCTAAATTTTGGAAGCTAAATTTGATTTCTTGAAGACTTTTTCAAAGTTGGACTGCAGAAAACTAAAAAAATCAAGACCTCTTTGTAAATGGACCTAATTAGAGGTCCAATAGTTCCATTCTGAAGGATCGAAATAATTATACTTACTAAAATTTAAAGTCAAGTTTCCCCAAACTTTTAATTTTTTATTCCTTTTCATCGGTCAAACGACCAGAATCACCGTAAAATTGCATAGATAATTTGATACTTTGCATTTCACTTGAAAAAACATTGAATTTGATCGAGCCGATATTTACCCAGGCAATCGAGACGATTCTGGGAAAGTATAAAATTTATTCACAAAATGCTTTTACGTAGTTTGGTCCGTTTAGTTATTCCGTTATATTGGAAATATTCGCACGCTATGGTCTGAATACATAGGTACGAACGTTACGTTTTCGAATATTTTGAAACTTACCCTCGTTACCTGACTGAATTTCATTCGGTCCGTTTTTTTTCGTATTCCAGTCACGCAAAATAAACGCGAAAATGGTTACCATTTTGTGCGGTATTTTTTCTACCGACGATATTTTTACATCTTTGATGTAATAATTATCATCGCAGCGGCGAGGAACGAAGGGCCAAAGGCACGAACAATTTTGGGAATCCAGTTTCTCATTTTATTTCCATTCCACGCCAAGATGATAATTAAAATGATGTCGTTCGAGAAGTCAAAGCTCAAACGAAACACCTTCGGACTAAAAAATGATGGCGAAAAAAACACTCTCTCAGTCGTATTTTAATTTAAAGAATGATTGACGTTCTTCAACACACAGCAGGAGCTTAGGATACGCGATGTGATACGAATTCAACGTGGTATAATGTTTTATTAGTTTTTCTCCCCCGTTCGCTTTGCTCGCCTGTCTGACGTATTTTTATTTTTTCCACCCATCAGCGTACCGAATTTCACCAAGACAGTGTATCAGTCACACGTTTATTATTCGCTGGTATTTTTACGCGGTAAATTTAAAATTTATGTGTATAACGGTTTATATGGGTACAAAAGTGAGGGAATAAATTACACAGGATGAAAAAATTACGCTCGACTTTTGTCTCGTAGATTATTCGTAATTTTTATATTCGGTATAAACGTTTTTTTTTTAATGTAAAAAAAAAAGAAACGAGAAAACAACGTGAAACGATATTAAAAAATAATTTAAATTTTAAAACCAACGACAATTTTATACACTTTAATTATTACCAACATTTATACGACGGTTTATGATACCTACATGTTTAACATGTCGAGGGAGACCTACACCCACGAACATATAGGAATGAATAAGTACATAATAAGTGCTTTATATTTCTTTTTGATGGGATAGAATTTTTAAAACTTATCGATTTTTTTAACGCAACGAACGACAGCGAAAGAGGAAAAAACTCACCGCCGTCGTCATCACCAAGCCACGTTAAAAGTCTCAAGTAGATACTAATTGAGAATACATGCAAAGTGAAATGTAAAACTAAATTTTCGAAGTATACTAAGAAGAAACATAGATATAAGGTAATTGAATCGTGGGAAAGAACAGATTTTCTATCGTAAGCTCCATGATTCATGACGAATTAATTAAATAGAACGTTAATCAGCCAAAGAAAGAGGAAACGGTGTACATTTAGATTACTTGTCACGTTCTGCGGGCAAATTCCCATAATGCCATCGGTCTCTTCAGTAAAATAATTTACCATGGTAGGTTTTTAGCGAGCAGACTGCAATATTTGCGGTTACGTGGTATCGCACTAAGGTTTGCACCCTCATTAATCAATCAAAATAGGTATTAGGGATAGCCAAATTTTTATGCTAAAATTTGTAAATGGTTTTTTCTTGTTTTTCGAAAATTCGTAATTTTCTGGCAGATCAGATATTAGAAAGGAGTTTACAAATATCTACACTAGTAAGGGTCCAAATTTGATTTTTTTTTTTTAAATAGGTACCTACGTGGTATAATTTGAGTAGAAATATATTTGTAAGAACTTTTAGCTCCCTTCACCCTTCACTCTTCGGTTTCTAAAAGTGAAACGAACGTGAGTTATTTTTTAGAAAAATAAATGATTTTAAATCATAGCTGAATGTTTTCACATTAAAAAAGAATAAATATCTTACATAGAAAGCAGGCAAAAACTGAACGAAAATTAAGTAAATATAAAATTTTATTTTCCAACATCATCTCTCATTGAATTTTCAATATTTTATGAGACTACTAATGTAGAAAAGTTAGATACAATATGGAATATTTTTCGATTGGCCCCTCTCTCCCTTCACGCTCTTCAAGTCATATAAAATCTACATTAAAACTTTCTTTTTATATGTATTTACCCCCCCCCCCCCCCATATCACAAGTTTTGAAGTTCCCCTTCAAAACTACCAGAATTTTATGGACATTCCATAAAAATTACTTTTCTAAAAAATATACATTGAACATTTCTTCAGAAAATTAATGATTTTGAGGTTATTTCCTTAAATATTACTATTTTTTTTAGATATAAAAATTTGAGAACAATAAATTTGAGAAAAATAAAAGTAAGTAAACAAAATTCTTCCTCTTTTCAAAAATCGAATCTTTAAAATTTAAAGTCAAAAATCCAACGTCGCAAATCAAAAGTTTAATGTCGAAAATTGAAGGTTGGATGTTGAAGATTGAAAGTTGGATGTCGAAAATTGAGAGTTGAGTGTAGAAAAAGGAAAATCAAAAATGAAAATCGAAAATCGAAACGTCAGTCTTTACTTCCAAGAAGGACGATTTTGTTTCTTGTAGTGTAAGTACTGGCTTCTTTTCAATTCTGAAAATTTTCTCAGTTTTTTTCGAGTTTTCAAATTTTTACCATGTATTACTTTTAAATAATTCAACTTGAGAGAAGGAAAATTTTTTCAAAATTATTTATCAACAAATTCCTTTTTTTTCAATTAGGTATACATTTTACTAATTTTTTTTAGCTGCAAATGAGGAAACGTCGAAAAATAAATAATAGTACTTATAGACAGTATCAATTTTTCTGACGCCTCTTCATGTCTGTCGGAGCTAGTGTTTCTCGAGTTGAAAAAAAAAGTCTGGAGCTAAAAGAGAAATTAGAAAAAATACATATCCAGGCTCACATATGCTTAATTTTTGAAAAAACCAAACTTCTAAAAAACGTTTAAGAAAATTGAACTTGAAAAAAAAATGGAGAAAATTAAAGAATCGCACAAATTTGAGAATTGGAAAAAAATTCAAAAAAACGATCTTCGAAAATATTTTGAAAGAATGAAGGAAATTTGAAAATTTAGAAAATTTTTTGAGAAAACCAAACTTAAAACTTGAGAAAAATTTTGGAAAAATATTGGAGTTGAAAAAAATGTCAAAACAAATAAACTTGGAAATAATTCTGAGAAAATTTGAAACTGAAAACGATGAGAGAATTCGAAACTGGAAAAAATTTCAAGGTGATTAAATCGCTGTCCTCATACGAATGAGAAATTTATTATCACCAATACTGTGGAGGAGAAAATTTGCTACCAGTAAGTGAACGAATCGAAATTGGGGCAACAGGGACTTATTATGTGTAAAAGGACAATTCTGATGGCGTTTTTTCCAATTTACAAACCTCACTTAAAATACAATTGAACGTGTCACAGCAAAAAGGACATTATAGAAAAAATGGCGTTTTTGGGAAATCGCGATTTAAGTTTGAGTATACTATACTTTTTTTAATACTAAATCAAGGAATTGAGCTGGGGAAAAAATTTTACCTTAAAATTTCATCTTTTTGCTACGAAAAAACAGCTCGCCCATCACTTGATATCTTTTCTATTTTTTTTTTATATTGAAAACAAAAGGTTGAGTTATACATGTCCTTTTTGCTGTGACAAAATTTAATTTCGACCCTTCTACGTTTGATGACGTATAATTTTTCCGGAAGTGAAATTTTGAAAAAAATCATACAAAAGTTGAAGAGAATGAAAAAAGGAACATTTTCGTGAAAAAAATGTCAAATTATCTCTTCAGGGAGCGGATATATCGCACTTTGAAAAATGACAACTTTTTTTCATTTTCTTGGTTACAAAAAAATGCTAAAAATACATTTTGGACGAATTTTATCATTTTTTCAAATTTATGACGAAAAATTAATTTAAAAAACACTTCATTAAAATTTTAAAATTTTACAATTATTTGCACAGTGAAAAAATTAGACATTATTCAAATTCTCGAAAATCAAACATGAAATGTAGGTACCGAAATTGCGAACTTCGTATTTTAAAAACGCCATAGCTCTTCGAGGAAAACATATTTGAAAGTGGGAGGGAGCTCATTGGATAGAGAAAACTTCAGAGAATATGAATCGCTTGTCGCATCAAAAAGGACATATGCTGAGTTATGCCATTTTTGTTGTGACACATTCAATTCTTCCAATAATTTTTCAGCTCCGCAACTGCAAATTTTCTTTACAAAGGTCATTAATTTACCAAATTTTCCGACTTGAAAGGTAATTTTGTGAATATTGGAGGGGAAAACCTCGATCAAAATCAGACATTAGATTTTTATTCATTTTCATACTGATCAGAAGAATTTTCCAGGTGAAATCTACAAATTTTCAATGTCAAAAAATGTATTTTAAAGTTGAAAGTAAATACATACCTATATAATGTCTGATTCTGATGACGAATTGTATCCTGTACGGCATTAGTGGTTAAGAATTTTTTTATAAGAGAACTCAATTTCACGTAAAAATGCCAAAATCGTTTCAAATTACTGAAAATCATTGGTCTGTTCATTTTCATATTGAAACCAGGGAACCAAAGCATATTCTCCCCTAGCAAGACTCATACAGTGGAGGGAGGAAGATTCCTGGGTTCAAGCTTTTTTTAGGGGCTAAAAAATTCTGTCTCTTCACTGTGAAAACCTTTCAATAAAAATTTGGGTCTTGACCACGTCGCGTCGGCGTCGTATCGATGTTCGAGAAACTTTTTTTTACTTTTAAATTTTTTCCTCTGGGCCCCAATTTTCTCTTCGCGGTTTTGTCCCTAGTGACCAGATCAGTCAAAAAAAGTAGGACGAAAACTCGGGATAGTCTGAAATCCAAAAAAAAAAAAACAATAGAAAAAAACTTGAAATCTTGAACTTTTTTTCGCCTAATTGGAGAGAGCTTAAGGTATGGTGTTAAAAGCTGCTCTACTTTTGGGAACCCATAGCTCTTTTTCTAAGGATTAGATTCAAATAGACTAAAATTTCGTACCGATGAATTTCAACCACACACAGAAAAATTATCAAAAATCGTATTTCTATAAATTTTTCACTCCACTTTACTATGATATTGCATAAGCTATCGATTGTATTTTGTGCTGTGGTCATTTATACCTACACAAAAAGAAATGCAAATATTCTAGATTTAAAATAAATAATATTCATAAAAAAAAACCTCATTCGATAAATCGACCATAATAGTAATTGAATTGGTTGCTCGTACGTAAAATTACGTTTACTGATGAGATCTGTTTTATGGTATTATCAACGTAATGCGTTTTCGATGTTATGCAGTTTGTTTGAAATCAATAATTTAAATGCACAAAGCCGCTGATTGTGGCTTTTGCATAATATTTTGAAACCCCAAAATAGACGTTGTGTATTATACGTTCGTAGGTACATATATGTGCATGGAAGATGGAAGATGGAAATATAGGCAGAACTATTTTCCATTTTACACATACAAATACATAGACACATTTATATTATAAGTAGCCTCACCTACTTATCTCGATTCGTATATTTTATACATATACGAGAAATAAACCTCTGAATGATCCCCCTTCCCCAATCCCCGCAGAAAAATCATCTCAATGCACAAAGTTATACCTGACGTAGATATATCTGTTGTTTCGAGCTATTTTTCATATATTCAAACTTTTATATAGCTTAAGGGGCCGAATAGAATTTCAGCTATTTTACGTCACACATAGCTACCTACGTCTTTTGAAGTACTTATTTTTCGATCGTCCGCTTTCGCTTATATTTCGCCACAGTGTGTTCGAATTTCAACGTAGAGAAAAGATTTAGAACGAGGTAGATACTCGAAAAATAGGGATATTTTTGGTTTTATACGAAAGATTTACCTCGACCTTTTTTGTCTTCTCGCCTGGTGCTTTTGGATAAAAAAAAAGAAGTTAAACGAGAATAATTTACTTAATTAAATGCAGGCAAATATTGCTCTAGCGTTTAATCTTATATTTACGTAGGTATGTACTTATACCTACATTTCTTCCACATATGCTAACAAAGTTGTGTAATAAGCTAACTGTATGTATACGTATAGCTATAGCGTAGTCTAATTAAAATCCTGCGTTATATTTAACACTCTCGCTGCCAGAGCTTTTTTCGAAAAAAGTCGTAACTGTCACGGAGAGGGGGGCGGTTGATTCTTACTAATGGGCACACAAGGAACACGTTTAGGGTACTTTTTCACCCTTCAACCCCATACAAGGGTAAAAACTACCCGTGTGCAGTATTGCACACGTGGCTCGAACCCAAGAATTATGGTATACTGTGGGCGAAAAAGCACAAAATGACTCTGATAACATGGTAAAATTGTGGGGAAAAAAAGCAAACAGCCTAAAAAATCATTATTTCATTCAAAAAAAGAACTATTTTCAAATTCCGATCACAATATTTTTTTTTTGAAAATTATTTAATTTCAATTATTTGTTTTTTATTTAAACAATTGAGGTAAATACATTTTCCCATGACATCAGGAATTACGAAAATATTGTTTATTGGCAAGAAAAACAACAAATTGTTACCCCAAAACAAAAGTCAAAATTGTTTTACTCATAATTCGCTTTCAGTGCTACCAATCTATAGGCTGAGCATGAATATTATGTATTGGAGCCAGTAGAATCCGAAAATCACATTTATTTCAACGTAAAATGTGATCTATAACGTACACAGCCTTTCCAATGAGAAGAGTTGGGTGTGCTATATCGCACACATGGCGTAGACAAAAATCGTTGTGTGTGCATATATGAACACATGGCAGCGAGAGTGTTAATTTACAATAACGCTTTAAGCTAACTAAATTGTTTCGTAACTGTACCCAAGACGATACTACTTTACTGTTGGAAGGCAAAACTTGAGAAATATTTGCAAAAACTTCGGATAGAAGGTAGGTATTTGTGTTTATTGGAAATTCGTACTGGGATAATGAACGTATTACTCGTTTGGAATTTTTTTATGATTGGAAACAGTTATCTCATTATTTTTTTCATTGGGATTTAATGAAAATTGAAATAATAAAATTACATTAGCGTCGTGGGACCCTATAAACAGATTTTTAACTGATTTAATTATATCCAGTTTTAGTTTTAGATTTTTTCATGTCCAATGAGCTGCAATAATTTTTTTTCAATGTCGAAAAAATTTTTATTGCCAAAAAATTGAGATAAAAATAATTCTTATTTTCACCTCACAAAGGAAGTATCCCAATCGGCAGGGAAATTTTTGGGCTGAAACAGAAATGCATCGAAAGTACATCCAAAAAGAACTCCTTACTCAAAATTTCAGGTGCTATGGTTCATTTTTCGATTTTTGCCTATTAAAAATTCAAAATTACTCCTTGGCTCTGTTGAAGTGCAAAATATAAAAATTTGATCTGTTCAAGGAAAAATGTTGAAAGGGTATGGCCGGATAAGGGGTGACTTTGGGCTAGAAATAATTTTTCACAAAATTTTGTACCCCTACTCCCCTCTCTTTCGGAGCTATTGCTATTTTATTGCATAATTTTCAAATATTTTTAATTTCAATGGAAGTGCAGGAAATTTTCTGTTCTTTGACACAAAGTTACAATTTACATCTTGTAGAGGTGTATTTATGATAATTTTTTCAACAATTTTGGTGCACTCCTCCACGTTTTTTCGGCCATTTGAAGTTTTCAATCGTAAAAAATGTCCAAGTTAAGAGCGACCACCCTGAAAAAATTTCTAAAAAAATATGTTTTTTTTTATGTAGAATTTTGCTGTATATTTGGTTTTGGCCATTTTTCTGAACTAAGGGCCAAAAATTGAGAAAAATCGTACTGAAATGTTGTTGTTGTAGCAGATTTTTCAAATTTTTAGCGTTTTATACAGAAAGAAATGACCAAATAAGGTAACAAATTCCATATTCGTGTTCAGTAGGTCAAAATACCCCGACAAACACCTTTTTCGCAATAGTTTTGATTAAAGTTTCAAAATTCACCTTTTTCACTGACTTTTCATGCCAAAAAAAGTGAATTTCGAGACTTATTCAAGTAAATCTATCGCGAAAAAAGGTGTTTATCGGGGTATTTTGACCTGCTGAACACGAATATGAATTTAGTTTTTTCATTTCGTCAGTTTCTCATATATAAAATGGCAATAGCTCCGAGAGAGAGGGGATAGGGTCCAAAATTTTGTAAAAAATTATTTCTAGTCAACATACAGAATTTGAGGTGTTTAGGAGCCCAAAAACGCCTGAGGCCAAATTCACCCCTTATCCAGTCATACCTTTTGGTATAATACTCGTATACGCTATTTTAGACGTCTCAAATTGATTGGAAAAAGTTTTGAAACGTTCTAGAGCCTCGAGAAAATTTTGGAATTTTGGAATTTTGAAAAAATTCCATAAAGATCATTCAACGTTGATCAATATTTGAGATCTATTTGATCGATTAAAGCGTAATTTTTCAAAATTTGTCACTGCCGGGTCAAATCCTTATTTTTCTCCAGCAAAAATTGTCGGCATAAATTGAAAAATACATCAACAGCGTGCACATCAAGAGGAGAGTCAAAATTTTAGACACATTTTATTTTCTACGAACTTCGTCGCCCCCTCCCCCCTTCTCCTCGAATCGATTTATAGCGGTTTGTGTCAATCTGGACCTTCCAGAAAATTATGGAATTTTCCAGTTTTGAAAAAAAAACTTTTTTAAAAAGAAAAATATGGATTTGACCAGACAGTAATTAATTTTGGAACATTATGCTTTAATCAAGTAAATTAATTATCAATATGGATAATTCGCGTTGTTAATTTGAGCTATTTCATACCGTTTTGTTTTTTTTTTTAAACTGGAGAGTGCTGAAATTTTCTGGAGGCTCCTGATCGGTCCTAAACCACTTCCAATCGATTTGGAATGTTAAAACGAGGGTACTTAGGTTTTTACTTCAATAAATATACCTACTATTAGCGGTTTTTTTGTCAATAATGTTTGCTGAAGGAAAATATGGATTTGACTTTGGAAAATTTTGATTTAATCGATTAAATTGTTCACCAATATGGGTATCCACCTTGTGGGTGGTAAAGTTTAGATAGAAATTTTATGCATAATTTTTTCAATCTTGGTAAAATTTCAAAATTTCCTGAAGGCTCCAGTGGATCTTGAACACGTTTTCAATCGATTTTAAGGTCGAAAATAGGGTAAGTATGAACCATATTTCAGATTTTTACCTTGATACGATCAAATTTTAAGGGAAAATTTTAATTTTCAGAAATTCGTCAAATTTCGAAATACAAATTTCAGCACCTAAAAATGTTGGTAGAAGTTTCTTTTCAATAGGTATTGAATTTTTTTTGTAGGTATTTTAGTTTTGGTTCAAAATTTAATGACCGGTTGGGATACTTTTCGTGTTACTTTCAGAATTCGACGGCTCTCGAAGAAAAATTGCTAAAAATTGTTCAAAATGATCAACAAAAATTCGAAAAAATCTGAAGATGTCAAAAGAAACTCAAAATATTTTTGTTTAAATTTTAGGATGTTTTGGACAGAACTAGACTAAAGGATACACAAAGGGGGCAGCTCTGTCATAGGAAATTTAAATTTTTAGCCAAAAAATACATTTATGTCGAAAATTTTGTAGAAATGTTTACCTTTTGGAAAATTTTACGTATTGAGCCAGAAAAATTGAGAAAAAAGACACGAACTGAAAAAAAACATAACAAATTCCACGAGTAAAATTTTTCTGGTATACTTAAGGACAATGGCACTTAATTTGAGGGAGAATATTCCATTGCACTTTTAACCCTTCATTATAAAAAGGGGGTTTAAAATTTTCAAAAGGGCATAACTCAGTCAAAAATTGTCCAAAAATCTTGAAAAAAAATTTATACAATTCTTCTTATCCTCTAGAAGTTTAGAAAATGCAAAATGTTTACCAGCATTTGGTGAAAAATGAAAAAATTATGAAAGAAAACACACATTTTGGCCCTTCTCTCCCGAAAATACTCGAGCTAGGGGTCCAAAATCGTTGCCAAAATTATTTTCCAAAATAGGCGAAACCTCGAAATACTCGATGAAAAAAAAAGTTTATTTTTACAATTCTCATAGGTAATTAGATATTTATTTCGTTCGTATCCAAATAATGAACTCATCATCTTCAAAATATTCCACTCACCTTCGTCCATTACCGGCTGACCGAGACCATTTAAAGGCTTATTTATAGAGATTTTTCCAGGTAACAGGCGAAATCAAGAGTAAAAATATCGTTTACTCAGAGTTAACAAGATAATGGTACCTAACGACGGGTATTTTTTTCACGAAACAGGAAAACAATAAAAAGCATTTCAGTGTATTTCCCATTTTCCGGCAATTTTCTTTTTATAAAGCTGAAAGTGAGATACGGTCAGTGAATACAAAAACGATATATACTCGTTCGCTATACGAGTAGGACCGAATCGAGGATACATTATAAAGTTTTCCTAACCGCCAGTACGTACTATACAGACCGGTACTGCCTTGAAAATGTTTTCTTTTTATGAACTTTCTGCTTGTTCACAGATGTCAATAAAATGGTGAAAACTAACGCACGTAGGAAGCATCACTCGACGGAACATCGCCCTGCCATGGAGAAGTTTTCCTTTTCTCGAATGCATTTTGAGGGCACTGAACGAGTCGTTCAACGAGTATAAGTATAATAAGTAGGTAGCTAGATGTACGAAATGCTGGATTATGAAATTAAACCCATGGAGTAGATATTTACTACCTATTTAGATTAATCTTGAAAGAAGTACCTATGAAATGTGCCATATTTATGACAGTTGAGTTGACGCAGAATATGCTTAATTTTATACAGACAGGTAGACGTGGTAATCCAACATTCTATCCAGGTATGTTCTAGATATGAATTAGTTGGCGTACGATTCCAATTTCAGACTTTCGGTATCCTGCTTTCAAATTGTATACTTTTTGTGTAACAATGGATTAATCGTGCAAGTAGATATGTACCTAATGCATATTTAGAAAATTTATTTAATAACTCGTACGTTTTTAACATGCCATGTATAGCTTTATTTCAACAGTTTCAACGAATTCAAAATATCCCATAAATAAATATGTAAAGGTAGGCAGTAGATAGATACCTAACGTTTAATTATTCACTTTTTTAAAACGTGGAATCGAAGGTATTTCACGTTTATGGCTCGTGTGAATGTTTTAATTTAATTTACATGTTTGATAAAATTACCTATGTAGAGAGATAATAATTTTAGTTGAAAAATAAATTTAAAAAAAAAATAGTTTTGTAGGAAGGTACGGGAAAATTTCCAATTTTCAAAATTTTATTTTAGAGAGAGCTGGAAGGTAATTTTAAATTTTCAGAATTCAAGAATTTTCCAGTTTTTTAAATTTAACTTTGAATGGAAGTATGAGAGAAATATCAAAATTTATTTCTGAAGAATTACAGGAAAATTTTTTATTTTCAGAACTTACCTCTAGAAAAGAATAAAATATGGTTTTTAATTTTTAGAATTATTCAACTCCGGCGTAGGAATAATAGAAATTTCGAAGTAGGTACCAAAGTCTAGCTTCGAAAAAGGTATAGGAGAATTTGAGGGGTCTGGAAGCAAAACTCACTTTTGACACAAAAATCGATTTCGTTTTTATGACACTGATTCTGAAGGAGTTTTTTACGCTCCACAACCTGGTAGTTTTACTTTTTTACTGAACCGTTCTCATTAAGGCAGAAAATCGCAGTCAAAATCACGGGTTGAAATCAAAACTCACATTTGCCATCTACAAAAAAATTTCATAGAACCAAATTTGTAGAGCTTGAAAAAATAAATATTTTTTGTTTCTGGTCATTTTTGCTCCAGTTCAATCGTCCTCGTGTTACGAACCAGTTTCGAAATGCTTTAATTCTGGAATGCATTTAGAAACTGGCTCATAACTCGAAGACGATTGACTGGAGCAAAAATGACATGAGACAAAAAATATTTCTTTTTTCAAGCTGTACAAATGTGATTCTACGAAATTTTTTGTAACGGTAAAAAAATACATGTTGGAGACAAAACACATTTGCCATCCTTCTCCCTCCATCTAAAAAAAAATGGATGATCGAAAAAAATCGTTTTTTCAGGGAACCCTATTTTCAGGTCTGTTTTTAGCACTTCTGGTAAAAAAAAATAGGGGAAAAGGACTCATTAAGAAATGGATTTTAACATGCCCAAATTTTCCTAAAATCGGCGAGTATTTTTTCTCCCTTTTAGGGCCAATAATGGGTTCAAATTTTGGGTTTTCAGCTATAATTTTCAAAATTATGCCTGTGAGAAAAAAAGTTGAAACAAAAATTGTAGAGCATTAAAAAACTAACTATTTTGTTGTTTACAATTTCTCCCAAGGACGTTATGGAGGGGAGCTGGAGTCTTCAGAAAAAATCAATTTTGAAAATTTCCCATTTACACAAATAATTACCAAAAATCGGGTTATTTGACTTTTAGGGGCAGTTCTTTTGTATAGCACATCCTATTACTTCTGTACGTAGAATAAGAAAAATGCATACCAACCCTTCATTTCAAAGTAGGGGGTTTACACTCTGTAGAAAAAGTCACATTTTCCCCCAAGGGTAGCTCAGCTGTAGTGAAAATTCGAAAAATTGGCTCGTCAAACAAACGTTGTAGAGCGTTAAATAATGAACATTTTCCTTTTTTGACTCTTTTTCTACGAGGATTTGAGGGTGAGCTATTTCAAAAATAAAAA
This sequence comes from Pseudococcus viburni, assembly GCA_033439095.1. Taxonomy (NCBI): domain Eukaryota; kingdom Metazoa; phylum Arthropoda; class Insecta; order Hemiptera; family Pseudococcidae; genus Pseudococcus; species Pseudococcus viburni. The sequence goes on from JAVBJF010000141.1 coordinate 135,691, forward strand.
AAGTGTCGGTCGAAAATTTCTCATTAACTCAATAAATTACCCATGAGTAAACTTGATATAAAATCTAGCGAACCGATAGTTAAACTATGGGGTTCTGGGGTTTTCGTGGGTGCTGAAGTCAGCCGTTTTTTCAAAATGGCGAAAACGACCATACTTGACATTTGAACCGTGAACCGTGCAAAAAACGAGTAAACCAGACCTGTAAACCTGTAACCTTTAACTTTTATGTCACCCTACAAACAGTGAAGTAAGTACCTACATAAGGGTGAAAATCAAGCAGGTCACTGGGAGGAAGGAAGCCACAAATAAGAGAACAATAATGAGTGAACTTGAGACCATGGGCCAAACTGGAACGTTCACGTGAACGGCAGGCTGCACAACTTAAAAATAGAAACCAAGCAATTGATTGATGATGAGCAGGATAACAGTAAGTAGAGATGTTTAACATAATGTAATTCATGTACCTAGTTGCGAATATTGGAATTATTGGAGAATTGAGGGGATTTTTTTTTCATAGGTAACGGAAAATGAGATACAATGTGTATTTAAAATACCTCACACAATAATAATTATATTGATCCCAATCGGTGAAGGTTAGTGTATAAATTAACAAGAAACAAGGAGACTGTAGCAAATGCTAATGAAATCTTTAGAAAAATGAGAGAGAACTGGAAGATGAAGGTGTAACCTGTAACCTTTAACCTTAACCTGTGACATGTGACCTGTGACCTTTAACCTTTGACATGTGACATGTGACCTTTAACCTTTAACCTGTGACCTCTAACCTTTGACATGTGACCTTTCACCTTTGACCTGTGATGCGCAACCCGTGACCCGTGACCTTTAACCTTTAACCTGTAACCGTTAACTTTCAACCTTCAACCAATTTTTATAATAATTTTATCCCCGGGCCCAAATTAGGCTCCAAAAGGGGGGTTCAAATTTCAAAATTTTACCAGTATTTAGCTCTTGGAACGGAATTGGGCTCCAAAAGAGGGGGTTGTCAAAATTTTAAATTCTACATAATTTGAACATGGGTATCAATATACGATTTAGAATTTTTTGTTCAGGATTTTAGAAAATATTCGACTCTGGGATACCAGTGGAACCCCAAATTGGGGCAACTTCCTATTTCTGCTATTGGGGAGGAGAGAGGGGGTCAAAACCTAAAATGGCCGTATTATTTCCCAGATTTTCATATTTTCAAAAAATGATTATTTTACGTGATTGGCTGTCTGTAAAAACCCAAACGCATTTTTAGAATGAAACGAGCTCGCGACCTGATCCATCTCCAGTTTTTAATAATTTAGGTACCTATCTAATTTATTTTTTACACAGAAAAAATTCACAGGATTTTTTTTTAAAAGACTCGAGTGGGGAAAACTGATAAAAGCGCATTCCTTGCCCCTTCCTCATCCGTTCAGTCCTTAGGACCAATTAGATATCAAAAAATGATCTTCGGTGAAACTAAGTATTAAAAAAAAATTGGTACCAAAATATTTTAAATTTTCATTTGATCATCGGCAAAGTAAATCAACATCTACTTTCTCAAGTAAGTGTCTACCGAGAAAACATGTCAACAGAAACACATGTAGAAAAAAAATGACTCGATGCATATTTGTTTGAAACATCAAAAAAATACGTTCATTCGAGTGTACGAACTTAAGCAAAAAGTATATTCCTTTTCGTTTTGCAAACATCACAGATGAATTAATATTTGCAATTTTTTCTCAACAGCGAACCTCGCTTTTATCGCATTATAAATGAAAATATATTGAATTCTTTATATTTATTCCGCAAACGTCGAACGGTTTATTTTATAAGCACATAGTAGTAAAATTTATCGACGAAATTTTCTCAAAGCGATATTAAAAATTGGAGAAATAAAGTTACTACCGTACATATGACGATAAGCATATAAGAAAAATACGATGAGAAATCGTAACGAAAGACGTATACTCTTCTCAATTCTACAGACCGAAACGTCAAAGAAAATAACTTTTTAAATGTTGTACTGAAAAAAAAAACCTTTTGTATTAAAACGAAGAAAAATCTTTTTTCAAAGATTCTATTAACATAAAATTTTTTGAATATTGAAGTGAAGTAAATATTTACGGACGAAACTTTTACCGCGGCGCGTTGCTGAACGAACGAAACTTTTTTTCCCTTAGATAAATTGTTCGACTCGTCGAACTTTTAAAAACGTACAATTCGCGGAATATCTGCATAATTTTATCTTTTAAAGTTGCTTCTCTTCAAAGCTTATCCCATAGAACATAAACATAAAAATAATTCAAGTTTCTTTAATTTTACAAACTTTCACCATATACCATAACAAAACTTTTTTGCCTTTTACGTTACACTTACGAAGGAAATTTTACACCAAATGCACATCTTTGGCGCATTTGCGGAATACGAATGAATACAATTCGTTAAAATATTGCCGTCATTCAAAAGCGAAATATTTTCAGGGTGTTTTTTTATTCCATACTTTTTTTCTTTTATTCTTGCTCGTTTATTTCAATTCATGTAATTTTGACGTGATGTTGTGCGATTGTTTTTTAATAGTTGGCTTATGATGGAAAAAATTTTAAATATTAATAAATTCAAACAAAATTACCTGAGGGGACCAACAGAAGTGTGACCCAGTGTTTTATTTCCTTCATAACTCATCCATTCTGCAACAAATCAAATACAAATGTTCATTAGATTAAAATTACTTGGTACTTACTTAGGTACTCGAAACTTATACATGATCGAAACTAAAAAAAATAATAATTAACGATCCATTCAAGCTTCCCCCCCCCCTCCTCCATCACTACGAACGCATAATGAATTTAGCGAGGAAAAAAAGTCTTTTATAATATTCATTAAAAAATATAGAAACGAACGAAATAATAAGACTTTAAGGATTCTTTCATTCACCCATTACTAACGCGTGGTGGTTCGGTATAAAAGGCGAGGTATCCGTACAAGGTACTCTGAGTCTGAATGTGTAGATTGTAGAATATATAGGTTTTTGCTCCGTTTTGTTGTAATAAAAAAAAGCAAAAAAAAGGGGGACAAAAATAATGAAAAAACACCCCTAGTTTCAGTGAAACAACAAAACAATCGAAGAGTAAAGGGTGAACTGTGAATAGTTCGTTTTAATCTTTAATGGGTGAAAAAATCTGACATTCGGATCGATGCTGATTAACCGCATAAGTATGCCTTTGAAAATTCATTGACTTGACCTCGACAGTCTACAAATGCTTAGAAGTGTCTGCAGTCAGGATGTAAGACATTCGAGGGTGTAGATCCGGTCACAAGGTAACACTAGATCCTGTATATGGCTCATTTATTTTAACGAGAGTGTGACCTACCTATTGGTAGGGTGTCAAGTCAAAGGTATCACGAAGAAAATATGTTGGATGAAAATGTTCCACATCAGCTTATCTTTGAAATTTGAAGAGCTGGTGTTCTTTTTCAGAAAAATTTAAATCGGAATGTGGTGTAGGTGAATTGGCGCAATAGTTGGAAAAAAATTTTAGTTCAAAAATGGTATAATAAATGAGGGAGGAGAGGGGGTGAGACCTACACGGAAGTCACAAAGAGCACTGGTACCATAAATGAATATCATAAAATAGTTTTCCTTCACTATTTGCGATGATTTTAAGCGTGATATTTTGTGTTGGAGCATCTTTTCCAAAACTACCCTTCTTCTGGACTCTCCACCTCCTCTCTAAATGATTGTACAAAAAAATTTTTCAGACAATAATTAAAGGAAATTGAGTGTACAATAAAAAAGTACCGAACTAATTTTGCTGTAAAATCAAACAGTAAGGAGTTATTTGGGAAAAATCATTTTTGAGGGGTGTAGCTCTAGCTTCCATAAAAAATTTAGCACGAGAGGGAGACCGACTTTCTAGAGTTTAGTCAGAGGACCACCCTTGACAGTTTTTCGCAATAAAGGATTAGCTAGCTAATTTTTTTTTCTTAGGTATTCGCCTGCATGAATGTATTTTAAAATTTTGCAGCAAATGATAAAGAATGACTTGATATGACTGGAATGAAGCGAGGAAAAGAGGTGCTTACTTCACTTTTTAGATTTTCTCAAAACTGCCATTTCCATAGAAAATTCATAATAATTGCTGAACAAAATTTTGAACATTGAGGACTCAGTTTTTCTGAAGATGACAAATTGATTTAAATGACCTTGAACTGACTGAAATCAATGGAATAGAAAAGCTTCATCAAGTTTCAATCATTTTTCCACCGAAAAATTAGGGGTAGGTAATACTCGTATTTAAAAAATTCGTGAAAAATTTTAGAGTGCATTTCAAACATTGAGGACATAGCTCAGCAAAATATGACTAAATTGAAATATCAGATATTAAAATATTTTTAAATTTTCAAAATTACCAAATTGCCAAGAAAATAAATTATGGTAGGTAATTTTATAAATTCAGAAGTGATAATAATTAAATGAGGCATTTCTGTAATTTTTCAATATATTGTATCGTTTTCTAGATGATCGTACAACTCTGTCCTGATTTTTGTTTGCCAAATTTTGATGGCCAAATTTTTGCCTCTATTAAAATGGGATATCACCCCCCCCCCCCCCCTCACCTTCCTGAATTATGATAATATCGATGTCATATAACATCGTGATTTACTTTCTTACAATGTTACTTGTACTTATTTCTTTAATTTTAATGCTTGGGAAAAATAATGGAAGATAATTTGTTTATTTTTGAAGTATCAAGATATTTCGCATTTACAATATTAGTCCAGGCATTTTAGGAGTTGACCCCCCAAAAATTAGAGCCTGATTTTTTTTTTTCACGTTTTACGTTCGTAATGGTCCACTACACAACATACTAAAATGGACACCCCCCACAACCCTCCGCTACCCACAGGGGAGGGGTAAACGTCCGCTGAAAAGCGGTTTTTCGTGAATATCTCCTCAAATAAGCCTCAAAATTGAAAAGTAGTTATGAACAATCTTGTTCTACGCGTAATTTCCTATCGGAAGGTTTTTTTTTCAAAAACACTCACTTCCTTGACCAAAAATTAAGGGTAAAAAACACCTATTTTTCAACAATTTACAGCATTTTTGGAAAAAATCGAAACTTTTGGGAATATCTCCTCAAAAAAGCCTAAAAATGGAAAAATGGTTATGAACAATCATGTTCTACGTGTAATTTCCTATCAGACAGGTTCGTTTTTTTTTCGAAAACACCCGCTTCTTTGCCCAAAAATTAAGGGTGAAAAACGCCTATTTTTACAATATTTACACAGTATTTTTGTAAATTATGGAAATACTAAGCTGAAAATATTGTTTTTGAATCCTTACGACGCAAAGAAATGTTTCGTATCACCAATAATCAACAATAACATCGCGTTTATAGTACTTTTTCTTTCCACAACTTCAATTTTTTAAATGCAGTACTCAATTTCAATAACCTCCCTTATAATTAACGGTAGGGGTTGAAATTTTTGCGGTAACTTTTTTTGGAATACCTTACCAGCATGTATAAAAAAAAATACTCATTTTGGGTACTTTTAGCTTCGTATTTCCATAATTTCCAAAAATACTGTGAATATTGGAAAAATAGGTGTTTTTCACCCTTAATTTTTGGGCAAAGAAGCGTGTGTTTTCGAAAAAAAACGAACCTGACTGATAGGAAATTACACGTAGAACATGATTTTTCATAACCATTTTTCCATTTTGAGGCTTTTTTGAGGAGATATTCCCAAACGTTTCAATTTTTTCCAAAAATGCTGTAAATTGTTGAAAAATAGGTGTTTTTACCCTTAATTTTTGGTCAAGGAAGTGAGTGTTTTTGAAAAATAAAAAAACTCTTCCGACAGGAAATTACGCGTGGAACAAGATTGTTCATAACTACTTTTCAATTTTAAGGCTTATTTAAAGAGATATTCACGAAAAACCGGTTTTCAGCGGACGTTTACCCTTCCTCTGGGGGTAGCGGAGGGTTGTGGGGGTGTCCATTTTAGTATGTTGTGTAATGGACCATTACGAACGTAAAACGCGAAAAAAATCAGGCTTTAGTTTTTGGGGGGTTTGGTACATTTTTTCTCTTATTTGCCTGGACTATATTAATTTTGTATAGGTACATATAGGCACCTAATTTAAAAAAAAATTATCTCACCGCACCCTGATGATCCCTTCAATTTTGAATAAGAAAATCCATTTTCAGAATAAAATTATGTATTTTAATTTTTACTCCCATGAGTAAAAATATGTACCTACCAACTTGAAATTTCATTTTTGAGGAGGGAGGTCGAATTGGGAGAACATTCACCTCAATTTTGAAAATATACATTAGGTACCTATTTTTATCCGAGATTTTTTAAAATGATGTGATACCCGTTTAATAATATTTATGTCCAAATTTCGTGTATTGATAGCCACTTTTGGGACACCCTGTGGATAAATACACATAATCCACTGAAGGAAAGATTCGAGTAAGACGGAAAAGTGCACGAGAATCAGAGTCACAACCTATTAGCCTATCTGAAACTTGATCATTCGACTGTCATATAAACCTCTACAAAACACAGCTAAACGAAAATAACAACTTTCGAAGCAGCTTTCTGATAAATATAGGCAACACACACGAAAAATCCACCTTCATCTGCTTTTTTTAATACCAGGTAATTTTAGCTTCCGCAAACGCATCAAGTTGCCGAATCCCTTTTCCAGGCCAATAATTTATCACCAGCACCTTACAAAAAGAACGAAGCTATGTGGAAGTAATAAAAGCCTCATTATAGGCCGAAGATGCAAAAACCCCTATTATTACGATTAGCCAAGTTTAGAAAATTTAGGTAGGTTATATCTCAAAGGTATAGGCGATTTAACACCTCCGCATAAAAATAGGGAAAATAGTTCTTCGGATTTTTTCCACGTGCAGATAAAATCGGAATAAATTTTATTCAGCCCGAGAGCGAAGATTTTTCCTATTTATCTTTACAAGATTTTTAGCCTATTATCGTTTATACATACGAGCATATAAAACCTTACCTACGTAGAGACATCATAAATACGTAGCAGCGAAGGTAGCTAGACTACCAATGAGTAAGTAGACGAAATTTCCATATAAAAAAATCATTCGTACCTATAACTTTTTTGACAACGTTTTAGAATATTTGCGTAAAAAATACGTATCGAAATTTCAAAACTGATGCATGCAAATGTTACCAATGTCGAAAAACAGAATTCAAATCGTATAAATGTCAAAAGCAAACTTTCCTGCTTAAAAACTTAATAGATGAAATATTTCATTCAAATGATATATTAGCATAACATATCAAACGCTATCGATGAATCGATTCCATTTGCTGGCTTTTTTTGATTGAAGCATGGCGAGAGAAAAATTGAACGAGAGCTTCAACTAGGCCAGGTAAACATACCCCAAAAAAGTATTTTATTCATAAGCCCGATTCAATTTCCTTTTAGAAATCAGCATCCAGCTATTCTTGGAGTATTCTATTTTTAAAATGAATACGAAACTTTGGAAATATTCGATGGAATTAATTAACCACGCCAAAAATACTTTTCCAAAAGATGTTTACGATTCGAGAGGGAAAAAATAATGCCTACACATGCCTACTCAGCTACCTACATAATCAAAAACTTCGTCAGCATTTAAAACTAGGTAGGTGCCTATTTTTTAAATAAATAATTGTATCGAACTCGCGACCGAGAATGAAAAGAACGAGAAAAATAAGAAGAAAAGTTAATAAAACAGCAAACAGTTTCGTTAAAAGACTTTTTTATTCGTAAATTTAAAATTCTTTATAAAACGTATTATGAAAATGGTAAAAAAGCCAGCAGTAATCAGGGGGAAAAGTGTGAGAGTCGCGAGTTTCGCAATCAATGTGCAAAATGAAAGCAAAGCTTCCTACATTAGGCATTCGCAAACAAATCCATAAAAACAGAATCAAGATTGTATCCCGCAAAGAATATTTTCCTTCCATTCGAAAGCGAAAAGAAATAAAACGACATTATAAAATTCCGCTGCATAAATTCTTCTTCGGACTCTTTGGCGTTATTTAAAGCGAATAAAAAACTATCAACGAATACGTATAGCCTCCTTAATTCACTCCTGGAATTATTTTTCTTACTTAAATAGAAATAGGTTGACGAGGAGTCAAATTTAATGAGTATTTTTTTTATTTAAACTTGATTTAATTAACGTACATTTACTTAATTTAAAACGATGTAGGTAAAGAAAAAATAGCCTTTGTAGGGATATCTGAAGCTACATGTGATAATTTAAACAAAGTTTTACGTACTTTGAATTTAGATAGGTAAAGAGGGTAGGTACGGTTAGCAAATTTATCATTGGATGTTTTCCTTGTTACATAAATATCTATACCAGTTACACTTTAGAAAGTTCAACACAAAAAGTTTCCCCTTTCAAAGTACATACTCGAGGTGTGGGTAGGTGTACATGTACGCAGAAACAAGACCGTATAAAACGAATACTTGCTTACATTTTAATTTGCTAAATGAAAAGGAGTTTAGACGTTATGTTACGTTCTTATTTAGGTACTATAAATGTAGCTTCGTATTAAAAAGATTCAAGTATATTTTCATTTTGAAAAAATAATTAAGGGTATTGTATAATCTGGAGCCAATAAGGCAATTAGTTCATAAATGCATTCATTTAAATAGGCAGGTATTAAATAAGATTCTGCTAAAAACTGTTTTCGAAATTGAACGAGCTATGAGGCTTCTTGTTGGAAAAATTAGGGGAAAATTGACAAAAGCCAAGTCCACATAATTTTTAAAAGGCTCATCCTGTTTCAAAAATTTTCATAATATTTTTCTTGCTTCAAATTTGCCCAAAAAAGCACCACCTCTTTTTACCCTTTTATTAAAAGATCCAAAAAAGAGCAAAACGTTGAAAATTCTTGTTTTTTACCGTAAAATTTTTAAGATTCTTGCTATTTTCTGATTTTCTTGCAACGGAGGTGAAATTCTTGTTAATTTCTGGTTTTTGTACGTTTTCATGTACCTAGGTTCTAGGTATAAGAGCATGATCCCAGCTGATTTTTTTTTTCGAATTTTAAAGAATTCCATCTACTGAAAAATTCTACCTCTTCAAATATTCAAATAGGCAAATCTACTGAAAAAATAAATTATGGTACAACCCCTTTCCATTAGAGGTGACTGTAATTTCTATTTCTTCAATGTGGGAGGAGGGAGGTATAACATTATTTTTTTTAATTCGTCGACTCAAAACTGAATTTTCAAAATTTGAGTGTTTTGATCGTACAGATGGAGTTTTTTGAAGTACATAGTTTGAGCTGCTGAACATGAATCTGTTGCAAACTTTTTCGTATGACAATTTCGTATGCAAAAAAACTGAGATATTCAATTTTGAGCCTCGTGCTGTACTTATTTGAACTTGAAATTACAAGAATCACAAAAAAGATATGAAATAAAGTAAAAATCGGTCAAGAGGTGTATAAATACGTATTTTGGAATATAATTACAAGAAAAATTTTTTTGGCCAAAAATTACCATTTTTATGAGTGAAAAACGTTATGAAAAAATAGGTTTTCGAATTTTTCAAGATGTTCCACCACCTAAAAAATTTTGAAAAAAATATCACGTTGCACATAGGGACTAGGTACATAAAATATATTTTTTCAGAATTGCACCTCTGAAACATCATACAGAAAACTCAATTTGAAGTTTTCAAATGCGATTTTTGGCAAGAAAAAATCATCATTTTTTTTTTCAAACCACCCACTAACATCCCTCAGTATAGTGTACAACTCACGAAAATTTGAAATAATTTGGTTGAAAACTCGTGGAAATAAAAATTTTTAATGGAAAGGCTGAAAAAAGTAACGTTTTGCCCCATAACTAGGACTAGGAGAGGAGTAGGGGGCCAAAATTTTCACCACGTGGTTTTCAGACCCTAAAAACTAAATTCCATGGGTTAGTTTCGAATTTCAGCGGGGGAGGGGGCAGATTCGCCTATCTTTACCGCCGGTACCCTTTGGCAAATGAAAGAAATGTTTGGAAATTTTGCAGCATAAGTAATGAAAAACTGTACCTTTTAAAATTTCAAGTTTACTGTCCTCTCTCAGAAATCATAATACACCTCTAAAATTAATTAGATATTTCTCAAATCATAATTTTTCAAAAATTTCGGCCTCGCGCTTGATTGAATTTTTTCTTCCATAATTTCAAATCAATTTAAATCCAACAAAAATGATTTTTTTCGTATTTTTCCTCAGAATTATTCCAACTAATTTTATCAAATTTTTTCTCATTAAAATTCATTTTCGGTGTTTGAAAATCAAATTTTTCAAGTTAATTAATTTAAAACATTGTTTTATTGGATTTTGAATTTAAGGTCTTCTACTTAAAATTTCCATCCTCGCTTCGCTAGGGCAAAATTTATTTCTCTCATGTTCACATTAAAACTATTATCTCCTAAACCAAGTAGGTTAAGAAAATTTCTTTAGTTTTTTCAACTACGTACAATGAAATTACCTAGGGAAAAAGTTAGGCATGAGCAGGACTGAGTTATTTATTTTTTCATGCAAGAAATTTTGCTGTTCATGAGCGGGGATGAGCAAGAATGACTTTTAACGATGGAAATATATCGAAAACCCAAAGAATAATTTCCAGACGTGAGCAAGATAAAAAATTGACCTAATCTTGAACACGATGTTACTTTTCAAGTTTTTTGTTACGTTGATCACTAAAAATTGTGGTTTTCTTTTTCTATGGTGTTGCTTCACATTGCTTTTGCTGTAATCACTGCAAAAAATTCTCGAATTTTTGAATTCATATTCGGCAATTTTGAATTTTTTATTCGTTTTTTTTGAACTTTTGTGTTCGAACCGCCTCTGAATTTACCCACGTCTTATGAAATTCGTGGTGCATCTCCGAGATCAACAAGAAGAAAAATATTCAACTCCTGCGAATTTTACGTAGACAAATCTACTTACATTTGTGCAATTCGGATTGCCAAACGCTTTTACCTTCAGCGAAGGAAATTTTGCCCCTTCAAATCTCAAAGTCTGCAAATCTATTCTCATTTGTGCAATTTCGGTTGAATCCATTCAACCTGTACTGAACGAATTTTTGCCCCTTCGAATCCATAAGCGAGCAAATTACCTTACGTTTGTGAAATTGGATTGAATTTCTTTAATCTATTCAATACTGAGGGAAATTTTGCTTTTCAAATCTTGAAATAGGCAATACTTACATTTGTATAACTTTGGTCGACGCTGTATAAAAATAAAAACAAGTTTGGGTGTAGGAAATTGAACACACAGTAGGTATATTTAATGGGGTTGATCGAAAAAAAAAACATATTTTGAATTAAAAAAAAATTGGTTGGGGAATCAATGTTGGCAGAAGACCTCTCAAAATTTTTGAGCCTCCGGCCTGATACTGAAAGAAAAAAGGGGTTAGGAGACCTCAATGTGAGGTCATTTCCGAAAAAATCACGATCTTTGTCATTTTTGGGTAGAACCACTTGCTTGGGACTTCGGTCCTCCCTTCCCATAAAAATATGAGATTTGAGTTTCTACACCTCCATTGACCTTGAAATAGGATATCACTTTGCAGTTCGCAATTTTGAGGGATTTTTGTTTTTTTACCAAATTCTAATCGTTCCCATCACACCAAAATCGAGCCAAAAAATAATTTCGTCGCCTAGAATGAATTTTGATCCAATTTTCCAAAACATTTTTTCGGCATTGTTGCCAACTGAATTTTGATTTATGCAATTTTCATAAAATTCAAGTTGTTTTTTTAGTCACTTTAAAAGTAAGTCGACGAAGTTTTTTGGTTGTTAAAATAAATTTCAATTGAGTACTCAATTTTAAAAAAATTGTAGCAATAACGCTGCCAACTGAAATTTTATAAAAATTGCGTAAATTAAAATGCAGTTGGCAGTACTGCTGCGAAATTTTTTTGGAAAATTTCATTCAAAATTATTCTAGATACCAAACAAAAAATTGGTTTGATATTTAGGTGTTTGAGTGAATGATTTGAACTTAGCAGAAAATAAAAATTCCTTAAATTCGCTGTTGGCAAATTTTCAACCCACTGACAGAGGCCACACAGTGGTATTAAATTTTGTAGCCAGTGGTTCAGAAAGCTGGAGACACTCAAATTGCACCTTTTTAGGTGAGTAACCGAGGTTTCCAACAGGTAGCACTACTCAAAAGTGGCAAAACCGCATTTTTTTTCGAAAAAGACGACACTTTGAGATTCTCTAGTTTCGTTCTTTTTTGAGCTGAGAATCTAAAATTTTTTAAATGGTCTCTCACTCAAAGTAAATTACTACCTCGCCAATTTTTGTCAAAATCCAGTAAGTATACAGTATGTATACTTATGGTTTTTATCCACCCCCCCCCCCCCCATCCTCTCTCATACTTAAAAGTATCAGCCACCGGTACCATTTATGCTGTCTAATGTCTATAAACTTAAAATGTTCATTCGCGGTTTTGTAACCTATACGATACGATGCAATGATTGAAATTACTTTGAAAAATTATTTCAAATGACATATTCTTTCATTTTTTATTTCAAAAGAATAAAACAAAGACAACGGAACAGTTGAATTTTTCATACGAAATTTTTTCCACGTCGAGCCCAATTTGCAACCCGGTTAAATTATCTCAAAAAAGGATGTCTGCTATCTGTAAACTGTCACGCTTGTCATATTGTTTCAAAATGATCTTGTAGTATAGCTTTCTCAGAAACTCTTGATAAGTTGACTTGTTTGTCAAGTTTGTGTAAAGTAAAAATCATACAAAAATGATATTTCAAAGAATAACCGAGTAAATAAATATTACATAATTTTAAGTTTCCTCTGTCACAAAAGATATACTTATTCGATAGTAAGTTTTCGGTGCATTAGGAGAAACTTTCCCATAAAAATGTATTTTTATGTCAAAACGAAAAAAATACGTAGGTAAGTGCTGGAGCATCACCGAATTACATCTGTGGAAATTTCTCCTAACCGATGAAATAAATGAAAACTTTTCGAATTTATGTGTTTAAAAAAATTCTCGTTGCGGTTTTGGAAAAAATTTCTTACGAAAAAATTTTCCAATGTGTCAACTTTGTTCGAACATTTTTTGACGAATTTCAGCAATTTTATCAACTTCATATTTTATGAAGTTTTTGAGGTACATCTTCTCACTGATAAGACGTAATCGAAGATATCAAATTGGTTTAAATTTTTTAACATTTTAGCTTCAGAAATATAAAATTTAACATGCACAAATAAAAGAGGCACCTTTTCTGAAAAACTTCATCAAGATGAATTTGACGAAGTGAATCAAAAAGCGCTCGAACGAACTTATTATAGATTTCGAGTTTTACGTACTGCGGTTTCTGTATGAGCTACATCCCACTAATGTATATTGATGTGGCCTATAAATTTTCAGCCCATATAGCCATATGGCCATTCACGAGCGAGTTAAAAGTTTTATGAAGTTTTCGAATTTCATACTATACCATACGTATTTTTATTAGCTCTTCATTTCAGCTTATTTATCGTATAATTGACGTCACGTTGTTCATAAAAAATAAATAAATAGGTATCTAACCTATTTGTCGTTCAATTTTCTATGAAATGATGTGGCACCAATAAAATAAATGTGTGGTCGAAATAGAGGGCCTTTCTTTGAGGATTTTTTCATATTTGCTCAAATACGCGAAGGAGAAATTTTCGAAAACTTTCATGTAATTTTACCTACAGATTTGAAATTCAATTAAAACTGAAATTTTTTTATGCCACAACTTTTTTAAATAGAGAAGTGAAGAGGAGCAGAAAATTGGAAAAAATAAGGAGTATTAGGCTAGATTTTTTTCAAAAAGGGGGCTTTTGGCGAAGGAGTTCTGAAATATTCCATACGGACTACCAAAATCAGTGGAAAATAAAATTTTTCCCATTCAATCCAAATTTTTTATAAAAATGCAATGTTACCCCATTACGAGGAGAACACGGTATCTCTTGGGGTTCAGCGTTTTTAAAATTTTTTCGGATTTGATGGATCTGAGTAAAAAATAGTTGCGAAATGACCTCAAAAAGATGAGATAGAAATTTCAGATTTTCTGATCTATGTTTGACACTCGGATTTTCAAAAAAAATTTAATGTTTCGCCATTTTGAATTCTTTAAAAATATATATATTTCTTGTTTAAATATAAATGGGTACATATAGCTCATCAAAAAGTGAAAAAAATCTCTAATTTTCCCCAATTTTTTGGGACGTTCAAGACAAAACATTATTTTAAGGGTTTCCAAAAGTGCTTAAAAGGGCATCATTAAACCACCGGATGAATTTTCATTGCAGAATTAATGGCACCTGTTTTTCTTGTTTCTTAGGCCAGAATGATCATTGGAATGGATTTTCATCTCCAAAAAAATCTCACGATTTTCCCGAGCATTTTTTGGGCTGCGATTAATTTGGGATGAATTTTCATCGCAGAATTAATCGCACCTGTTTTTCTTGTTTTTCAGGCCGGAATGATCATTGGAATGGATTTTCATCCCCAAAAAAATCTCACGATTTTCCCGAGCATTTTTTGGGCTGCGATTAATTTGGGATGAATTTTCATCGCAGAATTAATCGCACCTGTTTTTCTTGTTTTTCAGGCCGGAATGATCATTGGAATGGATTTTCATCCCAAAAACATCAATTCACGATTTTTCCAGGCATTTTTTGGGCTGCGATTAATTTGGGATGAATTTTCATCGCAGAATTAATCGCATCTGTTTTTCTTGTTTTTTAGGCCGATGGATTTTCATCCCCCAAAAAATCTCACGATTTTCCCGAACATTTTGAACTGCAAATAATTCTGCGATTAATTCTACGATGAATTTCATCGCAGAATTCACAGAATTTTTCGCACGAATTTTTCTAGTTTTTGAGATCGGAATGATCATTAGAATGGATTTTCATCCCAGAAAAATCATCTCACGATTTTTCCATGCATTTTTGGGCTGCGATTAAATTCATCGCAAAATTATTCGCACAAATTTTTCTAGTTTTTGAGGTCGGAATGATCATTAGAATCGATTTTAATCATAGAAAAATCATCGCATGATTTTTCCAGGCATTTGATGAAAATTTATCCCAAATTAATCGCAGCCCAAACAATGCTCGAAAAAATCGTGAATTGATGTTTTTGGGATAAAAATCCATTCCAATGATCATTACGGCCTCAAAAACTAGAAAAACAGGTGCGATCAATTCTGCGATGAAAATTCATCCCAAATTAATCGCAGCCCAAAAATACTCGGAAAATGAGTAAATTTTCGTCTGATTGGAAATGTTGCGATTAATATCATCGCAGAATTAATCACACGTATCTTCTAGTTTTTGAGGCCGGAATGATCATTGAAATGGATTTTCATTCCAAAAAAATCATCTCACGATTTTTTTTTCAATATTATTTCAACTTTTGACAAAGGTTTCAGTAGGTAAATCCAATTTCTTGAACTTACAAAAAAAGGCGAAAAAAATATGAACTTAGAATTTGAAAATATTGTTGAAAGAATTGTGAATATATTTTGAGAACTTCGAAAAAATTTTGTAGTTGGAAAAAATTTAAAATAGGTAAATGAAGTAAAGAGCTATTATTATCAGGTAACTATACCTACATACATATTATAAGTCCAGGAAATCAAATCAATTTAAGAACTATAAAGTTTAAAACCCGTACTTATATTATGTGAAATGAAACCTAGGAGTAAATTTTTTAATTTTTTTTCCTCACTTGAGAATGACAATGAAGCTTCTATCATGGAAAAAAAGAAAAAAAAATGATGCTTGAGTTCGGTGTTTCGGATTTAAATCCTTACTTAGTTAATATTAATTGGTCTTCACCTGAAATTTTTTTAATTCTAAATTGGGAAAATCGTTGGGAAAATTCCAGTTGGAAATTTTGAGAAAATTCAAAACTGAAATAAATATTGAGAAAATGCGTAATTGCATAAAACTGATCATTGATACTGTTTTTTCGAAATTGAGCGAATTATAATTCACCCCCCCCCCCCCTCAAGTTTTGCCACACCCTACTAAGAAGGTCCACAGATGCTCGTGAGAGCCATTCAAATTTTAAAATCTCTGTTCCTTTTTTTAACGTAACAATGATTCGAACCTAAATTTTAAATTTCTATTTCGCAGGTCGTGATTCCAAAGTTTAATAAAACATAATAAACAATAAACTTTCGGTACGACTTGTACGGCGACGATGCGCATTCGAGATGTCATTAGGGCTATGTGAAAGTTCATCACATCGTTTGAAACGATAAAACAGGAGGGTCTAATAAAAGCTTATCTTAAATACGAACGAACCGTAGACGAACCTCGCGTTACCACCTTTTAAATGTATAATAATTGCTGCGAAGCACGACTCTCTTTATTGCTTTTACGCCACCGCTTCGGGCAATTAATTAAAATTTTTTCATCGTCACGAATTATACGCGAAGAAACAATTTTCGAGCGTTTTGTCAATCCTGGTTGAAAAATATCCCACATTCAGGAGGAAAACACCCGTAGATACATTAAATGCTAACGCAAAATGAACCGAATTGTCACACCGAACACGATGTCATCTCGAGAGATGCTTATTTCAAACAAATTAGACGACACAGACGATCCGCAGAAAACACAAATACGATAAAAATGATTGAAAATATCGAAAACACGATTACCCATCCCGCGAATGGCGAATAGGTACATTGTACTCTTTTATTTTTCTGTTCGTCGTGTTTTTCATCGTCATCGGCGAACGAATGCATTAAAATTACGCTTTCCGTTCCGCTCGTTCTTTTTTCCATCCCGCCGCGAATAAAAATAAGACTTAATGGAATAAAACGACAGACGGGTGCAAATTTATAATAAATGAACAAAAAACTCGACTTCGTCTTGTATTCGTAACTCCAATGCTTCGCGAGTTTGAATTCTATTACGATCCGAGCGAGGGACCTGGGAGCAGGGGAGAACGAAATGAATGAAATTCAATGCAAGGACTACACCAGGCGAACAGATAAACAGAACTAGCAACTGACAGAAATTGAACTGCTGCCTTAGGTTTTGAATAATTACAAACTTTATTAATAAATTAAATTTACCTACGTGAACGTGACATTTTGCCACGTACCGTTTCTAGTTTAGCTTCTAATGTGCAACTTTTGCATTTTCGCAAGGTCGACGAACGAGGATAAAATTTAAATATTCGTTTTGTCTGGCGAAAATAAAATAATCTGAAATGGATTTTTTATGGATAATAACTAAGCGGTTGATAAAATTCGCGTCTGGAGTAAATAAATAAGCGATACTTTGTTCCATAAAGTATAAGAAAGCAATGAAATTGAAAGTGAAAACAATTTCGCAAGTCCGGGCGAAAAAAAACGAAAATTTTCCAAGTTATTCGTCGTCTCGACGGTATCGTATGAACCACGAACGAATGTCAATTGGAAAAACAATTTTCGTCATTCGTACACTATACCTACTTACTTTGGTGCTGTACTCGTGGCAGCGTATTTTGAATATTTCCACAACACAGCCGGTTTAATTCGAACAACGAACGACGCGAAGACGTACATTGTGTACAAAAATCTGTTTGAATTTCATGAGGGATTCGTATACAACTAAAAGCCTAAGTACCCAGTTTCTATTGTGATAAGCACTTGCAAAGGTATTCACTAAACATAATACTCGTATAATGCCGTTTTGAATTTACTCGTTCAAACGATTCGGATAAATAGAACATTGAGTCATTCAAACGTTACATTTTATTTTACACCACTCCATTACCGAATGTCTTTGTTCTTGGCTGAAAGAAGTGGCGACTGGCAAGCTGTTCGTTCTATTAGTGTACCGGTACGACTCGCGAATATGCTTTTATTAGTTATGCTATAATTTGTCTAAATTCAATTACACGTTTTGTTTCTTCGCAACGGCGAGCACTTATGTACTTTTAGAAATACTTATAGGTTGGTCTGGATAGCTGAAGAGAGTGGCGGGCTGATCAAACGAATATAAGTGAATTGTACTTGCCTATTGTGCACATTATATATATTTTATTGCTGATAAGGGAGGTATTCAAACCGGTAGAAAATTTTGGGTTGAAACCAGGACTGCCAATAGTAGTGATTCATCACTAAAAGTAGTGTTTTTTTACCATTGAAAAAAAGGTAGGTACCTAGTGATTTTATTACTCACAGGGAGGTATCCCAACTCAAATTAACATTTTGAGCCCAAACAAAAAGAAATCGAAAGTACATCATAACAGGACCCCGTATCCAAAATTTCAGATGCTGAAGTTCATTTCTCGATTTTTGGCGAATTTTTGAAATTTCAAAATTACCTCCACCCTGCGAAATATGAAAATTTGATCTAATCAACGAAAAAAGCTGAATGTCATTGTACTGACATTCAAAGTCATTGTTCTGCTTTCCAAAGTCATTGTACTGACATTTAAAGTCATTGTACTGATTTCCAAAGTCATTGTACAGACTTTCAAAGTCATTGTACTGATTTTGAAAGTCATTGTACTGATTTCGAAAATCATTGTAGTTACTGATTTTGAAAGTCATTGTACTGACTTTCCGAGTCATTGTACTGCTTTCCAAATTCATTGTACCCCAGTGAAAAATGGCTTGGTCGAATTTGATCAAAAGTTGATCCAATTTTGTACAACTCTATCAAAGTTGATCAAATTATATCAAATTATATCTAATTGAATTCTATAAATTTTATCAAAAGGCATCAAGTTTCAGTCAATTTTATAAAAATTTATAAAAGAATATAAAGTTTGATATAGTGTACTCGGGTGTATAATTATGTATAGCTATATCAAATTTGATATTATTTTATCAATTTTTATAAAGTTGTATCAGACTCGATAAAATTATGTTCAGTTTCTGTTTTTTTTTTGTTTTATCCAGTTTTATACAATTTTATAGAACTGAATAAAAGTTAATCAACTTTTGCTTCATTTTATACAATTGTATAAAACTGGATAAAACAGAAAAAATGAAAACTGAACTCAATGTACACATAATTTTATCGAGTCTGATACAACTTTATAAAAACTGATAAAATTATATCAAATTTGATATAGCTATACATAATTATACACCAGAGTCGCCCTAGTACACTATATCAAACTTCATATTCTTTTATAAATTTTTATATCATTCTATAAATTTTTATAAAATTGACTGAAACTTGATGCACTTAGATGAAATCGATCGTTCAATTAGGTATTTCAAACTTTATATCACTTTATCAATTTTTATAGATTTTTATATAAATGTATTAAACTTGATTTTATTAAATAAAATAAAATAAAATTTTATAAAATTTTATCAAGCTGAACTTGGAATTTTTTTGGATTCGTTAAAGGTATAAAGTAATTAAAGTAAATATTCAATAATTTTTGTTTTAGTATGCATTATTTCTGCTTCTTATATATCATTATACATAATTTAATTAAATTTGATTAAAAAAAAGTAGAGTTCAAATCGTAAAAAATTGACCAAGTCTCATTTTACTGGTTTTAATATAATAATTATAATGCTACGATCCATATGGAATGAGGTAGTGCAGTAAGTAGGGAAGAAGCTTGAGAAACCAAAGGTCGAGGGTTCGCGACCTAGGTGTGCTGCATATTTTTTTTTCTAAATTCAAATTTTTTTGTAGGAGGAACTGTGTATATAACCCCCTTTTGTACTAAAAAGATATTAAAGTTGCAATCCAAACAATTTTGAGCAATTTTATTCAATGAAAAAAATTCATATCATATTTGATCAAATTTGATCCCCCAGATGTACCTATCAAATTTTATCAAGTTTTATCAAATTTTATCAAGTTTATCAAATTTTATCAAGTTTTATCAAATTTGATAGGTACATCTGGGGGATCAAATTTGATCAAAAATTTTTAATCTATTTTTATATAATTTGATCAAAACTTTTTTCACTGGGACTGCTTTCCAAAGTCATTGTACTGATTTAAAAAGTCACTGTACTGACTTTCAAAGCCATTGCACTGACTTTCAAAGTCATTGTACTCACTTTCAGAGTCATTGTACTGACTTTCAAAGTGATTGTACTCACTTTCAAAGTCATTGTACAGATTTCCAAAGTCATTGTACTGATTTCCAAAGTCATTGTACAGATTTCCAAAGTCATTGTACTGACTTTAAAAGTCATTGTACTGATTTCCAAAGTCATTGTACAGACTTTCAAAGTCATTGTACTGATTTTGAAAGTCATTGTACTGATTTTGAAAGTCATTGTACTGATTTTGAAAGTCATTGTACTGATTTTCTGAGTCATTGTACAGATTTCCAAAGTCATTGTACTGACTTTCAAAGTCACTGTACTGATTTCCAAAGTCATTGTACTGCTTCCCAAAGTCATTGTACAGACTTTCAAAGTTATTGTACTGATTTTCTGAGTCATTGTACTGCTTTCCAAAGTCATTGTACTGACTTTCAAAGTCATTGTACTGCTTTCCAAAGTCATTGTAATGACTTTCAGTCATTGTACTGACTCCCAAAGTCATTGTACTGATTTCCAAAGTCATTGTACCTCTTTCCAAAGTCATTGTACTGACTTCGAAAATCATTGTACTGCTTTCCAAAGTCATTGTACTGATTTCCAAAGTCGTTGTACAGACTTTCAAAGTCTTTGTACTGATTTTGAAACCATTGTACTGACTTTGATTTTTTTGTTCATTGGGTGATTTTAGTGATTTTTGGGCCAAAAATTGAAAAATTTAGTCGATTTTGACTGTTTTTGATGGTTTTAGCTGCGTGAGACCTTCCCTATTGACAAAGAAAAACGCTAAACACTGTAAAAAGCGCTATTGACAGGCGTTTTTTTGAGAAAATAGCGCTGCGCCAACGCTATTTACATCCAAAAAATAGATGGTTCTGTGTTCGTTTGTTTATTTTCTCTAATTGAAGACTTTTGTTTTCAATCAATTGGTAATTTCTGATAAAGGTGAAAAATTGGTTGATTCAATTATTACTCGTTCGTTTTAAATAAAGAATTTATTTAGCATTGATCTAGAACAAGATTCAAGCCATTAACGTTGATTTATTCAGTTTTTTCGTATAATAATGCTTATGGTGCTTTTGGTTTTTGAAGTAAATTTCTAAAAACAATGGCGCTTTTTTTTTGCGTTTGGCGCTTTAAAAACGCGATTTCTACTGCGCATACGTTCTGCACAGGCGTTTGGCGTGCGCTATTTTCTCAAAAAAGCGCTATTTCAAAAACGCGATATTGTCAATAGGGTTTTTTAATTTCTTCTCAAGACATCCTAATTTTGCTAATTTCGCTTCATTTTTCTAAAAATCACCAAAAATGGTTTTTTAGGACAGAAATTTAATGCTTTTTCAATATCGATGTTGGCAGCCTTGATCGAAACGAAAATAAATTTCAAGTAAATCTTGAAAGAATCTCATATCAAAAATTTTGAGGTGCTGAAATTAATTTTTCGAATTTTATCGAATTTTTGAGAATTCAAAATTAAATATCCCATGACCTGCACAAATGAAAATTTAATCTAATCAACGAAAAAAGCTTTTATATGATATATACGTACCCTATTTTTTGACCTTCTGAATCAACTAGAAGGGGTTTCGAGGCGTTTTTGAGCATCCAGAAAATTTTGGAATTTTTTAGCACTGAAGAAAAATTCGTAAAAATGATGCATAATATGAAATTTATCACCTAAAAACTCAGATCGCCCATATTAGTGACCTATTTGATCGATTAAAGTCCAATTTTTTGAAATTCAGAACTGCTCGTTCAAATCTATATTTTTCTCCAGCAAAAATTTTTTGGTAGAAAATGGAATAAAAATTGGTAGATAATTTATTTTCGACCTCCCAAATCGATTGGAAGTGGTTTCCAGAAGTTTTAAAACCTCCGAAAATTTTTGGAATTTTCCAGCACTGGAAAAAAGCCCAAAAATGTCCATATGAAATTATGCACCTGCAATCCCAAATTACTAATATTTATGACCGAGGTCGAAAATAGAGTATTTACCAACTTTTAACTTTTTACCTCGATCCGTACGCGGTTGACATATTTTAAAATTTTTTCCAGGGAAATTTTTTGCCAAAAAATACTTATAGATTTGAATTCGAAGTCACGAATTTCGAAAAATTGTGCTTTAATCGATCAAATAGGTCATCAAGATGGGTAATCCGAAATTATAGGTGCTAAAGTTTATACGGACCATTTTTGTGGGCTTTTCTCCAGTACTGAAAAATTCCAAAAATTTTCAGAGGCTCAAAAGCGTCTCAAAACTGCTTCCAATCGATTTGGGGGTCACAAATAGGGTATTATACCACATTTTATATTTTTTCCTTGATTAGATCAAATTTTCATATTTTACAGAATGATGAGGTAATTTTGAAATTTCAAGAATATTCGCCAAAATTCAAGAAATGAATTTAGAACTTGAAATTTAGGGTATGGAGTTCTTTTATGGTGCACTTACTTTCGATTTCTTTTTGTTTCTGCTTAAAATTTTACTTTGAATTGGAATACCTGCCTTGTTAGTCAAAATGAAAAAGGCACTGAGTGACTTTCTGTTGAAATTTTAAACACAACAAAATCTCATTTAAAATTATAAATTTTTTTATTGTTTTCAGCGGAAATTTTCAACATACAGGTATATCTTTAGATTTCACTGAAATTGATTGAATATTTTACGAAAGATTTGGAATTTTGGAAGATTTCATTTTCTAGGGATTTGTCTTCAGAAAATCCGATCTTAAAATTTATAATCATATGAAAAATGTGTTTTGAGTAGAATTTTTATCATTGAACTTGATTCAAGTTTTTTTTTATTCAACTTGAAAATCAGAAGTAAAAAAATTATTGGGGTATTGCAAATTTTTTTTGCAATTTTGAGGATTTTTTTCATGTAAAACATTTGGGAATGTTATGAAATAATGGAAAAATAAATTATTTTATTACTCCTAATCATATTGAACCTGAATGATATTTTTTATGGGGGGGGGGGGGGCTTGAAAAGTGTAACGTTTTTCTGCAACGTAACGTTCACTTTTGACGTAATAAAATTTTGTTAGACTTGGAAAAAAGTTGAATGATGGATGACAATCAAATTATAAAGATTGACTTTTTTTTTTAAGTGCATTAAATTCGCAAAATTGGCAACACTGTCTCTCGTAGCATAATATGTATAATTATTTTGGAAACAAAATATTTTTTTCTTATGAGGAAAAATAAATAAATATTTTAAAATAGAAAAATAGAAAAAAATAGAAAAAATTGAGTGCATTGACATTTTAATAAAAAGTTATAAAGTGGGATATGTTTTGAAAAAAAAATAAAAAACTGGAAAAAGTATTTTAAAATGTTGAAAAATAAGAAAAAAATTGAAAAAAATATTTTAGTTCATTCACATTTTAATAAAAAGTTATGAAATTTTGTCTCTATTGTCTCAACTCTAAAGTAAGTACCTATACCTAGGTACATCTGAACATAGGTATCCATGATCTAAGGCCTTTACTCAAAATGAAAAAATGCGTCAATTTTCTATTTTCAGAATTTTAATAATTTTTTCTGATAATTCATTGGTTTGAAAGAAATACTCGGCCTATCCTGTACTTGAAGGGTTGAAATTTGATAAATAGTATTTTCTCATAAAAGTGAGCGACATTAAATGATGGAATGCCAACTTTTAAAAATATGCGAAAATCTACCCTCTAATGTACTTTTCCATGCTTTTTAATAGGTTAAATATGTATATTCGATACCTAGACGAATCCGAAACGACCGAGTAAAAAAGTCAACAAAATTTTCCGTCGTACACAATGGAAACGTTTGTGAATACCTACATTTTGCAAGCTGTAGATATTTTGCCTCATTTCCGTTAGCTAATATTTTAATACAAACAAACCTCCCAGTATAAAAGGCTTTTACTATTTTATGCGTACGTGCGATACGTTTGAGAAGCCCTTTCATTTATGCCTTTTTTTTCTCGCAGATATTCGATCAATATAACGTTGAATTTTAAAATTCTGATCATTCCGTCAGCATTTCATACTGCCGGAAAAATAAGCTGGAATTTATAGTACGTGATGTAAAACGTACGTAACAATGTTCGTTTAATTATTTCCAAAAGTTCGAATTTAGGTTGTATGCGAATATTGTACGTAAAAATTATTGAAGTCGTATAAAATCATAATTATCAATTGTTTGGTTATAGAATCTCGTTGAAATGGCCGAATAATAAAAACATTGTGAAAAAAGGAAAATAAATTTTTATGATTTTACCATTTTTATTTTTATTTTATGTTATGCCTAAAATAATCATCATGAATTTTGGGATTGGAAACTTTATGACCAGGAAATATTTTCTTTGACGTTTTTGAATCGAGAAGTTTTAAAAATTGACTGAAAATGGTTCCATATCACACGAGTAATTTCGAAGGGATTTTTTTTCGAAGTTGTGGGATCTTGGCAAGTTCAAAGGAGGCGAGGAGGGTGTATTTTGAGAGCAAATATCGATTCTACCGTTCAACTAAGAAATGTTACGTAGGTACCTACTCATAATTTTAAATATTTCTCTCCTGCCATCCTCTGTAATAATAGGTAACACAGTTCGACATGGAAAATGTTGTTTGAGGTTTGATGGGTGATTTTTACAGTATTTTTTGCGTTGATCGTGAGAAAAATAGTGAAAAAATTCCATCACCCAAAGATTTTTCACAATTTGGATTTTTCGTTTAAGTAACTTTTTTTTAAACGTTTTTTGATAACTTTTGACACTTCAAGTCGATTTTCTGAGAAAAGGAAGGGTTCTACGAAAAAAATGAATGGAACATAAATTGTAGAACGTCAAATTTTCTATCCGTAAAGTCCAATTAGTATTTTCTTAGGAGGCTTAGCTTTCAAGATATTTTAGCTCAAATTTCAAGTTTTTTTTTTAAATTGAAAAATCTCAAAAACTAAGCCTCCTAAGAAAAAACTAATTGGACTCTACAGACGTTCTACAATTTATATTTTATTCATTTTTTTCGTAGAACCCTTTTTTTTTCATAAAATTGACTTTAAGGGTCAAAAATTACATCAAAAAGTGTAAAATAAATTTTCAATGAAAAATCTTGCAATTATGAAAAATCCCGACGTCCTGGAATTTTTTCACCATTTTTCTCGTAATCAGCTTGAAAAATAATATACTTGATAATTATCCATTAAATTTAAAACAGCATTTTCTTTTTCTTGTTTTAATCACTGTTTTCAGTCTAAATTGTAACGCTGATATTTTAAAATTTCTCCATCACTCAAGTTTTTTTTTTTTGCAAAAACAATTTTTTCTTCATAAAATGAACATATGTTCCCTAATTTTATTTTGAATTAAAAGCTTCACAAAAAACTTACAATTTTAATTTTACAACATTGAAAATTACCTATAAAGATTTGTAAGATCGGCGAATTTAAACACGTACACTGTACTTCGTCAACTCGGTTGTTTTTTTTAAAGAAATCAACGCTGGCAGGTGATTCTATACTATTTTTTAGTGCCGAGTTCGAATATGATTACAGTTTTTCTCGGTTAAGTGCGCCAGAATTTTTTATAATTGAAATATTTTTTATTGAAAATTTGTTTTACTTTTTTCTATGTAACTTTTGACCCTTAAAGTCGATTTTCAGGGAAAAGAAAGGGTTCTACGATAAAAATGAATAGAATATAAATTGTAGAGCGCCAAATTTCCTACTTGTAAAGTCCGATTAGTTTTTTCGTAAGAGCCTTCGTTTTGTAGATATTTTCAATTTTTAAAAAACCTAAGCTTTGAGCTAAAATATCTCGAAAGCTAAGCCTCCTAAGAAAAAACTAATTGAACTTTACGGATAGGAAATTTGACGCTCTACAATTTATGTTTCATTCATTTTTTTCGTAGAACCCTTCCTTTTCTCAGAAAATCGACTTAAAGTGTCAAAAGTTATCAAAAAAATTAGAAAAATTGTTAAACGAAAAATTCAAATTGTGAAAAATCCTTGGGTGATGGAATTTTTTCATTGCTTTTTTTCGTTATCAACGCGAAAAATACTTTAAAAATCACCCATCAAACTTCAAACAGCATTTCAAAAGTTTAAAAATGTCGACTTGTGTAATTATGATGCAATATAATTACACGAAACATGTAACTCTCAGCTGGCACAGTATTACGAACAAAACTCATCCACATACCAACTGTAGAATCCACCAGCACATATGCATCCAACGAATAAAAGAAAGATGGGGCACAATACACTCAAAATTACATTTTTCACTCGAGCACTCAGCAGATGAAATGAGATGACGAGATTTTAGGGTCAGATACTTAGGGCATGCGGTATCCTCTTCATAACTCCTGCTATATTCACTTTCACTCCCATTTAACCCCCTTTTTTTCTCTGAAAAATTAAGTTTTTCGAGTTTTTTCAAACGAAATTTAAATATGACCTCATAGCTCGCTAGAGAACTTCAAACTATGTCAACATACCAACTTTTAAAATTCCTACCTACGTGTACATGGCACAATGTACATACTTCCGCTGAAAGTACAAGATAGGGCGAGGGAAGATATGAATGAAAATTGAGCACTTTCGTTGTATGTCATCTCATTTCGAATACCTTTCATGGACTTTATTTTAAACTCGTACATTGAAACGAATTAATGCAGCTGGCAGAAAGCATTCGTATAAATTAATTTTAAAATCACATCGTTGAAAATCTACACGGTACACGTAGATAATCGTGAAAATAGATTTCCTTTCTTCGAATACATAAAACAAACATATAATACCTTTCAATCAGTCGGCGAAAGGATTGAAAAACTTTGAAATTTCAATTTACATCATCTTTTATTTCAAACCGCAAACAACCGCTTCGTCTTCGTTATCTGACAGAATATAAAGCTTGTTTTCATTTTCTGCTTATTAAATTACTGTCGTTTTTGTTACCGCCATCGATTCAGCGTTATTTCCCGTCACCGTTTTATTTCTGAAATTGAACAAACCGAATAAAAATTTTATATCTGGTGCAAATATCATATTTGACGATGGAAAAATACGATATAAACAATTAATTATATTTTACACTTTATTACAATTGGTGGGATTTTTCGAAAATAAAATATCACAGAGATATGGGCAAATAATTGAGTAGGTAGGTATTTTTTTACCTACTTATGGATAAAATTTGAATCAATAATTAGGTGGGTCCCATTGGCAGGATGCATATTGAGGGGAGGGAAGCAGGAGGTGCTCTAAGTGCACCTCCTTTTGAAAAAACCCGCTGTTTTTTGCGTTTAGTTTCTACATCTCCCTAAACCATCGCCATCCTTCTCCGATCAAAACTCAGACTACTACCAGGGGGTTGAAAAGTTGCAGATTGCAATACTTCAATAATATGAAATTTTCACGAAGCTGGAATGATTTTTTTTTCATCGAGTAAGTGAACAAAAAAATGTTTCAATCACTAAAAGTGAATTTTGAAAAAAAAAATTGAAACTTTTATACACCAGTGCAGCCAACAGCAAATCATAAAATTCCAAAATACGGAATTTATATATCGACTTCGAATTGATTATTTTTTCGCCTGAAAATATTATGTATTTTTTATTCAATCACTGAAAGTATTTCGAAATTTTTTTTGAAAATTTTGTACGTCAGTGCAGCCAGTAACATGCTACACTGGAATTTACGCTGACCTCGAATTAATTTTTTTATCGATTGAAAAATTCACAATAATTTTGTTTTCAATCATCAAAAATGCAAAATTCAAAATTTTTCATTGAAAATTTTGTACGTCAGTGCAGCCAGTTGCTAATTGTGATGTTCTGATGTCTTCAAATACAAAACATACTTTAGATATTGATTGGGAGAAAAATTGGTTCAATCACTTGACGAAAAAATAATGCATTTGAGTTCATAATATCAGAAAGTGTAGTATGTCACGAATTGTAACTGGCTGCACTGACATACAAAATTTTCGAAAAGAAATTTCGAAATATACTTTCAGTGATTGAAAAAAAAAACTTATTTTCAACCGAAAAAATAATCAATCCAAAGTCGATATACATTCCGTATTTTGAAATTTTATGATTTGCTGTTGGCTGCACTGGTGTATAAAAGTTTCAATTTTTTTTCAAAATTCACTTTCAGTGGTTGAAAAAATTTTTTGTTCACTTACTCGATGAAAAAAAAAAAATCATTCCAGCCTCGTGAAAATTTCATATTATTGAAATATTGCAATCTGCAACTTTTCAACACCCTGGTAGCAGTCTGAGTTTTGATCGGAGAAGGATGGCGATGATTTAGGGAGATGTAGAAACTCAAATCACATCTTTTAACTGCTACGAAGGCTTCTCACACAATTTTG
Organism: Pseudococcus viburni; assembly: GCA_033439095.1. NCBI lineage: Eukaryota > Metazoa > Arthropoda > Insecta > Hemiptera > Pseudococcidae > Pseudococcus > Pseudococcus viburni. The sequence goes on from JAVBJF010000141.1 coordinate 164,112, forward strand.
ATTGACTAAAAAACGCAAAAAGCAGCGTTTTTTTCAAAAGGAGGTGCACTTTGAGCACCTCCTGCTCCCCTCCCCTTGCTCCTCGGGGGCTCAAAATTTTTTTGTGAAGTCTCCCACTCAAAGTAAACCATCTCGCCAAATTTGGTCAAAATCCTAAATATGTTTTTTTTTTTTGATCCACCCTGATGCATGCCTCATAATTTCAAACACTTCAAATTTTACTATGATAATTTTTCAAAATAGGAAAGTGGAAACACTCAAAAATCGTCATTTCAATACCAGCATTTTCAAGAGAGACTAAAATTATTCGAAAAATTTTGCTGGCTTTTAAAAATCTGAACTTTCAATTTAAAACGCCAGCTCCGGGTACTGGCACTAAACACCTTAATCCTATTTCTCTAGCAAGTTGATAACGAACCGCACATTTCCGAAAAGTAATCTGAAAATAAAAAATGAATAGGAAATGGCGTCGAGCGAAGCCCGAAAGAAAAAAGCAGAGAAAAAGAAGACTTTGGTAAAACGAAATAAAGTACTTCAAACGGTTGCCATTGTGCAGATACAATGTTAGAAAGGGTTATGAGGGTTGAGGATAAGAAAAAAATAAAAGGGTAAACTCTTCGAGGGGATACCACCTCGTAATCTGAAAACCATCACCTGAATGTCAAGGAACTGGCGTTATTTTTTCTTGTTCTCGTCACGTTCATCTGTCTTTCAGTGGACCGTGAAAAGTAAAAAGCCAAACTAAATGATTTGTTTCAACGGGTCTTTTGTTGTTTAACTTCGCCACCTCCCAGTCCACTATTTAATCGCGCGGTACAATTTTTTATTTTATATAGTCTTCACTAGTTACAGATACCTAGTTGGAAAAAAATTCACAGCGCAATGATGCAGTCGCCAAATACATAATGCAACTATTTTACATGACAAGTTCGTTCATGCATAAATTTCCGCGAATTCCACGCGTAATTACAAAATACCGCTTGTTTGCGAAAGGGAAATTAATTTCTTTTTCGAGTTTTCTTTTCTATTAACAGTTAGCGAGTTTGCAGGAGGTTTTTTTTCGTAGTTTAATTGTACTTTTTTTTCTGTACGGCGTTAAATTCAATTTTCACGCGTTCTTAAATTTAATGTGGAGGAAAAAACTTCAAATAAACTTATTAAATAGGCGTAATTTTACTATGCCTAAAGCGAACAAACGGTTTGTTTTTTTTTGTAGAGAGAAAATTGTGCCATTAAATTTCCTCCCTGCGGTGTGACTCATGAAAGTATTCGGTGCAGTTTCCTCTTCTCGTAAAGAATAGGAATATACAGTTGGAATATTGAGTATTTTGATTTCTGTTTGTATCCTTCCATTTATTTAGCAATGCTGCAACCATAGCTACACAAATGTAAGAATATTCGAAGGGGAAAAGCTTTTCAATGGTTTGACTCCATAACTTTTTATATGGTTGGTTCTTTTGAAGGCCAAGAAAGCCATATTTGAAGGATATTTAGAAAAACTTCCATATAGACAAACCACACAAATGTAGGTATTTTGCCAACTTGTCACTCAGGAAGGAGGAAGAAACCGGAAACAAAAACGTCACAATAATAAACAAGTTGGAAGAATTGAAAAACCGCTTTCTAGACAAATTTTGGGCTCTCGAGATACAAAAAGAAGCTATGGAAAAATTTACCGCATGGTCTGCCGCGTCTGCGATAGTAAGAAATAAAAAAGATCTGGTATAGGAAGTCCAGAAATACCTTAAGGAGAGTAAAATATCCTATAGTCGAAGAAATTTTGGACACTGCGTACTTAAAATTACCGTCAGATTTGAGCTGTAGAATCACAGACAAGAAATGTCAAGACGGCCAGTTATTTATGGCCAGGAATGGAAGAAATCAAAAACTCAATACCTACACAAATACAAAAATATACCTAATAATGTCGATGACCTAAACTGAAAGTAGGAGAAAATTCTCTAGGGTACCTCAGAAAAATCAACGTTCAAAAGTCAAACCCAACAAGAAAATATACAAACTTCACAAAATAATAGTCAGAAATATTCACAAAACAAAAAATTTTCTAAATAACCTCAAACCCTGATACCATGCCCCAAATTACCAAAAGGATTTTTGATACCCAAATCAATTTCAAAATAAAGGCTTTTACTCAAACCTGTATTATTTTCAAAATCAGGATCTATTTCACCTGTATGATTTTTACAGGCTAAAAAAAAATAGTAGGTGCAGGTTGTCCTGTGCCAACTATTTCACCTGAATTTTTACATGGTAGAAAAATAGTACAGGTTGTCCTGTACCGACGATTTCATCTGTACAATATTTACAGGCAAGAAAAACCATACAGGTAATCCTGTACCAACTGTTTAGCCTGTATAATTTTTACAGGCTAGAAAAAAAACATTAAAGGTTGTCCTGTACAAACTGTTTCACCTGTATAATTCTAACAGTACAGGTCGTCCTGTTCTTACTATTTCACCTGTACAATTTTTAAGGGGTAGAAAAACAGTACAGGTTGTCCTGTACTCACTATTTCACCTGTACAATTTTTACGGGCCAGAAAAACAGTATAAGTTGTCCTGTACCATCTATTTCACCTCTATGATTTTTACAGGCTAGAAAAAAACATTACAGGTTGTCCTGTGTCAACTAACTATTTCACCTGTACAATTGAAGCGTCTGTTGAAAAAAGAACCATAGTCCAGAATCTGTATATGAGAAAAGGGACCCAGGTGCAATCTTTTTCACGATACACCTATGTCCCCTTTCTCATATACAGATTCTGGACTATGGTTCTTTTTTAAACAGACGCTTCAATTTTTACAGGCCAGAAAAACAGTATAGGTTATCCTGTGCCAACTATTTCACCTGTACGATTTTTACATGGTAAAAAAATAGTACAGGTTGTCCTGTACCATCTATTTCACCTGTACAATATTTACAGGCAAGAAAAACTATATAGGTTGTCCTGTACAGACTATTTCACCTGTAAGATGTTTACAGGCGAGAAAAAAAAACATTAAATGTTGTCCTGTGCCAACTATTTAACCTATACAATTTTTGCAGGCCAGAAAAACGGTACCGGTTGTCCTGGACCCACTGTTTCCCCAGTATGATTTTTACCGGCTAGAAAAACAGCATGAGTCATCCTGTACCGACTATTTCATCTGTACAATTTTTACAGGCTAGAAAAACAGTACAGCTCGTCCTGTACCAACTATTTCACCTGTATGATTCTTACAGGCTAGAAAAATAATACAGGTCATCCTGTACTGACTATTTCACCGAGCCCCTGGGATAAAAAGGGTGTACAAATAATAATTTTACATTCACACCAAAGGAAACCATCATAAAATTTCCAATGTAAGCTAAAATGTTAAGAAACTAATTTTGCCAAAAATGTTGCTGTGTATGTTTTGGAAATGAACAATTCAAATAATGTACTTATTGCAGTGGAGGCAAATTAGAAAAAAAAAAAAACATTTTTACCAAGTAAAGCTTTTATTTCGGAAAATTGTCGAGAGTGGTCCCCTGAATAACCCCAAAGAGTTACCACCCCACAGACCTCAGGTTAACTTTTTTAGAGGGGTAACTCCTCCAAAAAAAACCGTTTTTTCACATTATCTCCTCGAGGGTTGATTTTTGGATAAAAAAAAGCTCAGTACTTTTTTGTTCTACACTCAATTTCCAACATGTTTTGTATGAAAAAAATTTCAGTAGGACCGCAAGCAGAAATGAACAATTCAAATGTACTTATTGCAGTGGAGGCAAATTAGAAAAAAAAAAAAAAAATTTACCGAGTAAAGCTTTTATTTTGGAAAATTGTCGAGAGTGGTCCCCTGAATAACCCCAAAGAGTTACCACCCCACAGACCTCAGGTTAACTTTTTTTAGAGGGGTAACTCCTCCAAAAAAAAACAGTTTTTTCACATTATCTCCTCGAGGGTTGATTTTTGGATAAAAAAAGCTCAGTACTTTTTTGTTCTACACTCAATTTCCAACATGTTTTGTATGAAAAAATTTTCAGTAGGACCGCAAGCAGAGGAGATAGAGAGTCCTGAAGGGGGGAGGGTCGGCAAATATACTATTATTTGAAAACGTCCATTATATTGCTATTACAAATTAGTGAGGCGAGGTGGACTAATATAAAGAAGGTGGGTCAAATAGTATTAACACCACCAATTTACATAATACTACTATTTTCATGCCAAAAAACATACAGTTTAGTACGATTTTACACGTATCATCACATTTTCAAATAATAGTATGTTTCCCCAACCCCCCTTCCTTCAGGACTCTCGAGTAGATAATGTGAAAAAACGTTTTTTTTTGGGAGGAAAAGTTAACCTGAGGTCTGTGGGATGGTAACTCTTTGGGGTTATTCAGGTGACCACTCTCGACAATTTTCCGAAATAAAAGTTTTGCTAGGCAAAAATGTTTTTTTTTTCCTTCCAAATGATGCTAATTTGCCTCCACTGTTGTCACAATGTTGCAGAAATATTGTCACAAATCACACTCATACGCAATACTCATACAACAATAATACAAAAAAATTGTGGCAACCTTGTGGAAATGTTATTGAAGTTGAAACATTTCAGTATTACTTATGACAATATTGTAGAAATATTGAGATGATATTACAAAAATGTTGTTGCAATAACGTTGAAGAAATGTTGAGACAACATTACATGTCGAAACTTATTCTCAACTTTAAAACTTTCTGAAAAATGTTGCACCAAGACATCAGCAATAAAATCAATACCTATTTAGCATACCCGTGTTTTAAATTTTTACCTTAGCTACCTAAAAGCTATCACTTTATTAAAACTAATAATTTTAGTAAAACGTTTCTCTCAAAATCGAGTAAAGTCGCACGTTTCGCCGAAGTAGGTACCGATACACTAATACATGCTGCTTACCTAACTTCGAGTTTTTAGGGTGAAAATTTTTTAAATGTAGTTACACGAGTTATATCGATAAAAACATGGTTGTTTTTTGTCGTAGTACAATTTGTGTTAAAATATTTAACTTTACACTTAAACTTTGGTAATGTATTGCTGTAAGTTTCTGCTCGACTTTTTACACGAAAATAGAATTTTCTTTCGTACCGAAGTCGTTTTCACCGTGTTATTATGTTTTGCAAAAGTTTGCGTTTATATTTTTATGTAGTGCAAACGTTTCGTTAAGCTGGAAAAATATAATTTATACATAAATGTGCGAAAAATTTTCTTATTAACTTTTCGCCTAAAAAAGTTGCCGACGAATGATTTGTTGGAAATTTGGGAACAAAGTGGAAACTTGTTTAGATGTCATTTCCATGTTGCGAGGTAGTTAAAAGCCTATTTTTATTTTTTTATTTCTTCCGCAAAAAATAGAAAAAAATGCCCGAACCGAATGCACATTTTTTTCTGACGAATTTTATTAGGTACTCAAAAAAGCAAAGCTTTAGTTTTGTTATTTGTGCATTGAGCGGAAGAACGGATGAAGATAAACGAAAAGTAATAAAATGTGTCTTGTAATAAAAAGTTGTGTGAAGTGTTTTTTTGGTATATTTTTTTCGCCAGCCATTCTTTTATACAGTACGTATCAGGAAAAGGCGTACGTAATGTTACAGATTACAAGTTGATTGAAGGGATTTGCAGGAAAATAAACGAGGGTTTCTAAAAAAGCAAAATACAAATCAACCGCGAAGATTTAATTGCCGCAATAACCGAGGCCATTTAAAATATAAAAGTTGTGTTGTGAATTGAAGTGAAATTTCGTTCGGGTTTATTTTTGAGTTCCTTCGAACGATCTCCTGAATTTTAGCAGGGATATAGATACCTACTACCGAAGCATATGCGCATAATTTACATTTCCTAAATCTCATATGCCCTTGCATCTTGTATTTGTCTTGCCTCGTGTGTAATAATCTCAGATAAAACAATTTTTCGGCCTGGCGATATAAAATACTCCCAGAGCACTTGATGATGCAGTTAGAATAACGCTGAAGTCGGCTTTATTACCGACCGTTATGCAAAATCGAAGAGTTTGTTTACGAGAGACCATTAAATTAATCTTACCATTAAATTAATCTTAGCTCTTATAGTGCAAATGGCTTATCCTATTCATCCTTCTCCTAAGGCAATTTATTATTTTCGTTATACGCACGAAGAATTCCGCACCAGAATACCCTAGTAAAAATTTTTCACTGTTTCATTCATTGCTCTATGCTGCGACTGTAAAAGTCATAAAATTTCAATCAAAAATACCCTATTCTATTATAAAAATTTCTATAAATCTATACCGGGGTTATTCAATTTACAGTTAGGTCATTATTTATAAAGACTTTTTATTGCGATTCTTCGCTTTTCATCAATTGCTTTCTTTCTGTCTAGTTCTTTGTTTATTTGGTAATTAAAACGGCATGAAAATTGGTACCTTAGTGGATTTTGTGTAGGTATTGAAAGCAATACTTCAAAAGAGCGAAAAAATTTCCATTCGCATTTGTCATGGACCAGAATGACAACTGTTATGTGTTATGTGAAGCAATGACTGTTGACTCTGAAAAGTGAAAAAAGAAATACTGGATTTCGACGAAAATTGGTGAGGTAGTTTAATTCAAGAGAGAGACTGTCTCAAAAAAATGTGAGCCCCCAATCCAAAAGTGGGATTGAGCTAAAGGACCTCAAAAAAAGTCATTTAAAAAAATGCTGTTTTGCCTTCTTTTTTTTGGTAGTGATACTTTGTTAGGAATTTTGATCACCCTCCCCCTGCGCCAGAAAAAAGGTGTGACTTGAGTGTTTCCACCTTTCTGAATTATCAACTTCAAAATTAGATATCACTTTTTGCCCTTCACAAAGAGACAGAAAAGTTGGATATCGCAGATTTGAGATTATCCATTTTTATCAAACCAAATCACTCACTCAAGCAACTCAAAATTGAACCAAAAATTTTTTGGTTGCCTAAAATCATTTTTGATTGAATTATTCAAAAAAATTGTGTGGCAATGTTGCTCCAGCAAAGAATTTTCAAAAAATCAATAATTTAAATTCATTTTAAGGATTAAAAAAAGTGTATAACTGGGTTAGAGGTGAATTTCATAAATTCGCAGAGTGTTGTCAAGGAGGTGTTCGGGAGACCAGCCCCCCTCCCAAAAACCGCCTCCGCTTGGCTCCCCAACCTACATGGTACACAAATTTAAAAGTGAAACTAATAGTTTTTTCCTAGTCGTTTAAAAAAAACCTACTAGTTTTACTACTACTAGTTTTTTGCATAAGGGTTTTTCAATATAACTATACTCGATTGATCCATATCACGTATTTATCTGACAAGGAAATTAATATCTCCTCTAACTAATCTAGCTTGATCTGACTGTGCTAGAAATTAGGCTTTGATTTATCATATCTACTTATCGTAATGAGCACATTTTATTAATTTTTACATGTTGAAAATTGGTTTACAAAAAATTTTGGGCAGCAGATCGGTAGCGAAGTTTCAAATACGGTACAATTTAAAGTTAGTTAAAATTTCACTTTCAATTATTCAATTCTGAAAGTTAGTACTTCTTACTTCTTACTTTTTTTCGAGTGTTTTTTTTATTTACTTGTATAATTTTTTATGGTGGTACCCTTTCAACACATAACTTTTGCATATTTTATTCAGATTTTTTGTAACCTGTTGTTAATTATCGGCGGCATTTTTTATTTGGGCGTATGCATTTAAATTGAGTACCTTACCTACCAGTTATTCACAGCCATGCGTCATAGAAGGGGGTTGGAATACTTAAGTACGATTATTTTGAAATTTCTCCTCATTCTTAGCGCCACATATTCGAAAGCCTCTGACCCAGATGGTGAGTAGATAGATACTTACTTTATTGTTGGTTATGTAACTACACTCGCATTAACGTAGGTACACGATACTTATTAGAAACTGGCATCATACTCTCTAGAGTTTCCCCCGATAAGATGGTAAAATCTGCGTTAGAGTCAAATTTGGTTCAAGATAGTTCTAAATGTTACTTAGGACCTAAAAACATTCCGCCCGAATTTTGGACCCCCACCCCCACCCCCTATCTTCGGAAGGGGTGAGGGAATTTTTTTGAAATTTTCACAAAATATATGTAGGTATTGCGTGGATGTACATACTACATTAAGGTAATTTTTTGATTACTTTTTTATATTTACCCTATTTTTGAAGGTGGGTGTTGAAAATTTCAAATTTTAAAAATATCTTTTGATAGCGAAAAGAATTCTCTTTCGAATGGTGTGTACCTAATCGGGTTTACAGATTTATCGCACCAAGCACCAAAATTTTTTGACCAAAGTAAAGTGTTCATTATTTAAAAAAATTTGAAAACATCTTTTGATAGTGGAAAGAAATCGCTTTAGTTTTCGTTTGAGAGTGTCTTAACCCGGACCCCCTATATAATGGTGTTTTAAATGCGATTTTCTTTTTAAAAAAAAAATTCTCCGAAAATTTTGGTTGTAGGGTTGTCGTTTTGGTCTCATATTATTCACCTGTGAAAAAGGAATATGAAACTAATTTTTGGCAGATTGCGTCATTAACCTTTGAAATGGGGAAGGGGTCCGAATTAGGAACCCAAATTTTCAAAATCAATTATTGACTTCCCTCGGAAAGAAATCCATAAAAATTTTGAAAATTATTTTTGGGTCACCACCTTTTGGGTTCTTGAAGTAGACACTTCAAAGTATCTTTTGAGCCCATTTTGAAAGTTATTGACCCAGGTCCATATTTGGGCACTTTGCCCTTATTTCACTAAAACTTGACCACCTAAACAAGTAAATCACATAAACGTTCGATTTCAATTCGCTAATTTCTTGAAATTTTCAATTCTTGAGGGTTAGGGCCTTTTTAGGACCACTTGGAGACAAAATTCGGCATTCAAACCTTATATTTTGAATTTGATTCAATTCTTCCCCACTAAAATTAAAAAAAAAGATTCCACACAATTTACTTTATCCTTCTCTTTCTTGGAATGCACATTACGAATGAGCAGTGATTTTCCAAACCGTACTAAGATAGAAAACCATATTATGAGGAAATGGCCTTGGGTGTGATTATTTTTCTTAAAAAAATTATATGCAAGTCCCTTTGTTACAAATTTTCAATTTTTTTGGCAAGAAAAAAATTACACCTAAGACCCATTCCTCGAGAGGTATCACAAATTTTCGGAGTATTTTGGAATTTTTCACTTTATTAAACTCGTGAATTTTTCAAAAATCATCTGTAAACAAGAAAAAACGAACTATTTCGTTTCTGTGCATCACAAAATTTTCAAATCATGACTCACAAAACATTTGAGGAGCGTTTTTTCAAACCGAGCTAAAATTGAAAACCGGTTATAGTTTTTTAGAAAATGTTATTCTTTATGAAAAATGACCAAGGAAACTGAAAATCAAAAACTGTAATCAATTTATATATAATTTACATAAATGTTATGAACTGTATTGTTTCCCCTTGTTTTGTTGCTGTGGATAAGCCTTAGGCAAAGCATCAGCAATTCAAGGTTTCTGTAAATAAATAATAAATAAATTTCCCCCACCATGTGGAATGGGGACAAAAAAAAAAAAAAAAAAACCTTTCATGACGAATAGTAATATGTTGAACAAAGTACAGAAGCGATCAGTCAAAAATGACAAAATTGACTGTTGAAATCGAGAAAATCAAGTCACTAATAATCAGTCAAATTCCACTGATTCCCCTGTTATAATCAGTGACATTTTACTGCCAATCGATGAAAAATTGCCGATTCACTGATTGAATCAGTAGATTTTTTCACTGATTCCTACAGTGACTCAATTCTGTCTATTTAAATCAGTCAATTTTGAAGGATTCAAATTAAGAGAGTAAAGTCAAATTTGCTAGAGCTGGAAAAAGATTTGACAGGTCAAAATGCAAAAAATCCGCAAAGTTTCAGCATAGGCAATGTTATCAGAGACCGGAAGCTGAAAGATAAAGCTGGGCTTTTGGCTTTTAGCTAGTCATAAAAATTATAAAGCAGCAATTTTTGGCTTTTGAAATTATAAAGCTAAACGCTTGCTTTCGGATAGCTTTTAGCTTTTCGCTTTTACCGCTTAAAATTTCAAGATACGTTTCAATTTTTCTTCTTCAAAAATTAAAAAAAGATAGAAAAGAGCCCAAAAATTTGAAGAACGAGATGACGACAGTTTTATTTTTTCATTGGCAGAAAAGTTAGATCAAATTTAATTTTTTCAATTTTTCGAACTCATCAAAGTAAATTTTTACGAAAACAATAGGCTAACACTTGAAATTCAACTGTTGAAACAAGCTTTTAGAAAGCTGAAAAAAAAGGTTTTGGCCGCTGAATTATAAAGCTGAGCTAGCTTTCAGCATTCCAAAAGCCTCAAAAATGATCGGCTTTCGGGCTCTCAACTTTTCAGCTGGCTTCCGGTCCCTGGATGTTATAGGTTTCAAAAGCTGTAATTAGCTATGTAGAATTGTAGATAAATAACTTTAAATGTACTTTCATGTGGTAGTTAGGTATTCTAAGTAGTTTTTTTTTCTGAAACTGGAAGAGGAACTTAGGCGCTCAAGTATTATGTAGTAAATTAGAATTTTCTGTTTTAGATGGTATATTCAAAGAAGACATTGATGAACTTTTGAAAAATTGGAGCTTATTTGACGCAGAGCGCGATTCCTTTAGGTCTGCATTGATGGAAAAATTTAAAACAGTTTTCAAACGCGGAAATGAGACGGGTTTCCAGTGCGGTTTTGAAAGTGGCTACGCAAACGCATCAGAATTCATGGTAAATGCTGCTAATAAAAATAATCCAGTACAAATGTACTTATAGGCAGATGGAATAGGTACCGTGATGCAGAAAACATTGATTCTTGTCACCTCTATTAAATTTAAAAAGGAAACACATTTGTCATTTTCAAAATTTTGAAAACAAGGATTAAGAAAAACTATTTTACACTGTGTGTCACTGGTACAATAACCGCATCTGCCTGTAATAAAATTGAAAAATAATTTCAGCAGTGATAATGTTTTTCTTGTTCTGCTGTTACAGGGATCATTGGCATTCGAATGTGCAATTTCAAGTATAAAATTGCTTGTGGCGAAGCTGAATAACCACTCAGAAGTGCATAAATACGAAAATGGGCAGGCTATAAAGGACCTCAGCAAGCATTTTTCTGAAACCAAATTAGCAAGGATAAATATGACCCATGACGGGTGGATTCATAATTGTACAATTGAGGCGAGACTCAAGAAAGGATATATACCTTACAATAACGAATCTAAACCGCAGAAGAATGGATTGCGATCACACAGGAACAAATTTAAACGACGCCAAATAAAACAGTTTGTTTTCGAAACTGATTATACATTTGGCAAGTGCCTATACTTGCTGAGGAGTGAGGACCCTCCAATACCCTTTGTTCTGATAAAAAAGTCACTCAAAAATTATGTTTCAAAAAAGCCTGATGATGAATCAAATAATAAGCAGGATACACTGTATACTCGTGAAAATCTCGACCTTGAGTTTTGTGGCTCAATAGCAAGATGTTACCATTTAGCTAATGCAATCAACTACAAGTACATGAACATAATTAAGTCAGTTCCTCAACCCACTGAAGAAGATAGGAAAGATTTTCATGACGCTTTACTTGATATTTTACCATTTTGGTATATGACACAAGAAGACATCACGTTTTTAAATATATACCGATACTCGTACTCTTTACTATATGGTATCAAGTATAAACCAATCATGCCATACTACATCAGCAATCGTTGGACCGAAAATTCTGAGTTAGTAGTCATTCCATTACTATACAATTCCACTGAATGTGGTGTTGTGTCAAGACATAAAGCTTCATCTCCTCCTCCTAACACGAGATTACATCCTTTGGATTATGAAAAATTACCCAAAAAGATAACGATAACGGAAACGATATCAAAGATTGTAGACATTAGTTGGCTTCCATCAATAAACAATCTTATATTATACTTACTTATTTGTACCTTTCTGTATTTTTTTAAACAGGAACAGTTGAACTGTTGTTGAACTGTTCCCGTTCTTTTTTTCTTTTTTTTAAAAAAAAAGTGGCCTCAAAACAACGAAAATTTAAAAAAAAGAACAATAGATCGAGAACAGAACAAAACAACAAGCTTTTAGGGAAAAACAAGAACGAAGAACATATTGTAGAGCTGCTAGTGCTAGGAAGAACGAACGAACGAAAGAACACATGATTTTTTTTTAATTAAAGAACGAGATCAAATTTTCCTTGTTCTCGCAGCCCTGCAATAAACAAACTTATATATTTGTACCTATCTGTATTTTTTTTTTAATTTCTCTAAGCTAATCGGTATGTAAATACTTAATATATTTAATATTTTAGTAGGTAGTGGAAATGTATCAATATTTATTTATTCTAGAATTGAACAATTTTCTAAATGAGAGGCGTTTTGCGATAAGGGGTCATATGTGGTGAAGAGAAATCGATTGTTGAATTTTGCTCAAATTGCATGGAAATCATGTTTTCTATGCGAATTAGGCAAAATGCAACATTCGATTTTTTCACCACAAGGTCCCTTATCGCAATTTGCGATAAGGGACCTTGTTCGCAAAACGCCTCTCAAATTCAAAATTTTCAAAAATTCAGTTATATGTACCCAGTAAGTACATAAATGCCAATTTGAACAAATCAAAGTGACTGGTTATGGCGAGAAATACTAGAAAACCCTTTTCGAAACAATTTTTCGACTATCTACTAAAATTCGTATATGAGAAATTCTCAAAAAAAAACCTCAAGGTAAAATGACTAAAAAAAAAGCGCGATAGGTACTTGATTGTGCAGTTCCGAAAGTAACTTAAAACTCCTCTCAGCCACATTAAAGCTTCCAATTCTACTTTTTTTCCTCAAAAATATTAAAATTTTTCTCAAATGGGTAAATAGGTACCTATATATTATCTTTAGCAGCCATGAACTTGATTCACATCATTCTATTCATGACATTTTCAAAGATTCAAGGTTCAATTAATCGTGACTATGATCAGGGGCTGCTAATAGACATTCTGTATTTCTGGAGGGTCAAAAATCGCTAGAAACCGGCCCGGACAGTCTGGGTTGTGTGAATAATTACTTTTAATTTTTCAATCAACAATTTTTTGTGACAAGTTTTCTGAAAACATCACTTGAAAATTTTTAAAAACAGAAAAACATTACCAAAATCTAATTTTTCAAGGAAATCTGGCTCATTCCATGTCAACTCGGGCAGGTTTTGACCTCAGGACTGCCGATTTTGCTCAAAAAAATTTTACGGATTTCCCTCGTGTATCAGGTTTCAGGTTTCAGGTTTCACTGTTTCAGTTTTAGTTCCTGAAGTTCAGATACTGTTCTGTTCTGTTTTGTTCTGTTCCACCAGCCCTGTCGTATGCTCCACCATCAAAGCGAAGACACAGGCGTAAAAATTTGAAAAAGTTGCGACTTGAAAAAAAAATTTGATTCATTGTTCAATAGTTGAAGGTTCACAAAAATCTCCCGAATTTAGAGTAAAACATCGAAAATTCTCTGACCATTCCTAGTTCTTCACAAAATGGCTACCATTCTTGAAGAAAATGGAAATGATATCTGATAATTTTTCGGTACAAAGTACAAACACAAAAAAAAAGTCAGAATTTGACAAACTGTCATAAAGTCTGACCGTTTTAGAGTCAATTCACAGGCATTTCTACTTCAAGAATGACATTGGAAAATACCTTTCTAATGGTCCAGTGGTGCACCCATGAAGGGGATGGACGAAGAGGCCATTTGCACCTTCCCATTTGATCTTCTTCTGATTTTCAGTCTGACCCAAGATGATATCCCTCGATGTAAAAAATTTATAGAAAAATTTATGATTTCTTACCCTTCTCCATTTCGAAGTTATGGATATTTTATTGTATTATTTTCAAGAATTTTTAATTTCAACGAACCCATGGGAAATTTTTCTTCTCTTTGGCACAAAATTACGAGATGTACTTACGATAATTTTTTTCATTAATTTTGGTGCACTTCTGCATGAGATTTTGGCCATTTGAAATTTCAACAGTAAAAATAGCCTTAATGGCAAATTTTTAAAAATATCCCAAAAACGTGTTTTTGAATATAGATTCACCTCACATATTCACTTTTGGTAATTTCAGTGTCTCAAGGGCCGAAAATCGCAAAACCCCGTAGAGAAATGTTATTTCAGCAGATTTTTCAAATTTTGAGTGTTTTATACGAAAAAAAATGACCGAACGAAAAAACTAACGCCAGATTCGTGGTTAGCGGGTCAAAATACCTCTTTAAACGCCCTTTTCGCGATCGTTTTACTGGAAGTCTGGAAAGACACTTCTTTTGTCATGAAAAATCAGTGAAAAAATTGAATTTTGAGACTTTGAGTAAAACGATCGCAAACATGATGTTTATCGGGGTATTTTAGCCCACTAAATACCTACGAATTCCGACACTAGTTTCTTCATTTTGATCATTTTTTCGAATAGAATACTCAAAATTTGAAAAATCTGCTAAAATAACATTTCTGTACCTACAATTTTTCGTGATTTTCGGTCCTTAGTTGAAAGAATGGAACAAAATCAAATAGGTACATTCGGAAATTCTTTTAGAAAAACAATTTTTCAGTAATTTTTCCAGAGTGGTCGTTCTTTGCCTACATAAAGTTTTTCACGTTTAAAAACTTCGAGTGGCCGGAAAACGTGAAGGAGCGCGCCAAAATTGATAAGGAGGTGGGGTGAAGGGGGGAAGGTAAAAAATTTCCTCAAAATTTTTTTACATCAAGGGACACCACCTGGAGAGGAAAATCGGAAGGGAGCCAAATTTACCTCTTACCCTGCTATACCCTTTCGGCTATTTTTTCAAGACACGAAATAAACAAATTGAATTTTATGAAAATTATATAAAACAACTGCGATAATTTTGAATCTAGGTAAAATTAAATTGGGTCATTCCATGTCCAGTGAATCAATTTTTGACCTCATCGGGTCTTTAGATTCAACTCCTATTTTTTCACCACATTCTCCAATCCCAAAATCGTTTTTTCAATCTCCATTGTCATAGCGATTATCGAAATAATAAATTGATACGCGATAAAACAATACACATTTTTCTTAATGCGTAAAAACAGCGTAATTTTTACGGTCTAGATATATAAAAAATTTGCGCAAAAGAGATGTTTCGTTTATGTAGAGAATATAAATAATTCAAATCATGGCGGACATCCGGTGTTCCTTTTTGCGAAGAAAAAAGAATAGTATAAATAACGGTTTCGCCGACAGAACGGTCAAAATAGAAGTCTGAGAGAAATATATCGGAAAATATAGTGAGGATTTTTCGTGGCAGACAAAAAAAAACTATCACTTTGTAAGAAAGCCTTTATATGAAAAGATTTCGCCTTTTAGGATACGTGCTACTAACAAATATTGCAATCTGAGACTACTTTAGCTTAAAGCGAGCTATAGCAGAAAAAAGTCGTATTTCTATGTACGTGTCGGATAATGTTGCTTTAATTTCCTTCAAATTCGAAACTTTTATCAGTTCGAGTGGGTGCGAAAATCTTTTACGTTTACATCAATACGTTTTTCATTAAAAATTTTCAAGACCATTAATCAATGAATCGAGTGAACGTCGATTTATTTCCGTATCAGTTTTCCATTTTGTGATGGAAAATATACGTACGTCGTGGTGTCACGAAATGTTGGTAGGTAATTGTTCTGATGGATTTTTTGTTCGAAGCAGGTAAATTGAGTAAGTTTTAATTGAACGTAGGCAATGATGAGATTTTTAGTTCTTTTAATTAAAAAGCCAAATATATTTGAGAAATTCATCAATTCGAGACTTCTTTTTTTCAAACAATATTCTGTATTCATAGTGAAATATCCAATACCGACGTATACGCCCACAAAATAATGGAATTTCACAATTTCGCCAACCATTTTTGGATTTCGAATTCTAACTTTGACATAAAGTTGCAAAATGAAATTATTCGCTTCATCATCGGAATAATAAATCAACAACGGACTGTACCATCATAGAAAAGAACTCATTTCGAAGGACTCTGCTCGATATAAAAGCGAAAGTGAAAGGGACGCGGATGAAATTGTATACTTGTTTGGTTTTCGAAATTTACACAAAATAACGCTTAAGCTCGCAAACTAAGCAACCAACGAACAATATGATTCATCAAATCATTAGATAACATTGTTTTGTCAAAATAAGTAGTAAGTAGGGGGTAAATATGTAAAAGCAAACAAATTTAAATTTTTATACATCTACCGGGTATGTCGAGCGATGATCGATTTGAAAAAGCAGTCACGTTCGATTTCCATGTAAATTATTTATCTCGCTAAAAGATGGCACAATTGTTTCTCCCATATTCAACCCTTGTTAACTGGTAAATTAATACGAGAACGAGAGAAGTTCTAAGTGCAACAATATATGGTAAAACGTTGTATTCTGTATTCCTAATTTCGCTAATGGCCTTTAACATTCCACCACATCATATTCATTTAAGTTTATTATCCTCCCTGTTGATGTAAATCACTGTTTTAATTTCACTTTTAAATTATTTCTCGCTGGTAGTCTCGTGTGCCTGGCGAATTAAATCCAAGCCAAATTTTGCCAAACTCGATGGAAATTTAATAAGAATTTATGGCTTTGGTAAATTGCTCGAAATTTCGCAAGTTTTTTCCTTATTTTTACGCGTTCGGTGTTTCCTTTTTTGCCGACGACAAATATGCGCAGCAGTTCGAATTCAATTTATTTGAAGAATGTGTGCGGAGAATGAACGAATGTGCATATTTTATGATAATTTGGTAAATCTGAAGAAAGAAAAAAACGGATAAAAAATGACGTAGCGGTGACTTTATCAATGCGAATGTATTATATCGATGTCCAAATATGTGACAAAAGCGAAATACCCTTCGATAGTTTATCCTTAGGTTTTTCTTATAACTTCGAACCGTCGTATAAAATTTTAATGGCAATAAGAAACTTTACATCTTTTTATACCATTCGCATCAAGTTTTACATAAAATAAAATTTTACCATTTTATCGCTGTTATTGGAAATTGTTTTTTGATTCTTTAACGTGGTTTATTTCGGTTTAAATGGATCGATGTAGATTCACTTTTTCCAATCGTGAGATATAAGATTTTTATGCATAATTTTTTAGTAGGTACCTAATAAAATTGGAAGAGCTAACGTTCTCAAAAATTTCGATTAAAACGTATTTTTAATTCCCTTTTGATTATTGTTGCCTGACTTCAAAATTGAAGAGGCCATCTATGAATGCTGAAGCTGAAAAATAATTTTTAAAAAATAATCATGGAAAAGAGTAATACCGCAAAAACAGAACAAATTCTCATCCAGTCATTTTTTTGCCAAAATCAAAATTGAAGAAGTTAGGTAGGTAGCAGAAACCACATTTTAAAGAAAAACTTCGCAGAAGTGCTAAATATCGGAAGTTAAATTGCTTCAAATGTTGCGCACGTTTTTCCCTTTAAACTTGAGACCGGGAAAAAATTCGTCATCACAGTTATAAAATTTTTAAGTTCTATTTATTACCTACGTTGATTAAATTTTTTAGGATTTTTTAAATTTAAACATCAATTGTTTCTTCGTTTCTTGCTTTTTGCTCCTTTAGTTTTTAAAGATTATACAAAAAGTCATCAAAATGAAATTCGTTCAGTTTTTCAGAAACGATATTCCTATGATTGAAAATATGCCTGATCCAGATTTTTCCAAGGTCATTGACCTGTTCAGTTTTGAAAATAAACAAATTTTATGTAATTTTTTTTAGATTGGGCTGATAGACCTTGAAGCCTAAACTCATGAGGGAGGAGGAAATGTTTTTCTAATGGCATCCTATCCTTTTTACTAAAAATTTTCCAGTCGATATCCATTCCCCTGACACCTTGTAAATATTTCTTAATCGTGATACCAAAGTGAGATTTCTGAAAGGGTCGTGTTTCGAAACCTTTCATAACCAAAATTTTGACGAAATTTTGAGAATTTAGAAATTCTGATTTTGTGAAAATGTGAAATTTTTGATCCAAACAAAATTGATGAACATTTGGTCCCAATTTCACCTCATAAAAAATGAAAACTGCTAAGTAAAAATTACAATTTTTGGTAAAAATGAACCATTTCTGGTTTTAAAAAAAGAACAATTTCTACAGAAAAAATTAATCATTTCTGGTAAAAAAATGAGCCCTTTTTTGGTTGAAAAAATGAAACATTTTTTGGTTGAAAAAATGAAACATTTTTTGATTGAAAAAATGAAACATTTTTTGGTTGAAAAAATGAAACATTTTTTGGTTGAATAAATGAAACATTTTTTGGTTGAAAAAATGAAACATTTTTTTGGTTTAAAAAAATGAAACATTTTTTTGGTTGAAAAATGAATCATTTTTTGGGTGAAAAATGAAACATTTTGTGGTTGAAAAAATAAAACATTTTTTGGTTGAAAAAATAAAACATTTTTTGGTTGAAAAAATAAAACATTTTTTGGTTGAAAAAATAAAACATTTTTTGGTTGAAAAAATGAAACATTTTTTGGTTGAAAAAATGAAACATTTTTTGATTGAAAAAATGAAACATTTTTTGGTTGAAAAAATGAAACATTTTTTGGTTGAATAAATGAAACATTTTTTGGTTGAAAAAATGAAACATTTTTTTGGTTTAAAAAAATGAAACATTTTTTGGTTGAAAAATGAATCATTTTTTGGGTGAAAAATGAAACATTTTGTGGTTGAAAAAATAAAACATTTTTTGGTTGAAAAAATAAAACATTTTTTGGTTGAAAAAATAAAACATTTTTTGGTTGAAAAAATAAAACATTTTTTGGTTGAAAAAATAAAACATTTTTTGGTTGAAAAAATAAAACATTTTTTGGTTGAAAAAATGAAACATTTCAAAACCATTTTTGGTAAAACTTGAACTATTTCTGGTGAAAACAATGACCCATTTCTGGTAAAAAAAAAATGAACCAACTACTGCTGGTTAAGTAATGAAGAGGAAAATTGAATCATTTCTGAAAAAAAATGAAACTTTTTCAGTAAAAAAAAATATTTCTGGTACAATTTTTTGGTTAAAAAACGAACCATTTCTAAACTATTTTTGGCGAAACAACCATTTTTGGTAAAAACAAACAATTTTTAGTGAAAAAAAAAGAATGAACAATTTCTGGTAAGAAAAAATTAATCATTTCTAGTTTTGAAAAAAGCACTATTTCTAGGGAAAAAATGAAACATTTCCTGTAAAAATAAACCATTTCTGGCAAAAAAATTGATCATTGCAGGTAAAATAAAAGAATCATTTCTAAATCGCTTTTGTTAAATTTAAACCATTTTTCCCTAGAAATAGTCTATTTCTAATAAATAAAAGAACCACTTTTTTGGTTTAAAAAAATATGAACCATTTTTATACCATTTTTGGTAAAACTAAACCATTTCTAAAAAAAGAACCATTTCTGGTAAAAAAAAAAAGTGAACCATTTCTAAATCACTTTTGATAAAAATGAGCCACTTTTGGTAATAATGGCAGTTTTCGCTAAAAATAGTTCTTTTTTGTTGAGAATGACGATATTTCGGTTAAAATTACAATTTTTGCCTAAAAATGACCATTTCTGTCAATAATGATTAGTTTTACCGTGAATTATTATTTTTGCAAACAATGATCATTTTTGATACAAAAATTTCATGCTTTGATTCAACCTAACAACAGAAATTTCAATGAAGAGGAGGGGAGCTGAAACAAACTTTTTCAAAAATCTCACTCTCGTTCAAATCGAAAGCGGATAGTCTAAATGGTTCTTTGATAAATACCCATAAGAGAAATAAAAATGACAGATTTTTCTATAATTTTTGTTTTGTTTTCAAATAGCATCCGTATAAAAATGAAAAATATGATATAAGTAGGTACCCAACTAGAACACCATACGATAGAATTTTAATGGAAGAAAATTTTCAAAAGAATGTGATTAAAAACTGACGAAACAACACAAAAGTACCTGAGCCGGTAACTAAGAACAATTCCTTTAAAAACCGTGTACTCATTCAACGGCTGAACTTTATAATTACAACGAAAAAAAATAGAGAGAAAGGAAGAAGGAGAAGAAATATGAAAATATTACTCATCCGGCGCGTCGTAGGTATTTGTTGTACCATAACGTCGACGAACGTTAATTTGAAAATTTTGATTCATGTTTATCAAAAGAGATAAAAAAAAACATGACAGCTACCTCAACGCCTCGGGATATTAGTGCATACAAACACCTTTTTTTTCAACCTTTCAAACGGTCTCGACGTTGAAAAAAAAATCACATTTTTGTATAAAAGTCCAACTTTATTAGGCGTACATTCACGTGATGTGAAGCGAGAAACGTAACGGTATCACGACAAATGTAATAAAACTTGATACCTATAGCGTTTTTTTTTTGAAAAATTCATTCCATGTGTATAAATTTTGAGTTTTTTTCCACCTTTTTTTACGACTGGTAACTTGGAAATGGAAAAAAATGACGGATATTTCGCCTTCGCTTTTAGATATACCTAGCTAGCGAGACATATTAAAATGTCAAAGCTAAAATTATTATTCGAAAAGCATTATCTCGATTTTTTCGCTTATAATGATACCAATTTCGAAATTTACTAACCTTATCGCGATGGAAACTGTATTTTGACGTTTTTTCATCAAGATGACACGATACGTATCTGCGGTGTATAAATAAACGCGAATATCTGCGAAGTGAGGGGGGTCGAATTTACTCGACGGAGGGAATAAAAATGAAAAAATACCCACGAGTTTTGCGAAAGGAACAAATTGACGAATATTTGTTTCTTTCGGAGTCAAATTGTAATTTTCTTTAAATTTTCATTTTCAATTTGATTATCCAACGTGAGGAGGCAGAAATCGAGCAGACAACGAGAAAATTTTATTTAAACTTATTTCTCAGTGTTTCAAATTGGGAGGGACAGTATTTTTGATTTTTTTCGAAGTAGTTACCGACTATTGATTTTGGCACGAAGTTTCTTTTATGACGAACAATAAAGTTATTTGATGGAGTTGTCGAGTTTCAAAATTGAAGGGATTGCTGATGTAGAAAATTTTCGTTAAAATTTTACAAATTTTTTGGACCTTGAAGCGATTGAAAATTTGTCAAGGCCGGTGAAAAGTTTGCACTGTGACTTGAAAAAAATTGCATGTAAATTTCCCCAACCTTATTAGAAGAAACCTGAATTTAGAATGAAACTGCCATCCAAATTTTTCAGACATTCAATGTGTATTTTTTTGTTCCGCTGATCCTTTCAAAATAAAAGATAGGATAAAATGACAAATATTTTTTGGATTCATATTTTGTAACTCGATGTTTGGAAATTAATTTTCCTGGTGCCTGTAGCTACTTTTAGGTTCGAGAATAGATCTCCTTGCTCATATGTTTTTTGTTCATCTCCTCGAATTCCGTTATCAGCTGCCAGCTCACGAATCCAAACTCGAACACTCGTAGATTACTCACCTGCCAAAATAACGTTCCGAGATTACCTTTAGAAAAAAAATTCTCCAAATTTGACCCAAACAATATCTCATCACTCATCCCGCAGCTATTTACCTTTCTTCTCACCATGACGGGGAAAATATCAGCCCGAAATAAATCTGAACTTAATCTGCAGTTAAAAATTTTAGAGCGGTTTCGTTAAGCTACAATTAATTTTCGTTATTTTGCCAAGTTATTTTACACATGGAGAACGACTTTTAATTTTATCCGGGTTCATAAAATCTTTGGGGCTTAGGTTTGTAATCTTATTAACCAATGATGCAATTTGCTAAAGTTGCTTGTACACGGAATACGGTCGTATTTACCTTTCGAATAAGTAAACATCGTGCTGCGCCGTTCATTCTTATTAATTCAAGATATTATGTTAAGAGATGATCTTTCTAAACAAATTAACACTTTTAAGCTTCATCGTCGTGTTTGACGAATGTTTAAGCCAATTACAGGCGGCGTCTTCTTTAGTCAGAAGTGTTCCGGTAACCAAAGGTCGCGTATGAAATTATGGATTTAAATATTGCAAGAATTTCGGTTTATAAATCGTCGTTAATTATTAGGAATTGAACATCGTCGCGATTAAAAATTAAGTACTTTTAGTTGGATCGTTTCCAGAGAGCAAAAACCCGAGTCGACCTTTCGCCTGGTTTCCAACCGTGTCTTTAGTTAGTCAGTGACAATTATTACGATCGTGTTCCTTTTTACTAAAATTTAAAAGGAGTGCTTGTTTGGAATGATTTATGGTCAAACATTAATTACCCAGGAAGTACCTATAAAAAATTTAAATGCTTATCTGCTTTGATTGGATGGAAAATGATTAACCTGTTCTGCGATGATGGATATGATTGGAGGCTGGAGAGGCATAAAATTGAAAAGTTCCTATTTTGGGTGAAATTTTATGCAATTTTTTCGGCTCAAAAAAGGAACTCTTTTCAAAGAGAACGTACCATTCCTGTAAATTTTCTCGCTTGAAATTATTTCTCTTGACAAAAAATGCAATTTTCTTGTTCAGTCCAGCTCAATAGATTTGATGCTTCTATTTCGTCTCAAAATCAAGTACATACCTATGTGAGCTTGGATGCTAAAACTACCCTTACAAGGGAGATATCCCAACTCAAAGTAAAATTTTGAGCACAAACAAAAAAAAATCCAAGTGCATCATAACAGGACCCCGTATCCAAAATTTCAGGTGCTAAAGTTCATTTCCTGATTTTTGGCGAATTTTTGAAATTTCAAAATTACCTCCGGCCTACGAAATATAAAAATTTGATCTAATCAACAAAAAAAGCTGGAATTTTGTATATACTTACCTATATTATTTTTGACCTCCGAACCGATTGGGAGCGGGTTCAAAACGTTTCGAAGCCACCGGAAAATTTTGAAATTTTCCAGCGCTGGAGAAAAACCCATGGGAGGTTGAAAATAGGGTATCTACCAAGTTTCAACTTTTTACCTTGATGTATGCGCATTAGGCGATTTTTTAAATTTTTTCCAGGAAAATTTCTTGCCCAAAAATGCAAATTTGAACTCAAAGTTACGAATTTTGGAAAATTGTGTTTTAATCGATCAAATAGGTCACCAATATGGATAATTTGAGCTTATGGGTGCTGAAGTGCATATGGGCCATTTTTATGGGAGTTTCTTCAGCGCTGGAAAATCTGGTGGCTCTGAAACGTTTTGAAACCGCTTCCAATCGATTCGGGAGGTCGAAAATAGGACATATACCAAATTCCAGCTTTGTTCGTTGATTATCTCAAATTTCTATACTTCGCAGGGGGAAGTAATTTTTAAATTTCAAAAATTCGTCAAAAATAGAGAAATGAACTTCAGAACCTGAAATTTTGGATAGGGGATCCTGTTATGATGTACTTTCGATTTTTTTTGTTTGGGCTCAAAATTTTACTTTGAGTTGAGATACCTCCCTTGTTAGGAGTCAAAATTTGGTTTTTGAGTTAAGGTTATCCCATGATTCTACTCTTTCTGGAAAACCCAAGATCAGTGTGAACTCAAAAACCAATTTTTGACCCCTAAGGGTGGTTTCAGCATTCAGGCTCACATATGACGAAAGTGACATGCTACATGTACCATGCAAACATATTCTGGATTTTGACTAAATTCACAAGAGTGATAACTTTTGAATCGAAACTCGTCCATAAAAAAATTCAACCCTCTACTTCAAAGTAGATTGGAGATAGGAGCCCCCCCCCCAAAAAAAAAAAAGTTAATCATCTTTGACTTGTTTTTAGTTTTTCGCCTAAAAATTCTCCCAAAAAATTCTAAAAAATTTTAATGCCAGATCGCCCATGCGTTTTGATTTTCTGCATCTCCTGAGCCTATTAGTTCCTTGAGTCAATAACACTTTTACACAATTGGTACCTATCTCGCGTTTTATAGTTGGAAGATTTCGATAATAAATAAAAAATAACACATTTTTATTTTTTGGGAAAATTGGAAATGAGAGATGGTATGAAAGTTGTACTTATCTAGAATTTAAATAGACAAAATAAAAAATTTTACCCCCCCCCCCCATATCAATGTTTAGTAGCCCTCCTCCCCTTTTCCAAACACTTTTATTTTTAACGTTTTAAAAAATTGAAAAAGTCAAGAAAAATTGGCACGAAATGTTATTTGAACAAATTAAGAGGGAAATTATGTCGTATAGAGCTATTTTTTTCGAAAAACGTTTACTATTTTTTACATTTTGCCACTACATATTTTAAGTAACTCAACAAAAACCTCGATTTTTTGTTTATTTTTTTTCTAATTCGAGGAAAATGTCGTTTTTATATAAAAGTAACTCTATCCAGAGGCGTCGTCAAGGGGGGGGCCGGGGGGCCAGGCCCCCCCGAAAAAATTCTGGCCCTCGCTTGCCCCCCCCAAAAACTTATGTTGTATTTATAAATTTACATTACACTTACATCAGATAGGATTTTCAAAGCATTAAAACATGAAAGAATGTCTTTTTAGGGCATTAAAAATCCAATTTTTTCATTGCTTCGCCCTCGCTTCGCTCGGGCATGAACAAAATTACAATTCTATGATCTGTCTGAAACAAAAGGGCAGAATAAGGCTCCCGTTTTACCCCCTCTCCATTTTTAGCAGGTGAAAAAAGTCAGCCCCCACTCCCCCTCCCCTCTCTCTTTTCCATTTCGAAAAAGCAAAAAAAAGTTGTCCAACACACGGCCCCTTTTGTGCCCCCCCAATTTTCGATTCTAACGACGCCACTGACTCTATCCGAATAACATTTTGTTTCAGTTTTTATCTGACATTTGTAAAATTATGCGATGTAATTTGATTTAAGCGACACATGACATGTAAAATGCGATGATTTAATATTCTGACATATTACACATGATAGAAAACATTGAAAATCGATTCCTCGATGCACAAAAGACGTCTCAAAATGACCATTATATTCGCCTCCCGTTCATTTCTACGACCCCTCCCTCCACTATCGACTGAAACATGCCGTCAGATTTTGAAAATTCTTATTTTTTCCGATCACCTAAGTAGAATTTTTCCGAGTTCGATCGACCCAAAACAGGAAAGGTAGGGGTCAGAACAGGAAAATACAGAGGCTGAGGAATGAGGAGTGAGGTGGTTAAATCCTAAAATTAAGTTGAAATTCAAACGAAGCATTCTCAGAAACATTGCAAATGATACGTCATACAGTATTGTTGAAAGTTTTTGATGATCCAAATTTGTGGGTGCGGATACTGAGGGGGTCAATTCAAGAAATTGAGTTAAAATTCATGTACAGCATCTTCAAAATCATTTCAACGATTCATCGCCAAGGATTTTCGTTCATTTTTCGAACTTCCTACTTCTTTCCTCTCCTCAGCGGACCCCTTTGACGGAATGGAGAAAAAACAGAAATTTTAGTGAATTTTGCACCATGAGGATGAATATAATTTATGAAAATGAAAATATATTTAAGAATGAAAGGTTGAAGATTTCGCCTCCATTTTAATACGTACTAAAATTTGATTTAAGTGAAGAAATTAATAAATTTAGCTGGTGGATTTCGTTTTTCGTTTTCTTCAAAAATTTTCGCCCTCGATTCGCTCGATATCGGTAACTTTAATTTTACGCAATTCATCCTCAAAATGATAGTATGGACCCTCTTTCCTTACGTTGATTCTTTATATTGAAAAAATTTTGAGTAAAAATCTCGTAATGATAAGGAAAAAAAAATTTGAGAGAGTTGAAAATGAACATTTTTTTACTGAGACCTGAGACTCAAGCCAGGCCCACCTCAAAGTTACGGTCCATCCCTGCCTATGTAAGGAAACGTCCGAATCTTCAAACTCTGCCTGAATTTGGTTAGGGTTGTAAGGCCGAACGGGGAACCAACTACCTAATAGTAGTTTTGAGATGGCTTCTGTATGGTGAATGAAACATGACAACTCTCACATAACATTACCTTTGTCACGTGACATAAGTACCTTCACTTATCACTAGGGAGCGGATAAATATGAAACCGCATATTTTTCTGTATCAAAGGAAAATCGATATATCCAATGTATTTTTCCGTTTCACATCATTTCGAGGAGAATGAGCCCTATATGTTTTTGCATATTTTGCATATTTTGCTCTTGAAAACATATTTTTACATATTTACGCTACTTTTAGCACATGCTTCCACATATTTCTCCTAAATTCTCCTGTTTTTCGGTTTTTAGCCCATATTTCTCAAATTTGAAAAATATGGACTAAAAAATGTTGAAAAATATGGGCTAAAAACCCAAAAAACAGAGGTTAAAAAATGTTTTAAATTAAAAAATTCAATTTTTAATTTTTTTGGTTTTATGAAAAATGAAAAAAAATGGCGCCAAATTGTCATATAATTTTATAAAAGAAATAGGAATATGTCTGAATAATACAATTTTATGTTTATCTACGTGAATTTTGCAATTGTTGGTTTAAAAAGCCAAAATTTTTATACAATTTTGAAATAAAAATACCTTTGATTAATTTGATTTTGAATTTAATGGCGTGAATTTCAATCAAATTTCAGAATAAATGTAAAAAATGGACGGAATTTTTTAAAACCTTTCAAACGATACCCATAAGTACATTGCATATTTTCAGCATATTTTGGGAAAACCATATGCATATTTTTGATTTTCAGCGCATATTATGTACATATTTTCCGATTTTTTGGTGCATATAAATCCGCTCCCTACTTATCACTTCTGTCTTGTATAAATGCAGTATGCAATTCACTCTGATTTGAAGCATGAAATGGTTGCCTGGCCCTTAGAGTGCAGGAAAATTATTTTAATAACAAATCTTGCTATAATTCTAAAAAAATTTCAAAAATTTTCTTTTCCTAGCCTAATTAATTTCTTGCATTCGTTTTTTCTACAAATTTCGTAAATATCAATTCAATTATGAAAGGGTAAAAGTGACATATGTATTTCAATCAGTTTTTTTTTTTTCAAACTTAAGATTGTCATTTTGGTCTAGAATTGTTCATCTGTGAAAAAGGAACATGAAAAAATTATTTTCAGATAGATTCTGCTCATAGCGAACAAAATCAGCTGGTGGTCGAAATTAGGAACCCAACATTTCAAAATCAATTTTAGAGTTCTTCCAGGGTAAAAAATCACAAAAAATATAAAAAATTATAATATTGGCTCAAAATTTTAGAAAGTGGTAGAGAAAGAATTAAAGTATTTTTTAAGTCATTTTCGATACTTCTACCTCAAATAGTCTTTGATTAGTGGAAGTATGAAAAAAAGTGGTATTGAATTGATATGAATATTTTTCAACTTTTCATTTGCGAATTCGATGAAAACTAAATTTACCTACCTAATTATTGGATATTTTCTCTTAATT
Organism: Pseudococcus viburni; assembly: GCA_033439095.1. Lineage (NCBI taxonomy): Eukaryota > Metazoa > Arthropoda > Insecta > Hemiptera > Pseudococcidae > Pseudococcus > Pseudococcus viburni. The sequence continues at coordinate 191,511 of JAVBJF010000141.1, forward strand.
TTGAGAAATTTCTCTCTTCTCATATTTGCCTACCTACTCAACATCAGACTGCAAAATGCTGCCTCAAACAAGGAAAATAATTCAAATCGTAATCTCTATTAGTTCCAATCCAGAAATAAAGAGGCAACAAGAGAAAAAAAAACTGCCACGTATTTTCACATCATGTCGTAGTTTCACCATCCGTACTCTTGTCGTATACGATAATAATCCTTTCAAACATGAAACATCACACAGAAAAGAACAATGCAGTCGTCATATTTTCCAACATCATGACATTTTTAACTCGGAGCAAAAAGCGCATTTTCAAGCCAAGATAGCCGTTAAAAAAATACCGCCTATACCCTTAGCTAATCTTACATAAAAATTACGTGACCGAAATTGTTAATGATTTCTTGGGTTTTTTCTCCGCGTATCGTATTTTTATTCAAAAAGGAAATGTTTTTGATTAAAAAGAACGCGCAAAACTTGACGTATATAAATTTCTAATAAAAACAACAAAACGCAGCGAAAACGTAAAACGTATTCGAGATTTCATTTCTCGTACGTACTCGTACTGTTATTCCTCCGTTCATATTTTATCGCCGCCTGCAACATCGAATACGAAACTGATTCAAAACTAATGCAAATTGTTAACAAGATGCGATCGTTACTCGTATTTCCCCCTATAATTCGAAATTAATTACCTATCCGTAAATTTTATTCAAATAACAAGGAAAAAAATAACCACGTACCTTCGAAGAGGAAAAAAAATGATAATTTTAAAATCAAATAAACGATTTTCGCTCTCGCAAACTCGATAAACTTTTTTGCTCACGCGGCACGGCTAACTAATAAAAAAAACACGAAGAATTTCAGCAAACTTTGTGTTACTTAATCAACGGACAAGAAAAAAAAAACTCAATTGCTTGAAAAATTTTCAGTTTTTATTGCCTTAGGATAGCGGAAAATGGATTTATTCTGACGAATAAAAATACTAGAGGAAAACAATTTTTCAAACCCATTCGTCATTTTTAAAATCCTAACGCAAAAAAATAAAACGATTATCGAGCAATTTATTGTTCCAATAATCGACCCTCGAGTTTATCTGTACGAAATTGACATTATTTACAAAGATGTAGAGAAATACTTGTTATATACTTGGCGGAGAAATTTACCGAGTAATCCTCATAATGTAGGGTTCGTCTAAATAAAATTCGATACCGAAGTACTTAATAAATTCTCCACTGAAATGTGTTTTTTTTTGGGAAAGGAAAGTGTTGGATGTTGGTAATTTTAATATTTAACAGGTATAGTTTGAGCTCGAGAATTTAAAGCAGGGTTGAAATTTAGGAAAGACGCCCACACGAGTGATATTGCATTTTGATGCGAAATTATTTCAAAGTTTTTTGAAAAGTCATCATATCTTACTAAATTATAATATAATCCCGAAGTGCGAATATTCAAATCGCACACCCAACTTTTTCAAACTTGCCGGGTCTTATGTGCGAAACGTTTAGAACATAAAATACAGGTACCCAGCTACCTACTTACTTTCTTAATTTATGTATAAAATTCACAATATAAAACAAGAACAGGAGAAAATTGTTGTATTCGGAGAAACAATAGGTGCTGTGTTTCTAAATTATCAGGCGAGATTCTAGATGGAGAGAGAGAAGGGGTAATTCTCTTTTCTGTAGATCGAAAATTGCTTGTAAAATGAATTATTAAGAATAGATATTTTTTGCATTTCAAAAATGATTTTTTAAATAAATTTTATACGCAGTATCTCCATTGGGAGATTTCGAATTAAAAGAACTTCCAAGAAGTTTTCAAGTAGGCAAGAAATTATTACAATATGAATATGATTCATGCAGCTTCAAATGACGATCTATTTTTCAGAATTTTTTAGAATTTTATTGTATTTACGATATTTTTTTTACTTCATTCAATTTTGAAGCTGGACAAAAAATAATCATAACAAAATTCATTTAGTTTTTATAAAGCTCAGTGTGTAATCATTTTCATGATGAAATTTTTTGGTTTCAATCTGGCCTGTGAAAAGGGGGGAGGAGGGTTTCTTCCTAGACCCGAGTTTTTTTAGGGGCCCACGAGGACCCTAAAGCGACGAATTTGGCTCAACACGTTTGCTGCCACCCCACACGAGTATTAGAAACCTTTCTTTTTTTGGGGTTTTTTGGTTTTACTTTTTTCCTCTTAGGCTCCGAGTTTCTGTGCATGGTTCTGATTTCAGTATTTATGTAAGTGCGTAGGTTCTCTCTCATTCTGAATCAGAGAAAAGTCAGTGATAAATAGTCAGAATTGCAGAACAGGAAAAATCAGCGAAATTCACTGATTTTCAGCGAATTTTCGCTGATTCTTCATAGATTTTCAATGATTTGTTTTCAGTAAAAAAATCACTGATTTTCTCCTGTGCTATAATTCTGACTGTTTCTCAGTGATTTTCGATAATTTTCACTGATTTAAAATTGAGAGAGTAAATTGTCCTTTAATTTTGACATAGTCATACTCACAAAAAAAAATTATGAAGACAAAATTTACTCAACTCCAAAATTATAATGAAAAAATGTTGATCTAAAAACTTTTGAAAAAGCATTTTCCCCTATAATTTTGAAACTAGGCAATACATCTGTTGGAAAAAGCACTTATTTTTCTATTGAAGTTGTTAAAAAAATTGGATCTCTATCTGATATCAACCTACCAAAATTAAATTTCTCAATTTTCAGTTTTTCTGAAACTTCCAGTAAGATTTTGATTTTCTCGAATTTTCTCAAAATGCGCGAAAATCAATCGAGTTCTCACATTGTTATTTCAAATAACTATTTTAACAAGAAAATGAGATAATTTTCAGATGTACGCCTCGAAAGTATTTTTTTGACCAGCTTTCAAATTTTCAGTGGTCACATTCAGTGACGCTGAAAGTTTTTTTTGGAGAGGGAGAGTACAAAGTGAGCAAAATGAGTACGAAGATTTGGAATATCAGAAAGATTTTCAGAGGAGAGATGTGAAAGGGAGCCTTCTTTCGCTGTATCACCTCAAATAATTCATTAAATTGTGATTTTGTTCATGCCTCAGCGAAGAGAGGGCAAAGCTTTGAAAAAATTGTATTTTTAATGCCCAAAAAATGATTTTTTCATGTTTGATGTTTTGAAAATCCCTATCTGATGTATTTTTATGGAAGGAGGGGAGGGGGTGTACATTTGATACTTTGTCTCCGGTCACCGAGTTGTGGTGGGAGGGGGGTTCAATCCCTTGTACCCTTTCTTTCCCACGACACTGGTCTCATTAAAACACGTCCAAAACACATCAGAATATCTTTGGAGGCTTCAGAAAAATTCAATTTTAAAAGGAGGATATCGAGGTGAATCTAATAATAAATTTTACGAAAAAAAATAAATAGATACTTTTTTTGAAAAATAGGTACTATCACATTTTCGCTACAAAATAAGTATGAAAAATTTTCGTTAAAAATGACCATTTTTGCTTTTAAAGTTCATTTCTGTTAAACTTGATTATAGGCGCACCCAGAAATTGTGTAAGGGAGGGGCTCAGATTTTGAGGAAAATGGAGGGGGTAAAAATTTAACGAAAAAATGAAATAACCTTTTATTTCAGTGGGGCTGGAGTAGTTGGGGTATTTTCAGTAGGCAAATAATATATAGGTACCTACAGATTTGAGCGAAGAAAAATTAAAAAATGACGTGATTTAATGATTTTTTTGTCAAAATTAATAATTTTTCTCATAGGTAAATGAGACATTGACTTAGAAATTAGTCATTTTTGATCGAAAAATCAGAGAAAAATCACCAATTTTCAAAGAAAATTATTTTACTGATTAAAAAAGACAGAATTTTCGCAAATTCAACTGATTCAAATTTAAGGAGTGGTATGTTTATGTAAGAAACAGTTACTAAAATACAGCTCGAGCGATTTTTTTTTTAAATCATAATCTGTTTTGACATTATTATAATAAAGAAAGCTCCTTGGCAAGCTTAATGGGGAGGGGAGCATGAGCCCCCTAGCACCCCCTCCTCCCTGGGTGCGCCCCTGAAATTGATCAAACTTGTTCAAAATGATAATTTTTGTTTTTGAAAATAGACTATTATTGTTTCAAGCGAGGAAAAAAAATTCAAAAGAATGGCATTTTTAGTTAAAAATGTCAATTTTTGCTGAAGATTATTTTTAGAAAAAATAATGACAATTTTTACTAAATAAATTAGACATTTTTTTGTTTAAAAAAAATACCATCTTTGTTAAAAATGGTCATTTTTGTTAAAAATGGTCATTTTTGTTAAAATGGTCATTTTTGCTAAAAATTATAATTTTTGCTTGAAAGTAGCCATTTTCACTTCAAAGGGATGTTTTTGTTTTAAAAAGTAACACCTAATCAATGCTAAATGACTTTTTTGCTAAAGTGACCATTTTGCAAAAACAATTATTTTTGCTAAATAAAGATCATTTTTAAATTTTCAAAAACTAGTCGAAAATCAAAAACAACTCGAACAGCTAAAATTTGGTTAACCGAAGTTTTTAAGCTTAGGCACCTACTCTTTTTTGAAATGCCACTCTTTTTCGAATTGACGGCGGACAACTGTACCCACTGGTGATTTCTTTCAAAGCATTTTATTCGCGCAGTTTAAACCTCAAAATTGTGGGAATTCAGGCATCTGACAAAATTCTCACTTTCTTTCATCCAACAATTTCATTCATATGATCGCGAATTCATACCTACTTAAAGCATTCAAAACGAACGAATTTCGTTTCAAAACGGCTAACACCTTCTCTAAAGGAAATCTTCCCTCGAATTAAATCGGCCAGCTGTTTATTCCAAGTCGGACTCTCGTCGAGTGGGTAACTCGATTCATTTCATGTTTACATTCTAAGTGATTAAGGAAACAATGAGCCTGTTTCGCGAGTTCTTTGAATTACTTAGGGTACCTATCTGACTGCGAGTAGATTTTTTCCCTCGGGTATTCCGGTAGAGTTTATTTTAGCATAGATTGAAAGAAAGTATTAGAGTGTAAGTAGGTACCTGGTTATTCAGTCTAGTGAAAAGAAGAAAGCATATTTCAACTGAATAAAGCATATTCTGGTTGTGTCTGCGAACTGCGATGGCTTTTAGATGAATGGGATGTTAAGCATTGTACTTTGACGTTCATTATGTTGCTTCGAGGGATTCCTCCTTATATATTGTATTGGAAAAAAAAAGTCAGTATTATCTGTCATACCTGTGAGTATGAAAGTCTATCTATAAATTCATCTTTTTGATTCTGTTTTACATGCTTTAATTTAATATAAAAAGGTATTGAGTATCAATCGAAATAGTTCAAAGTGAATAAGTAAGTGGATAATTTCAAGAAATATGAATCAAAATAATTGCCTACTCGAAACATTTCGAACTCACTGAGAATAAAATGGAGCTTAGAATGACTCATAGCTGCAATTACATGCCTATTTTATCATCAATTATTCAATATTGCAAATGCTGGGTAGGATCTGAATGACACAGGTAATTAGGTACTAAGCAAACTGAAACCTTCCATGTCTGTGTGCTTAGCCAACTTACTAAGCAAGAATTTTTTAAAATCCTTGACGTTGGTAAATTTGCATTCTCTATGCTAATTATTTCCTCAGGGACGTGGTTATTACATTTTTCAATTTTCATCTCCAGTTGAAATTTTTAGACAAGTGCTTGCTACACGTTCGAGGGGCGAAATTCAGTAATTCACTTAAATTGAAAAATAACACAAAATACGTGGCTCATTCGTTTCGAAACTTTTTCAATTCTTGATAATGGTGAAAAAATTGAAGGAAAATATAGATAGGAGTCTATCGAGAGCAAAACTCGTATTCGGTAATGGCAACTCGATTCGAATATGTTAAAACTTGGATAGTTATTCAGCTGAAACTTTATCCATTGCGATAACGATACGTACATTTAGAACCATTATTTACTAATCCTTATTAACGTTCAAATTATTCAAACTATCAATTTACATAATTCATTGTCGTCTCTCAAACTCAAATCAATCCTATGTTTGGTAAATTGACAATTTTTTTCAAAAATTTCAAATTTAGGAAATAAAAATCAATTATTTTGATAATAAAATAGATTCACATATGTAACCTATTATTTATATTTCAACTCAATTTCTCGTTAATTTTTTTTTTTTAAATTAAAATCCAATTTTTCATTTAATTTTAATAATACATAAAAAAAATTACCTGTTCACGAGACGCCAATCTCAACCGATTCTACGTGGAAAAATTTATGGTAAAATTCGAAAAAGCGAATTAAAAGCCGGCCGGCCGGCGGCAATCAATGTCGTTTACCCGATTCTATGGAATACCAATAACAAACTGTGGTAGTAAGGTAACCCATCGCATGTAGTACGCTCCGTAGTAAGAAGTACTCCCCTGAAATTGCCTACTTGTTTCCCCTTTATCATTGTAAGGCCGGCGCCGACGCCATCAATGAAAGCGTCATATTTCGTTTCCATTCCATCCGCACACAGTATACAATGTTGACCATTTTACATTTCCTGGTGTTTCTCTCTTATGGATTTATTAGGCGCGATTAATAATACTCTTCTTTTTTTTCCAGCTCGCGGACGCGAAAACGGTTAAAAATTGATTGGGCTGCGTTATTGTGCTCGTAATGGGGAATTTATTTCTAAATGGAAATTACATTCGAATTATTTGGAATTGGTATGGGAAAAGAATGGACCGAAAATGCGGAGATAGCTGAATACCTACTTTTGTACTTTTTTCTTTTTTATTTAAAAAAAAAAAAAATGCAGATTCGTACAAAAAATTATTCTAGTCTGCCTTTTGTTCTACCCTTTGGATCAATATAAAAATAGGTATGATATATTTACGATTAAAAATTAAAAATGGACGAATGACCATCCCATAAGAAATGATTTTAATGTAGGTATATATTCGAAGACCTTTAATTAAAAATTTCTTCTTAATGTGGCTCGTAAAATTTTACGATTCTAAGTTTTTACTATCGAACGTATTTTGGTAAAAATCCACAAACCGTCTACGTCTCATTGGCGGTGAAATATTCACTCAGTTGCGGAAACTTTTCAAAAATTAAATTTCAATTTTTTCAAACTAGCTGGAATTATAAATTCTGGCGTAATTTTTAACAGTCGTACCGACATCGATGCGGAGACGTCTTCCATCACGTACTATAAAATAGCGAGGTTTTTCCATGAATTTTAATAAAGACCCAACCTTTTACGACCTTTCTGTTTTACAACATTCTATAACGGTGCAGCCACACTTTCATTTATCAACTCTCTTGGCGATCCTTTAGAAAAAGTCATTTAAAATAGTATCGCCGTATGGCATACTTACCGCTTTACTCTCTATCAAAATGAACAAAAAACACATGCCCGTTTAATCCCTTTAATACTGAAATATTTTTATACTGAATATCTCAGGCGTGATGGAAATGAAAGAAAAAATCAATTTTAGGTACAACTTTTTTGAATAGATCGTTTGCGAGTTGCGTTTCGTATAATCCCAGGAGAGTTGCGGGTTTTATGTTCGATGCAGTTCATCGTCATCGTCAGCGCCGTACTTCAACGGTTAGAGTGTTTAATAACACGGTGTTCTTTTGTTAATCTCGAGTGATATAATTTAGAAATGGTCGACTGAATCACCTGAAACAATCGAGTTAGTCAGATGTACGAAATTGTAGATAAGATTAGGAAATAATTAAAAATAAAACTCGATTTTTTAAAACAACTTAATATATTAATTGAAAAATTGATAAATCACGAATAAGTGGACTCTATCATTAATACAAAATTTATTACAAAATTGGCCTCAGCAAGGACCAAACAGTACGAACAATTAAATAAACTAACGTTGAAACTCGCTCAAGACTCTTTTGACTAAAAAGGATTCAAACTATGTTGCTTTTAAACCTAATTAAATAAAACGCCATATTTACAATAAAAATTAAAATGAACGATAAAATGAGGAAAAAATAGGAAAGTTTAATCTTAGAAGTTTAAGCGAAGCAACCTAAACGAGAAAAAAAATTACAGAGCACAACAATTGAAAAAAAATGATAAGGCGAAATAAAAATAATTTTTGCATCAAGTTCCACTGCACAACGAACATGTACAACCATACAAAATATTTTCTAATCGACGATCTACTTACAAATGTAAAAAATAAAATTGAAAAAGTATTCTATATGTTCTTAGATGATAAATTTCAAATAAAATGCGAACATTCACCTTCGGGGTATTTAACTGATAATCACAAAATAATGTGGCGAAATTTAGTTTTTCGTTAAAATATGTAGTACTTCTGTTATCGATTTAAATAATGAATGTCCCAAGTAGTATAGACACTTTCTCTTTGTAATAGATTGAATATTTAAATGGTATTGTTCCAGATACCGTAGTCATCTTGAAATAGGGTTAAGAAGAATCCAATATACGTGAAATATATCACAGTGTTACCGACCAAAGTGAGGTAGCAGGCTGAGGTTTCGATCTAAAAAAAACAGGACATGATTTGGTATCGGAAAATACATTAGAAATATAAATTAATCGATAATTTTACTCACTGTTGGTTCTTTGGTTCTAGCCATTATCATTGGTAAAGCAAACGAAGAGACTACTAGACCCATCGTAATAAATATGGCGAGATCCATACACGACTGCTGTGCATTACCGAATCTTTCTTGTTGACGACGTGCAATTAACGTAGGAATCGGAGCTAATATATAAAATAAGACTACAACCATCGGCCACCAAACTCTGCAATCGATTAGAAAAAAACACAAGATTATATGAAAAATGTGTGATGAAGTGGGCGATCGAAATTTACACAAACACGTACTTCGCAGCTGGTAACGCACAGGCGAGAATAACAAACGTCATACCAATGGATCCGGTAAATGCAAGAGTGACCAATCTGTAAAATATTCGAAGCATATCAATTAGATAATTTCCGGTTGGTGTTAGCTAAAAATTACGATAAGAGTGCAACTTACGCTGTGATTGGAACATGATCCGAATGAATTATGAAACATAAAAATATCAGATTAGTGTTGTCAAATGAATTGTGATCAATAACAATAAATTGGTTGACATAAATTAGTATTATTTAATCAATATTTAAAGCGTACGCTTACCTTTCATACTAGCCATGTCGAGTTTTGATAGTGCTTCACTTATAGATTAATGATATTCGTATGACAGGAAGGTTATATTCAGCGGTAAGAAACTATTTACTAATAAGGCAATATGCCCAACTTTCATTACGACAAACCAGTCGATTTTTTTACCAAAAAGTTCGAAGTTGAATGATTTTCCAATTTCAGGAAAAATGAAAGTTCGAAAACAAAACAATGATAAAATCAAGTACGGTGGTAAATCAATGCCACAACTATTTCGGAAAAAATTACCTTTTTGAAATTTTTTAATTTTTTTTCATCACAAGTTGAGGCATTGCAAAGACAGCACCGTTATCAGTTCCAAAAAGCACAAACTTCCAACAAATACGTCAATACGTGTCGCATGTAAGCAAGTGGAACCGTGTTCCGTTCAGAAAAGTGACAAAAATACGTATTTAGTACAGAAGTAATCGACGTTGTGAACAATAAGTTGTGATATTAAGTGTTCCAGTCATAATATAACATTTCTCCATACTTTTCGAACAGTATTCTTCCTTGAAAATCAGTCAAAATGGTACGTATCTTTTGATTAATTCATCCTTCTGCAGCTACCGATTGTAAAGCTGTGATAAATCAGTGTTTTACGATTAATGGAACTTTGAAGAAATCACTCCCCAGTTTCTGCCCTTTTTCCTTATTCATTCACGAATCTGACCGTGTATCGATCTTCGAAAATGATGGGATATCAGAATACCGAATAATCTGCGTACTTTTCTGTTCACAGCCAGCTGCAGCTAGTGCTACATCAGTAGGAGCTGGTTCCAGGTCTCCATCGAAACCATCCGGTGCCAGAATTCCAGGAGGATCAACTGTACGTCAAAGGTGAGAAATATCCTCGTATGACTAATTTCTGGATCTACTTTTGATCTCGAATCAAATCTTGTAACTGGATCCTATATCTGTACCGAATATTTCAGGAAAACAACCACTACAGCGAGTAGAAGTCGTGCTGCTGGCGGAGCTGGAAGCGGTGGTATGTGGAGGTTTTACACCGATGATTCCCCTGGAGTAAAAGTGTAAGTAATTTATACTGTGAAGGAATTATTTCATGTTTCAATCTTTTCTAATCGTGGTTTTATTATTCTGCAGTGGCCCTGTTCCTGTATTAGTTATGTCGTTGTTGTTTATCGCTTCTGTATTCATGTTACATATCTGGGGAAAATACACCAGAAGTTGAAGCTGTCTTTCCATTATCAGATACCTCTATTTTGTAATTTATGTTATGGTTTTTAGGTTAGAAATTTATCGTGTAAATAACTGATTTGTTATAATTCAAGGAGTTTTCTACGTGCAATTGAAATATTAAGATTATTTATGAATTTTGTGTAATGAATTTCCATTTATTAAATTATTTACATAAAAGTTTCAGCTGTCTTATATTATTCTGTTTTTATCAGATTTAGAGACTGAGATCTAGTCATAATTTGAATTCGATCTCTGTACTACGAAGTCTACGAAGGAACGGTTTTTTTAAAAATTGATATCTGAACTCTGAACTCAACGAGTTAATTTTGGATTTTTTATTTCTAAGGAAAATATGTTATGAGCTTATGACTTCACTGTTTTTCGGCGAAAGCTCAATTTAAGAATGCACTGCGCAGTAGATGTGCGCACATCGCGAAAGCTCCCGCAAATAAAAATCTTATCAGGAAAGAAGTTGTTATCAATTTTACGTGCTGAAAAAGTGTTTTTTCAAAATAATTCAGTTTTCCATTGATTTAAACCCGTTCATCAAAATTTATTTCATCTTCAACATTTGCCAAAAGTATCTCAACATTTTGTTCATCGTTGCTGTTATATTATGTATTGAAATCTCACACTTATAATGGGTCCACCTCCGATTGTAACCGGAATTTCGCCGAAAGAAGGCCCTCCTGGGACTAGAGTCACTATTCGAGGCGAATATTTAGGTAGAGACCAGAATGACATGACTGGTAAGTCTAAATTTATTCACATAGAATATGTAATGCATCGAGAACACATCACTTATACATCTATGCTCTTCAGGTTTGTTGATTTGTGGCTGCGATTGTTTACTCTCCGCCGAATGGAAATCCACCAACAAGATTATCGCTCGTTCCGGCCCTGGTAAAGGTCGAGGTGATATAATCATTACCACTAAAAGCGGTGGCAAAGGTACTTGCACAGTACAATTTCGTGGCTATCACGAAACCATCGGACCATTGAAAGAGAGCGCTGTCTGGGTTGAAGAAGCACCTCTGCCTGGATTATCTTGGGGACACAGATCCCTATCGCATTCCTCGTATCATTTAGAAGATCCTCTCGGACTATCCGTCGAAGAAAATGAGTACGTTGGAAAATGTATAGTGAATTACCGCTGTCTTTGTTTGATTATTAAACTGGATTCGTTTTTAGGAAAAAATTTCCCGAAGATGATCTACATGAAATGTTTCCCGATGGATCCGGTGATTTAGCATCAGAAAATTTCGAACCTAATTGGTTTCTGTTGGAACACCATCATGCTACTTCTTTCGACGACCTTAAAGTCGGATTGGCTTATTTGAGGCGTAAAGTAGAAGGCCAAAGAGAAGGACAACTTTCATTTTTAAAAGTTCGTATGGTTTTGGAAATATTCGATTAAAATTAGAGAGGAGAGTCATTTTTTGATATTCGTCCAATTCCATATTACAGGATAATGTTAGCTCAGTAATGGAACAAATGGAAACATTATTTATTCTGAAAGAAAAATTCGAAGAGGATAAATTCAAACGAGAGGAGGTTACTCAAAATGTTGATAAAGCTATAAACGGTCAGTAAATAGCATTCGAATAAATTTCCCTTTATTCGGTCGGTTAATTCTCTCGATTAAATTACAGATTCGTTAAACGAAGCTAGAAAAATTTTCCAAGATGTGCTATCCAGAAGAGAGAAAGCAGACGCTACTCGAAACGCCCTCGCTGTAGTGACACGTTATAAATTTCTATTTTTCTTGCCGGTGAATATCGAACACAACATAAAACATGGCGATTTTGATTTAGTAATTAGTGATTATACCAGAGCTCGTAATCTCTTCGGTAAATTCGAAACACCTGTAAGTAATTGATTCTTTCTATCGTTACGAGTATTCGAAAAATTCAGGCAATTTTGATTTTCAGATTTTTAAACAAGTCTTATCTGAAGTTGAACAAAGAATTCAAGATTTAAAAATTTCGCTACGTTCGAGATTGGAAGATATGCCAGTTACTGTCGAACAGCAGAAGAAAATCATTAGGAATTTAATGGTTTTGGGAGTAGAAGGTGATCCTGGATGGGAAGCAATTAGTCATACGTATAAATATATGAATAGTCAACTTTGGCTTTGTCGTGAAGACCACGTTTCAGCTGAATCTGCTTTATTTGATGTCGAATCTGGTAACAAAAATATGATTTGTATTGCCTCTATTTCGTTATTATCAAAATATCAACAAATTTAATAATTTTACAGGTAAAGGTAAAGCTGATGCTGTTTCGGAGAAGCACCATAGTCGAACGCCTAGTGGCAATTTTCCTTTTGATGTTCAAGTAATTTATTATTTTTTTGGGTTTAATTTTAAAATGTTCGTTTTTTATATCATTTTTGTAATTTTTCAGAACAATACCCCACCTAGAATTGCCTTTGTAGAAGAAATCATAGAATTTGTTCTTGTAACATTGCCTGAGTTCTGGAAACTTGGACAAAGTTATTTCAACGGTGAATTACAAATTAAGCCTGATAAAACTAAGCAACTGGAATTTAAAGTAAATTACTGCCCATTCGACCAATTTTTTCAGAATATTCATAAATATTTCGTTTATTTTCTTTTTTTTTTTCAATTAGCAAAATGTGATCCGAATCATAGAGTTATGCTGTAACCTCATAAAAGCAGCCATTCTATCCGGAGCTGTTGAAAAAGAATACCAATGGCCGCAGTATTCTTCGTCAAAGCAATCAGCTCTGACTGAAACAATCTCAGTTTGGTTACCACATTGTGTACGACTCGTTCAATCCATGTATTCTTCGTTGCTCAAAATGGAAATATCCAAAGAACCAATAGAACTGACAGTAAAATTATTGCTCGATTTAAGGTAAGAATTTTCATTTTGAAAAAAAAGGGAATATTCCACTGTGTCTCATGCTTATTATTTTTTATGTAGAATTCACTCGATGATAATGGAATTAAAAAAGACTGCTGAAAATGTCAAAGCTTTGGGGAAAAAAGAAAAATGGCAATTGGATTTCGACGGAGAACACGGCGCTGTTACTCAATTACCGAACGAATTCGAAGATTTAGTTTCCAAATCAATTAAAAGAATTAAAGAATCTGCTTTAGAGACCGAAAGCAAGGAAACATCCGTGCTGAATAATCCTACCGCCAAACAGGAGTTTGTTTCATTAATTAATAGAATATTTCTCAATTTCGTTCAGGTAATTTAATATTTTTCAAAAAAAAAAAATAAAAAAAAATAATCTAATTTAATTTTATATTATAGACTCTAGAAGTACTCGGGATGATTAGTCAAGATCACGAACAAGCTGTCGCTGTTTCTCAACTCATAGGATCCCCAACGCCATATTCAGAAAAAGAATCTTCAGATTTAGTAAATTGACGTGGCATTAAAAATGTACTTTTTTCTTATCCCAAACTTATGTGTTTTTTTGTTGTTTTTTTTCAGACCTGGGAGCAAAGATTATTAGCCATGCTGAGCAACTGTCGTTACACTCGAATCGTAATCTATCCCAAATTATCGTTCTTATTTCGCCATCATGGTCTTCCTTCTACCGACGAACCGATCCAAAAATGTGGCAATGCTTTATCAGTTCTGGAAAAAAGAATGATAGAAACATACGTGGAATTAAAAAGCGACCCACTTGTGGGCACCATCGAACCATCCATGTATTTGGGTCATTTCGAATGGGGCATGTGTACTAAACCATCCGACTTGAGACCTTATGCTAAAGAAATTCTCACCAATGTTACTGCTGTTTATGCCGAAGTACGAACTCACCTCTTTAAACAAAATGAAATATTGAATTAAATTCGTCTAATATTGAATATTTTTCTACAGGTTAATAGATTTGTACCAAAGCTCCTGTATCATATTATATCGCAAATTTTGGAAACTGTCGCCGAAGAGTTATCCAGACTGATGTCGTGTGTTACGAAATTCAATACAAATGGTAAATTACAAGCTAGAATCGATATAATGGGATTACATAACGTACTCAAGCAATTTACTACGGAAAATGCAGCGTAAGTTGAAAAATACACATCGAGGTGTTTTATTCGATTAGAAATCGTAATCGTATTATTGAAAATGTCACTAAGGTTGGGTTTTCTCGTTTCAGAAATTTTTTCAAGGATGCTTTGGATGCTGTGCCGGAATTAAATGATGAAGAAAATAGGTAAGAGAATTTTGTTCCAATTTAAAATAACGGTTTGCATACACAATGCATTGATATGATGATTAAAAATTATCATTTCAAGTAGATCCCGAAATTTACATATTTTTAAAATAATTTATGTGGTGTTTTGAAAAAGGGTTTGGATCCAAATTCCGAATTCACTTTGGTGATCTGATTCAGTTAGAAAACGAGGGGTTCGGCAAGGAATTTTGTTGGCAATGCCCCCCCCCCCACAATGATCACTCGACCTGTTTTTCAAACTATAAATATCTTGGGAAATTTAAAAATATTAAAATAATTATTGAACAATTTTAAAACCTTAAAAATACTGAAAATACTTTGAATAATTTTCTCAATAAATTTTTGATTTTTCAGTTTTGTCGAAGAAGTATTACAAAATTTTATGAAGAGGACCAGTTTACAATTGTCTTGCTTCACTGCTATTTCCCAAATAAAAAATTAATATCGGTATTATTTAAAAATATGTTATTAATTATTCCATTTTTTTTATCAGAAAATATTGATATGAGTTCGTACGGGTCATTAGTTAAACAATTTAAAGATCATATTATTTGATTCCTAAATATCGAATTATTTAGTTAATTAATAGCGTTAATACGAAATGTTACAGTCTATTAATTTTACAAGTGATTTGGCTGTGAGTTGAAATTTTTTATTTCAATGCAACTTTAAAGTTTGAAATGATTATGTTCATGTTTTTCATAAATTCATTTTTTTTTATATCACACATTTAACTCAATTATTATGTTTAAATACCTATTGAATATTTATAAAAATATACTCATTAAAATTATTTAAGTATATAATTTTTCTAGAATTATTCATTTTCAAAGTCAATATGAACTGGATCATGGATGAAAATGGCATAAAACTCTAGCTCTGAACAATCAAAAGTTGATGAAAGTTTGAAATTTCGAGCTTATGTGACTTTGATTGGTTAAAGCCACAGCTTTGAGGTGAAAATCCAGCTTGTAGAGTGTGAAAAACAAATCATTTTTCATGCCTCAAACATCCATTTCCTCACTCAAATTTTTGAGTCATTAAAGCTCAAAGTTCGACAAATGTATTTATTAAATTGTTATTATACCGTTGAATTGTGACGTCACGCTTTACTTCAATTCTACATAAATCCAATTATGTCGAGAAAATTTGGCCCAGATCTACTTCAGCTCTACATACTGTAGTTCGAGTAGGTATTGGAGAGGAAGAGGTATGGTGAAAATATGCTATTTTTGATGAGGGGCCTTTTTTTTCAAATAAAAAGAGGAGAAGTTAATGAAAAAATGATTATTATAAGCTTTCAAAACTGCATTTGAATCTCTCTCAATCATTTTGAAAAAAAATCTTCCTCCCTAGTCTCTAAAAGGCCCTTTCGATTATTGTTTTTTTTTTTTTTTCGTAAAATGACACCGAAACGATTTCAAAAAGTCAACAAACTTAGATTTAAATAGGTAGGTACCATAATCCTTTTTCCTCTCCCCCTCCTCCGTGGGTCCTGGTTTGAGATTGGACTCAAAATATATTCAGAAATGAATTCAGGGGCTGCGAATACCTACATGCTCTAAAAATTTCCCCTGGAATTTGATTTGATAATGAAATGTAGTTCTAAAATGTACAGTACAAAAATTCTATATCAAAACGTTCTACGAAAATTTTTATGAATAATTTAATAATGAACAAAAATATACAAAATTTACGATAAAAAATGATTTTTGAATTTTTTCAAAGAGAATGCATTATTTGTATACATGTATTTTTTTCAAAATTGAGAAAATAAAGGTAAATCCTCCCTCCCGATAATTTTTTTAAACTCAGATATGTCGCATTAAAGCCATTAATTGAAGAACCGTTTTCTCGACAACAACAATAATTTTTTTCAGGGTTTCACTGAAAATTTGAAAAACGCGAGAAAAGAAAATTCAGATAGATACACCTAATTACCTTCTCCTAAAAACTCAGAAAAGTAATTGAAATTTTAAAAATTGTTTTTATAAAATTGAACATTTTTCGGATAAGTACAGATAAATTTTAAAAGTGATAGGGTAGGTGTAAGGGATTGAGTTGAAAAATTGAGGTTTTTCGTTGACTGTTTTTTTTGGGTGGGGTGGGGGGGGGGGGTCTAGGCACTACTACTCAGCATTCTCTTCTTCAACTTCAGAAAAAAGTGCAAAAAACCTACCTTGGTATTTCTGTTTATTAGATTGAATCGAAAAAATATATGTATCTGGGATTTTGACGGAAATTGGTGAGGTGGTCAACTTTGAATGGGAGATTACCCAAAAAATTTAAAGTTCCCTTCCTCGCTCAAAGGGAGACGAAGCTATTAAACCTTAAAGGGAAATAATTTTCGAGAAAAAATTCGATTTAGGGCACTTTTGAGTAGTGCCACCTACTGGGAACCTTTGTTACCCCCTCCCTCCATAAGGCGCAATTCGAGTTTTTTCGTACATACCTCCCTGAACCATCGACCTCGAAATTGGATTCCTTTTTTTTCAGAGTGTCTATTCTCTGGAAAACCTGGAAAACCGGAAAAAGTCAGGGAGTACTCTGGTGGTCTGGAAAAGTCGTGATTTTGGAATTTTTTCTGTTTTTTTTTGAAAATCTAAAAAAGAAATAAATCATTTTTCATTTAGAAAAGTGTTTCTTTGCATGTGAAGAAATTTTTGAATTTTTAGCCGGGAAAATCCGAATTTTCATTTGCTTGATTTGGTAGACACCCTGGCATAATTTGTTTCATTTTCCAAAACTTAATTTTGCTTTGGAATAAGTACTTAGTTTTTCCTTTTTATTTGAAATTTTTCTGTAGGTACCTAGGTAATAAATTCAAATTTTCAAATTTTTGTGGTGAGAAAGAGTTGAGTGAGCTCAAAAATTTACAGAATTGAATTTGAATCTTTTTTTAGCCCTTAGAAGAGCATCTAAAGATCTCGTAAAATGTATCTAGTGATTTTGAAAAAAGTTAGACCCCATGCACATGAAAAATTACCCCCCCCCCCGGTTTACGAATATCATATTTAAAAGGTCTGGAAAAAACCAAAAATTGACCATGAAAACCTGGAAAAGTCGGGGAAAATCATTTCTGTAGTATAGTGGACACCCTGTTTTTGCTCTCTGGAGGAGGTGAAAAGTTGCAGATTACGAATTTGATTTTTTTTTTTTGATTTCCAATAAATTACAATTGCTCACTCAAACTACTAAAAATCGAAATAAACCCTTTTTGATCTACTGGTATAAATTTTTGATGAAATGTTTCCAAAAAAAATCATGTCAGTCCTGTGAATTGCATTTTGATTTCCATAATTTTCATAAAATTTCAGTTGGTAGTTAATGCAAAAAATTTCCAAGAAATAAATTTTAATTTATTGTACCTAATAGCAGAAACAATATTGGCTTCCTTTCATTCCACTGAATGAATAACTTGAATTTTATGAATATTTCGTACGTAAATAAAAAATTGTAGTTGGCAACACTGTCATGTAAATTTTGTTAAAAAGTCATTAGTATGAATAATATTTCAATCTATAAATTTTACCAACGATGATTTTTCATCATCCCCCCTTCACCTCCCTCCCTCCCTCAAGGCCATTCTCTACAGTGAAGAAAAATACTTTTAAGCTAGCTATGATTATGTTTTTTTCCAAGTATTAGAAAATGCTTAGAAAAATTTTTGCATAAAAATGTGATATTCAAATTTTACTTTTCTTCGTGTTATCTCTGTATCCCCTTCAATTTCGAGAATAGGCTAAACCGAAAAACAATACCTTAAAAATAAATCAGTCTCAATTAGAATTTTTTCATCAAATCTTCAAAAAAATTCAAATTCCGGTGAAAACCTATTTTAAAATTTGGAATAAAATAGGGAAAACCCCTACCAAAATATCGCTCGAAAATAAATAATGAAATCAAGTATGCCATGCTTAAAAGGCATGTGAGATGTTTTCGTTAAACGTGATGAACACATAAGTGTATGGTACCTTTTCAAGTTCTTGATTCGTTTTGCAAATATATAAGAAAAAAAAATGATAATAAATATAAAGAAAAGCAATAAAAATATATGAAGTTAGACAAAAAAAAAATCACAACAAAATATTTCGTTTTATGAAAGTTTTTTTTTTTTGAATACCTTTTTATATTTTATTCAACTTTTGAGTTAAATATCTTAAACAAAGTAATATAAAAGTTCTTTATGGCTGAAAAATTTTAGTTTTTTTCTCATAAAAGAAATATTACAGATGGTATGCGTATGTTGCCGCTCGTTTTGATGTTGGTTCGTATATACTTGATATATTATATGGAAACAAAGGTGAATACTTTTTGTCAAAAGAATACAAGACTAGAGGTGAATTCTAATAAAAAGAACAAAATAGAGATGACTGCTTTCGCTTTACATTTGATATTTTCTTTGATGTAGAATCGGTTAAAATAAAACGCTGGAAACTGATTTTCTTATCGGCCAGATTTGTTAAGAAAAATTTTCATTATTGGTTGACTACCGATTCGTCAGCAGGCAGAAAATAAATCGGTTCGGAAAATTTGACCAGTTTTTTTGCCTGTTTACGTACATACTACTCTCTTTTTTTCAAGTATTTATAAAGCCATCAGTTTTATTATTTCAGAAAAAGGCACCTACCCATCAATTGAAGATGAAATTATGAAAATAATACCCCAAAAAACAGAGATTTTACCATAACACGAGTCATTATTGCATTATACGCTCGTGTAATACAGTCGAGTTTATCTTATTGAGTTTCAGCGAAGCGTTTTATTATAATCATGCCAATACATAATCCTCTCATAGTTGCATCGTCATTTTGCCTTCCATCAGCACTTATTTTGGCGAGCTTATCATAACGTGTTTTCTTATCCTTTCGCTCGTTGGGTTTTCCTTCGACAAGTTGTAAAAATTCCATTTGAACGTTACCCTCGGTAAACTTTGCCACTTGTGCTGCATTCTCGAAACACCCTTTTTTGGCGTTATCGCCCTTTCGCATTTTATATTTAACTTGCACTTTTTATCGTTTTATTTCTCAATTCAGCTGTTCAGGAAGACGTTGCTGGTTGCTCTTAATGCAATTAAGGAATATGTTCGAGACGAGAATGTTTTCGAATTCACAAGTGCAGTATGTATTGTGAGTCAAGTTATTCAACCGCGGTTTTCCATTTATATGGTTGAATGATACGAGTATTTGACCTGAAAATGGGTATGTTTTTTTTGTTGTGAGCTCTCGAAAAGATTTACCAACTTAGGTAGGCTCGTAGGCTGTTAACTCTCCAGAGGTTGTACGGAAATTTTACGCGAAGTCGGTCTCAGA
The DNA here is from genome assembly GCA_033439095.1 of Pseudococcus viburni. Taxonomy (NCBI): domain Eukaryota; kingdom Metazoa; phylum Arthropoda; class Insecta; order Hemiptera; family Pseudococcidae; genus Pseudococcus; species Pseudococcus viburni. The sequence goes on from JAVBJF010000141.1 coordinate 211,428, forward strand.
CTCCTTATCTATTTATTGTGGGCAACCTCATCTACGTGAAATCGTACTGAATTGTATTCGGTTTTAAATTGGATGGATAAAATTGTAACTTTAAGAGGTGAACTTGGTAGGGAAATTTTTTGTTCGAAATTGCGAAATTCCAGTTTCGTGTGTTTTTATTCTTGAAGGGATTATATTTTTGTAATTTTATATATGTAAAATTGAAAAATTTCATTCATTCCTTTAAATATGAGGAAATATGAAAAGGGTAAGTACTTACCAACTCTCTGAATTAGGTATAAATCAGTGAAAATTATCGAAAATCACTGAGAAACAGAATTGCAGCATATGAGAAAATCAGTGAAAATGTTTTTACGGAAAACAAATCAGTGAGAAAAATTACTGGAAAATCAGTGAAAATTCACTGAAGTCAGTGAAATTTTTAAAATGTTCTGAAAAATTAGTGAATTTTGCTGATTTTTCCCGTATTGCAATTCTGACTGTTTATCAGTGACTTTTCACTGATTCAGAATAAGAGAGTACATTACATTTTCGTTAAAAAAAAATTCCATTAGGTGTTGTCCATTGGATTACATTTTTCAAATGAATATTTTTTTGAATTTTATTCTTAATAGGTACCTACTTAATTATTTAAAAATTAGAAAGGGTGAATTGATTCGTTTATTCACGATAATCTGCAATCAATTCTGGTTGATTAAGGCTGATTTAATAATTTACAATTTTTTCAGATCAAAAAATCTACTACGCAGCATCAATCACCCTCTCAAAATTTTTTAATTTAAATTTACCAGCCCCAATTAAAAATGGTTACTCGAGTTGCGTCGAAATATTTTTCAAAATGAACTAACCTCGATTAATCGTTGAAAATCAAGGTCGAGTCAAATTTTCAAACTGGAAAAATTGAGAGTTGAATACCAGCCTCAATCAACAGCAGGTAATCAGAGCAGGTCAAAAAATTTTAATTAAAAAAATTGCATGAAAAAAATTGTAAAAGATTTTCAATATTAAAAAATTCATCATTTTGACTGTAATTTTTCAATTTTAAAAAACTGAATAGGTAAGTATTGACTTCTGATCTTCAAAATTTTAGCTTTCGTCAATTTTTCCGAATACGAGTAGTTGAAAGAACATACGAAGGTGGGAGAAGGAAGGAGTCAGCCAATGAGAATTTTTCCAACTCACATTTTATTAAAAATTGAAATTTTCTATTCTATCGCCTGAAAAAAGGAAAAAATACTACGGTAATAATCCCAATCAAGAGCTGTCAGCGGTTGTCAGACACAAACTTGAAAAATTACGAAATCTTTCAAAATCTGATGTGAAAAAAATTCCTAGAAATCCTTGTTTTTTTCAGCTCATTTAATGAAGTTTTTTCAAAATTTTAGGAAAGATCATTTTAAAAAAATTCATTATTCAAGAACCAGAAAAAAAATTGTCAAAATAAATTCTTTTTTTCAGAAACAAAATTTAAAAAAACTGTGATTTGAAAGAAAATTTTGTTTGAAAAAATTCGATATTTTTCAAGTAGAACTGATACAATGTTTTTCAATACTTTCTGAAAAATTCTGAAAAATTCAGAACGTAAACTTTTTAGATAAAAATGTGGGTAAGGGTAAGGGTACCGAATATGGACCGGTTCCCTAATATGGACCACCCACCTATCTCCTCCATTTATGATGCAATCTGGCGGAAAAAATTGTATCTTGTTCATTTTTCACAGAGAAACACAATGAGACCAAAATCGCAGCCCAAAAGCTAAAATTCGCGGAGTTACAGCCAAAAAAAGATTTTGCCCTATGCTAAAATTTTTTCAATCAACATTTTGATTGACAATGTGACAACTTTAAATAATGTAATTCAATGTGGTTTCAATTTTAATTTGTAGTCCAGAGTTGTAAGTTTCAGTTGTGATAATTAGTTTTAAATTATGTTTACGGTAAGTCAAATTATAATTTTTCAAAAGAAAAACTATGAGGTGTCCAAATATGGACCACCTTTCTCAGGTGGTCCATATTTGGACACCTCATAATTTTTTTTTTGAAAAATTATAATTGCATTGATAAGAAGACGTATACATGCAGCTATTGTCTTAATTAATGTTCTACTTTACTTGACAAATTTATTTGACTCGATTAAACTATTTTTTTTACAATTTTTTACCCATTATTTTCGTTTTTTACGACCGGTCCATATTAGGAACCCAAAATTTCGATTTTCGTTTTTGACACTTTTTGGGAAACCATTGTTTTGGTCAACTTAGACTTTATGGTGGGGGTTGAAATTTTGGGGAATAAAACTAGATAGATGTGGCTACATTTTAAGCCATTTACCTTACTCCTACCTCACTCCTAGCGCCGTAGGCATTGAAAATAAAAAATGTGGTCCATATTAGGGACTCTTACCCTTATAGAAGGCTTCAAATTGCCTAAAAAAAATTTAATTCAAAAATTGTTGAAAATTTTGGTTTTTGTCAATTTTTCCAAATTTAATTACTCGAAAGAACATGTTGGGAGGAGGGGATGAGAAATTTGCAATGTCAACTCACATTATGTAAAAATTGACATTTTCCATTCTATTTCCTAAAGAGAGGCAAATACAATGGTAATTCCAATCAGAGCTGTCAATCAAAAATTTGAAAAATTTCGAGATCTAAAAAATCTTTTAAAATCCCTAACCCATTTTTTGGCTCATTTTATTATCGAGATTTCTCAAAAATTTGGAAAAGTTCGTTTTTCCATATTTTTTTGTTGTTTATTCAAAAACCAAAAAAAGTGATCAGAAATCCTATTTTTTCCTGTAACAAAATTTTTAAAAATTGCAATTTATAATTTTACATGGATATAAATTGATTCAAATTGTAATTTTTGTAGCAAATACAGATTAACTGGGTACTTTTTTTTTGAAAAATTTCCAAAAATCCATTCCTTTTTATCAATAACCACTAAAATTCTAGTCAATAAAAAATGATACTTTCAAGAGGAGTGCTCAACTGATAATTTCGCAAATTGCAGTTTTTTTAAAATAAATGCGTAGGTAACTTAGAAATTGAGTCCGAATTCTAAAACAACAACCGACGTAGTAACATTTCAGCTCATTTTGAACTAAATTTGACTAAATATGTTTAAGGGTGCGTTCTACCTTGTTATCAGTGAAAAATTTAGGATCGAGATATCTTAAGCATTATTGAATAAAATTTTCTGAAAATTTAATATGTGCTTCGGAATAACATTATCTTTTGAGGACTTTTGAGATATTTTCAAAATTTCTCTTCCATTTTCGAAAAAAAATAAATTTTTGGGAAAAATTGGACAAAAACAACATTTTTTGTCCAACGTATTTTTGAAAATTCCATTTTTAAAAAATCGAAGAAAAATTTTGAAAATGTCTCAAAAGTTCTCAAAAGATGATGTTTTTCCGAAGCACGTGTTAAATTTTCAAAACATTTTATTCAATAATGCTTAAGATATCTCGATCCTAAATTTTTCACTGATAACAAGGTAAAGCATACGTTTAAAAATACTTTTAAATTTTAAAAAATTTAGACTTTTTATTACTATGGCTACTTTAATTCAAAATGATCGTTTCTGATGATTTCCCACTGTTTTTATATTTTCGAAAAAATTTTAACGTTTAAAATTCGTTGAGGTGGAGGGAGGGGTAACAACTGAAATTCGTCAACAGTAAATCATTTTCGAGTTTTTTTTTTAAAAAAAAAAGGAACTGAGATCATTTTATGAAATATTTCCTCTATTTTTCCCCCATTTTTCAGCAGACAATTGAAAAAACGTGAAAAAATGACCCTCTCTGAGTAGGTATAGGTACCTATCCCTAGAAAAAGGACCAAGTTGAAAAGTAATTGAAAGTGGTGTTTTTGAGCAACATTTATGAACATTTTCAGCAAAAATTTTCAATTTGTTTCAATTTTAAACTTTTTTTATGCAAATAGTTTTAAGGAAAAGTGGGAGGAGGGGTAAACGTCGAGTCAAGAAGCTAAAATTTTCACCTTCCCCGTCAGATGGTATGATTTTTAAGAAGGAATCCCTTCTTAAAAATTTTTACTCCCCTTGGTTAAGTTTCATTCAACCACCGATGATAATGACAATACAATATTTCTCCTCTCTCTCCTTTTTTTTTTGTTTGAAAAACGAGCATGAATTCACGTTTCCATTCGCATTCGACGATCGATTCACTTGGAAACTTTACGTTATTTTTAGTAAACCCGATTTTCTCGTTATTTTTTTTCAAAATGAAAATCCATTGTTGACGAAGGAATCGGATTGTGTAATTCCGCTGTACAAACATTTCCACTATAATAGCGTATACATTTTGTAATGGAATTTTACTTTTCTGCTTCTTAAAAGTCTGTCTACAACACACGTATTTTTACTCGAGTTAAGCGAAGGGAAACTTTTAATTTCGACATCATTTTCCGATTCAACAATTTCCGACCAGCCTGTCGTTCACATCCCTTTTTTTTCACTTCAACGTCTACCTAACCCTTCGATTCAATGTGATCTTTATTACGATTAGAGGAAAGATGGACTGTTGGGGCGAAATTGTGTATCTCAAAATGGTGGATTGGTTGGCAGCGAAGACGTACCTACGTGTGCAATACGACACGGTATTATTACATTAGCCGTAAGAATTTCCAACAAGTTTTATTCTCACACTTTCGAAAATCGTGACTATTGATCTTAAACTGTGTTGGTTGATGGTTGGTACCTAATTTGAACTTTTTTCATGTTTAAAGATGTTGACGAAAAATCATTAGCATAGCATTATCATACAATGGTGATTGCACAATGACCTCTTAACAAACTGTATCACACCTATAATTGAAAAGAATATTTTAATGTCTGAAAATATCCATATGAGATGCGCCACAGCCATTGTCCCGAGCAAATTAAATTGCGTATGAAGTGCCGAAGAAATTATACGAAAAAGGGTATATGTATTCGCAAAGATGGATCGAATAGGTAACCACATTAAAGTTCTGAAATCGGTAGGTATTCGAATTAAATTTATAAATTACCATTTCTAACAAGAGGGGCACCATATCTCAACCAGTAGCAAAATTTTGAGAAGAAATGAAAAAATATCGGAATTAAGTAGGTAAGTGAATCCAAAAATATTCTCATCCAATTTCAAATGTTCACAGTTCATTTTTCGAATTTTAACAATTTTTTGAACATTTAAAATTACCTTAACCTCATGGCCCTGAAAAAGAGCAAAACATGAAAATTTCATTTAATACATACTTAGATGGTGAAAACTGAAATCCAGTTCATACCCCATCTTTGACCTCTCGAATTGATTGAAAGAAATTTTAAAACGTTCCAGGGACTCCCGAAAATTTTAGAATTGACTGCCTATTCAAACCAACAGCAAAATTTTGGGCAAAAACAAAAATATTTTGAAAGTACGTTCGTTTTTCAAAATTTTGTGAATTTTAAAAGTAAATGATGCAATAAAATTTCAATATGTCTGTTAGTATAAAGTCTAACAAAATGTTGGGTATTTGGGAGAAATGGTAAATGCATTTTAGATTTTTTAAGAAATCATCAATTTTGAAAAATAGACATTTTTTGAGAATTAAACGTCGATTGACAAATTGACTATTATTGGCAAATCAAGAATTTTTTTGAAAGTAGATATCATAAGTTTTTGAAAAATTGAATCTGATTTTCTTGAAAAAAAGTACCGAACGCGAGTCTTCGTTACCCGCTTTGCGGAGAAAATTTTACTCCGAAATGAGCAAATACACTCCGTGATCGAAGATACGTACAATTAATTTACCTTTGTGCGAATGAACTTAAATTTTTATCTCAAAACTTTTCCGAACTCCAAATTTTTTTCTAGAAATTTTTTCAAACCTCAAATTTTTTTGTCAAATTTTTCCTAATTTTTTTCTTAACGCGTTTTCAAGTCAGATTATTTTCAATAATTTTTTCCAACTTCCAATTTTTCCCAAAATTTTTCAAACTTTGAATTTTTCAAAAAATTTTCAAGTCTATTTACCTCAAATTTATTCAAACTAGTACATATTTTTTCAATTTTTTTTTAATTTCTGAATATTTAATATTTTGAACTTCGATTTCTTTCTCAGCAAGAAAAAGTTTGAGAAAACATTTTGGAGTTGGAAAAAAATTTCAGAATTTGAAAGAATGTTCGGGAAAAAAATTAGAAAGAAATTTGGACTTGAATAATTGCTTACCAAGGAAAATATTTCAATTTTTGAAAAATTTTTGAAACATGTAAGTAAGTAATTTGGAAAAATTGAGTTGAAAAATTTTGATAAAAAACTGAGTTAATAAATAATAATGTAGTGTTGAAAACGGCTGAGAGAAAATTCTGAGTTGGAGTTGATGAAAATTTTCGGAGGAAATTTTGGGTCGATGATAATTGTTGGAATAAATTTGGAGGAAAACTTTGGGTTGATAAAAATTGTTTCAAAAAAATTTGCGAATTGATAAACATTTTGAGAGAAAAATCTGGAGTCTACAAAAATTAAAATTTTGAGAGAAAAATTCGAAGTAAGTATGAAGAAATGTTTAGGAAAAAAAATGAAGTTTAAAAATGGGAAAAAATTGAAAAAGTTTAGAAAAATTTCATAAGAATTCAAAGTTTAAAAAAAATTGTAAGTTTGAAAAGATTTTGAAAAAATTTGAAGGTGAAAAATTATGAGCAAAAAATTAGTAGTTTCAAAAATGTTTTTCCAATTTAAAATTAAAAAAAAAATGGAAAAAAATTTAAGTTGAAAAAACATTTGGAAAAAAATAAAAATTTGAAGTTGAAAAAAATGTTGAGATAGTTTTATAGGTTGGTAAAATACGTGCAATTTCCACGGAGAGTATTTCCTTATTTCAGAGTAAAATTTTCTCCGCAATTGGGTGATGTATGATGTAGACTTGTAGACTCGTGTTAACAGTTACATTTTTCTTTTTCATCAATTCTTCATACATACATGTGATCCAGCTCAACGCAGCCAACTATAGCCTATATTGTTGAAAAATTGACTTTTTAAATTATTTTTTGAAAAAAGGGCCTTACTTTTTGAAAAATACCCGTTAAAAAAGATTGAAAAATTATCACCATCTTCTAAAAAAATAAATACTTAATCAATATTGGAAATTTTAAAACAAAAAATGATTAGATTTCTTGAAACATTTTCTTTCAAAATGTTTCAAAGATTTTATGAGTCAGATATTAATATGTCAATAGATATGTTAAAACTATACTTACTTAATCTAAAAAAAAAAAATACCCCTGCCTAAAAATCTGAAACATGTTAAAATACCACAAAATACAAAATAAAAAAGATTTATTGTAGAAAATGTTCAGTCAAAATAAGGCATAAATAATAATAAACAATACTTAATTTCAAAAAAAATATTCTAAAAAAGGAACAAAACTCAAGGCTACAACTTATCTTTACAATACTAAACAAAAAATATCGACAATGGAAAGTATTCACTCTCAAAAAAGACAACTTCATATAAAAATATTCAAAAAACGAAACAAAACTTAAGACTTGAACTTCTCCTCAAAAGCACGAATTTTTTCTTTGTCGCCATCGAACACCCAAGAAATAACTTCTTTTCGTTCAGAAATCAACGATTTGAGAAAAGCACTATCACCGACGTTGAATATTTCTCGAGACTTGTACTCCAGTAATTCTTCATCGTTTACCAAACGCCATTTCAAAAACTCTTGTAACGTGGAAATTACATTCTGAGGAAGCTCACAGGAAATACAAACCAGAGCTTCGATAACCCCACGAAAAATCCGATCGATGGGTATTGTTCGAATAAAGTCTGATACTTTATCTTCGCTACCAGTACACCAGACTACCAATTCTTTCATATAGGATTCATCGTACAATTTAGCTGGATACGCATTTTTAATTCCAAATTGCAATTCGGCCAATTGGCCCATAGCAACATCGGCAAAGTTAACGATCGTTTTCATGAACTGAGCTAATAATTTTTGTTTCACTTCACCACTTTCTTTATCGGATAAGCTTCGAGTAACCATATCTTTAAACCGAACTAGCTGCTCAAAATCTGGCATTTTTTGGTTAAACTTGGCGACAAACGATAGGAATAATTTTTTCTTTAATTTCGACGCAGATACAGGATTGGTATAAGCACTATCGATTAATTCCAGGAATTTGGACCACTTGTTTTCATCTTCAAAAGAAATATCCGTTTTGGACGCGTTAGATTCCAAAAGCTGGTTCTTGAAATTATTTCTGGCCACTTCCTCGGTGCAGTAGAATGCTAAAAATTCGTCCAATCCGGTAAAATTTCCTTTTCGAAATAATTCGTTGCAATGTTTCTTGATAACAGGCGATTCGATCACATGGCCCATGAACCAGTTATATTCTTGGGCCCTTGGTAAGCTCATTTTGATTATTTCTCCAACTTTGGGGAAATCCCAAAGCACTCGAACGATTAAATCGTATCCATGATTCAGGATCAAATTCCGTCTGTAATGTGGCGACGAATAAGACAACACAGCGAATAAAAATGGTAGTCCATCAGGATCGACGATGTTACTATTGTTACTTCTCTTCTTGAAAAAATATGACAGCAGAACGTTTTCTCCTTTACTTAGGAAAGACTTCTTCAAACAATCGTCAGCCGAATCCCAAAGTTTAATCAAAATAGGCGTACAATCTTTGGCTCGACATGATTCATTCACCTCATCCAGAACATGCAAAACCAAATTATAGAATCCATCTTCATCGATCGAGTGCTTAGTTTGATTCCAAATCTCAACCGCCAACTCTGGTTCGATGGAATATGTACAAAAATTCCGAATCACCTGAACTGGATCTGTGGATACAACATGACGTAGCTCATCTTCGTCCAATTTGGATAAAATAATTTTTTGGTACTTCATGGTAGGTTCCGTCGTTAGCAGTATTGGAACCAAAAAGACTCTTTCGTGTTTGCTGAGACGATCGAAGAAATATTGAACAGACCAACAATTATCAACTTCACGTTGCATGAGCATTAAATGCTCAATCGAACTATAACGTGCATCCATTTCCTCAAGAATCTTGTGAAACTCATTTTTCGAAATACAGAGCCAATAAAACCTCAAAGGAATTGACTGGAAGTCGAGGTTTTCATACAAATCAGGATCCAAACGATGGTTTTTAAGTTCGTCTTCTAGACAGTACATACTCAGGAGATCGAATTTACGAAATTTGTCCAATCCGGACACTTCGAGGTACATTTTACGAGCACTTTCTTTATAATCGATTCGGTTAATCGATTGCCAAACACAGCATTTGAAGTATGATCGATAAAAAGGAGTACCAATGTCCCAAACATACCCTTTATGGTATGATTCCCAAGCATAGACAGCTTTTTCGACCTTATACGAGGATGAACTGATGATTTTCTTAATTTCAGCGGGAAGTCCCGAATTGTCAAGATATTTTTCTTCGTAAATGTTTATCTTTGAAAAGGCGTCCAATAATTCGTCTTCAACTTCGGGCTGTGGATGATCGAAAAGAAATTCGGATATCAATGATACTGATAGTTTGAAAGAAGCCATTTCCTTTAATGTTGGAACCGTAATTTCATGCAGAAGACTTCGAATTTTTTGCATATTGATGGAGTTTTCGAGATCCATCTTGACTCTTGAGTACCTGAAATAGAGATTACAACGATGTTAGTCTGAGATATGAAGACTATGAGTATCTATATACACCGAGTATTGAAGTGAGATAATATATTATGTACCTGTTCTACGGATGGCAATCACCAAGAGTAAGTATCGATCAAAATAATTTAGATCAAAATGACAAGCGAATTCTTGATTTCTTATTACTGATAATAAACATGTCACCTGACCGGTCAACTGATATCGAGCACCCCTCCCCTTTGCCCCTCCCAACCTCATCAAATTAGTATTTTCGTTCACTTTGATTCATTTAAAGGCTGGATAAATCAAATCCGAACCAAATTCAATTTTCACTGTAAGTATCTGCTATCTGCTAATATCTGGTTTCAATTTTCATCGCTTTCATTTCAATCTCTCTTTCGGGGTTTCAAAAACTCAAAAAAATACGAAAATCAAAAACGGAAAAAACGGTATTCCTCAGCATTTTACCATTTTTAAAAACGGAAAAAACAAAAACTGATGACTGAATTATTTATGAATAATTAGTAAAATAATTAGGTATAGTAGATAATAAACAAAAACAAACCAAATTTTTTTCGTTTTTGATTTTTTTTCGGAATTTTGTTAGCAAAAAGTTGATCTGAATTTATTTTTGAATTTATACAGGCTTGTGGTGTGACGAGAGGGTATAAATTTTTAAAATGAAATATTTAGGGTAAGTACAAAAAGCTCAACATTTTTTAATTCCAACTCTCAAAAATCAAGGTAAATTTAATTTATGAGGCAAAATCTTTAAAAATTGGAGTTTTCGATCATAAAAAATCCTGAGGTTTTATAGAGAAAGAACTGAAAGAAGAAATATGAAAATGAAAAATGACCCTACCTATCTTTTTATTTTTCGTTTCATGGGATTATGACTGTTCATTTTATATTCCAGTTTATGAAGAAATTAATTTAAAAACACGTCATTTGGTCCATTTCTTGCTCTTTAGATAAATTTTTAGAAAATTTTTTGACTTTTCAATAGTTTTCATCGTTTACATTGATTACTACGTTTTACTACGTGCGTACCTATAAACGTTTTTCCTTTCAAAAAAAAATCAAAAACGAAAAAAAAAGTTTTTAAAAAACGAAAACCGAAAGCGTAAAACAAAACCAAAAACAGAAACGAAAACCAAAAAATTTTGAGTTTTTGAATTTTGCTCTTTTTTATTTAAAATAAAAAAATAATCTATTCGATTCGAGAATCAATAAATCAATTTAAACATTCGATAGGTACTCCGCATTCCAGTGTACAGGATGTTCCATGAATCGTCTGCCAAACGTACCTATTTTTTTTTAATAACCTGGTTACCTGGTACCACAAAAAAACTTGAGATGAACGTGTTGCCTACCTCGTAAATCGAAGGAGCAAATGCTACTTCTAGAAAAATCACGTCAAAAATTTTTTCAACCATGGGAGTGGATAGTACTTTGAAAACTGAACAAATTTTCACTGTATGACTTTTTCCCTAACTTTAAGATTGAAGAGGCTATAATAAATTGAAGCGTCCGTTTAAAAAACAACCATGGTCCATTTTAAAATTCTGACTTTCAACAGTTATTGTTAGAAAAATTTCACACCAAAAAAATTGGTACCTACTTTCAGTTCACACATTTGAGAATAAATGATCGGAGTACCTAATTTTTCTCCTTGCAGATTTCTTTTCACAGTAGCTCTCTGAAGTGAGAATTTCAAAATGGACGATGGTTGTTTTTGAAACGGACGCTTCAATTGTTCAAAAAAAAATCTAAAAAAATAAACAAATAAACTAATCAAGGGAATTGATGGTACATTGGTACGTTAAAAACTGAAAAAATTTTGTTCTGTAGACTTTTTGCCTGACATCAAAAATGAAGGGGCTACGGGTTACTCAAAATAAATGGGCTTCAAAAAATTTTCAAATTTTCTCAATTAATAACTGCCTATCCTTAGTCTCTTTATTTTTGAAGTTATGCAAAAAGTCTACAGAACAAAATTTCCTGAGTTTTCAGCGTACTATATTTTCTTCAACGGTTAATTTTTTAAAAAAATTTTTGAAAAAATTTTTTAAAGTACTATCTATTTCTATGATTGAAAAAAAATTTTGACGTGAGTTTTTTAGTAGCAGCATTTGCCTCTTCAATTTTCAAAATAGGCAACATATTCATCTCAAGTTTTTTTTAATGGTACCCGATTATATTGAAAAAATACGTTTGGCAGGCAATTCGTGGAACACTCTGTATGAACTGAGGAATCAATGAGATATAAAATCAATGCACCATCTAGTGAGATTTTCAGAAAATTCAAAAAAAGCATCTCCGAAGTTTTTCAATTTTTTTTCAAAAGGTAAGGAATGAATTTTCTAAGAAATTGTAGCAAGTATCGAATTTGGTAAGTATACCTAACATTTAATATTTTATTATTTTTCTCTGAAGAATGAAGAGTTGTGGTGGGGAGGGAGAGTGCAACTTTGAAAAAAAAATATACAGGGTGTTTCATAGTTGACCGCGCTCCTTCCAACCAGTGATTGGACAACTCACCCTGAACCCAAGTATGTATGTTTGCCTAACCTTTAAATTGCAGGGGCTGAGTTATGCTCTTTGAAATTTGACAATTTCCCTCTAAAAAGCAAGAATTATATTAGTTATTTTTTCGGTTTTAAACATTCTGATAAGAATTAAATTTTTCCTAAGCTGAGCTGGTTGAGCCAGAGTGAAAGTGAGGGCAAAATTGAAAAAAAAAAAATGGAAAAACATTTATACCTACTTTGTCGTGACCAGCAGAAAATCAGGATTCAGGAGTTGAGGCAAATCGTCCCCTGCCCTCCGTTCTCTTTTATAGCTGAGTCTATTCTAAGTTGGTGTTAAAATACATCTTGAATTACAAAGCTACGTATCATTTTTCAAAATTCGTGAATTCTTGAAAAAAAAAACTTATAAGTGGTGACTCTTGATCAAAAAAATTAGCCATTTTTTTGGAACCTCCTGCAACCATTTTTCATTCCGATTACCATCCTAACTGAAACAGGTACGTACCTACTACCGAGCTAGTAGCTACCAACACTGATTAAATATTCAAAAGAAAAAAATTGTTTTTCACGAGAAGATTAACTTTTAAACAATATCTCTCGTACGTAAAAAACCGCCGGTACGCCTTTGGATATTTAAACCTCTTAATTAACCAATAGCCATTCTTGCGGTTAAAGATACAAATTTAAGGTTCTTAAAGAATTATAATTTCGTCTATTACCCGAGCATTTAAAAAGCAATAGATACCTTGGTAAATTTATAGTCTATTATTATGCAACCAAACCGTGTACTCGAGTTACGAACCTTCTCCATAGCTTCCAGTAAGTAACTCGTTTAGTATAATGAGATATCTCACACGTATAATTTTTAATACGTTTGTGAGAAATTTCTCGAAACTAGATATTATTACGTCAAAATTTCTGTACTCGCTCGTCACAAAAGCTTACCTCTGTCTGTAGATACTTACTTCCACCGAGTGGCGTAAAAATCGTCATTTTGGAAACATTTAAATTGTATAGTCAACGAGCGAAATCACGCGATCATTTTACACTTCAAGGGAAGTGTTATTATGCTCGTTTTATTTCGTGTTATTAAATCATTAATAGTGGACTACGTTGGAAAAGAATTCGAATTATTTATTTTTTCGGTGGAGTATGTTTTTTTTTTATGTCATTCGTGTCAAAAAGAAAGTAAGTACAGGTTAATTATAATGTAACGTTTGGTCACAAAAAAAGAGAGCGAACAACTGAGCATGAAGTCATATTTAATCCATTTTATGACGCCAGCAGATCTATTTATGGCAGTTTGGCTCCAAAAAGGATCATAGGCGTGACTGGACCTTCTGAGTTAGATGTGCCAAAACTTTGGGGCCCTCCAATGAAATCAAAAAAAATATATCCATGTCCAAAACAAAAAATTATACCTATTAAAATAAAAATAATTACATGAATCAAAATCGGAGTTGAAATTTAAAGAATTTTTTCATTGAATGGATATTAGAACGAAATTAATGAAACGATTTGATCATAAATTTCCAAATCTTTTGACTTAGGTACTCATGTCGTCATTTTATTCATCAAAAATGTGCAGACGATTGGAAAAATTCAATTCGTTAATTTGTCGAGTCGACATAAATATTAGATAGGACTTTGGATTATACATATATAACAACTCTTTAACATTACCCACAATTACAAAAAATCGACAGTTTGCTTCGTGTCGCAAAAACAATGTTTCAAATTTTTTGATTAAGTAGGTAAGTACCTACTTCAAAATGTGTGAAAGTGCTAAAGTTCATGGACCATTTAATGGGCTTTTCTCCAGTGCTAGAAAATTCCGAAATTTTCTGGAGGCTCCAAAACGTCTTGAAACCGCTCTCAATCGATTCGGGGGGGGGTCAAAAATAGGGTATGCATAGGTGCCAAATTTCAGCTGTTTTCGTTGATTAGATCAAATTTTCATTTTTTTCAGGGCGATGAGACAATTTTGAAATTTCAAAAATTATCCCAAATTCGAGAAATGAACTTCGGCTTCAGAAATTTTTAATATTTCAACTTGAAGTAAAATTTTGAGCCCAAACAAAAATGAATCGAAAGTAAATAGGTCTAGGTACATCATAAAAGAACTTCACATGCAAAAATTCAGATGCTGAAAGTTCATTTCTCAAATTTTAACGAAGTTTTGAAATAAAAATTAAGCAAATAACTTTTCATCGAAAAAGGTAACTTGAGGATTTTTTCACAACATGACAAAAAATATCCTATTAGAAAATGTAAATTAGTGCATTCAGCGTTACCTATTTAAATTCTCACAGATTGTGTACTTGAGTTTGAATGATTTTTCCACAACTTGCGATAACTTTGCAAAAACTGGGAAATTACTTATTCAAAACTTCGCATAATTTTCCAAAAGTAGAGCGACTTTTTTTTCACAGCCTGAACGATTTTCAAAAAATTAAGGAATCCTCCCAAAACTTGGACAATTTTCTAAATAAGAAAGATTCTTTACAAAAATCAGAAAATTTTATAAAATTTCCATAATTTCATAAAAATTGCATGGTTTTATTGGTTTCCCAAAAAAAGGAACAATTTTTCTAGAAATTGGGCTGTAGGTGAGTTTATTCTCAACGAAATACCCATGTGAAAGAAAGGGCGAATAGATTCTCATTTTTCGGGGTACATATATACCATAGCCATAGGCAGAGATAGAGGGGGCATGGAAGGTTTGAGCCCCCCATGTTGAATTAGCCCCCCCCCCCCACAATCATTTTCGTGTATATGTTTCACACAAGAAAAATCGCAAACACCTAATCTTTAAGGGATAAACTATCAATATAATGACGAATTTCCTGTTTTTTTAAGTTACTGGAATCGTCTTTTTGACGAAGAAAATAATTAGGTGCTCTGCTTACATGTGAGCGATCGAAAATTGTGCACAATTATCAATTGTAGAAACAAATTATTCGTAGTTTAACTAATACGAGTTGAACACCATCAATGAAAACCAATGATTTAAGTACTTGAGAACCATAAATATTGGTCCAGGGCAACCAAATTTGGAGAAATTTTCTCTCACAAATTTTGGAAAACAATCCTGGAGATTTTCCGGGAAATCTTTTCAAAATTATTCGTGGATAGATCGCAGCATAAAACTAGATGGGGTATTTTATGGGTATTTTGTTTATCGTGTCGACCAATTTTCTTCAAAAAGTCTGTAAATTTTGTCGTACATTAGCAGATTTTCGAAAATGTGCCAATTTTCAACGAAATTTCCCAACTTTTTGAGGAAATTTCTCAACAGGTTGAAAAATTTTTCTGCAAATTTGCACAAAAAAGCACGAATTTTTATTATATATACTTAGGTAGCAAAAAAAATTAAATTTCGTAAAAAACTTCGAAAATCACAAAATTTTTGCAGCAAAGAAGCGAAAATTTTTCAAACAATAAACTATTAAAAACCGAATCATTTTCTTTCAGAAAATCAACAATTTTTCAGAGAATTTCGCCTCCATTTCAATACTGAAATTTAATTTTAAAAACTGAAGAAATTCAACTTTTGGATTCTTTTTTTTTCAAAAATTTTCGCCCTCGCTTCGCTCGGGCTCAGTGAATTTATACAATTCATTCTAAAAATGATGATATGAACCCTCTTTCCTTCTATTGATTCTTGTTATTGAAAAAAGGTCAAGTAAAAATATCGTAATAGTATAAGGGTACCTAGAAAAAGTTTTGGAGTTTGAAAAATTAATATTATTTTTTTCCTTTTTTAACTGGGGCTCAAGCCCCCTCCCCCCAAAAAAAAGTTACACTCCATCTCCGCTTATGGTATGTACGAATTGAACCCCACTTTTTCTCAATTTTTTTTTCAAATTCTAACTCCAATTTCTTTAAAATTATTTTCAACTGTGAATTTTTTTTTCAAATACTATCAACACCAGAACTTTTTTTAACCGAAAATTTTCTCAGATTTTTCCATGTTTATATGTACTTTTCTGAATTTTTCTCAAATAATAGTTTTCAGCATTGAAAATTTTCTTGAAAAAAGTATATTGCCACCAGGACACATTAGCGAATTTTACCAAAAAAAATTGTCCCTGGAGTAAAGAAATTGAAAAGTCTGGGAAAATTAGGGTATGCCAAGGCACACCCGGCATGTCACGCCTATGAAAAAAACACAACTTCAATTTCAATTTATCATTTCATTATAGTTATCTGATTAAAATTATGTAGATTAGATCTGAATTTGAATAGATACCTAGGTTTTTATAAAAATTTGTATTTTTTTGAACCAAAAAATTAAAAAAATTACATATAAAATAAAAAAATTGAAAAAAAATCACATGGGTCGAAAAATTTCCAATATTTGGCCCCCTTCCCTTCCCCTCCCCATCCCATGATCCGAAATCCTATTTCTCACAGGCACTTGAATTAAAATTTCCATACACTTTTTCAATTCGATAGATATGATTAAAATATGTCAAACTCGACGACAGACACAAAATAAGCACCTGTCGTCACTTGCTTATTGAACTCGACATCTGCAAATTCATTTCAAAAATAACATCGAAATCAATATTACAACAAAAAGTTTCGCATTTCCTCGACTAATTCGCAGCTGTTGAAATTTCGGCAGTAATTATCCAGTCTGAAATTTACAACGCTGGAAAAAATTCCGAACGCCAGCTAAGTAGTTATTTGCAAACCCGGAACGTTATTCAAGAGAAATGGAACTGTCTGCGTAGAATTAGTCGAAAGTGGAATGCAAATAGAAGCGAGAATACGCCAACTAAATGAAATAAGAATACGTAGGTGTCGAGGGAATAAGTCATTTTGGAAATATTTAAATTCGCTCGTAATTTGTAATTTCGTCTTAATGTGAAAATATCATTACAACGTTGGGCCATTATTATTAGCGAAATTCTACTCGCGACTCGAGCGAAAATAAAACATACATTAGACTTACTTATACATAAGTTACGTGAAATAGTTCATCTATCTGTTTTTTTCCGACTGAAAATCCGCCTTCGGCGATTAATTATTTTTGCAACACTTTTATACTCTCGAGAACTCGATAGAGATTAATTTTTTTCCTTTAACCGACAATTGTGACCGTTTTTGTTATTTCGCTTTGTCGAAATTGAAATTCTCGCAAAACAAAAAAAAATACTAGATCTAGGCGTTATTAAGAAGACTTTTTTAATATAAAAATCCTTTGTTACTTTTTTAACCATTATAATGTTCTTGAAGACATTACAAGAGCCTTTTAATCGCAACCACGACATCAAAGCGGTTCGGTAAATCTGAGCTTTTCATTTATTCGAGTGTCTGACGAGAGCGTTTTTCTAATATTATTTCATATTTTCAGAGAAAGTTTTTCTTACAGTTTGGATGAGTTTTCAACTATATGCAAGAAGGCGAACGTATCGATAGGTAGACTATGAGACTTTCGGTCGATATGGACGAAGCAGGAGGAAGGTGGTAACTATTTATTTTTCTTAGATAGTCGAATTATTCGGGTCGTTGTACCAAGCAAAATTCTCGTAAAACATTTTCGATGTTGACGAATTTTGCAGCAGTACTGATAATGAATTCGTTTTCTTAAATTTTCGGCCTGATTGACGTGGTGGAGTCTTTAGTCATTCCAAAAAAAAAACATGCAGCATGTGTCATTATGGAAGTAAAGCCTTCGATGGGGAAGTTATGCAGCACGTACTTCCCATTTTTCTTTCAAATATTTTTTTCGAAATAAAAAAGCAAAAAAGAGAAGATGAAAATTTTTTGACCTCAAAATTTTTCAAGGTCAAATTTTTGTACCATAATCTTCTTAAATTATGTATTTTATTTTTTCCAACTTGAATTTTTTTCAACAATTGAAGTTAATTTCAGTCTATTGCAGACCAGCGATTGACTGCATTTGATTGCAATAGACTGCAACACCTCCCCCTTAAGCATGGCAAGGAAATTTTTAGTGATGAGAAACTGAAACTGAAATTGAAAATTGAAAAAAACTGGAACTGAAACTGAAATGATGAAAACTGAAAACTGAAACTGAAACTGAAATGAATTTCAGTTAAGTTTCAGTTTTTTTAATTTCCTATTTTATTACACAGATCGATATGATTTCACCGAAAAATTTTACTTCACTTTAGGTACTTCAAAATTTTCTTCAAAATTTTCCCAACTAGAAATTTTTTTCATTGACAATTTTTATTCGTGAAATTTATTACTTATTAATTTTTTTCGTATCTTGATATTTTTTTCGAAATTTTTACCAAATCTTGATTTTTTGTTGACATTTTTCAACTCTTTAAAATTTTTTCTCATAATTTTTTTCAACTTCGAATTATTTTTCAAAGCTTCTCCTACTTTGCATGAATTTTCATTGTTTTCACTTCAATTAAAATTATTTTTCCAACTCAAGACGTTTCTCAATTTTTTTAACATTGAATTGATTGTTCTCATAAATTCTGAATTTCGTTTCCCACCCCCAAAAAAAAAAATCTTCAGTATAAATGAATGAATGAAATGAAATCGATTTTTTTGGGTGAGAAAGTAGGAAACGAAATTCAGAATTTATGAGAAAAATTGATTCAAAGTTGAGAAAAATTAAGAAAAGCCTTAGTTTGGAAAAATAATTTTGAATTCAAATGAAAAAAAAAAATGAGAATTCTCAGAAAAAATGCGAAATGAGAAAAGGGTTGAGAAAATAATTCGAAAATGTAAAAAATTAGGAGAAAAAATTTTAAGAATTGAAAAATGTCAACTCGAAAAAAAAATATACTTAAAGATACAAAAAAAATTAAGAATAAATTATCATAAAGAAAAAATATTTAAAAAAATTATTCGTAAAATGATTAGAAAAGTACAAAAATTTCGAATCACGAATCACAGGAATGATTCGAAGGAATCACGAATCCCGAATCATAAGTTACAGGATCTTAAAGCTTAAAATTTTTTAAATTCTGTGAAAAAATTGAATTTTTTTGTGCTTTGCCTACCAAAAAGTGACATTTCGGAGCAAACTAAGCGTCCTACGACAAAAATGATGAGATAGCCCAGGAGAAATGTACTTTGAAAAAAGAAAAATATGTTAATCGCGATTTTATTGCTGAAAAAACTTCTATATGATGTCCAGAGTCTGTGATGAATTCGCACCGCTTCCATCCCTATTGCTTTTGAGGAGGGTGGACCCCTTATGAGGGAGAAAATTGTTTTGCACCGATTCCGCTCAAATTCGCTTTTAGGGCTATGTAGGTGTGGAAGTACTCCCCAAAAAAAATTCAGCTCCCCCCGACCTCAGGGGGCTGAGCCAGCGCTTCCCAAAGTTGGACACTTTTGACCAAAATGCTAAAAAAAACGAGTTTTTCGAGTATAAAATCACCCTAAAATTTCAATTTTGAAAAATTTAATGTTTTCTGTATACTTACATTTTAAGATGACGAATCCGATTAGCCTTGGGGTGTTTAACCCCCCGTACGGCCCATTCGAAAGTATACAGATCGTGAAAAAACACGATCTAACTATGTACTTTCGAATGAGCCGTACGGAGAGTTAAACACTCCAAATGAAAAAGTTGATAGGCTAGTCGGATTCGCCATCTCAAAATGTATGCAGTAAACATGAAATTTTTCAAAATTGAAATTTCGGGGCGATTTTATACCCGAAAAATTCGCACTTTAGACCTATTTTTTTCCCAAGTTGAAATTTTTATGCCTAAAATTCCTAGAAAATGTTCAGAATTTCAATTTCAATTTTTATACTCCAAAAATTTTTACAGTTCACATCGTTCAAATTTTCTCGAATTGTTTTATTTTCATCTTTTCTAAGCTCAAAAATTCAAAATTATTGATTAATTTGGAAATTCGTCATGCTTAATCATAGCGCTTTCTCGAGATTGTTATTTTATTTTTACTATTCATATTTTTTCCAAATTTAATATTTTTCTAAAAAATTTTACCAGGTTAAAAAAAAATTGTAGTTTTAGATTATCGTGTCTTTCTGAAAATATTTTTAGTCAAGTTCACTTTTTCTCAAATTTTTTCTACTCCAAAATATCTCCAACTTGAAAAAACAATGAAAAAAATTCAAACCCATATTTTTCCCAACTGGAAAAGGCGTCAACGAAATTATTAGGTACCTAAATTGATTATTTAATTCAATTGTTAAATTTTGAATTTTCTCCAACATCTAGTCAAGTTGAAAAAAATTGTGAAAAAATTCAATTAGAAATAAAATTCAAAAATTTTTAGAAAAATATGATTATTTTAACGCAAAAATTTTTGGAAATGAAAAAATTTTAAACTTAAACATAAAAATTCTAGAGTTGAAATAATTTCGAATTTTTGAGAAACTTCATGTCAAAAGTGACGTATGGCACGTGTCATGTAACAAAACGATCCGTTACACGACTCACGTCATCTGTTGAAAATTTACAACAAACTTTTACTCATTCAATGCCACTTGCCACGTGTTATTTGGGAGAACAAGTCAGATATGTACATCGAAATGTACCAGTTTTTCAATTGGAATAAATAATTTCTGATAAAATTCCTACATTGTCGTAACAATTATCGACTCTCTTATATGATACGCTCAAACGAAGCCGATCTGGTATAAAAATTAATTACAATCTAATTCACAGCTCGTACCGAAAAAAAATACTGCTTAATTATTTCAACCTCCTGCAACAAAGAGAGAGAAGATAAAAGAGTATAAATAAAAAGGTGACGAACGAAACTTCAAAAGAAAATTTAAACGCGGTTGCACCATTCGAGTGTCATTTTTAAATACGTATTTCTATAATAATGTTAAATTTCCATATGTACCACGTACCTATTCTACAAAAGCGAGACGAAAATCAAACGGAACAGTAGGTTGCGTAATATAACTACACAAAGATACAAATAATTGTACACGTTTGTAATTAAAAAAAGGAAAAAAGAAAGAAATCTTTACGCGAGATTGATCGGGCATTTTTGAAATTACGAAATGAGAAATGAATATTTATTTTGGAGCGACGAAAATGAAAATATACGCTGCTTTACAATAATATTTTCACGGTGCAGATGAACATTTGCATTTAGTTTCGAGCAAAAGCAAACATTTACTCAGAATGAAAGAATATGCCGATGTCGGGAACAAAATCAACGTTCAGATTTCATCAGCACATCGTAAATTTAACGAGAGATGCAAAAAGTACGATATTTTTTATGCCTTTGCGATATCATTTTTTTACTTGTTCATTTGAAAATTTTATTCGAATATTTTTGTAGGTACGTTCAAGTCTCGATATTATTTTTCCATAATGATATTTTTCGGGCTGGAATTTTCGTTTCAAAAAAATAATAAAAAATGCTGAAAATTGATGAGAATAAATCGTAGGATGATGAAATTATAAAAATTTCTTTGTTTTTGTCTGCCTACCTGTAAAACTTTTCTTTAAAAAAGAAATATTGCTTCATTCGCCGAATACGTATATTTCCTATCCCAAAAGGGATTACATTGCGGATGATGAAAACTGACGGTAACAGATAGCGCAGAAAAATTATTCTGGCGGAAAACACCTACCAATGACGATTAAGTTTACCAGCTTTCTGAATGGTTATGACTTTTCTGACAGGTGGAACGGACCATGAAAACTAGAAAGAATTAAGTGAAATGAATTTTTATTAATGCGATTCTTATTCGACTGGATATTCCATTTAAAGGTACCGACTGGATATTTGTAGTATCTATGGATAGAATATTTCGTACGTAGAATTCAGCCAGGGAGAAATACGAGTACATTTATAGGTATGAAATGTAGCTTAAAAATTCTCAAAGGAAATGACTGAATCTCAGTTCGTAATATCGTATTGTTAATGTTAATTGCGATGTAAATTTTGTCTAACGAATTTATGACAAACATTTTGTTTAATTTTAGCCTAATGAGCACGAGAAAATTACACAAATTTATAAGGAAAGGTATTTTCTACCTAACCACTTATACATCTATTACCTGCTTATTTGTAGTTGATTCTGTTCTGTATGTAATTAGATAGGTCAATGTAAATAGGTAGGAAGGTTGATATCCTACAAATAGGTACCTACTATAAAAATTGTCAAAAATATCATAAAATACTGCATGTAAAAAATCTTTCAATTTAAATATTATGCATAGATAGGTATCTACTTAATAAGTAGGTAGAGCAATTTTTTTAAAGCGTCAAAACATCATTAAAAGCATTTTAAATAATGCATTATTTGGCCCATACATATGCTAAGAAATTTTTAAAAAAATACAGGGTGTTTCAAAATTGACCGCGCTTCTTCCAACCAGTGAGTGGGCCACTCATTCTGAGTAGAAGTATGTATGTTTGCCTAACCTTCGAACTGCAGGGGCTGAGTTATGCTCTTGAAAAAATTGATAGGGAGGTGGGGTTTGCAGCATTGAATTAACCAAGTAATAACACTACACAACATAGGAATGATATACCTCAATTTTTCAAATAAAAATTTTTAATGAAAAATGTTTTGAATTTTTTTTGGCAAAGAATTTTTTGAATGAAGAACTTGAAGATATTATTTTGATTTTATGTACCTAGTGCAATACTTGGTTAATTGAATGCTGCAAACCCCACCTCCCTATCTCATCAGTCGCAAAGATAGAAATTTTTGAAATTTGAAAAATTAAAAAAGTGAAGTTTTTCTTGTATTTTTCACAAAATTAAACGCTCATAACTTTTGATTCAAGCAAGATAGAGGAGTGGGGTTTGCTCCATTGGAAATATCGAAGTTTTTTCTTCTAGAAACATTAATAATAATTTACTCAATAAAGGACAACTTTTTTAGTTATTTACAAAAATAGAAGAAATCGTCAACTTTTTTACACGTTTTTTTCGAATATTTGATGCGGTACATCCACCCCAGTTCACCTGCAAAAATTATCAACCGCATAGAAAAATTCTAGACAAAGTGGGCTATCCGTTGTCGCAAAGCGCGACATTCTACCTACCTTGGTTGTCGAGTAACGCTCGGTAGAAAGTGCGAAACGAAATTTAAAAAAAAAATATTTTCAAAGAGCATAACTCAGCCCCTGCAGTTCGAAGGTTAGGCAAACATACATACTTCTACTCAGAATGAGTGGCCCACTCACTGGTTGGAAGGAGCGCGGTCAACTTTGAAACACCCTGTATATGAGTTTTTGAAGTAGTTCGACTTTGATATCAAAATGTAAGGTTTCCTTTTCCCATTAACAAATAAAATTTATCCAAAATTAATCAAGTTCAAGAAAACTCTGAAATTCCGAGAAAATTTGAGAAACTCCCATTTTTTTGAAAACCAAAAGAAATTAGGTACCTACCTACATCAGAAAGAACATTAAAACTGAGATTTTTTTCTTTTTAAAAAAATGATAATCTTGAGTGACGTTGTAAATTGTATTTTCTTCTACATTTGAAAAAATTGCATTTTTAATAAAAATAAAAACTGGTCCAAGTTGAAAATTATTTCGAAAGTGAAAACTTTTTTCGGAAAATTTTTGTTTTTGAAATGGGAAAAGATGAAAATCTGAAAAAGTTTCATTTCAATTGGATATTTTCGATTTTTTACCCCTCCAATACTAATTCAACTTCGATTCTTTCCTGATTTTATTTCCTGAATTAAATTAGGTAGTGATCGCCATAAAAATATTATGAATCTATGTACCTTACACTCAATAATTATGCAACCTATATTGCAATATAGATACCAAGAAAAGAAATTCGTTTTGTTTTTTGTCCCTTATTCTCCTTTCTGCCAAAATGCCAACCTACACAAACACCAATCACCAATGTAATAGTTCAAAATAATTTTTTATAACCAATATCTTAAAAATAAGAAAAAACAAGTTTCAAGAAACGAAGAAACGTAATAAAATTGATATCTAATTTTGAAAATTTTGAGAATCATAATCACTGGATGTGCATTTTGGTATCTTTCCCCGAACAATTGATCAATTTTTGGACTACTTAGGTACCTAACTACCTATTCCTATTTGAAACAGCTTTCGATTTGTACCCGAGGCCACTACTAAAAAAATTTCAAAATAAAAATCTTAGATTGAAATGCTGGGAATAATTTTGTTTTATACAACTGCGAACAGATTTCTCCCCCTCTTGGGTATCAGAATTGGGAAAATGAATAAATAAATGAAAATATGGGTTAGAATGAAGTGAGCTCTCAAAATCAGGAACAAAACGCAATCGGTTCAAAAAATTTAAAATTTTCGATCGAAATTAATTTTTTTCTGTTTTTTTTCTATTCAAACGAAAATTCTCCCAAAGGTCTTTACTTTCGAAAAGTTTTCAACTCGTATGTAAAATGTAATTTTGCTATCATTGAGAAGCCAACTTTCCCCTCCCCCCGCGTTTGAGCTGGTCTTGCTTCAAAAAAACCACTTTCGAAAAAAAAATGCCTTAAAAATATCTTTCTGGTTTTTGATTTCGTGTAGGTATTAAGAATTTAAATTTTCCAACGATTTTCTAAAAGTTTCGTTTCAAAAATGCCCCAGACATAGGCGCACCCAGAAATTGTGTAAGGGAGGGGTTCAGATTTTGAGAAAAAATGGTGGGGGTCAAAATTCAATGAAAAAATGAAGTAACCTGTTATTTTAGTGGGGCTGGAGTTGTTGGGCAATTTTCAGTAGGTAAGCAAATATATATAGGTATCTACAGATTTGAGCGGAAAAAAAATGACGAGATTTAATTTTTTTTAGTCAAAATTACTTACTGGTTTTTTCTGATAAATGGGACATTGACTGAGAAATTAGTCATTTTTGACCGAAAAATCACTAATTTTCAATGAAAATTATTTTTCTGATTAAAAAAGACAGAATTTTTGCAAATTCAACTGATTCAAATTTAAAGAGTGGCATGTTTATTTAAGAAATTATAGTTATCTACTAAAAGGCGATTTAAAAAAAAAATCGTACTCTTCTTTGACATTTTTATGATAAAAAAATCTCTTTTCCGAGCTTAAAGGGGGGGAGGGCCTCGAGACCCTAACACCCTCCCCCCGGATGCCCTCTGGCCCCAGATTATAGTCAATTTAAATAAGACTCGCATACTGAATTTGAAAAAAAGCAGTGCGTTTACTTCGAAAAAATGAACCACAAATTTCTATGTAGTTTCAACATATAAATTTGCTTCAAGGCTGGAAGTCAGTTCGAAAATTTCAAGTTGAAATTTTTTTTAATTCAAATAAAAACAGTGATGATAAACTACCAGTTGATGAAATTTGGACTAAGTACTTTTTGGAATAGTGACAATTTTTTTCGAATATTTATGGCGAAATCTCAGGCCTGAACATAATGTAGTGATATTATTCTTTTCTTTTTGATCATTCAGCAAAAATTCTAAATTGAAACGAAAAAAAACTGAAATTTGGTATATACCCTAATTTTGACCTTCCGAATCGATTGGAAGAGGTTTCGGGACGTTTCGGAGCCTCCAGAAGATTTTGATATTTTTTAACACTTTAGAAAAGCCCATAAAAATGGCCCATCTTCAGTTTTCGGCTATATGACGTCCTAAACTGATGAAAAATTACCTAGACTACTCGATGACGTCACTAACTCATTTTTTGTTTTTTTGGACTAAGCACTTTTTGGAATTGAGGTCTTCAGATGAATTATTTGTACATGTAAGAATTGTGTACTTTTAATTTAAAACTGAAAAAAAAAAAATGGAAAAAGGGCTAGAATATTTTTATTTAGAACTTCAAGAAAATTCGAAGGCGTCTATAAAGACCAATTTTGGGTTCAAGGCCAATTCGAGCTGGAAATGTCCTAATATTATCACATGTTAGCCTGGATATAGAAACAACCTTTAGGGATCAAAAATTGATTTTTGGGTGGAGATTCCGCCTTGATTCTATTCCTTCTGAAAGACCCAAAATCAGTGTCAACTCAAAAACTAATTTTCTACCCGTAAGGGTAGTTTCTCTATTGAACTTAATCAAATTGTACTTTTCGAGGGTTCATTTCATATAATAATTCCTTCATCCAATATCCTGACTTCCTACTACTTGTATTTTCAAAAATTCTCGTTAAATTTTAGTAGGTACTTGCTTGGGATTCGTATCTTCAGAAATAATTTTTTTTACGAAACAAACGAAGAATTATTATTCATAGCCTCGGTCACTTTTTTACTTCCAAAAAGTAACTTTTTCACTTCCAAAAGTCACTTTTAAGTCACTTTTTCACTTGCAAAAAGCCACTAAAGTCACTTTTTGAACATTTTAGTTGAGATGCCTGCTTAGTGGTAACTTCTAAACAGTGGCGTACCGAAGGCATTTTCCAGGGGGGGGGGGAGAAGAGGTGAAAATCCCAACTCAAATTCTCAAAATTCCCAACTACATATAGCCGATGTCAGAATTCGGGGGGGGGGGGGGTGTAAAATTCAAATTTGCGAACCAGTCCAATTTTTTTCAAACTTTCCCGACTGATTTCTTAAAATTTACATGTAGGTACTGATTTTTCCCCAAGTCGCGAAGTTTTTTGATTTTTTTTACTCGTTTTCGTCATTTTTGCGAACTTTTGAAGTTTTTACAACCCATTACTATAAGACCCTTTTTGAGATAAGAAATCTGAATAAATTTTTCATTGGTTAGGTGCTCCAAACAAATTTTTTTTAAACCTACAAGCAATGTCATTGTAGTTGAAAAAACATACGAAATAGTTTATTTGCCTTCAGCGAAGAAAGGGTGGAGTTTTGAAGAAAAATTATAATTTTACATCAATAAAATTTTGTAATTTCAATGTAAAGAATAGGGAGATGGATTTGGCCCGAGCGAAGCGAGGGCGAAAATTTTAGAAAACCTCAAATTGAATGTGCAATAAAATAATGTTTTGGAAAAATAAACTTTAATCAAAAATCGACTGCTTCTACTTTGAAATGATTAGAGCAGAAATATATCATGGCCGAGCGTAGCGAGGCCGAAGCTTTTGAAAAATTGGATTTTCAAATATCAAAAATAAGTTTTAAGGAGAATAAGAACAATGAAATTAATTAGAATAATTTTGAAGAAAAAAGCGAAAAAATCTCTTTTAAATTACAAGTACTTACAACTATAAAAATTTTTTGGTTGACGAGTGAAAATTTTCAAATTGCAAGGTAATTAATAAATTTTTTTCCAAAAAAGCATTTATTACAACGGTTTAATAATTATTCGCTGGGAAAATGATAAATTTTCAGTTGGAAAAGGTTGGGAAAATGACTAATTTTCCCAACTAAAAAGTAAAAATTTTGTTGATTTCCGACTGTTAAAATAGGTAACCATTTTATTTATTCATTTTTCATTAAAAAAATAAATATTAATCGTCCCAACTGACATTTTTACTCGTCACTTGGGAGAATGACCAATTTTGAGTTGGAAAAATAACCATTTTTGAGTTGGGAAATTTACCATTTTCGGGTTGGGAAAATTACCATTTTCGAGTTGGGAAAATTACCATTTTCGAGTTGGGAAAATTACCATTTTCGAGTTGGGAAAATTACCAATTTTGAGTTGGAACAAGTGAAAATTTTGTTGATTTCCAACTTTTGAAATAACTATTTTATTTATTATTTTTCATCAAAAAAATTAATCCCAACTGTCCAATTTTCCCAACTGATGTGTTGAAATGTTCAATTTTCCCAACTCACAAGTAAAAAATTTCCTCAGGGGGGGGGGGGGAAGCTCCCCCCCCCCCCCCCTATCGGTACGTCACTGCTTCTAAAGGTTAGTCGCCTTCCACAATTTTTCGCTGTAACACTTTTGACAGCAAAAAATTGCTTCATTTCTCTTTTTTTCTCAATTGCCTCAACTAATGTTCAACTTAACTCGAGAATATCTCAAAAACTACGCCTTCCAGAAAAATCTGAATGCACTTATCCGATAGGAAATTTAATTTTCTATAACTTTTGTCATAGTCATTATGGTCGTAGAACGCTTAGATTTCTCAGAAATCTCACTTTTCGGTGAGCAAGGCGAAAAAAATGCGATTTTTTCACATAATTTAGGAAAGTTTTAACCGTAACTTTTTTCTAAAAGAGATAGAGGTCTGCGGTTTGAGGTATTCGATTCAGCGTAAAATTTTCTATAAGATTGGATCAAAAAAAATTCTCAAATTTGTGTGTATTGTTTTTGAAAAATCACATTTTGCCCCCCCCCATCCTCCCAAGCAAACTTTGGAAGCCACGAATGAGCATATTGGTGTATTTTGATGTCTAGAATCAGAATTTGGCCATGAGAACTGAAACACAGAACTTTTTTTTTTTGTTGACTTCTGATCATCCTGTCTGTAAATTTTTTTCATCTAACACGACCAAATAAAAATCTCAAAAAATTTCAAAAATGATAAAAAAATCTCAAAAATTCCCTTCTCCCCTCCTCCCTCAATCCACAATTCTCCATTGCTCTTCTCAATACTCCCAAATAAACCTTATAGAAATCCCGAATAATTCCATCCACAATTATATGAACGTATCGAGGCAGGTACCCCTTAAGAAAATATTCCATAACTTGCTAACTAATTCTATTCATGAAATCGTAAATGATGCATTCACGTTCAATTCTCAAGTTTAATTAAATTTCGGAAATATGCAAAACTTTCGAGTTAGACATGCGGTAGCATTATCGATCCTTCACAAACATCGTCACTTTTACCGCCGATTTAATATAACCACATCTACACCAACCCTAATCACAATTCATTCTTAGCCTACCGTTCGTGAAAATGCCATATTAAAATAAGCAACGAAACACCAAGCCGCAATCACGTAGGTATAGTTACCCCACTTGTCGAAAACTTTTCGCTGTAAAAATCGCGATAACGTCGTTTTCTCAGAAGCATTTATCATTAGCTCGTTGGCGATTTTTATTCATATTCACACACACAGAACCGCAAATTAACCGACTTAATTCTGCAATGTGTCAACTAGTTCCTCGACTACTTTCGCGTAGGTAAATTCTTATCAACCGAGATTCAATCCGCAAGTCCCAGTCACCTCGCAGGTATTTTTTCTACACCTAGAAAACACACGGTCGTTTGCATTTCCCGAATATTTACCATTTAAAGAAAACACCCAAACACCTGCGAATTTACCTACTTTCTTTGACGGCACATTTGCTAATCAATTTTACGAGTTTACAATCAGCCGAACAAACCCCATTAACCTTTTCCTTCCTTGGTAGATATTTTTTCACATGCGGCATCTTTCATGGGTACATTGTGTTTGTCGACTTGGTCATAATCCGACTCTTGGCCACGAGTGGTCGTCGACTTTGTTAATTTTTACGACGATTATTGATTAAAATTCGTCATTTATTTCGGACTCGTCATGCGACGTCAGTCGGAGCCGTCGCCGTAATAGAATATTCAATTTTCTCGCCTCCGTCGACGTTATTTCCTCCCTGCTTGTACGCGGATTATAAATTAATACAATTTTTACGCTTATTAATCAGACCAAACAACCGAAAGGGATTAAATTTTGGAATTTCGGGGCCAAAGCGCAAGCGCCAACACACCCTTAAGTTTATATTTCGAGATCGTAAACGTACTTCAAATCCCATGTGACTGTAGTAAACTTTCAGTGCTTATTTTTATCGCGGTACGAACGTGCGTTCGGAGGTTCTGCATCGGTTGCGGAATTTTTTTCGTAAAATTATCGTTAAAATTTTATCATTTCGCATTCGAGTAAAGTAATCGTCGAATTGGTAATTTTCTTTGATTTCGAATTGTTAAAATATTTCACCAGATTTCTGGCAACTGATTAGATACTATTTAGGTGAAATAAAAATTATTATTTATTTTAACAGTAGAAATTTCACTTTCGTGGAACACGTTTTTTTTAAATCATTTTTTGCACAAAATTATTTAAAATATTCGCCGCAAAGTTGAAGAAAAAATTATCCAGCATTGTAAACAAGGTCGTTGAATTTTCGTCGGTCTATTAATGATGTCATGACAAAAACCTGAATTATAAATCAGCCGGTCTCGATTCAACGTTTATCAATTCTTCGATACCTAATTTAATAAATTATTCAAATTGTACACATACTTTCCATAGGCTTAAAACTGGCTTCCGCGAATCAAGCCGGTGTTTTGACTTTTCAAGTTAGCGTCACGCAATTTTTGCTTTCGTTGAGTCGAAAATTAACATTTCGAAGATATGAAAAATTATCATCGGGTGCAGCTCATTCGGTAAGTAGCTTGAAAAATGTTGAATAATGATTGGTAGAAATTTTCTAGATTTTTAAATGATTTTTTAGAGGATGGAATCGTTTTGTATTTTGTGAATTTTTTTACGAGATTCAAAGAATCGACGATATTAAATGCAGAGGTTTACAATATTTTGTCGTGTTTTTCCACAATTTTGAAGTATTATTTAATATTTTATTATTTTTTTCAAAAATTTCCAATGTTTTCCTCAAAAAATTGTCTCATTTTCAGATTTCACATTTCTATGCATTTCTATGGATTTTTAATATTTTTTTCGTAGGGTAATTAAATACGAGTATTATGATCAAGTCATTTTAACAATGAGAATGAAACATATTTCAGATTCAGATTATTCAACCTTTAATTATTGTTCTGATTACTTAGGTACTCCCTCTTTTTCCCAAAAATATCTGTGCTGATCAATGCATTACGTACCTTGATTGACAACACAGGTCGAGATTTTTAAGTGTTTGAAATGCTGTTTGAAGTTTAATGGAAGATCACGAAAAAAGTAGTGAAACAATTCCACCTCCATAGAATTTTTCACAATTTGAATTTTTTGTTGAACATTTTTTTTTACTTTTTTTAATAATTTTGGACACTTGAAGTCAATTTTCTGAGCAAAGGAAGGGTTCAACGAAAAAAATAAATAGAACATAAATTACAGAGGGTAAAATTTCCACTCTATACAGTTCAATTAGTTTTTTCTCAGAAGGCCTAAATTTCAGGATATTTTAATTGAAAGTTCAAAGTTGAACTTATTTTTTTATATTGAAGATAGGTATCACAAAAATTAAAACTTCTCAAAAAAAACCTGATAATTGGATTCAACAGAAAGGAAATTTTATGCTCTACAATTCATGTTTTATTCAGGTTTTTTTGGGGGGGGGAGGAGCTTTGATTTTACCAGAAAATCATTTTTTTAAAATAATGAATCACATTTTCACCATTTTTCATTTGTAACAGTGGAAATATCAAAGGCCGGAAAATCCACAATTTTTTCCTCTGTAATTAATTACGATTGGTGATTCTGACCTAATTTTTAGTGCTAAGTTCGAATATGATTTCAGTTTTACTCTATTAAAAATCAGAATTTTTTATAGGAATTTTTTGTTACTTAAACATTTTTTTTACACTTTTTGATGTAACTTCTGATCCTTAGAGTCAATTTTCTGAGAAAAGAAAGGGTTCAGCGAAAAAAATAAATTTTCTTTCTGTAAAGTTGAATCAATTTTTTCTGAAAAGGCTTAGTTTTCGAGATATTTCCAATACAAAAAAAAGTTGAATTCTCAACTTTTAACGAGAATATCTGGAAAGCGAAGCCTTTTAAGAAAAAACTAATTGGACTCAGTCGAAATAAAATTTTATGCCTTACAATTTATGTTCTATTAATTTTGTTCGTTGAGCCCTTCCTTTACTCGAAAAATTGACTTCAAGGGTTAAAAGTTATCAAAAAGTGCAAAAAAAGTTCAAAAAATTCAAATTGTGAAAAATCCTTGAGTGATGGTATTTTTTTCACTATTTTTCTCGTGACCAGCCCAAAAAATACCTACTATAAAAGTCGCCCATTAAACTTCAAATAGCATTTTTTAAGTCATGCATAGAAACATTTTTTCTGACAAGATGACCATTTGAGATGCCCACTTCCGATTGGAAGGATACCTACTTCAGTATATGGAAAGAGCATGTCCAAAACCCTCGTAGCCAAAACTTCAACTGCTTAAATTAATATCTCGTTTTTTGGGAATTTTTGCACATTTTAAAATCAGTTTTTTCTTTTCCAGCAAAAATGTAAATTTTAGAAAAAAATAGTTTTTCAATGAAATTTGATGATTTTTAGATCCCCTAACAAATATTGACCTCCTGAATCAAAATTTGACAATTTCCAGCAATTTTGAAGCCTCCAATGAAATTTTGACTACCTCCAGTTTCCTCAAATTTCTCCACAAGACAAGGCGATCAAATTAACTTGGACAGCTAAAATTCGAGTTCCCATTTCTCTTCAACTAGTTTAATGTGAAAATTAATCTTTAACTTGATTTACAAACAGACATCTTCAGTATGTATTTTTAATCATTGATTTATTAAATTGAGAAAATTCGAAATAATTGACTGGAGGCTGCAGAATGGCTGAAAATGGTTGAATTTAGTTTTGAGGAGTCGACATTGAGCGAATAAAGTTCATTGTTGATGATGGTGTTCACTGACAGGGTGATTCGATGGTTTTTCAGTAATTTCGAATTTTTTCCACCTTACATCACTGGTCAAAAACACATACTTGACTGAAAATTGAACCCAAGGAGAAGTTTTTCGTCCTCTATTTTTAGCTGCCTAAGCTAGTTTGGATGCTTGCTGGAGAAATTCAAAAATACTGGAGAGAAAGGAAATTTTGCTGGAGGCTCAAAAATAATTGGAAAGAGTCAAATTTAAGTTCAGGTAGTCGATATTTGGTAAAAACACAAAAAAATAAACGTGTTTTTTTCAAAAATATCGCATTTTAGCTGAAACATATTTTTTAAATTTTCAAAATTTCTCCAAAAATCGAGATATCAACTCGGACAGCTGAAATTTTGGCGACGCGACGGTTATTTTAGAACATAATCAGAAGCAGACACTTTAAATTTAAAGAAGTGGATTTGAAATTGATGGGAGGGGGTAGAGGTAAAAATTAGACATTTCTATTCAAACTGCCATTTTCTTGAAGTTAACTAATTTTCTGAAAAAAAATCATTATTTTCAAAAATTGATTTTTTTTTGGAAAGTTGAACCAATTTCCTTTTACCCCACTCCAATGTTATTCTTCATTGCATTTTCGTTCAAAAAAATCATGAAAAATTTCAATATCGGTAACAAACGTTACAACTCACTACTTTTTTTTGTCCAATAGCCAAAAACGAATGCTTAAAAATATGCATATGCACAAAGCTGAGAAATCAAGCGAATAAAAAACGATAAGTTAGTTTAAATTCTACGCATTTTTCTGAGCGTGAAAAAAACACACCGAAGTGGCAAGGAAATTTTCACCATATGAAATAAGCAGTTGACCCTCTCTAACAAGATTTTTTCGTCTCATCTTTTTTTTCCATTTCAATAACATCATATCTCGTTAAATCGTGAAAAAAAATGGTGACGATATATCTGCACATACGCTGGTAGTATTCCCTTTTTACCTCTAACTCATACTCGTTGAAATTTCCTATTGTCTGCTGTATTGATTCTTTGGTTTTTAAAATTCGCTACCAACCTACGTATTTTTGGTTCGTTTTAATGTCGTATTTTTTTAACACTATCAATAAAAACTATATACTAGAGTATAACGAGCACCGTAAAACGAATTCTCTCAACTTTGTAACCTTCCAGGTTAGATATAGAAGTTTATGGGGGTGCTGGGAAGTTTGCATTTTATGGATATCTCCGAAGTAATATCTTGAAATGAACGAGATATGTGTGTGACAGTTCTAAAATTGTTTTTATGAGGTACCTAGTACCTACTACCTACCTATGTATATGTTTAAAGTTACCGGGTATATGTAGTTTTTATCTCGGGCTATGGTATTTTCAAAATTTTATACGATACGATATTTCGAGTTTTAACGTTTTACATAACTTTGTATATAATAATGTGCTGAGTGAAAATTTAATGATGTGTGAACGGAGATTACTTTCTCGGTGATTTTTTAGGAATTTCTATCAATATTTAATCATGATTGGAGTGCTGAGACTGGAGAAAATGATTATGTTGAGGGATGGAAGTTTTTCAAGCTCATAAAATTTGACTTCATCGAGCATGTCTCATCTAGATAGTTTTTTATCCCCTCTTTACCCCTTGAAACATCGCATAAAAACAACTTATTCAAAAAAAATTCAAGTTTTCAAAAATAGGTAAATTTTTCTATAAAATGTAGTTTTTTTAAAATTGATAGGTAATTTCTTAGAAAACTGGATAACAATTTTAAAAAATTGTCAATTTTCCAATTTTGGATTGTAAGTAAATTCCAATTTTTTCAGGCACGACATGACGGATGCGTATAATATCAGAGGAAAAAATTTATCCGGACCTAACAGATCCGCCAAAAGGGAGGATTACAAAATTACAAATTCAAATTGCCCTTTTTTAGTGGGTTGCCTAAGGTTCCCAGCTAGTGACACTGTCCAAAATTGACAAAAAACTTATTTTTCGAAAATGACCCCCTTTGAGGTTCTTTAGCCCGCCCCCCATTTGGGCTGAGCTCAATTTTATTTTGATTTGTCTTTCACTCAATGTAAACTAGGTACCTCATTTATTTTCGTTAAAATCCAGAAATTTTTTCTCTTTTCTCGTTCCATCCTATTCTGTGGCGTGGCGAAGTATTTTTTTCTGCCGGGGGGGGGGGGGGTGAAACGTTTACGATTTTATCAACTTTAGAAAATAAATAAATTTGAAGTAAAATTTTGGTTTCATAAAATCAGTGGTGTTGCGAAAGTTTTTGAAAACTTTAAATTTGGAAGGTATACCTACCAAATTTCAGAGTTGGATTGTGATTTCTGAAAGGGAACGTTTTCTCCCAATTTATTTTTTTGGTCAAATTTTCCAACTTTTTTCATTTAAGACGAATTTGTCAACTCTTCTTACAGCATTGTGTCGGGGGGGGGGGGGGTCGCTAAGCCTCTGATCCTATTAAATATTGGCTGAGTAGTTTTAGAAGGTTTGATGGGTGATATTAATAGTTTTTTTCGCGCTGATCACGAAAAAAGCAGTGAAAAAATTCCATCACCCAAGGATTTTTTACAATTTGAATATTTCGTTTAACGGGTTTTCTACTTTTTTTGATAACTTTTTAGTTTTGACTTTTTAAATCGATTTTCTGAGAAAAGGAAGGGTTCCACGAAAAAAATTAATGAAACATAACTTGTAAAGCGTCAAATTTCCTATCTGTGGTGTCTGATTAGTTTTCTCTTAAGAGGCTTAGCTTTCGAGATATTTCAGCTCAAAGTTCGAAGTTCAACTTTTTTTAAAATTGAAAATATCTCAAAAACTAAGCCTCCTAAGGAAAAACTAATCGAACTTCACATTTTCACAAGTAGGAAATTTGACACTCTACAATTTATGTTATATTAGTTTTTTTCGTAGAACCCTTTCTTTCTCCAGAAAATCGACTTTAAGGGTCAAAAGTTACATAGAAAAATGTAAAACAAATTTTCAACAAAAAATCGTCCAATTATAAAAAATCCTGACGTAATCGAGAAAAACTATAATTTTCAATGTTGTAAAATTAAAATTGTAAGTTTTTTGTGAAGCTTTTAATTAAAAATAAAATTAGGGAATATACGTTCATTTTATGAAGAAAAAATTGTTTTTGCAAAAAAAAACCTGGAGTGATGGGGAAATTTTAAAATCAGCGCTACATTTTAGACTGATAACAGTACTTAAAATAAGAAAAAGAAAATACTGTTTTAAATTTAATGGATAATTATTATAATTTTAATTCTGTATTATTTTTCACGCTGATCACGGGAAAAATATTGAAAATTTCCAGGAGTCAAGATTTTTCGTTGAAAATTTGTTTTACACTTTTTGATGTAATTTTTGACCCTTAAAGTCGATTTCCTGGGGAAAGAAAGGGTCCTACGAAAAAAATGAATAGAGCATAAATTGTAGAACGTCAAATTTCCTACCAGTGAAATCCGATTAGTTTTTCCTTAAGAGACTTACTTTTTGATATATTTTCAATTTTAAAAAAATCTAACTTTGAACTTTGAGCTAAAATATCTTGAAAGTTGAGCCTCTCAAGAAAAAACTAATCGAACTTTACAGATAGGAAATTTGACGTTCTACAATTTATGTACTATTCATTTTTTTTTTTCGTATAACAAGTCAAATTGTAAAAAACCCTTGGGTGATTGAATTTTTTCACTATTTTTTTTCGTGATCAGCGCGAAAAATATTATGAAAATGTCCCATCAAACCTCAAACATAGCATTTTCCATGTCGACCTGTGTAATTGATATCGAATACGCATGTTTCAATATTTTAAAACTTCAAATTTTACCGACTTGAGTCGGCAAAATAATGATCTCAGTCGAAAAATTCAAAAATCTCAATATTTGTGATAAGTTGCAAATTTCCGAATGAAACCAGAATTTTCCAACTAAATTATAATTTTCAAACATTGGGGGAGGGGGGACTTACCCTCCTGCCCCCTTTCGGTCCGGCCCTGAAAATTCCACCTCACAATTTCGTTTTTTAGCTATTTTTCATTAGCAAAAATGACACTGCAAAAAACAGTCGAAAAAATTTTAAAATATTTTTTCTCCGTGAATTGAAGCATTTTTTTATCGCGAATAATTTACGATTTGAGTGATTTTGATCAAATTAACCGATTTTTGGCGATTTCAAGTGTTACCATGTTGTTAAGCTCGAAAAATACTTTCCAGGGATACCCATCTCGATATTGCATATTTTGCATATTTCGAGATTTTAAATGCATATTTTTGCATATTTTGAAGTTGAACGCCAAAAATGCATATTACATGGCCATATTTAAACATTTAAATATCATTTTCTTCCCGGAAATTGATATCTGCTGAGAAATAATCCCAGTGCCCTTACAAAACAATAGCCCAGTTACCTAATTCAAGAATCATCATTGCACATTACTTTTAATAGAGACTTCAGGAACAAAGATATTAATATAATTTAGTAAATTATCTTAATTCGCCTTTAAGTTGGTTCTTAATTAGTCTGGTCAGTTGGCAAAATGGTCTTTTGAGAAATGCGGTTAAACTGGTGGGATTTGAAACTAAATTTTCAGCAGCAATAATTCTACGCGCTTTTAATCTAATTTAATGAGTTTACCAAGTAAACTACTCGGTACATAGATTCATATTATAATCCTAGTTTCACTGTTCCTATTCAAATCTATATTATCGAAATGAGAGAAAAAACCTGATGAAAAATGAGTAAGTACCCTCACCCTCCCCTCCTCACTTTGATAGGATTTATAGTAGGGTATCAATTTCACGAAAAAACACATCCGCTCGACTGAGCTGTAAAAAGCAATTTTATGATTGATTCGTGTTCTAGACATTACAACAAACAAATTTAGCCCAGATGCCTTTTTTTACCCCTCCCCCTTTTCCGAGGGTCCACCCCCTTTCTTAAAAACGCCTGTAGTGCTCCTTTTATGGGTTCTAGTGAAAAAAAAAACTCCCACAAAGTTGTCCCTCAACATCTCAGCTACAAATTACTTTCTATAGAAAATCCAATTTGGGGCCACCGGTGCCCCTCAAATTTGAAAAAAGTATTTCAAAAAATCATAAAAATCACGTTTTTTCATTTTTACCGAAAAGTTTCTAAGACGAGTAAAATTTGTAAATATAAAATAACCAAAAGTATTCAGAATTAAATTTCCTACTCGGAGAGTTATATCACGACTATTTTCGTCCCGCTCCCCGTTATATACAGGCCCACCCCCTTCCACACATCAAAAATTTCGGTCTTCTAGAAAAATTTTCCAGCAAAAATTATTTTTCACCACCTAATCTACAATTTCGGTCATTATAAAAATTATTTTTTGAGCAATCCCTACCCCTTAAATTCGAAAAATATCCCTCAAAAATACATGAAAATACGTTTTTTTACACTTCCAATGCAAAGCTTCAAAGATAATTATGTAGACAGAAATTAGGTATATTCATTAGTTGCTTCTTCATACAAGACTGGAAATTAAAAATTACGATTTTTAGACACTTTCCCCTCAATTTCTGCCTACATAATTATCTTTAAAGCTTTGCATTGGAAGCGAAAAAAGCGTATTTTTATGTATTTTTGAGGGATATTTTTCGAATTTAAGGGGTAGGGATTGCTCAAAAAATAATTTTTATAATGACCGAAATTGTAGATTAGGTGGTGAAAAATGATTTTTGCTGGAAAATGTTTCTAGAAAACCGAAATTTTTGATGTGTGGGAGGGGGGTGGGCCTGTATGTAACGGGGAGCGGGACGAAAATAGTCGAGATATAACTCACCGAGTAGGAAATTTAATTCTGAATACTTTTGGTTAATTACAAATTTTACTCATCTTAGAAACTTTTCGGTAAAAATGAAAAAAATGTGATTTTTATGATTTTTGAAATACTTTTTTCAAATTTGAGGGGCACCGGTGGCCCCAAATTGGATTTTCTATAGAAAGTAATTTGTAGATGAGATGTTGAGGGACAACTTTTGTGGGAAATTTTTTTCACTAGAATCCATAGGAGGAGCGCTACAAGCGTTTTTAAGAAAGGGGGTGGACCCTCGGAAAAGGGGGAGGGGTAAAAAAGGCATCTGGGCTAAATTTGTTTGTTGTAATGTCTAGAACACGAATCAATCATAAAATTGCTTTTTACAGCTCAGTCGAGCGGATATGAAATTGAGACCTGACCATTATTGAAAATTAAAAATTCAACTTAACCTAATTTACCCTTCGTCCTTTCAATTTTAAAATTCTGCCTCGGGTTTTTTTCTCCAAAACTCCCGAAACTGCAACAAAAAAAATCATAATAACAAAATTTAAGGGGCGAAAGTGAAAAAAAAAGAAGATTAAAAAAAATTATTTTTCACCCCATAATATCAGTTCTTTATTTTGGACTGAATAAACATAGATACCTTTCTCCGTTTCATTGCCCTTTGTACTCTGAAAATTGCCGACGAGGAAGCATCGATTACCCTAAAATTATAATTTATTCAACGTAACGGTATCTGGAATTGTTTTTTCACTGCTTTCGAGCATACATCTCGAAGCTGAATTTTCTGCCCCTGCCCATATGTTCGTGACTTATTTTCATTTCTTTGCTACGAGAATTTTAAATTTTTCCTTCAAATATGCACTGTGAACAATTCCTGAATCGTTTTCCTACATGTGTGATTAACACCAAGCAGGCGACACTATAAAAAAATAAAATCCTACCCAAGAACTAAATACACACTTCTAATAGGATTAATACGAAAGAATAAAAATCAATAATACGAAATGCGTCGAATCGATCGTATTACGAGTTGATGTATGAAGGAAAACAGTTGTGAAAAGTAACAACCCTTCTTGAGCGAACATCAAAATACAATTAAAGTGTCATCCAATTGTCACATTTAGATACTATGGTAACGGTTATTTTCCCTGCTCTTCCTCCAAAGGGAGTTCGGAGTTTCTCCCCCATTTGAATTTATTTCGTGTTAAATTTTGGGTTCGAGTCGTGACCACGAAGTGGCTTTTTACACGAGAGCTGTGCGACGAGTTATATAATTGATCGAAAAACCTATTCCGATCGGTATTCTTGGGAGTTGTAAAAACGAATTTCCAACGTGGGTGGAAATGGAAAACACACCCTGCTGTTCGAATGCACACCATGCTTACCTGTCCTGCCACTACGACGCAGTTAGAACTCCAGATTCAAAAATGAATACAAATCTTCACCCTTCGGTTTACCCTATAAATTTTACAACGATGCCATTAATGCGCGTAATAATTACAAACTCTGCGAACATAAGTGCTCTTTAAACATACTCAAAAATTACTTACGCCAAGCATCCGATTCCTCGAGACAAGGCTTTCCGCGCGCAGCATTTTCCCTGAATAAAATACCGTTAATTGTGTTTCCTTACACAATGAAAATGCTGTTCTTTTCAATGATGTTTACGCCGGAATCAAAACATCGTTCTCTTATAAAAATGTGTATATAATTTAAACTTTAATATAATTTAACGGCGAACCGACGTTTTTAAAACTTTGAAAAGTTCGTTATACGGTTTCGCTCGTATCTCGACAATTTATCCGCGGATACGCTGCGATTTTAAAATGAATGACCTCTTGTGATTTTAATTATTCAGCATGCACAATTCTAGGATCCAATAATAAACGAATTTCTACCAAATGAAAACGCTATTATGCGAGCTTTAAATTTTTTATATGAGAAACGTACCGCTCGTGTTGCTCGAAATGAATAAAAAAAACTTTCGAATCGTAATTTTTTTTTCTCCACGGTTTACAGCTGGTGTAAAAACGACTTTTTCTATTTTACTGGAGGTATGAAAAGATGAATTTTAATTTTTTAAGTGAAATGAGATGCTATCGTCGTTAAATGAGATTGCTTTATTTTAGTGTGAAGAGGTTATAACTCGTGTTTTATTTATTTTTATTTTTATTTTTTCAGAAATTACGTTTCCATATTGAAAATGATTCGGATACCGAGACTACGTACACATTATGTAAGTAAAATTAAGTATTTTTATTGACCTTTTTATTTAGCAAATATGTGCTAGGGGAACTCGAAACCTCAAGAGATGGTTTTGTAAATTTTAATTAAAAGTGTGGTCTCAGTGGTAGCCCTTGCTCTGTAGAAATTTTTACTCCAGTTTTAAGTTTGGGTTTTGTACGGAAAATTGGTTTGAAAAATTGCTGAATTTCAATTTTAAAGCGTTTTAAATATAAAATTTAGCGTATTCCTGACTCCCTAGAATTAAAACAAACAAAAACTATGTATTTTTGCCTATCGTCAATATTGAAGGGGTTAAAGGAAAGAATGAGCAAATCAAGAAGGTTTCAGTATGATAATTTTATTCGTGGGTTTAGGTTTTTGAAAAGCGAACTACCATTAAGTAATAAATTTTGGCGCGATGCACAAAAGTAAAATTGTACAATTTTGTCGAAAAAGTCAAAATTTATATTTTTGACGCAAAAGCTTTAAAAAAATTGAACTTGATTTTTGACGTGAAAGTCAACTTTAACAACTTTGCCTAAGAAATAAAATTTGAAAATTCGACATATGTGAGCCTGGATATAGAAACCACCCTTAGGTGTAAAAAATTGGTTTTTGAGTGGAGGTTCTCCTTTGATTCTATACCTTCTGAAACGCCCAAAATCAGTGCCAACTCAGAAATCAATTTTTTACACCTAAGGGTGGTTTCTATATCCAGGCTTACATAATTCAAATTTTACAACTTCGCTCAAAATTTAATTTTGGTAATTTTGACACAAAAGTCGGAGTTGAAATTTTTGACACAGAAGTCCAATGTTGAGATTCTGACGCGACCTTTCAATTTTTTTCAAGTACATAGGTAGGTAGAGGTACATACTTATGTCTTTTGAAACAAATTTCGATTTTGTGAGTTCTGACACAAATGTCAAATTTTTGAATTATGATACAGAAAGCAAATTTGTGAATTACTACATAGAAATCAAATCCATCCATTTCAACAGAAGATAAGTCAAATTTATAATTTCAACTTGAAGGACAACTTTGACAGTTTTTGACATAAAAATCAAATTTGACAATTTTGACCCTACTGTCTGATTTGACAATTTGTTAAATTCGACAATTTTTGACGAGTTAACTTTAAAAATTGTAGTCAAGTTCAATTTGACTATTTTAATACCACTGTCAGATTCAACAATTTCTGACATAAAAGTCAGATTTGATGAATTTGACATAAATGTCAAATTTTTACAATTATGACACAAATGTCAGCTTTGATGATTATGACACAAATATCAAATTTGACGATTTGAAGATTTTGACACCACAGTCAAATTTGGACATTTTGACACTAAAGTCAGATTTGTCAGTTTGGCAATACTGACACCAATGTCAAATTTGGCAATACTAACACCAATGTCAAATTGTCAAATTTGACAATTTTGACAATTTTGACCCTGAAGTTAAATTTAATCATTTTGACCTTAAAGTCAGATTTGACAATTATGACGCAAATGTCAGCTTTGACGATCATGACACAAATATCAAATTTGAAGATTTGAAGATTTTTACACCACAGTCAAATTTGGCCATTTTGACACTAAAGTCAGATTTGTCAGTTTTAACACAAATGTGAGATTTGTCAGATTTAACACAAATGTCACATATGTCGATTTTGATACAAATTTTGGATTTGTAGATCCTGACACAAGTGTCAAATTTGACAATACTGACACAAAATGTCAAATTTGGCAATACTGACACCCAATGTCACATTTGACAATTTTGACCATTTTGACCCTGAAGTCAAATTTAATCATTTTGACCCTAAGGTCAAATTTGACCATTTTGACCTTGAAGTTGAATTTGACCAGTTTGACCCTAAAGTTAAATTTGGCCATTTTGACCCAAAAGTCAGATTTGACCATTTCAACCTTAAAGTCAAATCTGAACATTTTGATACTAATTTTCACCCGAAAGTCAAATTTGATCATTTCGACCCTTAAGTCAAATTGAACCACTTTGACCCTTGAGTCAAATTTGAACATTTTGACCTCAAAAGTCAAATCTGACAATTTTGACTCCAAAGGAAAATTTGACCAGTTTGCTCCTAAAGGTAAATTTGACCAGTTTGACCCTAAAGTTGAATTTGGCCATTTTGACCCAAAAGTCAAATTTGAACATATTGATACTGAATTCAAATTTGACCATTTTAACCTGGAAATCAAATTTAACCGTTTTGACACTAAAACTAAATTTGACCATTTTGACCCCAAAGTCAAATTTTACCATTTTGGCATTAAAGTCGAATTTGAACATCTTGATACTAAATTCAAATTTGACAATTCTGACACTTAAGACAGATTCGACCTTTTTGACAGTAACGTCAAACTCGACTATTTTAACATTTAAATCAAATTTGACAGTTTTGACACAAATATCAGATTTGTCCATTTTAACAAGAATCTCAAATTTGACAATTTTGGACTAGTCAAATTGGACAATTTGACAATTTTGACAGTAATGTCAGATTTGTTTATTTTGACAAAACGTCAAATTTGATGTTTTAACAATTCCGACGTTGCAGACAAAGTTGTCCATTTTTATACTAAAGTCAAATTTGACAATTTTGATACAAAAGTCGGATTTTTCCAATTTTGATACCAAAGTCGAATTTGAAAATTATGACACAAAACTTAAATTTGAAAAATAAGAGGACTGTGAATTAATAAAATGATAAATTTGCTCCAAAATTAGCAGTTTCGGTTGTTGGCACCATAATTTGGTTTTCCGTCTCTGGGGTACTAATAAATCAATGCCGGAGCTTTCAAAAATACTCAAATAGTGCATTTTTTAATTTTCATCTTGATTTTACTGATGTAAAGAAAATTATATTGACTTATATACGACGAAACTGCAAATAAATTAAACATACAGCTCAATCCATTAATTTTTGTGGCTTTTTATCGACCTTTTTGAGAATTTACAATCATATCAAATGGAATCTAACATTTATCAACTGTGAGTTAGTCGAATATCCCAACGTTTATGAAAGCCTAAATCGTGCACTTTCGTCTGATACTAAAACGTACAATTCGAATGATATAATTTTAAAAATAAATGAAAAAAAAAGGAAGAAGAAATACGTAGGTAAAATGAAGCAGCGAGTTGATAAATATAAAAACTATCTTTCGCAGGCATACAGCATAAAAGTTTACTGCGTGTTGTAAAGTCGTCCTTTATTCATGAAGTTCATAAATCAACTTTACCTCCTCCCTTCATCCTACATTTCGAAGATTTCGCTAAAGGGTATAGACGCTATATAAAAAATTACTTTTAAATTTTATATTATCGGGAGTAAAATTCTTTACAAATAAAAATATATCAAGCTATATTTTCTATATGGCGGGTTTTCCTATAGTAATACGGCGATATTAGATACATTTAGGAAATATTTTTGTTTCATATTTGATAAATGTATCTGTAATAGATTTCATTTTATGAAATTAATCGTACCGATATATTTTTACTTCCTTATAAACCTGGCTAAAAAAATAGATAGGTTCAGAGTATATCTGGGTCTTCAAACGATTGATAGGTATCCACGCCACAAATTATTATCCATCCAAGAAGCTTAAAAATTTTTTCCAACACGTAGAATTAGTTTTGGAAAAATATAAGCTTATTTCACACTCTAGGAGCATGCATGCAGTAAACCCCTTCAAATTAATATTATAAATTACCCCTAAAGCGACGAATTAATGGAATATTGATTCGTTTTTATGGTAACTCGCTGCATGGAGAACTGATTGCGTACGATTTAGAAATGCGTTGCCCGCCGTAAACGCGAACGAAACTTCATATTTAATAGTCTCTTCTTAATGATGCTAAATTACTAGGTACGTATCGTACCGACTTCGCTAATAACGAATTAATAACACGCTTGAATCATTTCCAACTCACTCGAAATATATATATTTTTTTAAAAATACTACCTCTTTTCTAGCCGTTTTCAATGTTTTAAAGTCTCCCCGAGGGCGTCATATTCCCGTACCGATATTACAATGTAACTTAATTTAATTTTCAATTTACTCCCGAGATCGTATTAATTTCGTTAATTAAATGTTTCTTAGGTCGATGGTGAAATTAATTTTTTAATACGTTCGAAATAATTAAAATTATCGGAGGTGTTGTACGTGCATATGTGAAATCGGTATGAGAAGAATAGATTTTGTTATTGCTTATTGATCGAGAAA
This sequence comes from Pseudococcus viburni, assembly GCA_033439095.1. NCBI lineage: Eukaryota > Metazoa > Arthropoda > Insecta > Hemiptera > Pseudococcidae > Pseudococcus > Pseudococcus viburni. Next base: position 256,297 of record JAVBJF010000141.1, read on the forward strand.
CAAGAATTGAGTAGGTAACTGGAGGTAGCCTAGAAATTTAATAATATAGGTTTATAGGCATGTAACTACGTATGGTTTGAGAATGGTTTCTTATTCTTACCTATTTTTGCGGTTCCCTTCATAAATTCGCTTTCCAGATGAATATTTGTTTGATGTTTCATACTCGTGATTTTTGAATTTTATAGCCAAGGAGGGATTTTTGACAAAAAAAAATTGGTAAGTAATTTTAGGTAAAATTTTGAGCAATACTTATCAATTATTTTGTTAAAACGTTGAACGTATTACAGCACGGGAAATTTTTTTCCAAAAAAACATATTCAAAAGCTGAAATTTTATCATTTTTTTCAACATTTCTAGTCACCAGGGGGTCAGACTATTCAAAATCTGAAATTTTATCTTTTTTTTCAACATTTTTAGTCACCAGGGGGTCAGATCACTCCTCCCTCGTAATTACGTCTCTGGGAGGGGCGGCGCGATGGGGGAATGGGGGGAGTAATTCCCCCCAGTCGGTTTCCAGTCGGCAAAATTTCCAAAATTTCAGGTAATTCGGCAAAATTTTGAAAATTTTGGCAAATTCAAAATTTTTTGGAAATTGAATAGCATAAGTAATGAAAAATAACTCAATTTTATTTTATGATAAAAATGAAAAAGAATATGAATTTATTACGAACGGAACGGAAATTGTGGTTTTCGGTAATTTTTAATGGATTTACTTATTCCTCAAATCAAAATTTTTCAAAAACTTCGGCCTCGCGTGCTCGGCCATATTGAATTTTTCCTTCCATAATTTTAAAATAAACCAATTCATACAAAAGTTATTTTTTTCGTATTTTTCCTCAAAATTGTTTCAAATAATTTTATTAAATTTTTTCTCCTTAAAACACATTCTCGAGGTTTGGAAATCAAATTTTTTTAAAACTTAAGTTGGCCAATTTTTTATTCAAGTTTATTAGGTAATTTAAAACATTGTTTTATTGCACCTTGAATTTGGTCTTCTAAAATTTTCATTGATATTTTTAAATTTTTAGTCATTAATTTTGAATTTTTTGGTCGGCATTTTGAACCTTACCCCCCCCCCCAAAATGTATTCGAATCGCCTCTGGTTTCTGGTTGAGCTCCATTCTCAGAAAATTGAAAAAAAATTACGAAAATCGTATTTTTTACTTTTTCTTTGTCTTTTTTTTATTAAGTAAGTATCTATCGTTATTTCTTCAATACGGAATAAATTTTCTGAAAAACATCTTAGCTCATCGTTATATTTATAAATTGCACCAACTTGCTCATAAGTTAAGTATCCATATCCTACCTCTGCGTCTGTATCATTAAGTTATAAAAATTTTTACTTATCGTGTTATTTACTTCTTAATGTTTTACCTGTCATTTATTCGAGAGATAACTGAGAATAAACACGAAGTGTGGATTTCCATTGAGATATCTTAATTACTTACCGACTTGAAAAATCAAAACATCGATTGAAAAAGTATTTACTACCGTGGAATGCCGAAAGATTTGTTCGAATGTAATTTTCAAACTTGAAATTATTTCATACAGTCAATAACACGTAAATAAATAATAAAATTCGAAGAATTGTGAATCAGGTGCAATACAATCAATTCTTTAATCGTTTTATTTTTAATGAATACTTAGAATTTTATACGTATTTTAAAAATTGGCGAAGAGCAAAACAAGCTCATGCAGACTAAGTAGTTATTATTCTGATTTTTAGATCAAAAATTGACTATTTTCACGTATGAATGGTCTCCGATGAATAAAGTGGGTAAAGAATGCTAAGGACCAATGAACGAAGGAGAGTATCAAGCACTTTCAGAAAGTTTGATTTTTTTAATTTTTAGATTTTTGAGCAGTACTGAATCAAACAGAAGAGGGGCAGTTGGCAGCTCTCATCCGCGTTCGGAAAATTACAATTTCAGTCGGAAATTGTACATTTGAAACGAAAAATTACTTTTTGCCCAGAAAAATTGAAATGCCCATTTTGAGTCAAAAAATTACAAGACTTTTACAATTCGAGATTCATTTCAAACAGAGAAATCTCAAGGTGAGGATTTCCAAACTGAAAACACAATTTTTCCATATTCTGACTCAAATTTTTCAATTTAGGAAATTACCAGTAAAAAATACAGAATTAGGTGCCTACTTTTTTGCTTCTTGATTTTCTGAAACAAGCATTTTTCAAAACTAAATTCGGAATTTTTTAATTCTTTCTCTAGCTGACTTTTGTCTTTGAGGTCACGCATCCAGAAAATTAGTGACAAAATTAACTTTTTTCCTCCTCTTCCTCTCCCACATTTAGATCACTGTTCCTTATCGTACCTCCTGTCTCCGCAGGAGCTTATTTTTAATTTCAACCGGACAAAATTGGATTCAGGGAACGCTAATTTCAACTAAAAAATTTAGGGTTTTAAGACAACTTTTTTCAATTTTTATTCAAACTTGAAGTGCTGAATTAAAAATAAATCTTACGACTGAATTGAAGAAAAAATTTTCAAAATTCCAAAGATTTGGACAGAGACGAGACGTCATTTATGAGTTTTAAAATGATGCTGATTTCAAGTTACCTATGGTATCGGTTCAATTTTACCTTTGATCTCGTGTTAAGCTGCGAAAAGGAAGGAACGAAATTTTAAATTTTTAAATTTTATTATGAATATCAAAACTTGTGCTTTCAGAAATTCCAATTTTTTAGCTTCATGTGACAGAAAAAAAAACAAAAATTAAAAGAATAGAAAAAATGAAATTCCAATTTTGGTAAAATATTACTTTTCAATTCAACCATCCTCCTCCTCCCATAAAATGTTTAAAAAATGTTTTTTTCAAGTATTTTAAATTTGAACATATTATTTTTCAAAAAAAGTTCGCTGATGAAAAATATTAAGTAAAAAACCTAATTTTTGTGAAAAATGTTTTAAAATGGTAAATTTAAGATTTTTTCAAGATCATGCTATTTTTCGACATGTATTCTCAACTTTCAAACATCATTTTTTTCATTATCTGACGTCAACATCGTCCTCACTTTGTCGTATTCGACCCTTCCTCTGATGAGAGGTAAAAAGAGGGGGGGGGCTAAAAATCGAAATATTTGTGGCTTTTTTCGATTGAAATGCAATGATCTCTGAAAAAATGTACGATCGAATTGTGAAGACTTCCTTTTCCAGAAATACTTGATTTTTTCACAAGAACCAGAAAGCCAGGAAAGAGACGAAATTGCCATTATGTGATAGAGGCAGATGGGGTCCAAAAATCGAAAAAAGTTCCCAATCGTCGTGAAATGCTTTATTTTTTACCTGACTGAAATCAGGGCTGGTACATACAAACAAGAGGGGGGTCACCTTGCCGTCCCCTCCAATATTATAGGTAAATATTAATTTTCAGTCGAAAAAAATCTGGTTCGTAGAGGTGACGATTTCTCGAGAGTGATGACCTTTTTTGGAGAAAAATTTTCATTTAATATCAAATTTTTAAAAAAATCAGAAAAAAATCCTTTTTGGTCATAAATCTCCGATTTTTTCCCCTCCAATATTCCATCTTTGGTTTGTCTCTGATCAAAATTCAACCTCTATAAGGGTGTCCTCTCATTTTGAATCAATGAAAAGTCACTGATAAATAGTCAGAATTGCAGCACAGGGAGAATAAGCGAAATTCTTTGATTTTCAGCGGATTTTCGTTGATTTTTCAACGAATTTTCGCTGATTTTTCAACAAATTTCACTATTTTTTGGAAGAATTTTGCTAATTTTTCAGCAAATTTCAGAGATTTTACTGAATTTTCAGTAAATTTTCGCTGGGTTTCCAGAAATGTTTTCACTGTTTGCTATTAATGTTTCAGTGATTTTCCAGCATTTTTTTCAGTTTTCTTTCAGTGAGTTTTTTCACTGATTTATTACTGTGCTGCGATTCTGACTGTTTTCCAGTGAGTCTCGATAATTTTCACTGATTTATAAATGAAAGGTATGTGATCGAATTGTGAAAGATTTTTCCTTCGAATAGAATTTATTTTTTTTACAAAAATCCAAAGAAAAAGAGAATTTGGCATCATATCACTCAAAAAAATAAAAAATAAATTTTATTAAACGTAATAATAAAAAGGCACCATTCACAAAACTAGTAAAATTTATTCAAAAAATAATAATATTTATCGCAAAATTGACAAACTTTATTTTCTATGCAATAAACTTTACCAAATTTCGTGATAAATTTTATTATTTTTTTTAATAAAAATTGCTAATTTTGCAAATGGTGCCCCGTTATTATTATTTTTGGATAAACTTTATTTTTTTTTTGATAAAATTTATTATTTTTGGATAAAATTTATTTTTTTTTGAATAAAATTTATTTTTTTTGGATAAAATTTATTTTTTTTTGAATAAAATTTATTTTTTTTGGATAAAATTTATTTTTTTTTGAATAAAATTTATAATTTTTTGCAACACTTTCTATTCATTTTTCATTCTCAATTTTTCTCAGTGTAGGCGTCATGGGGGGGGGGGGGGGCAGATGTGCACAATCAAGAACTATCCAGTCACAAATTTTTTTCTCATTCTTCGATTTGAATGCTTTTTACAATTTTCCAACTTCAACGGGATTTTTCAGATAAAAATTGAACTCTCACCTCCCCCCACCCCCAGGCTCTACAAGAAGCCAAATGCTTCTAGCCCAATTTTGACTATGTAGTAGTCAGATACAGCTGATAATTTATTTAATGGATAGAGCTACGTTAATTACCATCATTCTCACTTTTTCATCGTGAAAACACCCTTCTGTTACAATTTATCGCGATAATAACCGCTTGTAAAATTGTTGAAAAAATTACTCCGAAATTAAGACCTTTTCTTCGAGCTGAAAAATAATACCCCTTCATAATTCCCGATATCTTCATTTAGCTTCATCCCGAACCCTCTTATTATTCAATTCCATACTCGAATGTTCGATGGCGGATGGAAAACGTTATTAGAATCGTTTTGGAAACCCTATCAATATTGCAAAAGATATCTCTATAGTGGAAATTATACGTTACGTGGGTTATAGTTATAATTGTAGAATCCGAGCACGTCTTTTCAGACGCGTTTAAATCAACCTTTGGCGCTGGTAATTCCACGCTGACCGTTTTTAATTTACACCGAAAAGAAATTCGGTGCAAAAATTTCATCTAGAGACTATAACTAAGACATCACGACCAGCTTTTCTTATCTCAGCAGCCAACGCGAGTCAATCCTTTGAAAATTTTCCATCCCGTGCGTCTTTTTTGGTACATCCAAAATCATCCCATCCTCTTAAGCGACCATAACGGTTATAAAATTTATTGCGGCGCGTTTACAAACGTTAAAAAATTATCTTATTATGTGGATTGGAGACGTACGACGATATTATGACGGCGGATTTAAAAAAAAAACCTATGCTTCTTCGGCCAGATGAAATATTATGACGAGGAGAGAAAAGTTGCGGGGATAATGTCTGTTTCTTTGATAAACGCCGACAGCTAAAGTGCCCCATTGTTGAAACAAATATCAAAGTGTTATGCCGACGATAGGACCGTTTGACGTTTGTATTGAGCCGATGCCGCGTGTCACTTTTGTCTAGAGATGGCTTTAATCTTGAACGCGTTCAGCATCCCAGCTGCGTCAGAGTAGTTAATACGTTTATATCTATACGATGCGTTCGAAAATAGATACACGTTGCGGTTACTCGCATTACCATTAATATCATTTTTTTTCAAAATTTCAAAGAATAACCCCTCTTTTTCATATATCCATCGCCCTTTTCTTCGTCTTAATTATCCACAGTCTGCTCCCCAAAAAAAGACGAATGTGTAACCGATCATTAGGTAAATATGGATTTCATTTTACCAAATTTTCAAAATGAAAATTCTATGAAATATAGGCGGCGTATAAGAAAGGCCGAGGCCGAGCACACCGCCGATAATATGTCAACTTTTAAGGTACAAATTCTCTTCTCTTCGCCTCGATTGTATGTACTCGTGCCCGCGACTCGATGTTTCCTACCTTATTGCTTTGATCTCACCGACATCGAGTCGGTTATCTTTGATGTTCACCGATACCGGCCCGTAATTATAAAGAATAAATGAAAATATCACAATTGGTGCGGACTTTAGGATGGTGAACGGCTGCCCAAGGCGTTGGTCTTCGACTATGGGTATTATAAACTCGACTTACGGTGGAAAAAAAAATTGTTGCTAATATGTATGTCATATGTTCACACCGCAAGTTTCACATGTGTGTTCTTCCTTTTAATAAATGATCGTTCCGTAGCCAAGGTTTTTTTTGGTTGGGTGAATTTTTTTATTCGTAGGAATAAAATGCAGACTAAGTATTGCGTTGAGAGTAAGAAGTGGAGGGTACCCGCAGGCTATGAAATTGGTTTTTTACGATCCCATAAATTCATTTAAGATGTTGGGTTTTTTGTGAGCAAATTGTACGGTAAGGTGGATTGAAAAAATATTGGATTTTGAGCAAATTTACGGAGGTGGTTATTTTTCAGACGAAGTTTTTCCTCGAGAAATTTTAGCTCTCCTATCTCAAAGGAGGTTGGAGCTAAAGGCCTCAAAATTCGCCATTTTTCGACTTTTAACGTGTACTCCGGTCGTTTTAGTATTTAATTTCAAAAAAATTGAACCCTGATTTTTTTCGTGTTTTCTATTCGTAATGGTCCACTAAACAACATACATAAAATTTCCACCGGCCCCAAAAGCATCCGTTACATCCAGAAGTAGTCCCTGCGGTTAGCATGAAAAAACGGGGGCATACTGCACTTTTTGAACACGGGTTGAAATGTCGTTTTTATTTTAGTATGACCCAAAAGAAAATTTTCGAGAAGTGGAGACGTCAAAAATTTCCCTTACGTGTGGAGGGAGGGGGAGTTTTAGGGGTGTTTTTACCCCTTTTTTTCACATGAAGGGGTTGGGGTGAATTTGGTGTCATTTTCATATAATTCGACCCTCCTGAACTCGAATCTGCGGTTAGTTTTCCGATCTGATGCGTAGAATTTGCACCATCGTATGATTTGTATCGCAAAAAGAGGCCAATTTTGAGGAAAAAGAGGTAAAATTGCGATTTTTTTCATCTCGAGACGAGTGATGTGGTTCAATTGAGGTTTGAAACCAGTTTTTTATATAATTCAAACCTTCTAAATTCGAATTTGTTATTGGTTTCCCCACAGGAAGTGAAATAGATTCTTGATCGTCGCTTTTTGGCAGTGAAATACAGCCAATTTTCGCTAAAATCGATTCGAATTTGCAATAAAAAATCATGTTCAGGAGGTTCGAATTATGTCTAAAAATGGTTTCATAGCAGGATTGGTTAGAGGTATTGGGTTGAGAAGATGAGAAATAGCGAATTCAAGTCGATTACAGCAAAAATTGAGCATTTTACGCTACGCTAATTTCACGATTGAGAGAATTTTCTACTTCCAATCGGGAAACTAATCATAAATTCATGTTTAGGAGGTTCGAATTACGTCTAAAAATGGTTTCATACCAGGATTGGTTCGAGGTATTGGGTTGAAAAAATGGGAAATTGCAAATTCGAGTCGATTTTAGTGAAAATTGGCTGTTTTTCACTGCCAAAAAGCGACGATCAAGAAGCTATTTCACTTCCTATGGGGAAACCAATAACAAATTCGAATTCAGAAGGTTCGAATTATATTAAAAAACTGGTTTCAAACCTCACTTGAACCACATCACTCGTCTCGAGATGAAAAAAATCGCAATTTTACCTCTTTTTCCTCAACATGGGCCTCTTTTCGCGATACAAATCATACTATGGTGCGAATTCTACGCTTCAGATCGGAAAACTAACCGCAGATTCGAGTTCAGGAGGGTCGAATTATATGAAAATGACACCAAATTCACCCCAACCCCTTCATGTGAAAAAATAGGGGTGAAAACACCCCTAAAACTCCCCCTCCCTCCACCCCTAAGGGAAATTTTTGACGTCTCCACTTCTCGAAAATTTTCTTTTGGGTCATACTAAAATAAAAACCACATTTCAACCCGTGTTCAAAAAGTGTAGTATGCCCGAGCTAACCGCAGGGACCAAAGAAGGGTAATCCTTGTTGAAAACCGGTTTTTCGCCAATATCTTCTCAAATAAGCCTCAAAATTGGAAAATCGTGCAACTTCCTACCAGAAATGTTCATTTTTTTTTTCAAAAACACCCACTTTTTTGTCCAAAAATTAAGGGTAAAAATGATCTATTTTTGGAATATATGCAATATTTTTTGAAATAATCGAAATTACGAGACAAAAGGTTCTCAAAATTTTACCACTGAAATGCAATTTTTTATACACAACATTCCAAAAAAAATTCACAGCCACAGTTTCAGTCCTCACGATTAATTATGAGAAAAATTATTGAATATTACCTACCTTCACAAAAAAAAAAAAAAAACGCGGGGGGGGTAAAAATTCCAAATTTCATTTTATGAATACGATTTTGAGCTTATTTTTTTCGAAAAACCCAAAAAGAGCTCCGGAAAGGCAGATGTAAAACTCAGAATTTCGATTTGCATCCTTTTGATTCAAAATGAATGAAGGCTCGGATGGGAAGAATTCAACAACTTCGGCGATTATTTTTGGAATATTTCGATTTGCATCCTTTTGATTAAAGATAAATGGTGGTCCGGAAGAGGAGAAGAACTCGACAATTAGAAATGGGTGTTTTTTACCCATAAGCGCACCCAGAAATTATTTAAGGGAGGGGCTCATAATTCGGAAAAAATAGGAGGGGGTGAAATTTCAATGAAAAAATTCAGTAACTTGTCATTTCAGTGACGCTGGCAGGGCCAGGATATTTTCAGTAGGTTGATAATTCATAAACGGATTTGAGCCAAGTAAAATTAAAAAATTACGGAATTTGTGTTATTTTTTACTGATTTTTCAGTAAAAATTACTGATTTATTCTGATAAACTGAGAATGGATTGAGAAATCAGTGATTTTTGACCGAAAGATGAGTGAAAAATCATCAATTTTTAAAATAGAATGACTAAAATACTGCCCGAATGAAGCGAGGGCGAAAATTTTTTGAGAAATCATGTTTCAAGATCGAAAAAATTCACATTTTTGTAGAAAAATTTCCTGTCCGAGCTTAAGGGGGGGAGGGGCTCCAGCTTCCTGAGCCCCTCCTTGGGTGTGCTTATGTTTTTACCCTTAACTTTTTGACACAGAAAACACGAAAAAAAAATCAGAGTTATTTTTTTTCATGATTCGGAACCATTTTCTCTAATTTCGCTGGACAAATGATTCACGTTTTTAAGGAAGTTAAATTTTTTTGACGTTTTGTTTCCCTTTTAAAAACCTGGAGAAAGTAATAACATTTGGTTAAAATTTTGTCTGACTTGAAAACTCGGAGGAATTTGTCCTAGTTTGTTAAATTTTTATGATCAAAAGTTTTAGATCAAATTTTAATCACCATTGACATGATAAATATTTTGTTGAACTTGTAAAAACTTTCGAAAAATTTTTGCGAATTGATATAATGACATTTGATAAAATATCACATGCCATATTAACGTCATATTTTTAATAATGACTTTTTGTTATAGTCCGTACAACGAAAGAAGGCACTTTTCCCCTACGTTCTCCCACCACAAAATTTGAAAACGTTGAGCTGTGATTGGACGAAATTTGAAATCAACGCGCGTCGTTGGTTTCCGCGTTACAATTCGAGTAGGGGAAAAGTGCCTTCTTTCGTTGTACCGACTATAAAGTTATTGAGATGTGGTCTGAATTTTAAAATTTTAGAAAAATTTGAAAGAATTTATTTATAATAATTGATAACCTTTTCTTTTTTTGTTGATAACAAGCAACGAGTTTCTTTTTCCGCTATAACGAGAATTTTGAACTAATTTGACTCAAAAAATCGAGCTGGAATTTGTCATTTCCAAAAAAAACAGGTTTTTTTTAAATTATTGCTTGAATATTGGTCAAGTTTTGGTGATCAAGAGAACGTTATTGAATCAAAAATTTCGATTTTGCAACAATCTGCAACTTTCCAACGAATCGGTGGCTACCCTAAAAATGGTATCGAATCAAATCGCTAGCGATTCAGAAAGGTACAGAAACTCAAATTGCCTCTTTTTAGCTCTTTTCCTTTTTTTCTATGTCATTTTAATTGGGATTACTTTCAAAAATGATCCTACTTTGAGAACCCCTAATTTTGCCCAAATTTAAGATAGGGAGCTGAAATTTTTCATGGGAAGTTTCTGACTCAAAATTAACTATTCTTGTGAATTTGGTCAAAATCCAATGAATATTTTTAATTCCGATCGTCTTTAATCAGCAGTCCACCACTTTTCATTTTAGCTTCTATTTTAAGTATGTAATTCTACGGAAACCTTATTTTGTGTTTTTAAACAAATTCTTTAAAAATTGTTGTTTTTAATTGAAAGTTACTCTATTCCGATCATTTTGACTTCAATTTATTCGAAAAACATTTTGTTGCAGTTTTTATTGAATTATTAAATTAAGTATTTTTTAAAAAAACGTTTAAATAGAAGCGAGGTGAAGGAGAATGAAAATCGAAGTGAGGGGAAGGGGTAAAATTTTATTTCTTTTTTTTAGGTCTGAGTACAACTTTCAATCCACTCTCGCCGAACAATAGAATGCGAGGTAGAGGACTAAAAGTAGTATCGAATCAAATGCCAACAAGCCCAGAAGATACAGAAATTGAAATGCATCGTGATCTGCTATCAGGAAATTTCAGAAGACTTTTTTGAGGGAATTTTAGATTAAAAAAAAAGTCGGAAAATGGTATACTTCGGAGCTTTTAGCTCCAAGCCCCTTGATTTTTTGTAGAAGGGGTTCGACTCAATAAATATTGCTTTCGTGAATTTGGTCAAAATTTGAGATTTTTTTTTAAAATCCACATTATTTCATAATTTTTTATCGTTTGATGTTTTATTAAAACTTCTAAGTAGACTGTTTTGAAACAAAGAAAACTCGCCGAGGTCGTTTTGAATTTATTTCGAATAATTCATTTGCATTAGGTATACAATGTATACTTACTTAAGAAGATTTTCTCGCTAATTCAACATTTTTCTTAGGTATTGTTTTATTTATCCAGTTTTACTCCGATGTTGCCTATAAGATATACCTAAGCTTGCATTAACCAACATACCAACTTTTATTTATTTTTACCACTTGCAATTAGATTATATTTTCCATTAAGCGTATTGACTCAAACCATAGCCTTATAAAATGCTCTTACCGAGAATAAAAACAAAAGATAGACGTGCTTTAAATTTAAATTGTTTATAAGGTTTAACTAATTACCTCCCCTTTGACAACATTACGAATAATTTTTGTACCGTCATCGTTTTTCGAGTTGTATAGACGAATAAATGCTTTTCGCTGTTACGTCAACCGCCTAAACATATAATTTGTCTGTGTTCCTTTCAATGCATTTGAAATTGTGTTTTTATTTTGGTTGAATTATTATTGTTAAGAAAACTAAAAGCTTTTTGACATTATGAGAATTACCTCTACCTACAAATAGAAATTCACTAATGGTTTTTGTCGAAAGGGAAAATCGTTTCATAAATAGGTACTTACCTACCTACCTAATTTGCGGGCTGAAAATTTTCATTTTTTCGTATTTCGAGTTTGGTACAATTTTTAAATAATTTTTTAATAATTTTAGTCTGAAAAAATCTCGAATAAAAAATTAATAATGCTCGAAGAATCCATCAAGTTTATGAAAACTTTTTTCAACTTTCCAATTAGGTACCTTTTTTTTTCTGGTCCTATGAATTAATCGAATAAAAAATATCGAATTTAATAACGGAATATTGAATTTCAATACCAACCGAATTACCACCGTTTTTCCTTCATTAATGCTTATAAATTTCCATTTCACCCTAAGCTATTTCTGTATAAGAATAAAAGGCGTTTTTTTTTTCTTTACTAGAGATGGGAGATGGGTATTGTGTATACTCCATATGGTAAACTAGATCTCGGGTGGGTGTTCTTGTAGTGATCTTTTTATCCGAATCGGACAATAATTTATTTTCTACTCGTCTCACCGTCTCACGTACGTTTTATCTTTTCTCAGAAAATTAAGCCACAAAATTAAAATTAATACCAGATTCGGTTTCACCTTTTTCGGAGTTAACACCTACCGAAATGATTATTTTTCGGGTTCCCTCCCATCTTTGTTGTGTTATATATTTCTAGATGAACAACCTTTTATCGTTGCGATATCGCTTAGAAGCGTCCAATTTTAGTCCATTGTTTCGTTTCGTGAACGGTTTACTTTGGTATTATATGGTACGGATTTACTGTTTTTGGGAATTTCATTTTTGAAAGCAATCGATTGTTGGATTTATGAAGTTGAAAGTGTCTAATTTTCCAACTTTTAGTCAGATTTTTTTATTATATTGAGTAGAATCCCCCTAGTTCAACATCTAGCCTCCTAAATGGCTTGAAAAGGAAAGAACTTTCAACATATCAAGTCAATAACTCAGAATCAGGGGTTGGAAGAACCAAAATGGCACGAGAAGGGGAAAAATCAAAAACTAGAGACTAAGATCGATTTTCGATTGTTAGGCTCTAAATTTTATTTTTTTCCACTTGTATCTGATTCAAAACGAAAATTTTCTGACCAAATCTAATTTTTGCAACTAAGACTCGAATTTTTGTGCAGATTTCAAAGAAGTGATATGCCCACTTTTCCTCCTCCTCCCCCTCGAGAGAATCTACTGTAATTCAAAGTTGGGAAAAATTGAGATCGATGAAAAACTTGAATTGTGTTTTTTGAACTTTTCATCTCAACTTTTTATTGGTATGTCTATTCTCCAGAAAACCCCAACTTTTTTGAAACGTAAATGTAATAATTGATGATAGTATTTGGAAATATCCTTCTAGAAAATGTGATTTTGGTTTGAAAAATAATTTTTTTTGTGATAAATGAGCAGGACAAATTTTTTCCGCTACAAAATATTCAATTGTCTGGGATGGAAGGGAAAGGGATTCATAGGTACCATCATTTTGAGATTGAATTCTGTAAATTCATCGAGCCTGGGCAAGGCGAGAGCGAAAATCAGAAAAAGGAATTTATTAATAGCTAGAATTTCTTGATGAAATCCTCAACCTCTATTTTTCATGCATACTCTAGGCTTCATATGCCTGAGCGAAGCGAGGAGCTAAGAACTGAAAAATTGATGATTTTTAAAAAGAAAATAATCCGGTTTATTCGTAAAAATATTTTTTATCTCGGAAGTCTATCCACAGCCAAAAGTTCAGAAAAATATGGGATGATTCGTAAAAATGTTTTTTATCGCAAAAATCATCTTACGCCCGAAAAAATCATGAGATGATTTATGAAAATGATTTTCAAAACGAAGAAAATACATCAATTTTTTTCAAAAAAAATTTTCAATACTGAATTTTTTTTATCAAAATTTATTCAACTCTCAAGAAATATTTTCTCACCTCTTTAAAAATTTCATTCTCAAACCTAAAAATTTTCCTTTCTCGAAATTCTTATCTACTTGCATCTATAGAGAAAAAGTAAAAAAAGTATCATACTATCATAAAAAAAAAAAAATAATGAAAATAGCTAGGGATGAGTTTTGGGATGAAAACATGTCTCATTTTTTATCCCGAATTTGTTTTTACACTTTTTACATTTTCATTTTTCGCCTTTTTTTACACAGAGGTGAAAAATTGAAAAAAAAAACATTGAAAACATTTCATCGTTCTAAAAAAATTTTCAACGACTTCAAAATTTTTTCAGCTCTCAAGAAACCAATATGTTTTCAATTCTGAAACTTCTCTCCAATAATTTCATTCTTGGACCTAGAGTTTTACTCAAATATGCTTTTTACTCGAAATTGTCACAAGCACCTATGAAATGAAGTAAAAAAATATGCCATCATCGAAAAATTGAAAAATATGGAAATTGGTATGTACCTACGTATAATGACCTTTTAAGATTAAAGAAAATCTCATTTCTCATCCCAAAATTTTTTTACATTTTTTCATCGTTTTTCTACAAAAATATGAAAAAACAAAAAATATATACGTTTAAAATATTTCATTTTTTCGAAATTTTTTTTCAAAATTTTTCCAACTCTCGAGAAACATTTTTTCAACTCTGAAACTTCTCTCTAAAAATTTTATTCTCAGGTCTAAAATTTTTATTTTTAATGGTCTATTGTTTGGAAAAAATTCTATCACTTTGGAGTTAAAGTTTCGTGCTTTTCAAAGTTTTTTTAAAATGAAATTTCGTGATTTCTCGTGTTTTTATGCTACATAATAAAAATTTGTGACTTTTCTCATTTCGTGTTTTTTGATGCCAGTTTGCAACAAAATTTGCTGATTTTTCAGTAACTTTTTCAAAAAGTCGGTAAATTTTAGTATTGAAGAATTTTTTCAAGCAGTCTGGACATTTCGTTGTAAATCGGAAAATTTGCTAATTTATAACAAAATTTGTCGACTCTTCGAGAATATATGAATCCAGGGTTGGATGACCCTTTTACCCCCATTCAAAAGTTTTTTTATGCATACTTACTCTACTTTGCAAGTGGTCGGAGGGGACTAGAAGATGTGCCATGTATATTCATTTCTGAAGAGTAACTCTTCAACAGAACTTCAAAGGGGTAAATGAATCCCCAACTAGTCTAAAATCCTGTAATCATCTGTTGTCCGGGATGAAACTACATAGTAAGGGGCGAGTGTGTATTTTCCTTCACTGAAATTATTTTGAAAAAATAAGCAAATTTCCAAAAAATAACAATTTTATCAAAAATTGTCTACTTTTTACAAAACGTAGGAACCAACTTTAGAACGGTCATTTTAGGTCCCGATTTTTGGTAATTATTTCTGTTAATAGAGAATTTTCGAAATTGATCTTTTTGGGAAGGCCCCAGCTTCCTTCCATGACCTCCTAGGGAAAAACTGTAAATAACAAAATTATTTGTTTTTTAATTCTCTACAATTTTTGTTTCGACTTTTTTTTCGTAAATGAGTAATTTCGAAAGTTATGACCGAAAAACCAAAATTTGAACCCCCTCACCCCCCCAAAAAGGGGTCAAAATATTCACCAATTTTAGGGAAGTTCGGGAATATTGAAGTACATGCCTTACTGAGCTTATATACGAAACTTCCCCTTTCTGCTAATTTATTTTGGGTTTGGGCTTTATTTTAGCTAAAAAGTTCGTATTATGACGTCCCTGGGGAAAAATGGTAAATGAAATGTTTTTTTTTAAATTCTCTACAATTTTTGTTTCAACTTTTTTTTCGTAAGGGCGTAATTTCGAAAGTTATAGCCGAAAAACCAAAAATTCAGCCCCCTCACCCCCAAAAAGGGGACAAAATATTCCACGATTTTAGAGAAAGTTGGGTATGTTGAAATACACTCCCTACAAAGCTTATATACAAACTTTCTCGTTTCCGGGAATTTTTTTTTGACTTTCGGTTTTTGTAAAGCTAGGGTGATTCGGCTTCCCACCGACAAAATTTGTCAGTTGGTAGCACTGGTCGAGAGAAACAAAAAAGTCAAGTGAACTTTTGAACGAATCGTTCATGGGAGGAAACTACGGATGTTCAAAGTGTACCAAATGCTAAAAAAAATGTTTATCAACAATTGTAATTTTCCTGCAGAAATTTGTAGAGGAGGTTGTACTCTGTCTATAAAAAAAATTTCAGCGAAATCCGTTGAAATGAAGTCGTTCTGCAGCGATTTTTTTCATTTTTGGACATGGAAAATTCAACTCTTTTTGTTCTGTAGTGCCTTCAAATGGCCAGATCCGGCTCCTTTTTTGTATGTGAAGTGTCGTGAGGCCGGGGCATACATTCACAAAAAATTAGCCTGATCCGGTCATTTCGGTCGAAAGAGTTGAATTTTCCATTCAACTTTTTTATGACCGAAATGACCGGATCAGGCTAATTTTTTGTGAGTGTAGCCCCGGTGACACTTCACATACAAAAAATGAGCCGGATCCGGACATTACAAAGCCGTACAGAGCAAAAAGAGTTGAATTTTCCATGCCTGAAACAATAAAAATCGCCGTAGAACGCATTATTTTCAGCGGATTTTGCTGAAATTTTGTATATAAATAAAGCACAACCCCCTCTACAAATTTCGGAGAAAAATTGCAATTATCGGCAATTTTTTTCAACATTTGAACGTCCGTAGTTTAGTCCCATGAACGATTCGTTCAAAAGTTCACTCGACTTTTTTGTTTCTCTCGAGCAGTGCTACCAACTGACAAATTTTGTTGGTGGGAAGCCGAATCACCCAAAATCGCCCGTACTAGGTACTTTCAATATTCCCTCTCCCTTCACCCTCCAAACGAAATTCAAGATGCTTCATCTAACGGTAACCTATTCTTCAACGAAATGAGTTGACAGCAAATGTAAATATTAGCTGAATAACTACAGGTAGGTACTCTTTGAGGTGGACAATAAACACTATCAATGTTCAATGATACCTTACGCAATCAATACCTTCATTCGCATGCCACAAGTCAATGATCGATATCGTAAAACAAGTTGCATACCTCGTAAAATATCCAGGAGTTCTTTCCTGCCAATATTAAATAATCGCACGTGTTCTCGTACGAAAAAAAAAGAAATCATCGAAACCCGCCTAAGAAAGAATTTTTACAACATATTTCGGTCTAATTTCAAATGACGATTCGGCCATTGATTTATTGGCAACTGGTTCACTTTCAACGATTTTTTTCGCCTCTGAAATTCGAACTTCGGTACATATCTCTGCGTCTGGAAAACGAATATTCGACGAGACGAATTAAAATTTTTTTCAATTTTTTTTTCTTTCATTTTTCAAATTTCAAAAAAAATAATAAATCCTTTGGCTTTCGTAAAATACCTACTTACGTATAGAATTAAATGTAACGTTAAAACGTTATCAATTATTACCATTGTTATTGGTTAGTGGTCTGTTGGTTTGAAAAATAATCGCGCATACATCTCGTGAAGAAAGAACGATTTCACATGCAAGATGCCTAACATATATCGCCGCGGGGATCTCACGTTAATCATAAAACAAAAGCGCCGCCATGTACCGGCGCTTTCAATAATTCATGCCGTTGGTTGGCCTCCTATAATATTCTCCGACGTAATGTTAGCAGCAGCCTCTATATTATAAGATGAACGTGGTTACCGGCAGGAAGCTGATAATTAGCGGGCAGGTGCTAGCTAGCAGCATTAATAATATGTTACCGCTTCGCTCAACCCTGCTCCACGTTTCTCTCCTAGTAAATGAAAAGAACCGCTCGAGTACGCGAGATACGACCAGAGATGCGAACGTTTACAGATGTTCGGAGATGTAATGGACGAGTCGACAGACCCGAAGAGCCTCGAGATTTCGAAAAAATTTTCGCGTCCAGTGGCTGTGTCGGCTTGACCATGAAATCTCGATACGATGGCGATTAAAAATTGATTAGATACAGGCGAAATTGTGTCAATGTGGAAATTACTCCGAGTTACCTATATTTTTCACGCGTCGTGATTCCCTTCTCACCCCCATCCTGCCATATTCTATTCGAACGGTTTGATTAATTTTTCGCACTCGGATGCTGTTGCGAAGATCACGTCCAGCTGAGAAACATTATGCTGCGACCTTGAATACATTGTACGAAATTTTGCTCGCGTGAAATAAAATTCAATTTTATAACGTCCCGTTCCACTTAGCAACACCTAATTTCATCAGAGCGAAAATTCCGCCCGAAATTTAACTTCCATCTGGATATTATTCCTCGCTCGGATTAAGCTTAGTTTATTCATTCGGTTCTTTTTTCCTCCGTTTATTTCAGTCAAAAACCTTTTATTATACGTGACGTCGTACTTGGTAAACAAAAGTATTCGTATTCAGTTTGGGCGAACGAATAAAAATGAAATAAGCTATGTAAATTTTCGCGGCAAATGTTGCTTCGTTGGAAATAATTGTACTTAGGATACGGCCGTGAGCGAAATATAAAAAATATTTTATGTTTTAAAATCGTGCATCCACGTACAGCCGACGTAGCTGGAGCGCTGATGCAACCATTATTTTAAAATCAACGCATGATTCGAAGGAATATGACTAGAGTAGTTTAGCAGAACTGTGTGCTTGGAAACTTACGCTAGGAAAATGGAACGAGCAATACAATGCTTTTTACAATCGAATAAATAGATATCGAATGAAAATTTTTCGCTTAGGAGGTTTTTTTTTCAAAGGGTATGGTTACGGATGTAAAATCCAGCATAATTTGATACCTATGGGAGGATTATTGTGTCAGAAAAATCACGAACTAAGAATTACGATTATCTGGTCTATTGTTATCGTGATTTTTTTTTCGGTAAAGTAAACTGAAAGTACGAGTAAATATGTTCAACTTTTACTGCATCTGGGTGTATGTGCCTCTGATACCTGGCAGAACGTTGAGTTTAACTTCGACTTCGACGATGCGATAGTGGATTAAGTTTACGACAGTGTTTGTTTATTATTGTTTTTTTTTTAAAGAAAAGTTTATTGGGTTGGGGTTATTTTGGAGCTTAGGTACCGAAAGAGGATACCGAAACTGAGTTTAAAATATTGTACACCAAATTCGTCCTAAATAAAGTGAACGTATCAGATTACTGATTTTGAAAATACCTACTGTAATTTTTCTTTAGTTTTCATTCTTACATCCGCCATTTTTTGCCCATCTCGAATTACTCGGATACGAGTTTTTCGATCATAAAACCACCTCAGAATATTATTTTGAAAAATTTTGGTATTTTTTTGCATACTTTGAGATGACAAATTTAACTCGCCTATCAACTTTTTCATTCGAGGTGTTTAGCCCCCCCCCCCCATCGCCTCTTTCTTTTGAAAGTAGGTAACAAATCGTGGTTTTTTCAGCAAAAAATGATTCGTTATACAAAATATCCTTGAAGTGACATTTCGCGAAAAAGTGAGAATTTTTTACTTTAAAATGTTCCATAATTATGATGTCCAAGAGTGGATGGTAAAAATGCACCACCCTTACCCCTGTGTTATTTGCAGATTGTTGGGCTTAGAAGTCCCGTTTCAAAAAATTGATGGGAATTGTATGGAATATTTCGAGGCCAAAAATTTTCACTTTTTCATAAAATTTTTAATTTTTCTGAAAAATTCTCGTGCATGCAAACTTGGGAAACAATGGCTCAGCCTGATGATGTCACCGGGGCTGAAATTTTTTTGAAGATATGTACCTCTTCAGCCAAATTACCCTCTTTGTAAAGGCTGTGGTGTGATTTGGGGGTCATTTGGCCCTTGGTGGAACTTTGACAAAATTTTTATGCCATTCGACTTGCCTATGTAGAAGATGATTTTAGAGAGCAAAAACGAATTTTTACCACACCCCCCGGGGGCGGGGGCCTCAAAATACGTGATTTTCACGCTAAAAAATCTATCTCCGCGAGTTTTCAACCGATTTTTTTCAAACTTGGCATGTAGGCAGAGGTACTTGAGGGGAGTATCCTGAAATTTTTTCAGATTTTTTCGACCACTACAATGACCTTAAATTTGACCTTGAAAGTTTAAAATCGCCCTGGGGGCACCGTTTTGGCGGGTGGTATA
This sequence comes from Pseudococcus viburni, assembly GCA_033439095.1. Lineage (NCBI taxonomy): Eukaryota > Metazoa > Arthropoda > Insecta > Hemiptera > Pseudococcidae > Pseudococcus > Pseudococcus viburni. The sequence goes on from JAVBJF010000141.1 coordinate 275,873, forward strand.
AAGAAAAAAATATTTTCATGTTTCTCACTCTATTTTACACTACTTAGAATTTTTTCAGATTTTTTGAGTGGTGGCCTATGCGTGACGTTCAAAAAACCGATAAATCGGTCGTTTTACCTAGTACTTGAGAAATACACTTTGAAAAAAGACAAACATGTTAATCGCAATTTTATAGCTGGAAAAGCTTCTATATGATGTCCAGAGTCTTTGATAAATTCGCATCACCCCATCCCTTATTGCTTTTGGGGGGGGGGTAGACCCTTTATGAAAGAAAAAATTGTTTTGCACCGATTTCGCTCAAATTCTTCCAAAAGTTGGAAATTTTTGGTTAAGATGACAAAAAATCGAGTTTTTCGACTATAAAACCGCTCCAAAATTCTAATTTTGAAAAACTTTGTATTTTCTGTGCACATTTTGAGGTGACGAATCCGACTGGCCCATCAAATTTTTCATTCGAATGGTTTACACCCTCTCCCCATCACGGTCCGTTTGAAAGTGTACAGATCGTGGGGTTTTCAGAAAAAAATGACTTCGTTACATAGGTGACCCAAAAATGACATTTCGCGAGTAAGTGAAAATTTTTTGATTCAAAATGTTCAATATGATGTTTCGAGTGTGTGGTAAAAACGCACCGCACCTACCCCTCGTTCTTTTTGCTGGAGGGGGGGAGTGTGAGGTAGCCCGTTTCAAAAAATGTTTTTTTTCGCATCGATTTTGGTCCACTTTACATGTCAACTTATTAAGGTACAAAAATATTTGTTTACAAACATCAGCTCCCGACACATCAGGGAGCTGAGCCATTATTTCTCAAATCTGAGCAGTTTTTTGAAAAATTACATAGAAATATTCCCCAAAAAATTTTAGGCTCCCGCGACTTAGGGGAGAGGTTTAGCTATTGCTTCCCAAAATTTCAGTTTAGTATCTGAATATTTTTCATTCACCTAATTGAAAATTTAAGCAGGTTGATACAATTTCACTAGCTCCCTGATGTGTCGCGAGCTGAATTTTGTAAAAAAAATATTTTTCTGGAAACCCCACGATCTGTACACTTTCAAACGGGCCGTGATGGGGAGATTTTGTCAAAGTTCCACCAAGGCCCAAATGACCCCCAAATCACATCAGAGCCTTTGAGGAAAAGTGATGCAGAAATCATTTTTTGAAGCCAAAATTTTTCAGAATTAATATTTTGAGGGGTTTTATAATTGAAAAACTTATTTTTTTGTCATTTGCAGTCAAAAATTTCCATACTTGGGAAACAATGGCTCAGCCTCATGATATCACCGGGGCTGAAATTTTTTGACGATACCTATACACCCAAATTACCCTCTTTGTAAATTCTAGGAAAAGCGATGCAAAAATCATTTTTTGAAATCAAATTTTTCAAAATTAATATTTTGAGGGGTTTTATAATTGAAAAACTTATTTTTTTGTCATTTGCAGTCAAAAATTTCCATACTTGGGAAACAATGGCTCAGCCTCATGATATCACCGGGGCTGAAATTTTTTTGACGATACCTATACACCCAAATTACCCTCTTTGTAAATTCTAGGAAAAGTGATGCAAAAATCATTTTTTGAAATAAAATTTTTCAAAATAAATATTTTGAGGAGTTTTATAATCAAAAAACTTGTTTTTTTGTCATTTGCAGTCAAAAATGTCCAAATTTTTGAATCAATGACTCAGCCTCCTATGGTCTAGGAGGGCTGACATTTTTTTGGACTTATTTCTTCACCTAAATAACCCTCAATTTGAATTTGAGCGAAATCGGTGCAAAACAAGTTTCTCCGTCATAAGCCCTCCCTCCTCCCCCTCCCACTCCATAAAGCAATACGGGCTGAGACGATGCAACTTTAATATAGACTCTGGACATCACATAGCAACTTTTTAAGCGATAAAATTTCGATTAATATAATGTTTTTTAAAGCACTTTTTACCGAATTTTCCATTTATGGAAAAGTCAGGCACTAAATTGTTCATCATGGGTGAAGGGGACGTGAGGATCATGTTTTTTTTACGTTTTGGGACTTTCTGAACACGATAGGACGTGTGGTTCAACACGAGGTTTCCTTATATATATGTATGTCCCTTTTTTGTCTTTGATTAAACGAAAGCTGCGAGCTTTCAGAAGGGGACACATATCACAAACACAAACTGTAGGGCTTTAAATGTACTTTTGAGATTTCAAATGGTTTTAAAATCCATTCAGCCGTTTTCGAGACATCAAACTTTTTGCGTGCTTTTCTTTCAGAGTAGGCGGGGGGGGGGGGGATTTGAATAAAAAGGTAAAAATTGTGGAACACTTTAAATTTCGATTTCTCCAAAACCCTTCCACCGATTGAGGTGAAATTTTCAGGAGTGGCAGAAAGAAGTTAGGAAGTTCTACAGTAAAATTTTCAGCTCAATCGGTCAAGGTTTGTTGTCCCTCGGAGGATTCAAAATTTATAAATAGCTTTTTAATTTTTTTTTATTTTTTATCTGAACTTCGAGGGTGAATAACTTGAAAACTAAGCCTCCTCAAAAAATCTAATGACACTCTAATGAAACAAAATTTAATTCTCTACAATTTCCTGCAGTGACTTTTTTGGGGGACGTCTCCTTTGCTCAAAAAACGGTCCCCAAAGGGTGTAATGGGGGTCAAAAACTCGAATTTCGCATTTTGGCATTGAAAATTCGGCAAAAGGGCATAATCTGACAATATTTTGGGTCGCTGATTCCAATTTTGTCTTTCTTTTTCGATTTGAATCTCCTAGATGTCCCTAGGGACATAAAGATGCCTGAGGCGATGGGGGAGGAAAAGGCCACAATTTAAATTTCGGTAATAGGTAATAGAGTATAAAACGATACGATATAATGTACTCGGTATCGTATCGTGTGGATACGAGTACACGAGTATACTCGTGTACTCGTTCTGATGCATACTCGTTTCATCAAACGATTCCGGTTCTGAACGTACGAGTAACGAGTAATACTCGCGAGTATTACTCGTATCGTGCAATGTTAAATCATAGGCTGGATGACGTCATTACATAGGTGACGTTGGTGCCGAACAAACGATACGATACGATACGAGTACAATGATTTTTATAAAACGAGACGAGTACAAAACGATGTACTCGTATTTTCTAATTCACGATACGATATACTCGTACTCGCCGAGTATATACTCGTATCGTTTTATACTCTAATAGGTAACTAAAAAAATAGCATACTGTTACGAAATTTGGATTTCTGATCTCAAACTTGGCCTTTGTTTTTCGATTTCAACCCCCTTAGATTCCCCTATGGACATGAGAGGGCATAGGGTTCAAAATTTTGAACTTGGGGATTAGGCCAAATTTCAATTTTGAGTATAACTTGAAAAATGAAATACTGTTTTATGTAATTTGGGTTGCTGATTTAGAATTTTGCCTTAATTTTTCGATTTGCACCCCCTCCCCTTAAATGCCCCTGGTAACATGAGAGGACTTAGGGGCTCAAAATTCCAAACTTTCTTCCCCTTTCCATTTATAAAAAATACAATTTTTTCATTATTTTATTTTTATTTGAGAAAAGAATTAATGTTGGTTCGTACATTAATGAAATTATGCTGGTTTATATGAGACTATGGGTGAAAAAGTCGGTTACCTTACGCATCCTGCGTAAAGTGTTTTTTTATGCTGTTTCTCTGAGCTAAATAACGAATTACACCGGTTATTTGAATATTTTACTAACTCTCACCATTCGAAAAACGTTGAAAAAATTATTTTTCTGCCATCTCAAAATTTCATCCCCCCTTCCCCAGGGCGATTTGAAATTTTCAAAGTCAAATTCTAGGCCATTTAAGTGGTCGTAAAAATCTGAAAAAATATCTGGGTACTTCCCTCCAGTACCTCTACCCAAGTGCCAAGTTTTAAAAAAATCGGTTGAAAACTCGCGAAGGTAGAATTTTCAGATTGGAAATCAGGTATTTTGGGACTTGAGTCCCCCAGGGGTGATATAAAAATTGGCTTACGCGCTCTAAAATCATATTCTATCAAGACTAATCGAATGCCATAAACATTTTGACGAAAATCCACCAGAGGCCAAATGACCCTCTTACCACACCAGCGCCTTTCTCTTGCACTCATAGGCGGAGATAAGGGGGGGCATGGGGGGGGGGGCTGAAGCCCCCCCAAATGTTGAATTAGCCCCCCCAAATCATTTTCGTGTGTATCAAATGAGCACGAAATTTCGTTGAAAAACTTTGAAAAGAATGCAATTTTTACTCCAAAGTAATGGAATTTTTCATTCAACAAACCTTTAAAAATTGAATTATTTTCTTTCTGAGAATCGGAAATTTTTCAAATCTTAGCCCTCGCTTCGCTCGGGCATGTGGAACCTTTACTTTTCAAAGGATAAATTATCAATGTGACGAATTTCCTGTTTTTTTCAAGCTACGAAAATGGTCTTTTTAATATCTAACGAAAATAATTAGGTGCTATGAGCAATCAGCAAATTGAATTGCAAACTAGCACGAAAATGTAAGAAATTAAAAAAAATACAAATTTTTATTCTTGTTCAAAACTACAAAAAAAAAAAAAAAAAAAAAAAAAACTACAAAAAAAGCACGAAATTTCGTTTAAAAACTTCGAAAAGGACGAAATTTTTACTCCTAAGTATGGATTTATTCACTCAACAAACCATTAAAAATGAAATTGTTTTGTTTCTAAAAATTGACAATTTTTCAAATCTTCGCCCTCGCTTCGCTCGGGCATATTAAGTCTAAAATATTTAATAAGAAATGGAGGTTGAAGATTTCACTTCCTCTTCAATAAGTACTAAAATATTGATTAAAAAAATGAAAATATTTCATTTTTGGATTTTTTTTCAAAAATTTTCGCCCTCGCTTCGCTCGGGCTTGATAAACGTCTTCAAAAAAGAATTCAGCAAAAAATTGCTTAAAAATAGAGGAAGGTTTTTTGGAGAGGGAGGGGGGGGGGGGGGTGTCATCGAAAATGAACATTTTTGTTTCGTGTTTTTCATTCCTTTTTAACTGGGGCACAAGCCCCCCCAAAAGTTATGTTCTATCTCCGCCTATGCTTGCACTCCTAGAAAATTCTCCTGTACTTCCCTCCAAGCTGAATTTTGATAATTTTAAATTTTTTATACTCCTCCCTTCAGAATTAATTTTGTTTATTTCGAATTTCTTTTGTACTCCCCCCCCCTCTATTTATAGACTGATTTTAATTTATTTCAAATTTCTCACGTCCTCTTTCTTACACAATGAATTTTATTAAATTCTCCTGTACACTCTCCGAGCTGAATTTCAATCATTTTCAAATTTTTCACGTATCTCCCTCCAGGCTTGATTTTATTGAGTGGAAAAAAAATAAAAATAGGTAGGTATCTTAAATAATCTCGATTTTTTACCCTTTCGAAAAAATAGTCAACTTTGGTTCGTTCGTGCATAAATATTGGAATCTACCCTACAACCCCTTCTTCACGCCCATAATCATTTTGATTAAGAAGAAAGAAATGAAAAACTTGCTCGTATTTATCCATACACAAAGGAAAATTTTCTACTCTGTTCGAATTGGCATAGAATGTGGAATTCTTATTGACAATAAAAACACCTTCTCCCCTAGCTAAACATTTGAGAAATTTACTTCTTCTAAAAGGTACGAAAGGAGCCAGAAACAATTTTTTGTTTCAAAATATTATCGAAATAAAAAAAGGTTGAGCAATGAAAAGTCCTTTCCATTCAGTTAAAATAAATATTTACTTTATTTTTCGTGCTTCCATAATTTTTTCAAGTCATAAAAATATTTTGATACTAAAAATCAAGAAATATAAATTCCCATACCTCGCATCCTCCCTCTTTTGACAAGTTTGGCTAAATTTATGCCACCTTGCACCAAAATAACGCGCATTTCTCTAAAATTCTCGTTTACCCCTTCCGCTCCCAAAGCGCCGTTCTGGATACGGGCTCAATTGGTAATTCAACTTAAACCAATTTTAGTGTTTTATCAAGTAGGCCACTTTACATTGCGAATTCATTTCAGAGTCATTATCTCGAAAATTTTGGATAAGTACCAAATTTTAATGCAATAAAAAACTTCATTAGCTGATTAACGAAGCAAAAAATTGATTTTAATGCGAACTAGTTTGCTCACACGTAGGTACAATTAAGTCGACCTCGTAAAAACCTATACCAGCATCGAACCGAGACAAAAAAATGTCACACTCGAATTTCCATCTTCCTGCCCAACTGCCGATGCTTTCTTTTCATTAACTTAATCTGGAACTCATTTCGCAACCTCGATGCACATCTCGAGTTGCACCTGATAAACGATAAGCACATCGAGGCACTCTGAATCACAAATTCCGCGCATTTCTCGATAAATAATATTCAATAAAACACCGCGAAGTGTACTCTTATTATATGTTTGACTTTCTAAATTATTTACAATTACGTGCGATGTGTTTTGGTGCGTTAACCCATAATTAATTATTATCGTTATATTGATAAAGACACAACACATTAACGTGTTATAAAAAGTCGGCGAACATCAAAGTCTCAATCCTGCATACAGGTGCGAGTGAAGGTAGACCCGTCCGCGTCCGTCAGCCAACCGACTGAACGTTTGCCAAATGCGGTCGACAATACGTTTCGTACCAGGCATACTTAAACAAAATGCAAAGTAGGGCCCAGCACGAATCACGATTTACTATACCTACCCAAATTGATAAAAAGCAACTTAGCCGTAGAAAGCAAATAAAAAAGGTGTAGAATTTACGCTCAACCGAGCTGTTTAGGTGGCCTGACATTATTGACTATTCGGCTAACAAATGACGCGATTAAAGTTCCCAAAGAAAATTTCCTCCGCGATGTGAAAATATGGCAATAAAAATAGAATTCGATTGCAACTAACCGTAAAACATGCGAGTTTCCTGTTTCTCGGGCAAAAAATACGAAAAAACCAATCACCTGTTCGACGTATTCAGCCTGGAAAGTGAAAACCCAAGCGGTGGAAAAGTTTTCGAAAGACTGGCTTTTCTTTTTCCCTAATTTATATCAGTCCAGTTGGTAAATTCTCGAGAAATTTCACCATATGATTTTCAATTTTATACGAAACTACAAGTACCTACAATAGGGTGGAGTAAAAAAAAAGACATTGTTTTTTGTGCTTTTTAGTCAATCAAAATTGTGTGAGAAGCCTTCTTAGCACTTAAAAGATGCAATTTGAGTTTCTACATCTCCCTAAACCATCATCGTCCTTCTTCGATTAAAACTCAGACTGCTATCAAGGGGTTAAAAAGTTGCAGATTGCAATATTCCAAGCGGAGCCAGAGGGAGGAGGGAGGAGGGCCCCCTCCGGGCGATTTTTCCGGAGCCGGAGCTGGAGGGACTTTTGTAAAAATTTCGGAGCCGGAGTCGAAGCCACTTTGAAAAAAATTCCGGAGCCGGAGCTGGAGCGGAGGGACTACATTGGACTCCCTCCGGCTCCTCGCTCCGGAGGTCCCTCTTCGGAGGTCCCTCCTTTGTATTTTCAATTTCAGAACGTGTTCAGTCAGTCATTGCTAATTTCTCTACCGCTGGGACACACACATGTCAATTTTGTCTACCACTGGGACACACAGGGTCAATTTACTATACCACTGGGACATACGGTACCTCGAGCCCCCTATGGAGGTTGGGGGAGGGGAAAAAATTCTGTAACACCTCATTTGTGTTTGGAAAGGGGAGGGGGGTTAAGGAACAATTTCCATAAAAAAAATTTAAAATGCAATGATTCCAAAATCGGTCGCGAAAGGGTTAACCAAGTACTGTATTTTTTATTATTTTCATTATAATTCCTTAAAATTATATAAAAATTTCGATTTTTCATCTTCGGAGGGAGGACCCTCCGGAGCCTTTTTTATTGAGCCGGAGCTGGAGGCACTTGAAAAAAATTTTCGAAGCCGGAGCCGGAGGGACCAGACCCTCTCCCTTTGGATCCCTGCAATATTCCAATAAAATGAAATTTCCACTAAGCTGGAATGAATTTTTTTTTCATCGAGTAGGCAATTGAACAAATAATTTTTTTCAACCACTGTACATAAGTGAATTTTGAAAAAAAATGAAAATTTTATACACCAGTGCAGCCAACAGCAAATCATAAAATTCCAAAATATGGAATTTATATCGACTTCGAATTGATTATTTTTTCGTCTGAAAATATTATGTATTTTTTTTTTTCAATCACTAGAAGTATAGTTCGGAAATTTTTTTGGAAAATTTTGTATGTCAGTAGGTACAACCAGTTACAAATTGTGACATGCTACACTATGGAATTTACGTTGACCACGAATTAATTTTTTTATCGCTTGAAAAATTCGCAATAATTTTGTTTTCAATCATCATAATTATTGAGAATTTTTCAAACGATAAAAAAATTACCCAATGTGATTTTCTATAAGACTAAGCCAAAAAAAATTGAAAATTTTCTTTTCTCAAGCTCGTGTTTATTGTTCTCGAACCCCTTATTTTTCGGCCCTCTCCCCTCCAAACAAATTTTAAAAATCACGAAAGAGTATGTTGGTGTATATCGATGCCTAGAATCAGAATTTAGGCATTAGAACTGAAACACAGGGCAAAAAAATTTTTGTCGACTAGTGTTATTGCTTAAAAATGCATTATTGCATTCGATGTAAAAATTGATAAGACTTAGAAGTATTCTCCGTCTCATTCTACATTCGAAAGCGCTGTCATGTTTTTCAAAAATCCCTAAATTGGGGGGGAGAGGGGTGAGGGGACCATAAGCGCACTCAGAAATTATAGTCAGGGTATTTTCAGTAGACTGATTACATATGTACTTAGGTACCTACATAAACAGATTTGAGCAAGGAAATTTGGAAAATTGCAGAATTTTTTGGAACAAACAATCAATATACCTACTCCTTAAATCTGAATTAGTAAAATTTACCTGTTTGAATCAATGAAATGAATTTCACTGTAAATCTGTGATTTTTTACTGATCTTTCACTCAAAATTATTGATTTTTTCGATAAATTGGGAATTGATCGATAAATTAGTGATTTTTGACTGAAAAATCAGTGAAAAATCATTAATTTTCTATGAAAATCATTTCGCCGATTTTCAAAGGCAGAATTTCATCAATGACTGATTCAGATTTAGAGAGTTTTTTTGAAAAATCTTTTTTGCTGGCCGGGGGGGGCTCGAGCTCTCTGAGCCCCCTGGATGCGCTTATGGGGGGGAGAAAACATTTAAAATTTGGTAGTTCGTTTCCTACACTGAGATATTTCACTAGTTTTGGGTAGGTGCTATAATTGGTAAAAGTGTTCTTTCTGTGAACTTATGAAAAATGAATCTTAGATGAGGTCACGTGGAGGGGTGAGAAAACAAATATGTTGAAAAATAAGCTCAAAAGTTCACAATTTTGTCAGTGAACCTTCGCCCAAAAAAAACGGATGGTTCTAATTATTGCCAAAGTATAGCGTTTTTCGCTCTGAATTTTCATAATTCAGGAGGTGAGGAGACTGAGAATGGGGGGGGGGGAGACAATAAATTCGCGCGTTAGGGCATGTGATATTTCAACATCTATGTTTTTTGAGTCGTGAAATTCGATTTCGGCAATATTTTTTGTATTTGACTGAGGGTAGGTATGGTATCTTTCCACACATAAAATCGATTTGCAAATTAATGTTGCTATATCACTGGATATGGGTCTAACTTAGGGGTGCATCGAATACCGTTCATTTTTATTCGAATCACGAATCATTTTCCGCCAGAAGGCTTGAATCATTTTTCGAATCGTAAAAAAAGTAAATTCGAATCGTGATTTGAATACGAACAAGCCTGGTCTGACCATTGGCAAATAAGACATACTGAACCGGGTATATATTATACTTTGATTAAAATAAATCACTCCATATTCAAGCAATTAAAAAATTGCGAAATCAAAATATATGATTTTGATAAAATTTTTGGTCGCATAAATGTGAAAAATATTGCCGGAATCGAATTCTGCGATCCAGAAGACAGAATTCGATGCATTACATGCCTTACTATACGAATTTAATAACTATAGAGCTCGGATTTTAATGCACGAAAAACTTCGAAATATGCGCATAGAATATGCATTTATTTTGGGCGAAATATGCAAAAATATGCAATATCAATATGGGTGTCTCTGGAAAGAATTTTTTAATCAGATTAACACCGCATGCTTTATTTTAGTTTTATTTGCTTCAAAAACGTTAGAGTACCTAACAAAAAGATTCGATTTCATATCATATCATAATTAATTGAAATTAACAATTATAAGTTCTTTTAATTATTCATAAATCATAATAACATAGAGCTTACTCTATGATAATAACTACTACCTACCATTAAGTAGTAAAAATTTATTAATTTTTCCAGAAAAAAAAATGTTTCGATTTTTTTTTCTTCAAATTTTGTGGCATTTTTTGCGGGTCACTTTTTGTTTGAAAATCGGTAAAAAAAAATACGAAATTTTAAAAGTTTTCGCCAAAATATGCAGTAAAACTCAAAAAATGAGCAAAATATGCAGTAAAACTCAAAAAATGAGCAAAATATGCAGAAATATCCACTTAAAACACCCAAAATATGCAAAATTATGCATTTATGGCCGAAATATGCAAAATATGCAATAACAAAATAGGGCTCATTCGACTCAGAATTTCATGAATCGCAAAGATCTGTTCAATATGCGCAATCATCTTTCACGTACCTAGCAAAATATGCAATTGCATAAAAATCTGAGCCCTATTACTAACCCTCTCCCATGCCTTATCCCCTGAATTTGGAAATTTTTGAAAATTTCGAATAAGGGGTCATCGCTGCTATTGATTATCCCTTGCAACCGGTTGAAACATTTTTTTCAATTCAATAAATAGCTTTTTATATACAAATTCAACTCAAAAATTGAAAAATTTTCACATTTTCTCTCTCTTTGACCCAATCTGCAGGGGCTTAGGCAGCTCTCTCTCACTCTCTCAGAGGTCGGCAGACCTATATATTTGAATCTTTGGCACCAATTAGAATTTAGAACCATCAGTTTTTTTAGATGAAAGTTACTGAAAAAATTGTGAACATTTGAGCTTGTTTTTCAATATGTTTGTTTTCTCCCCCCTCCCCCCAAACTTTATCTGAGATACGAACTTCCAAATTTGAATTATTTCTCCCCATTTTGATTTTTTTTTAAATGATAACACCTTCGAATGTAAAATTGGACGGAGAACACTTTTAGTTCTTACCAATTTTTACGTAGAATGTAATTTTAATTTTAACCAGTAGGTAATAAGTGTATTTTCAGGTCGAAATTGAAAAAATGTAAAAAATAAGGGGTATATTTTAAGCAGCCCTAACTGAGGTCAGGTTGGAGGTTACTTCAAAAAGTAAAATATCAATTTGATAAAAAATTTGCGTCGATTTTTTTACATTTTTTTTTTTTTTATTAAGAGCTTTCCTGAGGTGGTAAGGAGGAACCCCCACGGGGGGGGGGGGGTAATTGAAAAAATATCATAAAAAATTAAAAAAATTATCATAAAAACTTCAGAAATTATTAAATTGCTCCCTCCTGAGGTTTCTTCCACATCTGACATCATGAGGGGAGACCGACCTTTTGTAGGTACGTTGTAACTAACATAATTTTTCACGCATAAACCGAAATTCAGCTTTTTGGGAATTTTTTCTACACGAGATTAATACTTCGATAAATTTTTTCACCGAAGAGCGAATTAATTAAATGTATTGAATGGAGGAATGACATTGTCGTCAATGAGAACCCGAACCGAACGCAGGCAATTTAACGATAAAGGCAGACTATACCATGGATAAGAGAGAAGTGACAGAATCGGGCGGAGTTTTTTTTAATTTTTTTTTTTTTGAAGCAGCCGCGCGGCACTCCTTTGATCAACCTTCCGTATCAAACGTAATCAGTTCCGGCGAAAGTTAACCGCCAAACCATTATACTAAAAACATAACGTGGTTTAACTTGGGCTTCACCTTAGCATAGTGATTACCAAATTACGAACAGTATCATGCGTTTACAACTTTTTCGCGGTTAAAATACATTATAATAAAGCGTAATAATATCTTCATTTACATAACGTTACCATGTCGTCTGGTCGTTTCAACAATCGTATCACATTGAGAGAAAAATTTACTCTTGAAATATTTTTCTGTATTGAAAACGATGAAAATTTCATTGATACCGGTACCTTGTTAAATTTTTATTACCAAAGACTAAAATCTGGGTGTAAAATTTTACCAATATTCGTACATCAGGATTAGAATACCTACGTAACTGGGTAAAAAAAAAACCTAAACCTAGCTATACGTAAGAATGCAGACCTATCAAAGTTTTTAACGCGTCATGTACGTATAACGGGCTAAACGAATACATTTTAGGCGTTTTTTAATACCATTAAAATTACTTTCAGTTCGACGAGATTTTGGTAGGAAAAAAAAAGTTTATTTAATTGCTTCTCTTTTTTTTTCCAAAGGTAAAACGGTTTAATAATCGTTTATATTCGTCGATTTTTTATTATTAACTTCTTCGAACGTATTCAACTTCGTCAGCTGTTGTAATTTATTACGAAGGAGGGTGCTGGCCAGTTATTAAATTAACTTTTTTTAAGAAAAAATTTCCAGCGAAGGCACGAGAGGAAGTAGTTTATATCTAATGAATGGAAAGCGCTCGTTAAATCGGACGTGATGAGAACACGATATAAATTGCTGGTAAACATGAATCTTTCGAGTAGACTTTATGTCTGTTTGCCAAATTAACGAAAGATTTCATTGTTTTCATAATAATCAAGGTATATTTACAGGGTGTCCGGCGTAACGCTGTGGAACGAAGCAGAAAACTGATGTGGATGGGTTGCATATGTCGGAATTGGAAGGAGGAGTTGTGATGAGAATTTTTAGGAGGAATTTTAGATTATGGATTATACTGGCAGGTGTGGTGGAAAAATAAAATCGACGATTTTTTATGGAAAGGGAGGGATAGTGAATTGAGAAAATCTATGGAAAAAATCGAAAATATTCACAACGTATAGTTGAAAATTGTTACAGATGGAAATGCATTAGCCTCAAAGTGAACTTTTGAAATGCCTCCTTTGGAGATGAAATTAGACAAAACATTTGCATCAACCTCAACATTTTTCCTTTCTTTGAGATCTCAAGATTACTTTTGAAGAAGTAGCTTACCTTCAAAACTACAAATTGTACATTTAATTAGGAAAACTGGGCTCTAATTGGAAAATTTGCTGAAATAGTGTTTTTATAATAGAAAATTTTTACATTTTTAAGTTTTTGATGGGAAAAGAAAAGAAAATCGTGCAATAAGTCAAAAAAATTGGATTAAAATTTCATCTGAGCAAGGAATTTTCAATATTTAATCTCTCCTTTTATCACCCAAAGTCTGTCTTAGAAAAATACGTTTTTAGCTAGAAAAATTAAAAAATGTATCTGATTTGAAAATTTTTAACTTTTTGCCCCTTCCTTCTCCTTTCTTGCAATAATGTACAAATAATTTCGATCTACCTCTGCTAGTGATTTCTCCATTTTTTTCATGTTTAGCACAGATAGAAATTATTGGAAAAATGGAAAGAGGCAATATTGATTCCATTTGGAATTTCTTTGGAGCGAAGATGAATATTTTTAAAAATTCGACACATAGAATTGGTCATTGGTTTACAGAGGAGAAAAGAGAGGGTTAAAAAGGTTACAACTTTACTGAGAGATGGCTCTTTTTTTTCGAAGAATCAGTTTGATTGAAGTCCCTAGAACGCTTCAAAATTATTGAAACCTCTTGAAAACTTTAAAATTTTTAAAATTACCTTCACAAACTCCAAAGGGCCTGATTAATGGTCCATTAAAAAATCGACCAGTATCCGGTAAAATTGACATATTCACGAAAAAATTGGTAAATTTCTGAAAGGATCAACAATCTTTGAAAAATTTAATCAAGGAAAAAATTGGTCAAAAGTAATTAAAGTTTGGTGATTGGTGTAGTTTTCTGATAACATTCTAAGTAAATTCACAGTTGATATGATTTTTAAAATTTTGGCTGTATGTAATTTGATGAAATTTCCAGAATTTGGAAAAATTGTTAAATTTGATAGCAATAAAATAAACAATAAAATAAAAGTTTATCATTTGACTGGGTAAAAGGAATCAAAGGCCTAAAAAATGAATTATTTGCTAAAATTACAATCCTTTAGATGTTTTGAAATACTGGGAAGAAAGAATTGAAAATTTTGTGTTCGGAAAATTTTCACGAGAAAACAGGGAGCTTGGATGAAAAGAATGAAACGACCAAAAATCATCAAAAGTTTTTTCAAAAAATCGATTATGGTATGATTTTATATTACTTGAATTATCGAGGAGAAGGGAGTTTCATTTTGCAGATTTCACGACCTCGAAAATTCTTTACTTAGGTATTAGGTACCTAGGCAACACATTTTTACAAATTTTGTTGCGGGGGGGGCAACTGTTAACTATTTTATTTTGCTTTTATAAATTTTTATAATAAATTCGGAGTATGGAAAATTTTGGAGGTATTGAATAGGTATTTGAATATTAATTCCTTAGATTAGTTTCTTTGGAAGTGTCGGTAATGGATTGAAGTGAAGTCTATTCAAATGCATGGGAGGGAGGGGTCGAGAGGAAGATGCTTTTAAAATTATCCGTTAAGTATATAAAAAAAAGAAATGTCTAACAAAAATAAGTATAATATTTATTGAGTCTTGGTGAATAGCAAAGTGAACATAAAAACTTTTGCAGAAAATGTGTGAAAGAGCCTCTTAAACATTCCAATAAGGGATGGAAGCACAGAACGGGAATAAGAACAAAAGGACAAAAGAACAAAAGAACAACAAAAATTTGAAAGAACGAACACCAGAGAAAAAAAATAAAGAACAGAACAGAAACAGGGAGCAACTTTTTTTTTTTAAAAAAAAAGAGAGAACGAACAATTTTTAATTTTTTTGATATGTTCTTGTTCTTGTAAGTAATAAAATCCTTTTTTTTTACTTTTTTTTGTGATTTTCATAACGTTAACCATTTTTATTCCAATTTCGAGTTTCAAAAATTCGAATACTTTGAGTATTTTGGTTTTTTGTGTGTTAATTTTGAATTAAAATTTAATTTTTTGACTGAAAATGAAATTTTTCTCGCAAAAGGAGTAATTTATACCACTTTATTCAACAAATAAAAGAACAAGAGACCGGAATGTAAAGAACAAAAGAACACAGAACATGAGAACTGAGAACGAAAAAACTGATGTTTTATAAAGATCAGAAGAACGAGAAAGACACACGACACACACTTGTTTATACACAGAAACGAAAGAACAAAGAACCAACAACAAATTTCCTTGTTCTTCCATCCCTGATTCCAATCGATGAAGAGGTTCTATACCCCCCCCCCCCTCTGTTTCGTCAAAATAAATTTCTCTTTTGAAATCTCAATATTTTTTATCCATATTATTCCTCGACTTTTTAGCTCTCACCTTTGAATAACTTTATTAATGAGCTATTAGAAAAAAAAATATATATATATATATTTTTTTTTAATAAGTAGGTACCTATACTACGTTTGAGAATAACAAATTCTAAATTCTAATGCGTTTTTCTCTGTAATACAATAGGTTTCTCTACTCACCTTATCGAAAAAAAAAAGAAGAAAAAACATGTAAAAATTAAAAAATCAAGAAACGATACCTACAAAAATTATAATTTTATTTTTTCAATTATTTTCTTCAGATTCCTCCTCCCTCTTCTACTCCATATTTCAGCCAGATTTGAACCAAATTTATCCTCCTAGAACAAATTCAGTGATTTTTTTTCAGAATTTCCCAGACATTTGAAAATCGAAAATTAGAAAGAGATGTGTTGATGCTTGATGCTTCATTTCAACATTTATATTTTTTTCCAACTGCCCAATCCACCGCTCAGAACTGCTGAAAAATTTTCAGTGCAGCCCGACAAGATCATTAGGATGTTGTTGGATGTACTCTATGTTTCTATTTAATTGCCTTTGCTCTTTTAAAATTACTTGGGTTTTTCTAAAAAAAAAAGTATACTTAGGCAATGAGTTGAATTATGTTAGTAGGTATCTGATATTCGCTTATTCAACACTTATTTTTAGAAAAATCGTATTCATAATATCAAATGCTTAATTAATCGAAACCGAAACTTCAAAAGAACATACTGTCATTGATTAAAATAGTCAAATAGGTATGACGAACGTTTATTTTTTACCATGCAGTAAATTATAATGATAGCACAAACATGTATATATCTCAGCGAAGCACGAGTATAATTTGATTACGAACAATAATTATCAAAGATATACAGATTACCGATGGTACCTTACATACAATTTGAACGATTAATTCAGAAATTCCTTCATAGTTCATCACCAATACAGTACCTACAGTATCTACAGTACCGACCGAAAAAAATTGTGTAACTCTCGAATTACGTGTTTACCTTATTCCACTTCATTGAGCATTTGCTTCGGTACGCAAAATAACAGAAAATAAGATTTCTTTTACGAGTTATTAGCAAATGTAAGCTCTACGATATGTAATCTTATCTATCGGATTACTTATCCTCCTTGTGCTGTGTACTTGTTAACTACATAATTTATTAATTCATTAAATTACGATGGGTTCTGAAATAATATGTCGAAAATAATGATAAAAAAACATGTTTCATGGCACTAATCTGCATTCTGGAAGTTTATCGTGCTCTAAAATCATATTAAAAAAATACCTCCCGAGGAGTGCTGCCGGATGGAAAATAGCGAAATCTCCACAATCATTTCCTCAAAATCCTGAGAAATCACCAATTTTTTTTTTAAAATTCAATTATGAGTCTGAAACGGTGAAACCATAAAGTCTCCCCCCCTCCCCTCAATTCGAAAAATTAATCAAATGTACTTCTGTTTTTTTTTTTTAATTTTTAAATACGTCTTACATCTTAAAATTCTTATATTGTATTTTTAACCTATTGATAATATTCATATTTATTGTTATGATTTAATCAGACTACATTCCAAAAATTGCATAAAGTTTCAAAAATAAGTAATTTCTTGGAAATTGGAGGTTTTTCAAAACATGATTTTTTAAAAATTGGACAATTTTCCAAAACATGTACCAATTTCTCAAAGTTGGAGAATCTTCCACTATTTTGATGAGTTTTCAAAAGTTCCTAGGTACAGTTTCTCGCAAATTGTACTAAAATTTTAATATTTTCTCAAACATTGAAAAATTTTCCCAAAATTGGAATTTTTTTGAAAAGGGTATGGCCGGATAAAGGGTGAATTTGGCCCCAGACGCGCTTGGACTCCTAATTATTTTCAAGAATTTTTAATTTCAACAGAAGTGAAGGAAATTTTCTGTTCTTTGGCACAAAGTTACATCTCGTAGAGGTGTGTTTTTGATAATTTTTTCAACAATTTTGGTGTACTCCTTCACGTTTTTTTGGCTCCTTGAAGTTTTCAATCGTAAAAAACACCACATAAGCAAAGAGCGACCACCCTGGAAAAATGACTAGAATATACGTTTTTTTTATGTAGAATTTTTCTGTGTACTTACTGGGTTTTGGCCATTTCTTTGAACTGAGGGCCGAAAATTGCGAAAACCTGTACAGAAATGTTGTCATTTTAGCAGATTTTTCAAATTTTGAGCGTTTTATGCAGAAAGAAATGACTAAATGAAAAAACCAATTCCATATTCGTGTTCAGCAGGTCAAAATACTCCGATAAACACCCTTTCGTGATATTTTTACCTAAAGTTTCGAAATTCACTTTTTTCGCCATGAAAAATCAGTGAAAATAGTGAATTTTGAAACTTTGAGCAAAACTATCGCGAATAGAGTGTTTATCGGGGTATTTTGACCTGCTGAACACGAATATGGCATTAGTTTTTTCATTTAGTAATTTCTTTCTGCATAAATCGCTCAAAATTTGAAAAACCTGCTAAAATGACAACATTTTTGTACAGGTTTTCGCAATTTTCGGCCCTTAGTTCGAAGAAATGGCAAAAACCAAGTACACAGAAAAATTCTACATGAAAAAACGTATATTCTAGTAATTTTTCCAGGGTGGTCGCTCTTCGCCTATGTGGTGTTTTTTACGATTGAAAACTTCAAGGAGCCAAAAAAACGTGAAGGAGTACACCAAAATTGTTGAAAAAATTATCATAAATACACCTCTATGAGATGTAACTTTGTGCCAAAGAACAGAAAATTTCCTCCACTTCCGTTGAAATTAAAAATTCTTGAAAATAATGTAATAAAATGGCCGTAACTCCGATTGGGAGGGGGGTAAGGGTCCAGGGTCCAAAATTTCGTGAAAAATGTTTTCTAGTCAATATACGCCACTTGAGGTGTTTAGGAGTCCAAACGCGTCTGAGGCCAAACTCACCCCTTATCCGGCCATATCTTTTAACGTTTTTTTAATATTTTAAACTGTTTTTAATGAGAAATTATGAAATTTGGTATTGTGAATGGAAATTGGAGCAAAAATTCACAAAATTCATAAATTTTTTGAAAATTTGCCACTGCGAAAATGAAAACAGGCAAAATCACCGTTTTTGCTGACAAATCACCACATCTGGCAGCACTGAGCACGATATCAACAACTGTGAAAAACGCACACAACATTGTACTTTTTTCTCGAAATAATTCGAAGGGGGTACCTATAAAACCTCATTAATATTCCAACCATCGAATTGAGATGATGGTTTAAAAGGGATAAATTTGTGGAAAGGACAAAAAGTCCATTTGACAACAGCGTGCATATAGAAACAGGCCACGCACGGCTACGCACAAAATAATGGAAATATTGACGCTGCCTTACGTCTTGGGTATTCGGTTCTTCCTTGGAAAACAGGATTGTCTGTCATGTTACCGACAAAAAAAAGCGCGATGGAGCAGAACTAGTTGGAGAGAGAGACAAATTCATGAAGAAAGAAAGGAAATAAGGAGGCAATGACGATGATAATAAAATGTAGAGAAGAAAAAAAAAAAGGTTCCATCAAGAGAAAAAGAAAAGCAACACCGCGCTCTAACGTCGGTCGGTAAACTGGATATAGAGGATAGCCGGAGCGAGAGAGAGACTTGTTGTTATTGTTCATCGTACAAGCGGGTCGCGGGGTACGGTTTGGCTCCGTAGTGTAGACCTCTCGCTGAGCTTGTGAAGAAGCCGACAACAGATAATAACAGAGGAGGGGAATTGCCCCTTCATTTAATACCTGCTGCCCCTTCATTCATTCGGGCTTATGTACCATCCTACCTAGAAGTACAGTTTCAGTGTTTCCCATCATATATGCAATTAAATGGATATGTAATGAAGATTTAACGCTGATCGGTTATCTTATGGATGCGTTGAAAAGATTTTCACCTTCGAATCTTCCACGTCCACTTCCACTTCCACCGTACCATCATTCGGTTACATTTTATAAAAGTTGCGTTTTATAATGTGGTCACGTTTCGTATGTAAATCGCCCGCTGATACTTGGTATATGGAGATCAGACGAACCGAATGCGAAAATTTTCCAAACTTGGTCGTGTGTTCCGCACCGACGATGGCCAATGTTGTTTGTTATGCAATTTTTTTTCCTACTGCAGTCCTAGATTCCGATGACATCGATTTAATTAGTAGAACGTGCGATGAAATGAAAAGCCACGAAGAGCATGAAGTTTTTTGATTACACTGCTGTTCGTTGTTTGTTCGATTAAACCGTGACAAATTGTTGCATAAAATTTTTCCAGCGGTGATGTGAAATTGTGCTGTGTAATGTATTCCGTAGTCATCGTGTTTGCCGAATTATTCCAAAGGAGGTAAAGTAGAGAGGTGTTTGCTGAATCCATGAGATGAGAGTCGCAAATCAGAAATCCCCAAAAAATTAAATAGAGTAGGTACCTATAGGTACCTAATGAGTGGTGTTTTATGAGGGACAAGTGTCCTGCAAGCTCCAGAGAGTGACAAATGTTATGTGACAGTGCAGTTGGTAAATGCCTTATGAAAAATGGCAAGTGTCTTCTGGAAATTGCCATAATAACTGTCTCTTATGAAGAAGTGTCTTCTATGTACCATTTGTCATTTTGTGCCAGGTTGTTTTTCATGAACTTTAATAGATACATGCAGAATTGCTCTTTTTAAGGCTTCAAAGAAAGATTCTAAAAAATTGTAAATGTTATTTCTCTCATTTCGAAGACCAAATAAAAGCGTTTCTTGAAATTATTTTTGAACATTTTACGTTTATAGTGATCTTTTCCACTTCTTGAATCTAAAGATGCCATACAAACAAGATTCAAACTTCCAAGTCCAAAAATATTAATTTTTTCAAAAGATGTCAACTGTCAATACTTAAGGAGACTTTTACCCGTTTAATTCTTGTGAATACTGAAAGACCCCTTTAACTCTTTTTCTCACACTGAGATCTTTCACTGCTTTTCTGTCATTGCTCCTCCTTCGGTCTCCCCTCAACCCACATTTCAATCAAAAGAGAAAGTAGGTGCTCATGAATTTGCATAGGTAACTGAATAATCCTTTGATTATTTTTGATTTTAAAATCCTCTTATTTTGAAATTGAACTCCATCTAGCCATCCACCCTCACTTCATTTTATATTTATGCTGCCAGGAGGCCCATAGAATGGGATTTTTCTTAAGAAACAAAGTTCTTAAACTGGAAAAACCAGCTTTTCATTCCTCAATTTTTGTGGCTATCTCAATTTACAATGCTAGCAACGCCACTATATTGAGAAAATGGTCCTGATGTTCTGATAATTGTCCTTTGATCTGTGACACAATTTTCGGGACAATCGTCCTTTGGCACGACTCTTGGGACAATTGTCCTATGACTAATCGTTAAAATTCGATCGTTTGTTTTACAGATTGACTCCTAGTACTATTAACATATCCATCCATGTCATAAGAAATCTAGAAATCTACAATTGAGCACTTTCAAAGTGAAAATTGTCTACACCTGGAAAACAAAGCTCGATCATCTAAAATGAACAACGGATTTGTCACCAGCAACTTCAAATTACCTATTTTTTTCATTAATTTTTTGGAAATTTTAAATTTTTATCCCTTTTACCGTTAGGAGGCTTTTCAAGATGGAGGTGAAAGAGAAAAGGGAATAAGTTGTGAAAATTTAAAAAAATACTTACCTATCATGTCACAAGATGCAAGAGAAAAAACAATTATTGTATTATTTTATTTGACATGATTTTTGCGACAATAATGATTGCTTTTTGAGATACAGGAATCTTGGGATAGTTGTCCTGCGTCACAAATTCTATGCCAATTGTACTTTGACGTGAATGGCGAATCTTCTGGCAAAAGGTAGCCTGTGACTCGATTTTTGAGACAATTGTCATGTCATCTGACACGAATCTTGGGACAATTGTCCTGTGACATAAATTTTCTGACCATTGTTTTTGACTATTTTTTTGACATGTTACAAAAATTTTGGGACAATTGTCCTATGAGAAAGAAGTCTCCTAACTTGAACAACGATTTTGGGGTGTGACTCGAATCTTGAGACAATTGTCCTGGGTCATAAATTTGATGACAATTTTACTCAAGACAAGATTTTTCTGGCCTCAATTTGTTTGACTTGTTGAAGAAATTTGGTACAATTGTCCTATGAGAAAGGAGTCTCCTAACTTACGTGAATCTTCTGACAATTGTCCTATGAAGCGACTTTAGAACAATTGAATTGTACCTATTCTGACACGAATTCGGACAATTGTCCTATGACATGAATTTTCTGACAATTGTCCTGTGACTCATTTTCTGTGACAGTTGTCTTGTTGCAAACATTTTGGATCAATTGTCCTGTGACATGAGTTTTCTAACCGTGAATCGAATTTTGGGACAATTGTACTGTCTCTTGTGACACAATTTTATAACAATTGCCTCATGACACGATTCTTAGGACAATTGTTCTGCAACCTAAATTTCGGGACAATTTTACTCAGATGTGAATCCTGTGGCAGTCATCCTGTGACACGATTTTCAGGACGATTGTCTTTTGACACGAATCTGGAGACAGTTGTCCCACGACATGAATTTTGTGACAATTGTCCCATGACTCAATTTTTGTGACAATTATCCTATTGCAAAAATTTTGAAACAATAGTCTTGTGATACAATTTTAATAATCATTGCCCTGTGACATGAGTTTTTTAACTGCAAAACCAAATTTTGGGACATTTGTCCTGCCTCTTATGACACGTTTTTTGGCACAAATGTCTCGTGACATGAATTTTGAAGAAGTTGTCTCATACTGATTTTTGGGCTGGACTAATGGACCTTGTAGCCTGACCACGGGTTTCCAGCCAATGGTCATTAGCTTATGGCTTTCAGCTTAAACTTAATTTTTTCATTGGCTGAAATAAAGCTGGCTTTTGGCTGATAAAATTTCATTGGCTGACCATTGACTGGCTTTTGGCTTAAAGGGGAAAAAATCGTGTGACCCCTCAAAATACTCCTAGTGATATGTAGATGACTCTGGTAACGTTTTTGTTTCTGTTAAATAAAAAGAAATTTTGTTTCTGCTAAATAAAAAGAAAATCAGAAAACCATAATTTTCATTTTTTTTGGAAAGAATTTATCGGCTGTTTTGATGAAAAAAAAATTGAAACAAATAAAAAACATTGGCTTATCCTTGACTGGTGACTTCCATTGATTGGCTTTTGGCTTTAGCTTAAAACCCATTGGCTTCCACATTTTAATGGCTTTTGGCTTTTAGCTCTTGACTGGCCGGAAACCCCTGAGCCCGACCCTTCGCAAGAAAAAAAACCACTCGAATTTCCTTTCAATGCCCTGCGACACAATGTTATTTCATAACATGAATTTTTGTTGTTGAAATCACAACTGTCCAGTTCCTCTGATTGAAAATTTAGGTTGGAATGGGACATATTGTCCCGCAAAAAAATGACCTATTACATCCTTTTGTGATGAGTACTTTCAGTGGCGTCGGAAAGTGAGGTACAAGAGGTGCACTGCACCCCCCCCCCCCCCAATTACTTTCAAAGCATTAAAACATGAAAAAAAAGTATTTTTTGGTCATTTGTCATTTAACATCCACTTTTTTCAATGCTTCACCTTTGATTTGATTCGCTCGGGCATGCTTAAAATCACAATTGTATGAACTATTTGAGTTAACAGTACAGAAAAAAGCTCCATTATGGCATTCAAAATATAACCTATCAAGCAAGGAGTTTCGAGAGGGAAAAGGTTAAATCACCTCATCGTTGAAATATTCAAAATTCTCGAATATCAAACTTGAGGTACAATTCCCTCAACTATCGACACTACTTTGTCGACAAAATTGTAGAAACTAACTTCAGTTGGATATCTTTTGCCCAAAAAAGCAACACCATTCAACACTTCGAACTGATAATTTAAATTTATTGCAATTGTGTCATTGTCGACACTTCAAAAACGAGCATGACGTACTCGGATTTCCGTTGATTTCTCGAATATTTTCTAGGTTACCTATTCTTATACCCACAAAGTTCACACTTTTGCGGCGATAACGAAAGAACATTTTTTAAAAATTGGCAGATTGACATTTTTGCTTATCTGCATTTCTAAAATAAAAAACCACAGTATACCGCAAGCTATAGATATTGCGGTAAAATCAGCATAAAATTTATGGATAATAAAACATTCTAAATTAGAAAAACTTTTACCTCGGTTCTTTCGACTTATCGAAACGCAGCTATACGATTCCCATTCAAACAAAAAGTAGGCAAGCTGGGCTGATGCGGCTGTTCTTTGAGCATATAGATCATTTACTCAGATATCGTGTACCCGTCGTTCATTAACTGATTCACAACACATATGCTAACTACAGACCTCTCCCAGAGTCTGCAATAAATCAAAAAATTATTCTTAATAACCTGGATATAAGAAAACTTAACGGTTTCTACTTGGGATCCAATTACTTAAACATGATACAGACGGTTAATAAATCCTCGCGTAAATCTCGTTCGTCGTGTTTGCGCATTTTTTTAAAAATAAACAAGCTCTTATTGAAAATACAAACCAATTAGGCATAGATCGATACCGTATAGTGAAAATTTTACAACGAGTATTCATTTACCTACTATACGCGGATGAAAATACAAGTTTTTTTTCCCTTCCTAGTCCGCCTATACGAAAATGTTGCTTTGTTGAAAAAGAAGCCGACAAAAAATTCCTAACGATTTGGTAACCCCTTGGTCGTTGTATCACTGAACCGAACCCAAACTAACTTGTAGGCCAAGTGATACCGAAGAGCGAGCCGCCTTTCGTGTAAGAACAACCAAGTGAGTCCACGTTATGTTACTTGTTGGCTATATGCTTGGCTCATTATAGCACATGTACGTATCGTATCGAATAGTATGCAATTCATGGTCGTGGTGTGATGTTGTGTGTGGTGTTACGAGTGAAAAAGTGATCGCTTTTAGTTTTTATACGCGAGTTATGCTCCGTGATACAAATTTCGTGAACTTATCAGTACCTACTTTGGTGTTTTTCGAATTTTTCGGGGTTTGATTTTTTTTAAAAATAAAATTTCAACTTATGAAAGTGTATCGACGTTTGGAAATAATTCGAGGTAAAGTGATGATTGTGTCGCGAATGTGTTTTTGAAATCCAATGTGCGCCATATTCTGTACAAATGTTTCCTGATCACGAAATGGCTACGAACATTGTACGATGGATGAAAACCAAACTTCACGGATACAAACCGTTTGCAGGTAGTTTGAATATTTCCAACATTGTTGATAATTTTGTTGAAATTTTGGCTAGAAATTATTCCAAGTCAATTAATTCAGGATGAATGATGCACAATTGGAAAAATTTCAATTCTGGTTCTCAGATTTCCCAAATTGTGAAGATAGGTACCTACCTAACTTCAAAACAATTGTTATTTGTCTCATGGTTTGTAGAAAGTTTTTAACAATTTCGAATCGTAGTTGAAAATTTTGCTCGAATATGGCTCTAAATGATCAAAAGTGGCAAAAATCAAGATAAATGATGTACAACTTTCAAAATCTGATCTCAGGATGTCAAATTTTCCAAATCATGTAGATAGGTAACCCCTAAACAATTGTTATTTGTCCCATCATTTGCAAAAAGGTTTTAATAATTTGGAATCATGGTTGATAGTTTTGCTCGAATTTGACTCAAAATTACCAAAAATGACATAGATCAAGATAAATGATGTACAACTTTCAAAATTTGATCTCAGAATCTCATAATATCCTAATTGTGAAGAAAGGTAATCCCAAAACAATTGTTATTCGTTCCATCACTTGCAGGTAGTTTTTAACAATTTCGAATTTTGAATGTTAATTTTGCTCAAATCTGGCTCGAAATTATTTCAAATTAATTAAATCAGAATGAACGATGTTAAAATTTGATAATTTTAACTTGGATTCTCAAATTTTTTAAATTATGAAGATAGGTAACCCCGAAACAACTGTTTTTTATTCCATCATTTGCAGGTATTTCTAATGCTTCGAGTCACCAATCACAGTTGATAATTTTGGTCAAATTTTTGGCTCAAAATTATTCATAGTCGCTTGAATCAGAATGATTAATGCTCAAATTTGATACCTGGAACTTGATTTCTCAAATTTTTCAAATCATGAAGATACATACATAAGCGCACCTAGAAATTATTTAAGGAAGGGGCTCAGATTCCGGAAAAAATGGGGGGGGGTGAAATTCCAATGAAAAAATTCAGTAACTTCTTATTTCAGTGGCGCTGGCGTAGTCAGGGTATTTTCAGTCGGTTGATAATTCATAAACGGATATGAGCCAAGTGAAATTAAAAAATTACGAAATTTCACCTTATTTTTCACTGTTTTTTAGTCAAAATTATTTATTTTTCCTGACAAACTGGGATTTGATTGAGAAATCAGTGATTTTTGACCAAAAGATCAGTGAAAGATCATCAATTTTTGAAACAGAAGGATTAAAATACTGCCCGAGCGAAGAGGGCGAAATTTTTTTGACAAAAAATCATGTTTCAAGCGCAAAAAATACACTTTTTTCACATTTTTGTAATAAAAAATCTCCCGTTCGAGCTGGGGGGGGGGAGGGGAGTCGAGTCCCGCTTATGTGAAGATAGATAACCACAAAACAATTGTTTTACATTCTGTTACTGCTGGTAGTTTAATAATTTCAATTCACAGTTGATAATTTTGCTCAAATGGCTCAAAATAATCAAAAATCACACGAATCAAGATCACACAAATATCAAAATTTGATCTCAGATTCTCATAAATTTTCCTAATCATGAAAATATTTATCCCCGCAACAATTGTTTTTGTCCTATCATTTGCAGTTAGTTTAATAAAATTTCTAATTAGGGTTGGTAATTTTGCTCAAAATTGGCTCAAAGTTTTTCCAAAGTGATGTAAATCAGGACTTGAATGGCATCTTTTAAAAATTGAGCTCAAATTCTCAAATTTCCCAATTTAGGAAAATATTTATCCCAAAACAACTGTTTGCCACAATTTGCATCAAATTTAATAAATTTGAATGAGAGTGCATAATTTTGCCCAAATTTGGCTCAAAATTATTTCACGTGAGATAAGTCAGAAATATAATGAAATAACGTTCAAAATTTGAGCTCAGAACGTCAAATTTTTCAAATTTTATGAAAATTGGTAGATCACACCAAAACAACTATTTTTCGTTCCACAATTTGCAGATAGGTATATTTCAAATTAGTTTGTAACTTTGCTCAAATTTAACTCAAAATCATTTCAAGTGACATAAACTGAGAATTATAATGACGTAACGTTCAGAATTTTGAACTCAAGAGTCTCAAATTTCATAACTCATGAAAATAGATGGCTCAAAACAACTATTTTTCGTCCCACTTTTCTCAAATAGCTGAATAATTTCAAATTAGAGTTGATAATTTTGCTCAAATTTGGCTCAAAATTATCCAAAATGACATAAATACGGATTATAATAACTCAATTTTAAAAATTTGAGCTCAGGTTCTCAAATTGCCTAACTCATGAAAATAGGTGACTCAAAACAATTTTTTTTTCATCTGAATAATTTCGAATTAGAATTGATAATTTTGCCCAAATTTAGCTCAAAATGATCCAAAACGACTTAAATACGTACAATTTTTTTCATCTGAATAATTTCGAATTTAAATTGATAATTTTGCCCAAATTTAGCTCAAAATGATCCAAAATGACACAAATACGGATTCAACCCAATTTTAAAATTTGAGCTCAGGTCCTCAAATTGCCTTACTCAAGAAAATAGATGTCTCAAAACAATTTTTTTTCATCTGAATAATTTTGAATTAGAATTGATAATTTTGCTCAAATTTGGCTCAAAATTATCCAAAATGTCAAACAACGAATTATAACAACACAATTTTCAAAATTTGAGCTCAGATCTTCAAATTTTCCAAATCATGAGAAAATAGATACCCCAAAACCACCATTTTTCGTCCCCCATCAACTTCACAATCATTTCGAAGGTGCTAACCATTAAAATTAGGGGTGCACCACTTCGCAAATCCTATCAATTCACCACCTCGCGGTCTAACTCGAGAATAATGTCACATAAACAAAATTATAAACCGGGGCACCCCTTCAAAGGCACCTCGAAAAGTGACGTGATTAAACGGATTAGCCTTTATCCTAAAGTGACATCGAGATTCAATCGTTTGATAAAGTGAAATCGACTGTGATAGGGGTGAAAAGTTTTAAAAGCGTTTGCTCAATTACCGACATTAGCTCGACAATGTGTTTTGTTTATAAGACCTGCCAAAGAACCAGGAGGTTTTTTTCCTATTTCAAACGACGACCGCAAGTTTCAAAAGCGGTTGTAATATTTTCATGTTTAGCCAACAATTGATTAAAGAGTACTTGTTACCGGCTTGTAATTTTGTCGTGTAATTACCAGTCGCGTGATTTTCATAGTGATACGTTTTTCAAGTTGACGGTTCGGTATACATTATAAATCGAGGAAGTAATTACGCGGTGAACCGGGTACCCCCCTCTGGTGCAATTTATTAGCGATACTTTCTAATATTTAATCTATTGCTTGACCTATTTTATTTCGCATCGTGTTGCCCTCTCAAGTTCAATGCGATATTAATTGATAAATGTGAAAATTGATAAAAAAGTAATTCATTTTCATTTTTTTTTACTAAACTAAGTATTTCTTGGATCATAAATTAGGTAGGTAGTTTGGACGATGATGTTTATGAAACACGATGTGGCGTCAAGTACAAATATGATAATCTTGTGACCAGCGGAGAGAAGCGAAATTACAAAAAAATTTAAGTAATTCCGCGAAATAGAACTCGTTTTACTGATATTTCGTTTAAATACCTAATCTTATTGTTGAATGCAAATGAACCCGAAAGAAGAGAAATTTTCAAATGTACCAAATCGGTGACGTTGGTGCTCGAAAACATGATTTTTTAAAAACCACTCGTACTTTTCGTTTTGTACTTGTGCCGCCGAGCTGTCGGTATTGCGAGATTCTCATCTCATGCCTACCTATCGAATATGTACTTGGAAATATCGATACTTGAAGGAATTTCGAGTGAAGTAGAGTGTTGAATGATTTGAAATAAAAGTTTATTTACATTGCCTGTTCGGTTTTATCAATGAAAAGACAAACGTAATTCTTAGAAATAGACTAATTAGTGTAAATTCACAATAGTTTGCCCTTTTTTCCTTCAATAGACTGATATTATGAGATTTCGGCTCGTTCTTATTTCATCTGAAAAGTTTTGAAAGTGAAAACCATCAAAAAAATCCCAAAGGTATTTTTTTTAGCTCTTATCTTATCAACGGTACGAAAATTAGTCATATTTTAGCTTTAGAATCTTGTCAAGAAATTATACTGATAAATAAACGAGTCAAGTTGACCTGATATTTTATGGCCTGTCATTTTTTCGGCTTTCAACCGTTTCTTTGTGCTAAATTTATTTTACGTGGAAATGAAAATTTATTGTTTTTGTCGCGAATTTCTAGATATAATTGATGAGACGAGGAGGGGAGGGGAGGAGATACAGACTATCGCTGAGGAATCGAAAAAATCGCCATGATTAGGCAAGAATGAATCAAATTGGTCTTACAGAGGGATACAAATTAACAATTTTCAACTGAAATAGAATTTTTTCGATTTTTTGAAATAAAATGTAATTTTTCCCATTTTTTCGACTCAATATACAGGGTGTTCCATGAATCGTCTGCCTAACATTTTTTTGGGGGTATAACCTGGTACCACTGAAAAAAAACTTGAGATGAACATGCTGCCTATTTTGAAAATTGAAGGAGCTACAAAAGAAATTATTCAAAAAAATTCTCAAAAAATTAACTGATCAACGGGATGGGTAGTACGTTGAAAACTAAAGAAATTTTGTTCTGTAGACTTTTTGCCTAACATCGAAAATGAAGGGGTTACGGGTCACTCGAAATAAATGGGCTTCAAAAATTTTTCGAATTTTCTCAATTTTTAATGACCCTTAGCCCCTTAATTTTCGATGTTAGGCAAAAAGTCTACAGAACAAAATTTCTTCAGGTTTTCAACGTACTATCTATTCCCTTTATCAGTTAGTTTTTTGAGAATTTTTTAAACAATTCTTTCTGTAGCCCCTTCAATTTTAAAGATAGGCAAAAAGTCATGAAGTGAAAATTTGTTCAGTTTTCAAAGTACTATCCATTCCCATGGCTGAAAAAAATTTTGACCTTTCAATTTTCAAAATAGACAACATGTTCATCTCGAAATTGTTTCTTAGTGGTAGCCGGTTATATGCAAAAAAATATGTTTGGCGGACGATGCATGGAACACCCTGCATGGAAATTACTCTGAAATAACTGAAGGCTACGAATACAATTTTTTCTTGATTGAAGGGCAGCTGCTCCCGCTACCCCTTTTACTCATGTTCGGTCCGGCTCAGGGACGAGGAACAATTTTGATCTGTTGAGGGGAAGGAGGGGAGAATAGGACTTTTTTCTGAACTTATTTCTGATTATGAATTTTTCGAAGGTTACTCGACTAGGTGCATATAATTTTAGTTGAAAAAATTGGGTTCGTTTTAGAAAATTTTCAAAAGTGGTGGCCTTTTTTGGAAAATTTTCGTTTCAAACTGGAAAAAATTGGAAAGTAGCAACTTGAGCTGGAAAAATTGGTAAAAAAAATTATTTCATCCGAAAATTCCGCCATTGAACGAAATTTTTAAAAATGCTCCAATTTCTTTTCAAATTAATTACTTTGATTAAGAAATCATTATTTCGCTGTTTCGTTATTCAGCGTATCTAATTATCAAGTTTTTTTTGTAGGTGGTCATTATGGTCATGACTCATTCTCATTCTTTGAAAAAATTTGCTCAACCGTTACTTCTTCCCTCTCATTATGAAAATCTTGTTATTTTAATGCACAGAGAAGGTTTTAAGAAAGAAACCAGCTGGTTCCCATTTTCTGAAAAACTAGAAAAATAATGAATAACTGAATATGACAAAGTCGGAAAACTTCGGAATTTTTACCGGAGAGGTTCGAAGGAAACGGAGATGGGGAACCTTTTGCCTTCCTTCAGGGCTGAAATGTTAAAAAAATGATGTAATTCCAACTTTTCAATCCTTTTATGTGAAAATGAACGAAGTATATTTGTTTTTACACAAGTTTTCGTCTTTGTGTGTTTATTTAAAAAAATATTAATCAATAAATTTGATTTTCAAAGAATTTTATGAACCCCTCTCCCTCTCCCTACCATTAAAAAAATTGGAACAAGGTTGAGGTGGTGCAAAAAAATGAAAAAAAGGCTGAAAAAGTTTTGCATTTTTTATTGTTACTAACGATGAAATTTTCTCGAGAAATTGAGCAAGTCTGCAAAAAGTCAAGATTATTTCAATTTTTGGTGGGGGAGGGGGGAGGGGTGAAAATATCTAATCAATAGTCATACGAAAAATCTGAAAAAAGTCCTCCGAAAATCTCGCAGTTTGATTTTAAAATTTTGTAAGAAACCTCGTTGACATTTGAAGCAGAAAAAATGCCATTTCCTGTTGAAATGTAAGTCTGGAAAACTAGCAGCAATTGATCTGAAAAAGCTGAAAAAGTCAGGGAAAATATTTTTTGAAAAATATTGGCACCCGTGAAACCATTTTGTGCAAATATTCGGTCCCATCCTCTCGTTAAATCAAAAATGAATAATGTTTTCAAACAATGTAGGTATCTAAACCATTGAAAAATGAAAACTTTTCATTTCTTAGGGTCTTAGCCATATTGGAAAATTTCTTCAAAAACACAAATTTCATCAAATACGAGAGCAAATTTCCCAAATTTTTGGCTATTTATACCTCGCAGTTTAAAAATAACCGTACGATATGGGACCTCACTTCTACTTTAGCTTTCCTTATCATTGGACAAACAACATCATTATCTTCATAAATACGTCCAAAAACTCAAACCAATTGAAACCCTTAATTTTTCTTTGAAAATCAGCTACAAAAACCGAGTAAACCATCACTTGAAAGCCTCAAAATCCACATCTGTTCAGCTACTGGAACAACACCATCATTTACAGAATAAATCTGCGTTGAATTATGACCGATTGTTAAAATTTTTGGCACCGTTTTCGTTCGTCTCCATAACTCGGTGTAAAATTAAAACATACACAGATTTTTGGGTACTTATTCGACATAAGAATTCCGAACTGTACCCAATTCCTCGCCACAACTTTACGCGTACTTACGTAACATAGAATTCTCATCGTGGCAATATCGCTGTCGCATTTCGGTCTCGGTACAAACAGTCTCGTCAAATGTCCACAATTATCATAGCTAATACCCTGTCGGTTTACACATCGATATAGTTTTATCAGCAATAAGGAATTAACGCGGTTTCGTAATACGGATGAGGTATGTGTACAATTACCCACACATGTTCAACAGTCTAAGTACATAAAAGTGTCGGCGTCGGCGCCGTTATCGAGTTGACAACGCCTAAGGCGCCAAAATCCTCCGTTCAAAGCAGTTTCCCGCCTAATATTGAATCCTATCCAAATCGCTGCATTGTGCAAAGACGGTACCCATCGAGTTCCCTTTTGATGCTCCAATCTAAAACTAATAAAAAAAATAAAAAAACCATAAAGAATCAAGTGTTTTGACGTAAAACAGCTTACGATTATTTTATCTCGTTGACTCGTATATTTTTAGAGTTCGCATCGTCTGCTCGGGATGTAGTTGTGATTTGTACGAGTCTTAGCGAAATTAGCGAATAGGTAAACAGAAATGAAAATTTTGCCCGATGTTGAGAAAATTTATGCAAGTTTCCATCGAAAGCTTTTATAGACCTGCAGTATCGTAATAAACCAAACACGTGTGGGTTTTGGATCCGTTTACCGAGAATTTGCTGTTTGATAAAATGTACTGTAACCGTGAGGTGTTTTACATCTTATCAGTGTAATATTTTTTACGCTAGCCAATTATGACCGAGAGTCGTATACATTGTTAGAGAATGTGTAACTAATACGATACCATCGTAATATTAAAACACGAGCCGTTTTACTAGGTATGGTCATTTTATGATTTTATACCATGGCAAGGTTTTCATACATTATCTTCCTACTAGCTCCTAATAATTTTTTTTGCCAAAAATCGGATTTCGACGACCTGGGTTCAAATTCTATTTCTAATTTTTCAACTCTGAATTTTTTCAATTTCTTTTTATCTGAATTTTTCCAATTTCTTTAAATCTAATTTTTTTCAAATTGTAATCAATTTTAATTTTTTTTTAAAATTAAATCTCATAATTCTTCCCATTTTGATTTTTCCAATTTCTTTTCAATGTCGTATTTTTAAAAATTCTTCTGATTAATTATCGAGTCAAAAAAAATTTAAAAAGACGAAGTTGAAAAAAAATTGAGAGATAATTTTGAAATAATTGGAAAAAAAAGTGAGTTGGAAGAAATTTTGAAAAATATGAAGTTAAAAAAAGTTAAAAAAATCAAATTTGGAAAAATTTTGAAAAAAATTGAAAAAAATTCAATATCAAATATTTTTCCTACTTTGATATTTTGTTAAATTTCATATTTTTCAAAATTTCTTCTTGCTCGAAAATTTTTCTAATATTTTTAAAATTGTTCCTCAAATTTTTATAGCGTTAAATTTTTTTCCAAGTTTCTCAACATTTTTTCAAACCTTGAATTTAGGAAAAAATTTCAACTTCATATTTTTCAAAATTTCTCCCAACTCAATAAATAATAATAAGAAATTTTTAAAATGATAAAAATATATGGAATTAAAAGAATTTGAAAAAATCAAAGTTGAAAAATTTTTAAAAAACTTAAAATTTGATACGATTTTGAAAAAAATTTAGAATTGAAGAAATAAAAAAAATATAGAGTTGAAAAAATTTGAATTTGGAATAAATTTAGACTTACTTACCTAACCTACATCGAGAAATTTTGAAATAATTGGAAAAAAATGTTGAGGAGTTGGAAGAAATTTTGAAAAGTATGGAATTTAAAAAATTTGAAAAATCAAAATTGGGAAAATTTTGAGAAAAAAATTGAAAAAAGTTCAGTACCTATTAAATATTTTTCCAACTTTGATTTCTTCCAATTTTGTTAAACTTCATATTTTTCAAAATTTCCTCTTGCTCGAAAATGTTTCTAATATTTTTAAAATTGTTACTTACTCAAATTTTTATAACGTTAAATTTTTTTAAAGTTTCTCAAATTTTTTTCCAACTTTGAATTTAGGAAAAAATTCCAACTTCATGGTTTTCAAAATTTCTCCCAACTCAGTAAACAATTGTAAGAAATCAAATTGGAAAATTTTTTGAAAAACTTTAAATTTGATACGATTTTTAAAAAATTTAGAATTGAAAAAATTGAAAAACATAGGGTTGAAAAAATTTGAATTTCGAATAAATTTAGACTTGCGTCGAGAAATTTTGAAATATTTGGAAAAAAACTTCAAGTTGGATGAAATTTTGTAAAATATGAAATTTAAAAAATTTGGAAAATCAAAATTGGGTAAAATTTTGAGAAAGTTCAAATTGAAAGAGTTTTAGTTGAAAATATATTTCAGCATTAAAAATTTTTCCAACTTTGATTTCTTCAAATTTTTTCAAACTTCTGATTTTTCAAAATTTTTCCTCACTCGAAAATTTTTTACAATAATTCAAACTTTTTCCTCAAATTTTTCAAATTAAAAGTTTTCAAAATTTTTTCCCAATTTCAATTTAGGAAAAAATTCTGACTTCATGTTTTTCAAAATTTCTCTCAAGTCAATAAATGATTAGAAGAAATTTAAAAAATGATAAAAATATGAAATTGGAAAAATTTGAGAAAATCAAAGTTGGAAAATTTTTGAAAAACTTAAAATTTGATACGTTTTTGAACAAATTTTAGAATTAAGGAAATTGAAAAAATATAGGGTTGAAAAAATTTGAATTTGGAATAAATTTAGACTTACATCGGGAAATTTTAAAGTAATTAGAAAAAAACTAGATTGGAAGAAAATTGAAAAATCAAAATGGAAAAAATTTTTGAAAAATTCAAATTGAAAAGATTTTAGTTGAAATATTTCAACACTAAAAATTTATCCAACTTTGATATCTTCAAATTTTTTAAACTTATTATTGTTCAAAATTTCTCCTCACTCGAAAATTTTTTCCTATAATTCAAGCATTTTTCCTCAAATTTTTTAAATTAAAAGTTCTCAAAATTTTTTCCCACTTTAAATTTTTGAAAAAAATTCAACTTCATCTTTTTCAAAATTTCTTCCAACTCAATACTGTAAGTAAACGGAATAATTTTGAATTTACAAATAGATCGTCGAAATCCAATTTTTGGCAAAAATAATTAAAATTTGGTATCTTCCTCTTCCTCAACTCCTCTGCTCTATTCTTCGTTCATTTCCAAATTATGCGAACGTTTATTATACCTATTTTACATATTATAGTACTTGAAAATGTACAGGTTGATGTAAATAAAGTATATCGACCTTGAACTTGAAATTAAAATTGTAAAAAATATAGGTTACCAATTGAGCATTTAAAATGAATAAGAAAGAAACCAGCTGACGATATAACGGTGTAATCGAAGGCGAAAACTTGTTATGATTTAGTCCATAGTTCGGACTGAATAATTGATGATTGGTGCTTATCAATCATTCGTTTAATACTCGACGACAGAGTGATAATTCAAATCGGACTTTTTCACGCAGCCTATGACAAATATTTGTTCACTCCAAAGTATTACCCCGGTTAATATTTGTTTTCGTTGGTTTTAATTATTTTGCTAATTTTACGCTTAAACGGTTTACTCAGAACGTAAGGCCGATAACTATTTCCACTTCTGAATCACACAATCTCTTTTGTTTATTTTCACCGTATTTGCGGATATTTTCTACGGCGAAAGTTTTTTGATTATAGAGTGCGGAAAATTTAGCCTTGATACATTGGTGGATTTTTTTCGCTGTTTTTAAAACGTGCTACGTGAGTATTTACGTCGTGATATATTTAGGTATTTTATACGTGCATAAAATAGCTCTGCGATGCCCCTGCGCCGCTTCTCTGCCGAAGTAATTTCAATTAAACGATCGAATAAATACGTAATTATATCTGGATCGGGTTATTGGTTATTGAAGAGTATGCACGTTGATTACGTAAAGAGCCTATATCGTATCGATAAGAAGTAATTAAACCGCGATTAAGAAATTGGCGGTGTTATCTCGCCGCCAAGTCTGGTGGGATTCTGGGAAAACGACCGACGCGCCGGGCCGGGTCAACATTAAATTCGTATCGGAGTGGTACCGGGTGATGCGAAAAAAATGCGAGCTGCGTTGAAATGTGGGCAGAAAATGATGAAATTTGGTATTTTAAAGGTCAGCCGTCTGAAGTTTGTGTGATTGATGAATTTTTCTAGATCAGTATGATCATTTTAGATTGTGAGGAGAGGAAATGGGCGAGAGAGATTCGGATAGAAAAAAAGGGGTTTCGTGGTTTTGGAAATTTCTTCGATCTGGTTCGATTTTTTTTGTACTTTTCAGTATTTTTCTCGGCTTGAATTCGGCCAGATGAGTTGAAATTGGTTAAAAGTTATGTGGAACATCCAAATTTCAGATAAGGAAAAAAGTTGAGGGAAAGTGTCATTTTTTTGAGTTTTTTGAAATTGAAAATTACTTACTATATCATAATTTATGCCCTTTTTAAAAGAATTTAGTAAGTCTAAACGTCATGAGTGTGCTGAATTATTACCATAATTGCTTTTTATACCAATCTCAATGGTTTTTTAGGAGTTTCGGAGGTTAGAATTTTCCTAGGAGAGGAATTTAGACTGGACTTGAAATTTTTTTTGGCGATTTTTTTTCAATTTCTTCAAAATTTATACGTAGCAATAATGCCAAAGTTTAAAAATTGGGAAAAAACGAGGTTTGTGCAATAAAAAATCGAAAAATGATGTTAATCATTGGAAGAAATAGCAGAGATATTCCATAAAATTGAACCGAGGGCGAAATTTTTTTTCAAATTGTATTCGAAAAGCAAAAAACAACTATTTTTAAACTTTTTACTGGATTCTCCCCCAAATCCTCCCTTAAAATCGACGCTGGTTTTTAGTCCATCTTCATTCAATTTCATATCTAATATGAACAAAGGAGATACAATAGGAAATCGTGAGAATGAACTAAATTTAAAATTTGTGAAAAGCCAGAAGCTTTCTTAAAAAGTCAGCTAATTTCTAAATATTTTGGCAATTTTGCCAAAAACTTCCAAAATTGTAAACTTTCCAAAAATGAGCAAATTTTCGAAATTATTGTAAAATTTTCTTTGACACTTGATTAATTTCAAATTTGTAATAAATTTGATTAAAAAATTGAAAAAAATCACTCAAAATAATGAAAATTTTCTGCAAATTTTTCAATGATTATTATATCTAAAATTTTCACCCTTAATCTACTTGATTCGATCAATTTTGCTACCTATATGCCTTGCCAAATTTAATTGCGATACATTGTAGCAATAAAATTTTGATTTTTCAGGGTTCAAGTTATTAATTTCGATTTCTTAAAATTCAAATCAACCTATTTCAGAATTTTGAGAATTTTTATAAAAATAGGTAAATATAGTGTATGTTTTCAGAGGCACTCATTTCAAATGGACCCCCCCCCCCCCCAACAATTTTATCTCACTTTATATTCTATTCAGAAAAAATAACACAAAAAAGTGAGAGAATTTCAATTTTTTACTGAAATTTCAAAAAACCTGATGAAATTTTCCCCTCCCCCTCCCGACTCGACCCTCATCCATCCCTGATCATTGTCATATTAAAATTTGGCTACATTCAAAAAAAAAACTGAATCGAAGAAGTAACTTTTTTTAAATTTTTGTTCGTGTTTTGCTCAGAGTACTTCTATTTCAATTGGTTACCATATTTTTTGGAAAATTCATTTTGAAGCAGATGAAAAGTTCAGGGGAAATCCCCATAAGACGAATTTCAAAATTTTTGAGGATTTTTGTAATGGGTTTTAGGTGCACTGTTTTCAATTGACTTGCTCTTCCTTCTCCTTCAATGAAAAATGTAGAAAACGTTTTTTCTCACTGTTTTTCAAAAATCTTACTCTTTTCTTGGTTCATTGCTCGATTATTCTTAAAATTTCTCCAAATCAGAATCAGTAAAATTTGGAAAATTTTTGTCTTTTTGAATCCGTGAAATAAACATCACTGAAAATTAGTGATTTTTCGGTCAAAAACAACGTACTGATTTTTTTGACAAATTAGTGAATTGAATGATAAATCTCAGTGATTTTCGACTGAGGTGAAATTAATTTTACTGATTTAAAAAAGGAAGAGCTTCATCAGATTTGACTGATTCAGATTTAAAGAGAAATTACATATAATTTCTCTGGTTTTAATCTTCCAATTGATGTTTTGAGGATTCTATTGTCTTTCTTTTTCATTTTTTTCCCAACTAAATTGGCTAAGTTTCTTATATCATTATTATTTCAATTTTATAATAATTTGACGAATGAAATTGATACGTCACTCGATTATTTTAAATTTTCAAAAGTACTTTTCATGAACGAACTTCTCAATTTCTTAGGAAAAGAAAAGTACTTTTCATTTCATAATTTTTCAGGAAACATCTCTAGTTGAAGGAATCACTCTTTTAATTGCTAAATACACGAATTTCATACAAAAAATATTATTGTTCTTATCAAAATTTTCACTTTCAGTTACGTATTTACCATTTACTTACTCATTTCACATAATGAAGGCACTGCAGCTTTCAGAAAAACTTTAGGTACTGCTCGACTGTTCATATCACCAAAAAAATCTACACTCTGACGCCGCAATCGATTCATATTTCACCGCAATACGTGAAAGTTACCAACGAGTCTGCAGGGATATTTCATAAAAAATTAATCATCTTGACAAATTCAAAGTTTGTTTTCTCTTCAGCTTCGAGCCATTCGTAAAATAATTCTCGTTGATAAATTTTCTCCGCAATACGATACTTACCCGCGAATCATACCGCTTATCTGCGGAAGTCTGAAACCAGATCAATTTGCGGCGAATGAAAGAAAAATACGAACATGTGTGGCGGTTCATGCTAAATCTCATTTTACACACAACACACAAATAAACCGACGTTAGCTAATAAAGATCGCCATTCCTTATCGAAATTTTTTTCGCTTACGTATAATTACGAATACGCGAATATTTTTGTGGCGGCGATGCGATGACGGACGCATGCAGACATACATCAGCATCATTTATACCAGATATTTTACCGACGTATGAGAAATAACGCTTATTACGTAAAGAATAAAAAAGATAACGCGGGTCGACATTTTCAAACTTTTGAAATGCTGTTTGAAGTTGACGGGTGATTTTTATAGGATTTTTTGCGTTGATCACGAAAAAAATAGTAGGAAAATTTCATCACTCGAGGATTTTTCACGATTTGAATGTTCTGTTGAACATTTTTTCTACACTTTTTGATAACTTTTGACTTTTAAAGTCAGTTTTCTGAGCAAAAAAAGCGTCCTAGAAAAAAAATCAATTGAACATTAATTGTAGAGCATAAAATTTCCTTTCTGTGAAGTCCAATTGAATTTTTCTGAGGTTTAGTTTTGAGATGTTTTTAATTTTTAAAAAAAATGAATTTTCAACAAGAATATCTCGAAAACTAAGCCTCCGAAGAAAAAATTAATTGGACTTTATAGAAAGGAAATTTTACGCTCTACAATTTTTGTTCAATTCATTTTTTTCGTTAAACCCTTTCTTTGCTCAGAAAATTTACTTTAAATGTCAAAGCTATCAAAAAGTGTAAAAAAAATGTCCAACGAAAAATTCAAATTGTGGAAAATCCTTGGATGATGGAATTTTTTTCACTATTTTTCTCGTCATCAAATCGAAAAATAGGTATAAAATTCACCATTAAACTTCAAACAGCATTTTCTATGCTCACCTGTGTAATCTTTGTACAGCTGTATCAGATTTTTCGAGTAAAATGCTTAATAAATTGGATTACTGAACAATTTTTCGAGAAAATTTTTCTCTCGAGGGGAGGGGGGAGGAGTTGAATATCAAACGAGAAAATGTTTAAAAATCAAACCCCAAGAGTTGAGGTATTCTGTTAACTCGATTAAAGTTGGAAACCGTCGGTAAGAATTCTTTTGTTTAATAGTTAGGTAGTGGTTTAGTATCTAGATAATAAAAACCTAACATGTTTACTTTTACCGGAAATCATCCGTCGTCTTGGAATGTACCCGCGTAGACGCCTGCCCATAGATAAAGAAAGGCGAAATAATCATCCGGCTTTGTAAAATTACCTACGAAGATGTAAAAAATACTTATTTTTGATAAAATTGATTAGATTTTTTCACGATTTATGAAAATTTCTACTGCTCAATTTTACTTATACTCGTATTCGACTATTTTACTAATCTCGAGTCGTGGTACCTGTTCGGAGATTATAACTGTAGCTGTAAGATTCGCTGCTGGTCGTCTCCGTCTGTTTGGTATTTCTTCGAAACCCATTTGCCGCGCGAGTATTGCTTGCGCAAAGGACAAAGGTATACCGAGTTACATTTGTAAATCTGCTTTCAAAGGTTTCGCCATGCGGCACTTCAAGTTCAAATGCGAAGAATGCAAGGGTTCGACGCATGCGCTGACGCATGGGTGGTCCGACATTTTAATGCGTACTTTGTATGCGTAAAACCGTAAACGTCTGTTGTAATTTTGGGTCGCTTTTGTGTCGATATGTTTTTATCGTCTTATGTACCTAACGATATTGAATGTGTAAAGGAATTGTGGTCGTATAGGTAATGTAAATACGTATATAAAGAATACGCGGCCGCGACCGTTTGTGCGCCGCGCCGATTTCTCGGAATCTTTACGAGCTCGAATAAAATTACCAAATTATTCGGGTACCTAATGAAGCGGTAGATTAATTGCGTACCTTTGGTGCACAAGCACGCGGATAACGATGCACGGTACTTTTGGTCTTCGTTATTCGACCCGATATCCGGTATCAATAATTAAGGAGAAAATTTAACGAGGGATGTGTCCAATTCCGATGAAATCGAGATCGATATTGATAAAGATGCCAGCGTATCGGCGGTGACGCGAGTTGTTTTTCTGAGCGATTCGTTTGATTCGAAATGATCGACCGAAGTTTTATGGGTTCATGGAAAGTGTTCCGAGGAATTGTCGAAGGAAGGTTGTAGCAACGTGTTATGGAATGAGGAAAAGATGATTAAGTGTTAGAAGAGGGCAGGGGGGGTCCTTGAAACTGAATCTATTTGCAGGGATAAGACCAAGTTGACTTTTAAGGAAGGTAGAAGACGAGAAACGAAATTTTTTGATTGACATGAAGTATTTTTCTAATTCTTCCCAATTTTTCATCTCAAAATGAAGCGAAGAAAGTCAAATTTGTAAATTTTGACACAAACTGAAATTCGTAAATTTTGACACAAAACTAAAATTTGTAAATTCCTACACAAATTCATGTTTATTAATCGTGACACAGAAGTAACATTTGTTAATTTTTTATGCAAAAGTCACATTTGTGAATTTTTGACACAAAAGCTACATTTGTAAATTTTTGACACATGAATTTTTGATACAAACGTCACGTTAGTAAATTTTTGACACAAACGTCACATTTGTAAATTTTTGACGCAAAAGTCACATTCATAATTTAAAAAAAAAAGTCAAATTTGTGAATTTTGACACAATAAATGGCAAATTTGTAAATTTTGACACAAAGGAGGTCAAATTGGTGAATTATTGACACAAAAGTCACATTTGTAAATTTTTTGCTCAAAAGTCTTATTTCTGAATTTTTGACACAAAAGTCACATTTCTAAACTTTTAACTTAAAAGTTACATTTTTAAATTTTTGACGCAAAAGTCACATTCGTAACTTTTAGCACAAAAAGTCAAATTTATAAATTTTTACACAAAAATATCAAATTTGTAAATTTTGACACAGAGGAGGTC
This sequence comes from Pseudococcus viburni, assembly GCA_033439095.1. NCBI lineage: Eukaryota > Metazoa > Arthropoda > Insecta > Hemiptera > Pseudococcidae > Pseudococcus > Pseudococcus viburni. The sequence goes on from JAVBJF010000141.1 coordinate 317,387, forward strand.
AAATTGGTGAATTATTGACACAAAGGTCACATTTGTAAATTTTTGGCTCAAAAGTCACATTTATAAATTTTTGGCTCAAAAGTCACATTTGTAAATTTTTGACTCAAGAGTCATATTTCTGAATTTTGGACACAAAATTCACATTTCTGAATTTTTTATTCAAGAGTCATATTTGTAAGGGTCATATTTCTGAATTTTTGACACAAAAGTCACATTTCCGAATTTTTGACTCAAGATTCATACTTCGACCCCCTAATGTTAAAACCGTCTAAGTGCCACTTTTTGCAAAATTGAGATTTTTATAATTTTGGATTCAGTGAATCAAGCTGCATCGATTAAAATATAAAAAACGTAACTTAAGGTAATTTAAACCCTAAAAAAAAGAGTTAAAAATTTGCAAAGTCCATAAGCGCAATGCAAATTTTGTTACGTTTTTCAGCTCTCCTGTAAAAAACGAAAAATGGCACTTAGACGGTTTTAACATTAGGGGGTCGACTTGTAAATTTTTGATGCAAAAGTTACATTTGTAACTTTTAGCACAAAAATGTTAAATTAGTGAATTTTGCCACAAAAATGTCAGATTTGTGAATTTTGCCACAAAAATGTCAAATTTGTGAATTTTGTCACAAAAATGTCAAATTTGTAAATTTTGACCAAAAATGTCAAATTTGTGATTTTTGACCAAAACAATGTCAAAATTGTGGATTTTGACCAAAAAATGCCAAATTTGTGAATTTTGACCAAAAAATGTCAAATTTTTGAATTTTGACACAAAGGCGGTCAAATGTTTGTATTCTTTACACAAAAGTCACAGTTGTAAATTTTAGACACAAGAGTCACATTTTTGAATTTTCTTACACAAATGTTGCATTTATGAATTTTTGACACAAACGTCACATTCGTAAATTTTCAACACAAAAGTCACACTTTGTTTTTATTGGTAAAATTTGTAAATTTTGACACAAAAGAGGTCATATTTGTAAATTTTAACGCATAAAAAAGTCAAATTTGTGAATTTTAACACAATAGTCAACTTTGTTCATTTCGGCGCAAAAGTAAAATTTGTGTGATCTTTGCGAGTCTTGACGCAAAAAAGAAATTCATCAATTTATAACATAAAAGTCATACATTTGAATGTTGACGCGAAAGTCAAAGTTGTCATTTTTTACACGAAAGTCAAATTTATGAATTTTTGAGTCAAAAATCAATTTTGTGAATTTTGACTCGATAAAAGTCAACATTTTAATTCTTGACTGATCTATGAATTTTTCATAAAGATCAATTTGGTGAATTTTTGACACAAACCCTATATGTAGACCTAGACCAGGACGAGATTCTCTATTTTTCTTGATTTCTGTCGATCTGGTATGACGGGAATGTCAACTTTATGGATTTTTGATTCTGACACAACTGTCTTCCTTTTAAATTTTCGATACGAAAATTTCGAATTCGTGAATTTTTGGCCAAATAGATTAAATTAATGAATTTTTGAAACAATAATCTTCATTTTGTCAATTTTTTGGACCAGATCAAATTTGTTAATTTTTGGAGTTGGAAAAAAGTCAACGTCGTCAGTTATTTCTTGTTTGCATATGTAGTCACTTAGTAAATTTTTGATACCAAAAAACCAACTTGACAAATTTTTGCATAAAATTCAAATTTGTGAGTTTGTGAGATTACAAAGATCAAATTTGTGAGTTTGAGACGAAAAATATCAACTTTGTGAATTTTGACACAAATTTGATCTATTTTGTGTCACAATTTCTCATCTTTAACTTTTTTTGTCTCAAAAATTCCCATACGTCTTGAGATGTATAAATGTCCCCTCCCTTTGTATCAAAAATTCACAGTCAAGTTTGAGAATTCTTATACAAAATCTACAAATTTGACACAAACAATTGTCAAATTTGCGAGTCCTACTTTGACACTGAATTCGAATATGATGATTTTGTCAATTGCTGCAGAAATTTCAATTCCTTTTCAAGCTGAAAATCCTCTTACGAAAATTGAAATTCATCTTTTTGACCGGCATAGCATATATCGACTAAATAATCGATTGATTTACAGGGGACCGATTCTTCGCCAAATCATCCCAAACATTCCTTTCGGTGTGATTCTCATAACAACGAAATAAATCCGAATTTCGAAACTTGAAACTCGCTCCGCTTCGGTTAACGTGGCATTCTTCAAAAGTATTCGAAAAATTACCACCAGCTGGAATCCGGCTCGGGTGCGGCGATGACTTCTTTTATATTAGTCGTACATAGACAACATGCGTATGCAGCGTTAATTCGAGCCAATATCCAACGGCGATCCTTTAACCCTATTCCGAGAAACTTTCTCTGTAGGGTTGCTATACGGCGCGAGATAATTGCGTCGGTTATTTTTCCTTTCCTATAGAGAAGCCCGGTGATAGATTAGTTTTCTTCGAAAATATAAATTACACCGACAACAGACGGCGGCATGGCGGCTTGGCGATTGTGCCAGTGCGCTACCGGTGTAAAAAGGTAGGTATGGTGCAGAGAGGCACAGACTCCAACAACGCCTGATTGGTTAAGATATGTTGTCATATGGTGTCATTTTATTTTATACCATAATGCATTAGACATGAGAAAGAATTTGGAATTTGATGACGACGCTGTATTGCGTTGGTTGGCGAACCGATGCATTATCGTTGTGGGAAGATGAATCTTTGTGTGCCTCCGTGTACTAAATCGTTCTAAATAGGTGCACATTGTAAACATATAACCGTTAGAGGTTAGTCATCGAAAGATAATTCGATTGCGTGGCAGGTTTATCGTTTATCATATTCGATGATAATGAACTCTCAAGCTTTGAAATCGAGCCCTGTTCGAAAAATTTCTCTCCGTCTGTGCAAAATCGTAATTCTCAAGTTCAAAGCGATCCTCTGACAGTTGGCAAACATTAGGTAGGCAGTAGACAAAATAATGTATCGGAGTACGCCCGCCAATGATTTTTTATTGATAATTTCCTAGCCAAGAATTTGACTACGTCAATGCTAAATTCATTAGCGATCGGATACGCTGCTAGAATCACATTTACTTTCATTTCTTCACGTCTACGCAGCGATTTCCACAACTTATGGCCGATAATCCGCCAGCTAGGCCAAATCGATGTGCGAAATCGATATAAACGTTGGCAAATCAATAATTCCCGATCACTGATGACTTCGCATCTGGCAGACGAGACCCGAATACAATTACTGAATCGCGGAAAAGAAACCCAAGGGTGGAAAAAAATTGCCATTGTGAATTTTACGATTAGCAAGCAACGAAATGAGAAAAAAAGACGAATTCCAAACTCCAGCATTGTATACATACGCATAAGTAACGATAACGTGGAATATTTGTGGATATTTTGAAATCGGTACAATAGCAAGATCTGTTAAGAGTACACCCTAAAGCGTTTCTGTAGAACCGGACGGAATACGAGTCTTTTGTGCCCACGACGAACGGTTCCTGCACTACGCTGCGTACGTATATCTTACACAATACGATTCGCGTAGGTACCCGCCGCCCGCCGTGTCCCACCCTGGGCTCGATTCGCCCATATTTAAGGCTAATTCCGAGTAATTTCAACGGCGAAGGGTTCTTGTTTATTATTGTTGAAAAACCTGGCGTTGTTCAAAGGCCTTCCGAGAAATCTAGCTTGTTTAGATTCTACCATCATCCCACCTAACCGCGGGTCCCGCTACGCCACCGATGCGGCGCGTCGCGCGGCCTTACCAATTGGAAATTAGCCGGGTTCTGTTTCAATGCCACGCCGCTGACGAGGTTTTAATATCCGATATCCGTGAAATTAAATTTTCTAAGGAGAAAAATTGCTCTTTCCGAGGTTTTTCTCATTTCACTCCGGCTTCCAGCTGCGTTTGTATGGTTCGATGGTGCCTATAGCTATAATACGACGCGACGGTGCGGACGAGATAGGCATTAACAACTTGTTCAAATTATGAGGTTTTTCTCAATTGATGTACGAATCTGGCACATTTTCTTTCCTTTGGAATGCGTTTTATTTGATAATGATGAGGATTGTAAAATATACCGGAATTATGTTTATTATTTTAACTCGTATGATTCGATTCGTAGAAGTTATTTGTTGAAATTGCCAGCACCCTTGGTCTCTGGGGATTTTCCATTGTTTGAGAGGAGGGATGAAAATGAAATCGAATGTAACCGGTATTTATTTTCATAAAAGAAAGGGATCCATGAGTTCGAATTGTTTAGCCAATGCCAGTTTTTACCGTAAAGATTGTTAATAATGTAAAGAGGGAAGATTCGAAGTAGTCCATCCATTTTTAAGAGTTGGCATTTTGAAATTTATTTCTAACAATTTTCATTGCCATGGTATGAAGTAATGAGCAAATCACAAAAGACGACAAAAATTTTAAAAACGGACTGAAATTTAGAGAAAAAACCATCGTAGGCATAAGAGAAACGAAAAAGAGGAAAGAGTCATTGATAAGGCCATGCAATTTTTTTAAAAGCCAAAAAATCATGTAATTTAATTTATTAAAATTACGATATAAGAAGCCTGAAAATTGATAAAATCTTCTTGAATTCATAAAAAAATCAAGAAATGACAAAAATCACCACTGGAAATTATGAGATTCGAAAAATCACGCAAGTGTCATAAAAAATCATGTTTTTGAAAAGACATGGAACAACAAAAAAATCATCGTGAAATGTCAAAAAGTCATAAAAGTAGTCGCAAGAAGTCACGGAATTCAAAAAACCACACAAATGTCATAAAAATTTATGGAACTTTGAAAAACAGAAAAAAGTCATAAAATGTGAAAAACCGGACAAAAATTATTACAAATAATAACATTTTTAGAAAAACAATACCAGAAAAAATCATAAAATTACAAAAAAATTTTAACAAATCATAAAAACAAGCAAACTTTAAAAAATCCCTCAAATGTCAGAAAAATTGATCACATAAACAACCTAAACATTGTTATTTATAGGTACCTAAAATTTTTCAGAAAGACAAAAAAGTCATAAAATTCTGAAGAAATCATAAAAGTCACGATACAACAGCCTCAAAGATTGCAACGCTCCAAAAGCCGCACAAAAAAGTCAAGAAACTGCCAAAATTCAAAAGTCAAAAACAATAAAAAGGATCTTAAAATCTAAAAAATCAAAAAAATAAATTAGAAGTCGTTTCAGTGTTACAAAATATCATAAAATCTAAAAAAGCGATGAAATCGGAAAAATCGTGAAACCTAAAAAAAAGTCACATGTCAAATTCGAGAAAAGAAGTTTTAAAAAGTTGTGTCAGAACTGTTCAATTTGATACTGATGTCAAGATTGTCAATAATTCACAATCATCATTTTTTAGAATTTTTAACGCAAACGTCAAAATGTTACAAATTTGTTACAAATGTCAGAAAATTTCCAATCTGATGCAAATTTACAAAAAAATACACAAATTAAATACAAATAAGGCGATAGATTTGACACAAGACACAATTTCCCAAATTTGACAAAGGACGCGAATTCACAAATTTGACACAAATTTGTACATTTTGCATAAATCTGACACAAATTCACAAATTCAGCACATATTCACAAATTTGACGCAAATTCACAATTTTCAGACACGATTTCACAAATTCAACACAAAATCTTGAATTTTGTACAAATTTGACAATTTGACACAAATCCACAAACAGAGTGTCTAACAACTCCTGTTCGTCCTGTTTGTACTGTTTTGGGCTGAGTGGTCCTGTTTGTCCTGTTTTTGTACTGTTTTGGGGCTTTTTCAGTGAAAAGTCCTGTTTTGTAACAATTTTGAAATTCCACCCGCCAAAATAGAAAAAAAATTTCAATAGAACTAAATGATCGTAATTGAAAAAAAATTAAAAAAAATTAAAAAATAGCTAATTTTTTTGGAACTTTTTTTTTTAGTATTACTATCTAATGTTCGTTCTTGTTTTTTATATACAGGATAAGATTTGTTTTTATTCTATCTTCCTTGTCCTTGAATTTTTAAAATAAATTTTTTGCTCATTTCTAACAATTATTGAAAAAATTCGTTTCAATTTTTTTTGCCAGAATAGGATTTTTTTTGGGGGGGGGGGTACAAAATCGATCAGAACCGATTTTTTAAAGGTCCTGTTTGTCCTGTTTTGGGGTTTTGAAATTTTGTTAGACACCCTGACAGATTTGACACGTTGACTCAAATCCACAAATTCGACACTGACACAAATTCACAAAGTTGTCATTGTGACACAAATTTACAAAGTTGTCATTGTGAGACAAATTTACAAAGTTGTCATTTTGACACAAATTCACAAATTTGGCACAAATTCACAAATTTGACACAAATTCACAAATTTGACACAAATTCACAAATTTGACACAAATTCACTAATTTGACGCAAATTTGACACAAAGTTACGAAGTTGTCAATGTTGTAAATTGGACCCAAATTCACAAATTTGACACACATTCGCAAAGGTGTCATCTTGACACAAATTCACAAATGTGACAAAAATTCACAATCACAATTTTGACACAAATTCACAAATGTGACAAAAATTTACAAATTTGAAGCAAATTCACAAATTTGACACCAATTTACAAATTCGGCATAATTTTACAGATACGATTTCCCAAATTCAAACAAATTTGACACATTGACACAAATCCACAAATTCGACACTGACAAAAATTTACAAATCTGTCATTTCGACACAAAGTCACAAATTTGACACAAATTCACCTCAAAGTCACAAATTCGCCTCAAAGTCACAAATTCACCTCAGAGTCACAAATTTGTCACAAATTCACAAATTTGACTCCAAGTCACAAAGTTGGCACAAAGACACAAATTCACAAGTTTTTCACAAAATTGACATATATTTTCAAATTTGACGTAAATTTACATATTTTGTACAAATTTGGCATTTGTTCCTGAAATCTGAATTGAAATGATTCAATTAGCGAGTATGGAAATGAGTAAATTTTACACATGAATCAAACTTGCTTACCTACCTGGCATTTGTGTGACAGAAAACATCTACAATTGTGGTTTTACAATTCACATTGATAAATCTTGTACCTACATATTATTCGATGAATTCCAACTCGTGGTAGGTATAAGTTGATATTTTTCCGAAAGGGTGTTTATACTTGATTGGCAGAATTGAATTATTCGTACATAAAACTCGAAAGATCTGACATTTGTGCTGAAATCAACCCTACTCTAGGCTACTATACATGAAAGAAATGAAACTTTTGACTGGTGTTCGAAAAATTAAGTATTCTCATCTTCGCCCCGTTTCCAGATTCTGATACTATGATTAAAGATATCGAGGAAGAATACGCAAGCATGCTCATATTGTAACCTGTTAAATATATTTCATCTCCAAATCTACAACTAAAGCTGGGTTTATACTCACCGTAACAGGCCGTAATTTTATTTAACAGAAAAGTAAAAACTACATAGTGTTACGGAGTAGTTTATACTGGCCGTAAAACGTTACGGTCTGTTACAGAATATTTTCTACAGCGTCTTACGGAAAAGTAAAAATTATTCTACTTTTCTTACAGACAGTTACGGACAGTTACGGTGAGTATAAACCCAGCTTAATATCTCAAATGACACAGAATTTACCTAACACCTTAGCCCTGCTCTGTCGACCTCATACTGCCTGAAAATTACATAAAAGTCTCGTCGAACCACCCTATAGTCTCCATCCTATTTCAGTATACGCTACCATAAGAAAGAATCTAAACCAGATGGTGTCTTTAACGCCGCTCATTCGGTTAATGAGTGCGTAAAAATCGATCTGGTATCAGACTATTAGTACTATATGCTGCTGCATGTATAAAAATGCACCATACCATATTTTTATGAATTAGCGCCCGTTCGTAAATCATTGAAATTCTCGAATAACCTTCGTTATATACTTAGCCGTACGTAATGACGTGACGCTAAATTGGCGCTACAATTATCGTTATAATAAACACATCGTCAGCGAACCGTTTCACAGACGCTAATGTATAACTCAACGGAATCATTACGAATTTGAAAAATTTTTACAGCCCGAATTATATACGAGTTTACGGACGTTGGTGAAATATAAGTAGTATTACGGTCGTAATACGTACGTATTATTACGGAAGAAAATACCCCCGCGGACGTCCCCTTCCATCCGTTGATTTGTTGTTTTTAATATCATCTCGTTGGCGAGAGGTAATTAAAGTAACGATTTTGACGCGCCAGCGCCATGCCGCCGTTGTGGTTTTTATGTAATGAAATTTTTATGCTTAATTTTTTTTCGCGAATTAACGGCAAAAAGGGAGGTGGAGGAAAAATTGCGATATAAAAATGGCATTAGTGTCGTTGATAATTACTTGGCCAGCAGCGCCACCAGTATCACGGTGTTTTAACACGAATACCGGTGTTCGAATTGGTTAGTATATTATAATGTTAATTAATCATTTCGACGTCATCTAATTAATACGTATACGTTGTACTCATGTGCGTTTTGAGTAATTGAATTTGCTCGCCGTGGTTGTAATACGTACTTAAATTAGGCGTACCTGTATTACACGTGCGTTGATATAATCACCCGAGAAAAAAAATTGAATAAAGGTAATGTCGAATCTATTCGTGAGCTCGACATTGTACATAGGTGTATTCGACTTATGAGACTATTTTAATGATATTCGGAATAGTGGAAGATGAAAAAGAAACCCATTAATGGAATCGTAATCATTCCGAAATGTTTTTTTTCCCTCGACTCTTCTATCGTCATGTGTAGGTATTAAAAAAAATTGTAAGATGAAATTGATTTTTATCAAGCGGATTGATTTTATATTAAAATTGTCGGCGTGTTTGATGGTGTTTTTTCTCCGTTGGTACCTACCTATGCCATATCAACGCCTTCTTTGGAGTTTCGGATGCTGGATGATAGAATGCTAACAATTTATCATGGTTTGGTTTAGGTTTCGGTATTACCCTGGCAATGCCGCCCGTGTATACTAAACATGTTGTGAAAATGTATCCGAATAAATTCCGCCATCTTGAACGAATCGGGAAAAAAAATAGTTAACCTTCGATGTACGATGGTGACCGTGTTACTAGGCCATTACGTATTTGGCGCCAGTTGTATATGCAGCGCGTTCAACCATACACAAATGAACTGGATGGCGATAATTAGTACGTATGGTGTTTAAGGGGGCATTAAATAGTACGCCGTGGTTGTTACGAAACGTAAGGTATTCCTGGCCGTGTATTCGACATGTGCTTTGAATTTCAGATTCATTTTTCCAACCAAGTAGGTAGAGCAGAGGAAGTGAATTAGGAAATTTATGTATTCAGATTGTACTGGGTATATTGTAAGAGTGCCTAATCTATTCGATGCAAATTTTGAAATTTATTTTGATAAAAGCTGATTAGATTTTCTTCCTGGTATTTGGATCATTAATTTTTTAATTGCTAAAGTTATCGAAGGGGGAAATGAAGCGGAAAGATTTCGGCCCACTGTGAAGCTTTTATCGAGTGGTGTTATTATCGAATGTGATTTTCGAAAAAAAATTACGTTATTGGTCTACTTGATCGAAAATTTCAGATGAGGTGTTATGGATTATTGAAAATGGTTTTTATTATTTTTTCCTCCGAAGTAGGAATTTCCTTTTTCAAAAAGAAATCAAATAAATATCTAGGTTTCTACGTAAGTACCTTCTTCGTATTTTACTTTGAATTTCCCACAATTTTGGTTCAATGATATTTTGTCTCAGAGTAAAAAAAAAAATTGGAAGGAAAGTTTGGGCAAAATGAATAAAAAGTTGGAAAAATCAAACCTTAATGAGGTTTTGATCCTTGATTGAAATGAAATCTGTAGCATAGCTCGACAATCTCGACATTGACCGAGACGTTGAAGGAATAGTTTTATAGATCTAAACAAACTATTCATGGACATCCTGATTGTCAGAAATTTCATAAATAATTATTTTTTCCTAAAACAGGTAAGTATCGAAGTTCAGAGCTTTGGTGATGCAGAAACAAAAATATTTTGTATAAAAGAAACAGTTTATAAACCCTAAATTTTGACTTTTTTGATAACATTTTACTGCCGTGAGAAGTTCTACCTCCTTTTGTTTTACTCCTTTTTCCATAATGAAATACGTCATTGAATTTGAAATTGGCCAAGTATCAAAATGAAGGGTGAGAACTTTCAAAAATCTTTTATAGAATACTATAATTAATTCTATTTCATGGAATAAGAAATTTAAGATGAAAGTTTTTTTAAAATCATGATTTTTTAGACCCAAGTACATCTAAATCTGACAGTTATAAAGCAATGATTTCACAACACAATTTCTAAAGAATTATGCAAATTCCAAATTACCTTCAATAAGTTCAAGGGTCATTGACCAGAGTTCGTACCGAGCATGACAAAATACACGAATATTGAATACCTACTTAGTTAATAAAAAATCATTAAAAAAAGGCAACCTCGTTAATCATTTTGAATTCATGAAGAAAGGTGCTGTGCCAGGAATAAATTTGAATTCTGTTACTGAATTTATGAAAAATTAAAAAATGTTTGACCCAAAATAATTTGTGATTTGAAAAAAATCATATTTCTCCGAAATTCTCAATTCGATCCGAATTTCTTTATTTTGAAGTGGAATTTAATTTTGTGATTATTGGAAGGAGAGGATGCTCCACTGTTTCTTGTCTTGAAGTGTCTACAAGCAAGAAAAACGAGAAAATAACAGATTTTCCCCAAACTAACGAGAAATCAAGAACTAATCAATTTTGTAATTTATTCCAGGAACTTTCCATTAACATTTTTCTCACTTTTCCAATTCAAGTTGCAATTTTTTCAATTGTTTGTAAGGGAAAAACGTGTTTTAATTCATCAAATTTTCCAGTTATAAAAATTTGATATAATATTTTCAAAAAGAAAGTCGCCTCTCCCCCTCCTCTACCTGGGTTCTTTTAATTCAAGTATGTATAGGCATCATAGCGGGTCACTTTTGTAGGGTGTTTGTCACTTTTTTCGTCTTTTTCACGTCTAAAAGGTCAGTTTGGTTACTTTTTTCCCCTCAAAAGTCACTTTTTCTTTGCACTGCCAGGAAAAAATTCAAATTTTCACGTAGAAATTGCTATTTTCCAAAATTCTTCAAGAAAAAAATAAAAAAATAAATTTTTGATAGTTTGTTGTTTTGACGAAAGAATTTAATAAATGAAATTATTCATGTATTTTCAGTTGATTTATCTTAGAAATATTTGTAGAAAGCTACAAAAAAATTGCCCCCCCCCCAGAAAATTTTAAAAACAATTTGCCCCGAAAAAAATGAATTTTTGGTTACTTTTGGTCACTTTTTGGTCATTTTTTGTTTTCAAAAATTTCGCTATGATGCCTGAAAATCAAGTTATTTCTTTTTTTTGATAAAAAAAGGATTTTTGTATTTAATTAGATAATTTCACTTGAACTGAAAAAAGGAGAAGAGGGAACTGAAAATTGAAAATTTTTCACTTGAATGAACTTTCTTGCTTTTTTAAACCCAAAATTTTAATTTTAACAGGGATATGAGTTAGTTCAAGGGGTCAACTTACATAATGGATTATGTTAGGCCATGAAAAAAATGGAAAGATCTTGATGAACTAATTTTACAGGGTGACTGAAAATTACTTCCCCCAAAAAATTTAAAATTTCGGTAAAAAATTATTATTGATAGGGTAAATTTTTTTTGGTCATATTCTAATAATATAGATCGTCTTCTAATTTCTGTATAATTTATAACCCGAAAAAATTCAATATTGCGCAATTTTTCCCTTAAACCAGAGCATTAATTCAATAATGCTGATTTAAATCACCTGACTCCAATTTGTGAAGCGCTAAAATGTAATCCTCCTTATTTAAAATTGAACGCACTGTTTTCATATTAACAGGGTTCAATTCAAGATTTTGAGGAACTCGTCACCTATCCACAGAAATTCCTAGATTTTATTCCACGCAATTTTTAAATTTCGTTCGACTAGGTTTAGCTATAGCATTGTAAGCCAAAATCAAATTATTCTTCATATAAAATTCAAAAATGATTGAGAATTTTTGAAGAGGCCTGTGTTCGAATAGTAATGGACCAAGGATGCTGCCAGAGTTGAAATTTTTTGGATAAGTTAATTAGGGAATTTTTGCTAAGTATTTTTTTTGGGGAACTACTTTTCGGTCACCCTGTATGAACTTTTCCTAGTGAATTTTTTAGGTCCCTCTGCCCAAATTAGGAATTTATAGGATTCTACTATTATGTCCATATCGTTCAAATTGACTTTTTTGAGACTCTGAATTTTTTGTGGGACACTGTGTCCACATTGGAGTTTTCTGGGACACATGTCCATCGTCCAAATTCCCCGAGTACTCTATTCAAACTTGATTTTTTTCTGGGACATTATTTCAAAAATTGACTTTTGTGAGGCACTGCATCCAAATCGGTGTTTTTTGGGACGCTGTGTTTAAATTGCCTAGGACACATGTTCAAATTGGATTTTTCTGTAGCAACTACGTCCAAATTGGATTTTTTTTGACACTGTGTTCAAATTGGCTTTTTTGAAACTCTAGGTCCAAATTACGTTTTTCTGGGAAACTATACCTGAATTGCTATACCTCTAGAGTTTTTCCTGGGATACTGTGTCCAAATTGTCCGCAATGGCTTTTTTTGGGACACTATGTCCAAATCGGTTTTTAACCTAGATTTGTTGTATTATTAAGGCTTAATTTATTTTAAAAAAGAAACGAAATTTTGGATGTTGAAATTTTAAAACCATTGCCTGAAAATATACGAGTAATAACTTTTCTGAAGTAAAATTTACATTAATTAAAAGATTAAAAATGATTTATTCATTTGGTATTTCAATTTTAAAAAAAAATCTCTAAAACTTTTCAATCATATGAAAGTTTTTGCTTCAAATTGAAATTTGTGTAATTTTTCCCAGTTTTATTTATTGGAAACCATTATCTTTTTTTGCAATATTTTTTGACTCGAATAGCAATTTTATCATCTAAAAATGAACAAATTCTTTTCTTATTTTTCTTCTTCCTCCAATCGTTGGAAATTTCTATGATACAGTCAAAATTGCAGCACAGCAATAGTGATTTTTCACTGATTTTCAAAGAATTTCTCACATTTTTCACTGAATTTCATAAATATAACTGAGTTTTCAGTGAACCTTCTATGATTTCCAGTGATTTTCTTTCACAGATTTATTACTGTGCTGCAATTCTGACTGTTTTTCAGTGATTTTTGATAAATTTCACCAATTCAGAAATCAGAGAGTCGTAAACATTGTCTCTGAAAAGGCGAAATGAGGTGTTGGAGCTGACTCGTGTAATTTTTCCAATAAAAATGCAACATTCACTAATATTCTGCGACTTTAGATCGAAAAAAGTTCGAAGTTCTCTGGCCAGACCCCCTCCCTACCTCTAATTATATTCCTTTCGAAGAAAAGAACCTTCACAATTGATATTGTCACTTGGAGTGTTTAAAAACCACACGATATTATCTTACATTGGCCGAGAATTCCTTTAAACTCTCGTTCCAACTGATCCCGGTGGAAATCTGTTCCATGTTACTCAACAAGGGGGCAAAGGGGTTGAAAGATATGCGATGTCTGGTTCTTTACAATCACGACGACCGGACCCCCTGCGTCCTGGGCATTCTTCGAGTGCACGCCAAGAGACAGTATAAAAACTAACGTGCGGACGATCACCCAAGGGTGGTTTCTTTTCAAAAACCGATATTCCTGGAATACATTAATGAATCTGTACAATCGTTGACGTCCTGCAGACCAACAAAACGACGGCGAAATTGATCTTATCGCCAGATGTAATTACCCAGTCTCTGCCTTTCGGCCCACGAATCGTTGGATGTTCGGCATAGACCCGTTAATGAATATTTATAAAGATTGATTAGCTGTGAAGAAAAATTTGTACGAATTTTACGACTTATGAATTATGATATAATATCAGCAGCGTGGCGCGATTATCAATGAAAGTAATGTACACAAGTAAAAAAAAATATTCCAACAATTTAACCATCTTACCGAATAATTACGTTGAAAACAGTGTATTAAAAATGTTCCGCCGCTGTAGAGGTCAACAGATACAAACAATTATCGCTAATTAGACCCCGATTGTCGGTGTAATTTATCTGCGAATTTGCTTTTGAACGAGACCGCTCGTGAATTTTATCGCGATCGGTGGCAACACTGGCGTCAATTAACTCGTTTTTCGGGGGCTTTTCTTGGAAATGGAAATTTTCCAAAATCCAATAGGCCTACAGGAAACGTGATTTGATGGCGAAGAAGGAAACGTGTACGTGGAGCTTGCTGCGGTTAATCGGTTCGGTTATCGTCGAGTTTACGTACCACTTGTTCGTAGTCATCGTTCAGAGATTCTACACCTCTCTTGCTTCTCCAGATTTCTTAAAAGACCAATGGCGTTACATAGTTCTTTGAAAAAGACCGCCAAGGCCATTGCTCTTTTTCCACGTCGCCTGTTATCATGTTCTTTTTCCCCCTTTAATATACGGAACACGTTATTATTATGGTTATTGCAAGTAAAGTAGTAAAGTAACATAACGTTTCGAGTTAATCAGTGAAATATTTAACCGCTCTTCGTATTGTTACGAGATCTCGAGTTGGTTTTCTCCGAATCAACTTCCAGAGGAAGTGCCTGAGAACTCGAACCCCAAAATTTTCCAACTTCGAAGTTCTCTCTACCAAAGGGCATTTTTTCTTTCGAGGCGATGAAAAATATTCAAGTATCGATTTTTAACGACCTTTTTGAACAGATACCGTTAGAAATATTACTGCTGGTGAGTGGCTCATTGTAATGGCATTTTACTCTTTCGTTACGGTAATAAAGTGCAAAATGGTAAGAATTAAAGACTGGAAGTTGCCACGATGAATTGGATATGTTCTGTTAATGCGTCGTTGTCAACGCACAGCTCGTCGAAATGTCGGAAGGAAAAAGTGCGTCATACAGTTTTAGCGGAATTTTGTGCCGGATTAAGAATACTCGCTTATATAAGCCGCTTATTTTTATCTCGACGATTAGTCGGCGTTAATTTATCGCGCCGAGGTTGAGTCAAAAAAATCTTCCAAATCTCTCTTCTGTTTCCTACTTTGACGGCGTATTCGGTTTGAAATTTACCGCCATGCTCGATCGATTTCCATAAGTCAGCGTGTCGGCAGTGGAATCGAAATACCTATCAACGATGACAAATTGATACGTAATCAATTTAATAAAGTGGACGATTTCTTAAAAGCTATTTTAACGGGATTCATGGGACGAGGAGACGAGGTTCGGCTTCTGGGATGATGTAACTGAATTTTTCGCCGGAATAGTGGTGTAGAATTATGTAAAGGTGGATATGCTGAGTGGAGAAGTTTTCAACCGGTTGGGTGGAATTACTGGTGGGGAAATTTCTTGAAAATCTTATCTCAGTTACTTGATATTGGATTGAGAATTTTTGATTGCGGAGTTTCGAATTTCGATCTGCCAAAAGTACTTAGTTGTTCCCTCAGCACTTTCAATTTCAGTTTCATTCAATTTTTTATTCGAGTTTGGTCGAATTTGAGGATTTTGATGATGCAGAGTGTCTACCAGGTTCAAAAAATTCGAAAAAGGTAGAGGTTTCTAATTTTGATCTGCACTTTCAATTTCAATTTCATTGAATTATTTTTTAATTAGATTTTCGTCGAATTTGAGTTTGAAGTAGTTGCTCCCACAGCACTTTCAATTTCAATTTCATTGAATTATTTTTTGACTAGATTTCAGTCGAATTTGAGGATTTTATTGATGCAGAATGTCTACCAAGTCCGAGAAATCTGAAAATTCGAAAAAATTCCAAATTTTGTCGAGTTAGTTCAAAAGTAGATACCTACGAATTTCGACCACGAAATTGAGAAAAAAGTCCGAAAATTGCTCCCTTAATTTTTGATCAGAAGAGTAATATTTTTTTAATGGTGAATTTTGTTCATTTCAAAGTATAAAAATTATCTGTTGCATTTCGGCTAATTCTATACATTAAAATTTCTTCAGAAAATATTCTCACTTCACTTGGGCTAATTGGATCGTTTCAACTTGAGGTAAGATTTCAAAAAAATTCTTTCTCGCGACGTTAAACATAACTTTAGCTTATACCTTCAATTCATCAGAATTTTTTTTAGAGAACGTGTAATTTTTAGAGAGCTATGGTTGGGAAGGGCAGTGTCATGATGCCTCTGATCATGATGTTGAAAGAAGGCGTGGAAGAGGATAAGGAAGTAGAAAGAAATTACTGATCACGTTTTCGAGGTATCTAATTGTGTGCCAGGTGGTGACTGTAAATACGTATCGAGAAAATCGAATTTTTCCAAAAAAAAATCATTGAAAACCACAGTTTAATACTTTATTGTACATATACCTAACTGAGATGTTGAAAAAAATCTCAGCTTTTGACTGCCTTTTTCTGCGATAATTTTACCAAATTCCAGAAAAATGATTGACGTTTTTTGAAACATTATAATGCTCTTTTTTTTGGTAAAACTCTTCCCCTTCCCCTTCCCCTTCCCCTTCCCCGTCCCCTTCCCCTTCCCGTTACTCCTCTCATTGATTTTCTATTTAGTGAGATAAGCTGGAAAAAGTGCAAGGCTGGCGTGAAATATGAAGATGATGAGAGGAGGGGATGATAAGCAAAAAAATGTGAAAAAATTTAAAATTCCCAAAGGTCCAAATTTTAATTTTTTATAATTTGGTAAACACCTTGGAATAGTTTTGTGATTCCTAATGTGAAACAGGCAAGTGGCCTGTGATGAACAATCTGAATCATTCTTTTCTGAATAACTTGTAATTTGAGAAAAAACTAATTCTGAAAATGTTTCGGAATGATTTATCTGCAATATGATAAAATTAGTTTTCAAAAGATATGATTACTTTTGATTTCTCGCGGTTCTCCGAATATTGGCTTCTTATTCCGATAATTTTATGAGCAAGAACTCTCTAAACCTAAATTAGTCAAATCTGATAAAATTTTGCCTTTTTGAGTCAGTGAAATAAATTTTTACTAAAAATCAGCGAATTTTACTGAATTTTCAATTGAAAATCACGCATTTTCAGAAAATTTGCTATTTGGCCGAAAAAGTCAATAATTTTTGATTGAAAAATCTGTGAAAAATTACTGATTTTCAGTCAGATTAATTTCACTGATTCGAAAAATCAAAATTTCACTAAATTTGACTGATTCGCATTTAGAGAGAAAGTTGCACGGTTGCTTTGCATTTTCTGTTTCAATTGATGGCATATAATAAGGGAATTTATATTCGAACTCAGCGTCTCAAAAAATATAACAAAACATATGTCATGTAATTTTTGAAATTTTGACCAAAATGAGAGGTACTGTGACACTCCCCCCCCCCACAGGTTCAGGCATTTCAAAATAAAAATCATTGGTGACAACTTTTCATGGTAAAATGCATTCGCTGTATTTTTCATAAATTTTTTGGTTCCTTACATATGTCAGCTTTGCCAATCTGAGAAAATTTGTAAAATTTTTCAAAACAAATTATTGCAGTTTTTGAAAGATCAAGTACGATGCAAATCAATTTTTTCTAGTGGTGGGCTACGTCTTTCTGCTGAATCTGTTTAAAAAAATGTCTTATCTAATAAATGAACGTGTCACAGCAAAAAGGACATAATTATAGAAAAAATGGTGTTTTTGGAAAATCGCGATTGAAGTTTAGTATACTTTTTTTAATACTAAATTACGGAATTGAGCTGGGAAAAAAATATTTTACCTTAAAATTACATCTATTTAAAAAAATCGTCATACAAAAGTTGAAGAGAATGAAAAAAGAAACATTTTCGTTACAAAAAAATGCTAAAAATATATTTTAGACGAATTTTATTATTTTTTAAAATTTGTGACAAAAAGTTGACTAAAAGACACTTCATTAAAATTTTAAAATTTTACAATCATCTGCACAGTGAAAAAATTAAACATTACGCAAATTCTCGAAAATCAAATAATGCAATGTAGGTACCGAAATTGCGAACTTCGCATTCTAAAAACGCCAAAACTCTTCGAGGAAAACATATTGGAAGGTGGGAGGGGGCTCATTGGATAGAGAAAACTTCAGAGAATACGAATCGCTTGTCGCATCAAAAAGGACATATATTGAGTTATGCCCTTTTTATTGTGACACATTCAAATATTTTAATAAAAAATTTGAATTTTTTTCAAAATTGGAAAAAAGTTATCAAATGTTCCAAATTTTGAAAAAAAAAATCCATTTGCAGATTGATTGGTGGAATGGGGAAATTTCCCTTTCCAAACGTTCAAAAATGACGTAGAATGTTGAAATAAAATACTATTCTAATTTTCAAACGTAATTTTTGAAAAAACTTTCGTCTTTGCGTTGGATTTTTGCCTTTCATTTCCATAAAATATCTTCGTATTTTGGAAAATCTGTCCAGCAACTATGTCGTTTTTCGAACTTTTTTACCGCTTAAACTTCGTTTCTTTTTACATTTTTAATAATATATTTCAACCTCTGTTTAAGAAACAGCCGAGAGAATGGAGAACTACCCCCCCCCCCCCGTTAGAACATTTTGATGTAAATCGACAAAAAGACTCAAAATTTGGTATCTTCACGAAGAACCTCAACCTTGAAAATGACTCCTCCTTCCCTTTCCACCATCATGGTGTCTTAGTGTCTACTGACATTGAAAAAAAAAACAAGAAAAACTAAAAAATAGCAAGAATTTTACTCAATTTTCCAGGAAACCAAGAATTTTAATGATTGTTATGCAAAAAGCAAGAATTTCCAAAATTTTGCTCTTTCCTTGGATTTTTTAATCAGAGAATAAAAAAGGGGTTCCTTTTTTGGCAAATCAAGAATTTTCATTTTTTATGCCCATAGTAGACACCATGCCCAAGGAGGATGACTGTGGCTTTGCAAATTATTGGGTAATCGAAGCTTTTGTAAAAATTTGAGTAAAATCAAAATACCAAAGGTCCAAAACTATTTTGTAAAAT
The DNA here is from genome assembly GCA_033439095.1 of Pseudococcus viburni. Taxonomy (NCBI): domain Eukaryota; kingdom Metazoa; phylum Arthropoda; class Insecta; order Hemiptera; family Pseudococcidae; genus Pseudococcus; species Pseudococcus viburni. The sequence continues at coordinate 336,448 of JAVBJF010000141.1, forward strand.
ATGTAATGGAAATGTAACTATAACCGAAAAAATGTAGCTGTAACAAAAACCTAACAAAAAGCTTAATTATAGCAGAACTTCATTAAAAATTCACAAAATGTACCCTGACTGGACTTTTTATTGTCATTTTGAGTGGTCTTGAGTGTTGATATCAAACTAATGAAGATCAAAGTACAAAAAATCAAAAATCAAAATGATAAACTCAAAATTAGCTGTGATAATCGAAAATAATTCCACCTCAGGGATATTTTCATTTTGAATCTCAAACACAACTCGAAATATTTTTACCAATTTGCTTCATAAAATGAGTCCAACCAACAACACTGGAACCAACATCGAAAATATGTTACAATATACATCATCGCCCCGTAATGATAGACACGAGCGAGCAATATAGGCTTGATTTCAACTGGGAGCAGGGAGCAGCGGAGAGCCTACTCCTACATCTACGTAGGCCACGAGAACCTCAAAAGTCGAGCATATGTTGCCAAGTCGATAATGGCGCTTTCAACGAGTAACTTTATACCTTCTCATCTTCTCGTATATGCTATAAAATATACGAAAAAGCATTAGATAGTATTTTGTGACTATTTAAAAAAAAACATCCAAGAAATAGGGGGAAACGTATTTTTATTTTTTCAACGCGAAAAAACATTTTTACAACGTTAGGCGGGGTCGTGTCTTCGGGGTAATTTAAAAAAAAATCCATCGTGTACTTGGGTTACTCGAAAGTCTATCTAGAGTGTTATTTTGTTTGGGTGTAGCTGTATAGGTACCTATATAGGTTTTTACTTATATTTGGAACAGGTCCAAGAGTAAAAATCGAATCGAGCTATTTGGGTATTAATTGTGGTAGCCGACGACGGATACCTCTTTGCTAGATCTATCGTCGGCTCAGATAATATCGATTTATTTGAGAATAGATTTATGTCGGATCATTTGTTTATTAGAATGGAAGGCTTTTATGCTGCTAGTGTTACTCGTCTGCGTTCTATGGCGACGGACGCGAGACCGGTGTGGCGGCAGCCGACCGTAGGTAGGTAAATCTTATAATGTATTTTTCAACGTGTACCTAACGAGTTTGAGGGCCTGTTTACATGGATCGTTTGCTGCGGTCTGAGATGGGTAAACGAATTTCGTAAAAATTTCTCTCAGTTTACACGATTTACATTTTATGTATTTCGTTTATGGAGGAAGTGGCGACGATGTTTGCTTAAGTAAAATAAAAAATATCATTTTTGCTCCGAAGTCACGTAGTAGGTTGGCAATGGGCGGTTTCGCGAAAGGGGGTTTTTTGCCTCTCAAAAGTAGCCTTTCGGTGTATTTCGATACGTATTATAGCGAATGAAAACAATAGTTATCGATACTTGGGCACTTGGATTTAGTATTTGATCGTCTGGATGGCGGCGGCTAAAAGTAAACACGAAAATCGTCGCCTCTGAAATTACCACAATGCTGAGTAAAGTAAATATTTGCCCCGAGTACGGCTTCTCCTCTTCTCGATAGGTAAATTTTTTTCTGTTTCAGCGAAAATTTCTTCGATGTTTTGGAAACGCATTGAAAACGGTTTTTTCCTCTTTCTATTCCGCCTCTCTGTTACTCTGTTCTAAAAAGACGAGGATGAAATTGATAAATGGTTTTGTTACAACGATAGTGGAAAGGCATAGACTCGAGATTACTTCAAACAATACCGCGCGTCGGATCTCTGAAACCGGTTTCAGTTCGTTTTAAACTCTCTCTCGAAGATTTTTTTCCTACTTCTTTCTTTTCCGTTTTTTTTTTTTCATCTTAAGATCCGATCCGACCGCCTGTGTCATTCTCGAAGGCTATAGTCACTCAAAATGCGCGAGTGGTATTCAGCGATGTAGGCTTCGCGATCGTAAATTTTTCAACGTGGAAATCCGCTGGCTGGGCGGAGGAGTGGTCCAGAGCGATGCCATTGCCTTAGCGGGGTTCATTAATCAATAGTCGAGCATTTTTTATAAGCCAATTCTCGGTAATTTCTGCGTTAATTGGTAAACTTCATTATCTCCGGGTGATTAGGTATTGTTCTGGTATTGTTTGGTGCGTGGATTCACGATTGTGAATCGAGTCTGGGGTATTATTTGATTGGAGTATGGGATCGAGGATTTTCGGTGTGTTTTAATTAATCTTACGTATCTGTAGGGTATGATTGTCAATGGGATTGAAATGGAGGTTCGGAGATGGAAATTTGCGGTGTTGTGATCGATTTTTAATTTCACGAAGGCTCGAGATCGAGATTTCAAATTGAATTGAGGTTAGAATTGAGTGAGATGGAAAATCTGCGAAGACTTCTCGAGCCAAATTAATTGGTAAAAATATTATTTTATATCGGATTCCCCCCTCCCCTCGCTTCCTTCAATTTTCCCAGCATCACCGTGTAAAATGCTCCTCTTTTTTCCTGGGACATCATGTCCCAGCTTCAAATCCTTCAACTTTACAAAAGCCTGAAATCGAGATTTCGAATTGAATTGTGGTTAGAATTGGATGAGATGAAAAATTTGTGAATATTTCTCGAACCGGGTCAATTGGTAAAAATATTATTTTATGACGGATCCCCCCCTCCCCTCTCTTCCTTCAATTTTCCCAGCATCATCGAGTAAAATGCTCCTCTTTTTTCCTGGGACATCATGTCCCAGCTTCAAATCCTTCAACTTTACAAAAGCCTGAAATCGAGATTTCGAATTTAATTGAGATTACAATTGGGAGAGATGAAAAATTTTCGAATATTTCTCGAACCAGTTCAATTGGTAAAAATATTATTTTATGACGGATCCCCCCTCCCCTCTCTTCCTTCAATTTTCCCAGCATCATCGAGTAAAATGCTTCTCCTCTTTTTCCCTGGGACATCATGTCCCAGCTTCAAATCCTTCAACTTTACAAAAGCCTGAAATCGAGATTTCGAATTTAATTGAGATTACAATTGGGAGAGATGAAAAATTTTCGAATATTTCTCGAACCAGTTCAATTGGTAAAAATATTATTTTATGACGGATCCCCCCTCCCCTCTCTTCCTTCAATTTTCCCAGCATCATCGAGTAAAATGCTTCTCCTCTTTTTCCCTGGAACATCATGTCCCAGCTTCAAATCCTTCAACTTCACAAAGGTACGGAATCGAGATTTCGAATTGAATTGAGGTTAGAATTGGATGAGATGAAAAATTTGTGAATATTTCTCGAACCGAGTCAATTGGTAAAAATATTATTTTATAACAGATTCCCCCCTCCCCCTCTTCCTTCAATTTGCCCAGCATCGCCGTGTAAAATGCTCTTCTTTTTTCCTAGGACATCATGTCCCAGCTTCAAATCCATCTTTTTCATGTCCTCTCAACCTTTATGAACTCGTTCAAAATCTTCACAGGAAAAATTTTGACACTTCAAGTTAATTTGATGTAATTTTTAATAAATAAATGGAATTGTTGTATTTTTTAGATTAAAAAATATTTCCCAGTAGAATTGATGGAAATTGGGTCCAGGAATAAACCGAATTTGCTCTAATTAAGAAGAAAAAAATCGAAAGTTTCCAAACTAAATTGAATTTTTCCCGATTTTTCTGAATTAAAGTGTCATGTTTTCTCATATTTTCAAACTTAGAATGAAAATTTTCCAAGAAAAAGTTATAAATTTCGAAAAAATTTCAACTCAAACCTCAGTTCTTTGATTGGAAATGCAATGTAGTCATAATGGTGGGGGGGGGGGGATCTGCTCTTTCTTCCCTTTCAGTCCGGTTGTAATCACCAATCAGATCCCTGAAAAATGTCAATCTATCTCAATGTCGAATTGTGCCAATTCCAGCCATCTGAAGCCATCAGCACGATTTTGGGTTTTCTCGGTTGATAATTGATAATTTTCTTTAGAAACTGCAATGTCTAAATTGAAAGCTGATTGAAAAACACTGTTGATGTGTTTGTCTGAAAGTCTTGATGACGGTAAATGTTTTTACAACCACTCAAAAGGAAGTGGAAATAATTTCTGGGCTTTTTGGAGAAACTTTAAAATATACCAGCGGAGATGAAAATTTTGCTGGAGGCTCCAGAATGGCTGGAAATACTTGGAATTTGGTTTCGGAATTTCAATATACCTAAATGGAAATTGTTTTATCAATTTTACTGGAAAATTATTTTTTCCCATTTTTGTTGAAAAATTTACGATTTTTAAATTTCCAAAAATCGATTTACGCAGCCTTAACATGTCGTTTCCAAAAATTTCACTTTTTAAAACCTTGGTTAGACTCTCGTAATATATCCTATAATTTTTTCAAACGGGGAGAAGGGCAGGAGGGGGAGGAGGGAGAGGAAGAGGAGGGAATGAACGATTTTAAATGGTAATTTTAAGTGAACAAAAATCCAAAAAAATAATTTTCCGAAATGAATTTTCTGAGTATTGGGCGGAATACTTTTTTTTTGGTCCCCACTCCAGTGGTGGGGAAATTTATTCATTTTTCTAAACTTATTAAAAAAACTCGATTCGTTGGTGCTTTGCCAGAAGGTTTATCAACATCAATTAATCAAGGGGAGGCGATACATTTTCCTCAAAAAAATTTACACATTTCTCTCCCAACCTTGTAATTTTGTTGGCAAATTCTGAAAAAAATAAAGAATGTGATTGGTAGTGACAAAGCCCAGTTGGCTCACTGGAGAGAGGAAGACAGAAATCGAAAATTTCTCACTGAAAATACGATTTTTCTATTTTTTTTGGACTCAATACGAAAATTACTCTAAGGGAACAAGGTCTTCACTTTAGAAACATTTTAGCTCAAACTTCATTTTTCTGACTAAAAACACAATTTTGCGATCAACGCGCAGGTGGTAGGAGGGAAGTCGCTCTTTCTGTCCTCGTATGGTTCAGCTATGCTCAATGGTCGAAAATGCTGACGTTCTAAGAATTTACGTTTATTACAAAATCAGAAAATTTCCATTTGATCTGGTTCAAATTGACAAAAAATGATTGGTTCGTAATGTAAATTCTGTATCGTTTTCGAGCCTTTCAAAGGCCCTAATAATTCCTTCAAAATTCAAAATTGGCACAATTTTCCGTTTAAATTTCATTAATTTTTTTTCGTACAAATGGAAACATGAAAAATTAATCAATTGATCATAAAATTTCGGTTGCTATTTTGAAAAAAATACAAACATCACAGACGGAGTTGTGCACAACTTACATATTTTTAGGTCCAAAAATAGAGCCTATAAAATGAGCGAGTGCAAATATTGCGTATTTTGCATTTTGAAGGTCGGTTCCATAAAAATTTCATTACAGAAAACTTCCTCTAAATGTAAAATATGCAAAATTTTATACACTTGAATACTTAATCTATCCAAAATCCGCATAAGTATGTAAGTAATTGATTGTAATTATTTTTGCCTATTTCGTGTATCAAAAGGAGCTGAAGATTTTTACTTGAAAATTATGTTTTTTTTCGGGTATAAAAAATTATTCGTTGAAATTTTTTTACAAAGAATTAGATTTAAAAAATTATTGAAGCTTGAATTTCAGATCTTAGCCAACTTTTTTTTCGAAAAATTCTCGAAATTCCTTTTTGAAAAAAATGATGAAAATTTTTTAATCCCGGACCAAATTACTTGAAAAAAATTCCGCTCAAAAGTAAGAATTTGCGGGGTTTAATGTATCGAGAAAGTCCTCGAACCTTGAACTATAGTTCGAGCCTTTTAGGTTGGGTTATTTTCCAAGTTCTCGGAAAACGTATCTCCTTGATAGTTGAAGAATTTCTTCTCTTTCATTGGTTTCATTATACTCATAAGAAGCCAGATCGAAAGTGGAAATAATAATTACGCTGGAATTTGGACAATTTTTTCTCTCATTGAAACCGTGTACCTTTATAGGCGGTATCATCGAATCGATGGGTACGAGAATACTTCTACGACCCGAGCCCGGAGCAGGGGGAGAACAAAATATGAAATAAGAAAAATAAATATCTGCTCTTTTGTAATGTTCTGGAAGGCGAAATTCCAACGCTGAAAATTACCAACATCTGGATTTCGTTGTTGGATTTCACTTATTGTTATGATACGTCGAGAAGACATTTGCAAAAAATATTTCCCCACGCGAGTGCGAGAGGATATACTCGCTAAAATCCCTTATTGTGAAGATTTCTTGTTTATAAGGAAAAAACATGCTGGAAATTGATCAGATGCGGATGTGTAAAGTGTATATGCCGCGCCGTATATTGCGAGATTTAAACCACTCTTATGTTTTTTTTTCTCTTTTTTTTTTCATTCATTTAAAATGAAAGCCATCTTCTCTCATCTTAAGATTGCTTTTTGTTAACATTCCGCCGTTGTATTTTTATTGTATATCTGCTGTGCGGTGAATAATTGAGGGCGGAAAATTGGAACGAAATTACATTATGTATGTTTTTCTTCTGCCAGTATCGCGGTGCTGGTATTTTTTACTCACTTTGGCGCTTTCATCCTGCGTAGTACTTGTGTGGGTTGAGGTGGCGAAATTAAGGCAGAGGGGAGGGGACGAAGACGAATTTCTACGTCGATTTTTATCATTGTCGTTGCCATAATTATGAGGATTAAATTGCATCAGTCGGTTCTGCCGGGTTTAATGATTAAGGGAGAAAAAAGTGCTAAAACATCTGTTCCCCAAACTTCTCACTTCTCAGAGATAACGCCGAGGTAATGTTTCAGTGAAGAAATATCTTTGTTGCTTTGTAGTTTTGAAAATCCTCCGCATATGTACATCGTACCTACTACATGTGTGCTCCTAGAAAGAAGGCTTCTCGGTATCTTATCTTTCGGTTCGAGTATACGGAAGATTATCTTAAATCTCGCAACACGATCGCCTGCATAGTTAATAACGACGAATCGAATATCCCGATACAGAATTCGGTAATTACCGCGAGAGAGGTTATGCCCGAGCGAGATACCTAGTTTGGCGGCGAAGAATCATCTCGCCAGGATGGGGAACTCGTTATTAAGAATTTATATAAAGTATCTACCTATATGGTATAAGATGTGTGGATCCTCGATACTCGATAGGATACCATTAGGTACCCAGAGCTGCCATATAAATTGGTATAACTGACGAACCGAATCGAATTATACTTTTGTTTATGTTACAGTGATGCCAAATGATTTAACCGACGGTCGCTTATCGGATACTGAATTGTTACTCAAGTCGTCGGCGTTCGTGTCTCAGGAGAGTTTTCGCGAACAGCACCGGCAAAGGTCGCCTTCTCCTTTGAAAGAAAACGTCGACCAGAATTGCGCCTCGCCGAAACGACACCTGAATTTGGAAGTAAGTTGGGCTGATTTCGTTGCCTAGTTTAACAGCGTACCGAGATTTTACGTTATTTAAATGAGCATTGGGTTGGAATTAGGGTGGGGGGGAATTAGATGGTGGATAGAGGTGAATTGTAATCAAAATTGATGATGTAGTTCGTGTTCTGGGTTTTTGTTTAGTTGTACCTAATTAGAATGCAATGGGAATGTGTTCAAGAAATACGAGAAGAACGGCTTCGCGAAGATTTTGGAAGAAATGGGAGTGGGGGAGGGGGTAAATTTTTAATTTTTAACTCGAAATCGTGATTTTTTCATCTGAAAATGATATTCAGAGCGTACAAGCTCATTTGAATTCGGCAATTTATTCAATTTTTCCAACGTATATTTGCATTAAGTTTAGATAATAAAGCTTTAATTTTAATTTTATCAAATATTCGAGTCAGGGATTCCTCAAATTTTCAAAATTTTCAAATTAAATTTCTATGTTTCAATTTTTGGAAAATTTTTAGGAAAATTCGATCATAGATCATAGAAAACCTTTTTTAATTGCAAGATCTCGAAGTCTGAACCTAGGGGAGAAGGGAAAAAGGTTCCCTTGAAACCAAAACAATCTGCGAACCAGAAAAAATGTTCAGAGTAATTTAAAATTTTTAAAAATCCAATTTGATCCTTCTTTAGATCTCCTAAAGTAGAAAAAACCAAACTTGAAATCATAAGGGAGGGAGGTGTTAAAATTGATTTTTTTTTTCATTTTTCTAACTCAGAAGTGAATATTTTCAACCTAAAAAATATGTATGTATATTAGATCATAAGACTTTAATTTTCATTTTATCAAATATTTTTGTCAGAAATTCCTTAAATTTTCAAAATTTTAGAATTAAATTTCAATGTTTCAATTTTCAGAAAAATTTTGGAAAAAATCGATCATAGAAATCTTAATTGCTTAGTATGTAGTATGTACTCTCTCATTCTGAATCAGTGAAAAGTCATTGATAAATAGTCAGAATTAGAGCACAAGAAAAATCAGAAAAATTCACTGATTTTCAGCGAATTTTCGCTGATTTTTCAAAGATTTTCACTGATTTTTCATAAATTTCACTGATCTTTCAGTGAATATTCACTGATTTTCCAGTGATTTTTCTCACTGATTTGTTTTCAGTAAAAAAATGGTCACTGATTTTCTCCTGTGCTGCAATTCAGACTGTTTCTCAGTGATTTTCGATAATTTTCACTGATTTATAATTGAGAGAGTAGATCTCGAAGTCTAAATCCGAGGGAAAATAGGGAAAAGTCCTCTTGAAACTACTACATTCTCTATGAACCAGAAAATATGTAATTTTGAATTTTGAAAAATTCAATTTTTTCTTAGATCTCCCAGAGCAGAAAAATTGAATTTGGCATCATTGGAGGGGGGGGGGAGATTGAAAATTGATAAATTTCTCAAATTAAATTTTTGTACCATTTTTCTGACTCGAGAGAAAACATCTTCAATTTTTCAAAATACTGTAAATTTTTCTCCTAGGTACTCTTAAAAATTTTCTGGCTTGAACGCAATTTTTCCATCAAAAATGCTATTCAAAAATTATTGGAGGAAATTTTTTACACTTGTCACCGACAATCGAGTCAAAATTCGGCATACTGAAAGAGTATGTCACAGACACTTCAGAATCAAATTTTGAGCTTCCAAAGTTGGTTACAAAGCTTTCTCTGGAGTAATTTCAGGGTTCAGGAGAAAAATCATTTTTTGCTGGAGGCTCCAGATCGACTCGAAAATGTTCTCAATCTGAGAGTCTACTTTATAGAGGAATCGAAGTTTGGAGATTCTCCTTATGAAAATGCAATTCCAGTGAGCTCAAGAAGAGTCAGCTCCTCGAGGAAGTAATAAAAAAATAGTGATTAAAAAATGGTTAGTAAAAGTAGTAAAAAAGTGGCAAATTCAGTCAAAATTTCAAAAAAAGTTGAAAAAATGAAAAAATTTAAGCGAACTATTTTTGAAAAAATTACGAAATAGTATTTTATGCAACAAGGGAATAAAGTGATTTTCGACGAATTTTGAGGGTTATTTCACGAGCGAAGCGAGGGAAATAGCTCAAAATTGTCGAAAATCACTTTATTCTCGAGTTGCATACGATATTTTTCGTCATAGCGGGAATAAAACGCGAGTTTAAGTATTCGAGCAATTCGCGAGAGGGAATAAAGTAGCACTTTATTCCCGCTATGACGAAAATATTGTTTATTTTTGATAAAATACTCCAAATGGAATTTTTTCTGTAATAAATTTGATCTCGTTTTTTTGGAAGGAGAGGAGGGGTCGAGTTGAGGGGTTTCTGAAAAATTGATAAAAAGGTAGTGAAAAAGTAAGGTCAATTGGGGTAATTGTAAATTTTTCAGAAAATTGAACCGATTTTGTGATACTCTTTTTCGTTTTACTCTGTAAGTAAGAAAGCAAAGTGATTGCAATTTTTACCATGTATCAATGAATGTATGAGGAGTAATATGGCGGTTTGTTTTCATCGATTCGATTATTCATTCCGAAATTATGGACTTCGTTTACAATTGGACAAGAATATTTACATTTACCCCACCATGATGGGGTAAATGTAAATGCATACATTGGGCCCCATAAAAAACGTATCACTCAGGTTTTTTTGCATAATTTGGAAAAAAATTAAACAGATTAAATATTTAAACGCGTAGAAAAACTAACGTGTAAAAAAAAAATCAAAACAAAATCAAAACAAAAAAAAAAGATATTTTGTGTTTAAATTTGTGAATCCCCATTTAAATAACACGTGTTTACAATTACCCCACACCTGAAAAATTTGATGGGTATTTGTAAATGCTACAGAAAATTAATTTCTCAGCTTCAAAAATCATAAGAATTGAATTTCATCATTTTTGAATGTCCGTAGAACTAAATTAATGCATCAAACACCAACTTTTTTACTTTTTTCTATTTTTTCTCGAATTTTGAAGATTACGTAAATTGTGTGAAAATCGAAATTTAATATCATGTTTTTTTCATCACGAAATTTTTCATCACAGCTGTCACCAAGAACCCGAAGTTTTTTATTATAGTAAGACCAATTATTCGAAGTTTTTATTTTTGGCAACTCCAGCCCGCTAGATGCATTTAAGTATTTACAGCACGACTTGTTTACAATTACCCCATGTTTACAATTACCCCAAATGACCTTAATGATTTTCAAAAAAAAAATCTGTTAGATACCCTGCTTTTTCTGGAGGCTTCAGATCGACTCGAAAATGATCACAATCGATTTGAGGAGGGCAATTTCAGGATAGGTAAACTAATTTTTTTAGATTTTTACCTCGTGATTCCCAATTTTTATATGATATGAAAATATCATTAGGCAATTAATTTCTGCAATTTTCAAAAATTTACTACAAATCGAGAAATCAATTTCTGCAGCTTAAAATTAGGTTTAGAGGTGTAAGTGACATAGGTACTCTTCCATTGAGCCAAATTTCAGCTCAGTCGGAGTGGACCGACTGTAAAGGTTCTTTTGTTGGAAAAATTTTTATTCAAAATTGAAAGTGGATACCATTGAATTAAAGTTAAAATTACGCAAAGACTACATTTTGTCGAATTTTTGTACTTTTTTGAGCTAGAAGGCCATTTATCAATCATCATTTTAACAAAAAAAGAAGTCAAAGCAAAGATATAACATTGCTTGATTTTGTATTGAAATTTTCTATACTTGATGATTGAAATTTATATTTTTTTGGTTGATTTTTTAATCTATGGTTTCTGATATAGTCCTCGAATTTTCGTTTTTTTTTGTCAGAATGTGACATTTGATTCCATTTTCCCAAAAGTTGATAGGTATTTCAATTTTTAAAAATAATCAAATTTTACCTATCATTTTTTAACTTTTCTATTACATTTTCGAATTGAATTTCCTGTTTTCTGGAATTCTGCTCTAATAGTTATAATTTTTACAATTTTTTTTAAGAAAGGGAATCCTATTTATGAACCACTTGATTAATTTTGGAAAATTCTTTAAATATTAAAAAAAAACTGGTTTGGAATTTTGAAAGTTTGACTTTGGTTGTTTCCTGATATTTTCTTAAAACCATATCATTTCAAGTTTTATTCATTTTGGATAAGTTTTGATTTGAGCCTTCTATTCTCAAATTTTTTCCCCGTCTCCTTTTCACGTTTTTCCAGAATTTTCCAAAAAATTTCAACATCATTAAAGCTGGAATGAATGATTTCCATTTACCCCTCCCATCGACCTCGTAAATTAATCAGAAAGTTACATTTTAGGTTGAAAAATTAAGATGGAATTTAAAAATTCGCAGAACAGATAATTTTCTTTCTAAACTATGATTTCGAATCATAAAATTGAATAACATTTCATCTTGATCAAAAATTTTGAGTTTTCAACCCCCTCCCTTCCTTCTCCCCTCCATTCATACCACCTGAAGTGTTTTCCTATCCACGAAGAAACCCATTGAAACATAGTTTCTATCGAATTCGACTTCGTAATTTCCAATTTCTCTCATCAAAATTCCAGCTCGCAGCAAAAAATCTATCAATTCGAATCGAAAGTAAACTAATTATACCGTTGGTTTTATTATCATTACCCGATACCGTCCGTTAGTTACCCAAAAGTGTAATAAACTTTATTACCCAAATAAAGTTCATTCTATAATCCAGTTTTATAAATTCACTACGTGTTTACTTATACGATTCTCATTCTCTATTGTTAGACTTTTTTTCCTAGCTTGAAAATTCTGGACCTTTGGACCTTTGAACCTTTACGTCATAAATCTTAAATTCGGGATTGATTCTGAAACTCGAATGGGCGAGAAAATTTATGTATCGATCTTTTCTTCTTGTTTACTTTTTTTCAATAAGACCAACATTTGTACGAAAGATTTCAATACGTGGGGTTCTTTTTGTTGTTGCGTGCGTTTTTTTTTTCGTGATGTTTAACGCGTTCTTCGGTTTCTTTTTCTGTTTTCACCCTGGTATTGTATTCAACAGTTCGTTATGTACTCGTACCGCAGCATATCCGACGATGGTTACTTTTTTTCCTTCCTGGGTAAAATAATCCTAAATATACGTTCGAATCTAAATACGTATTTCCGCTGGTTATAGATGGAAAAATAAGGTTTTTTTCTTCTGGTACCAGGCTATTAAAGCGATATAAACGTGTAATTGATTAAACATTAAGAAAAAAGCATTCATTAAGGCGCTAGATTAGGGAGCTCCGGAGCTTCGTACGTATCTGGGCGATGTTTTTTTCTGATAGTTTCAACCCTAATGCCTAGTATTAGTGTACGTATAGTGAAAAATGTACTCGTGTCGGGATGCTGGAAAGTTGTTAGCCTTGTTGACGCGAAGCGGCAATTTCGTTTGAACTGCTTTAACCGCGTGTCTTGTCTATACATAACTGGTTGCGGCCGCTTTGAGCTCGCAGACAATAGAAGGTCAATTCGGGACACATATCACTCTCTGTCGACTATATACGAACTCGTGACGTCGGTCTTTTAATCAGTTTCTATTCCAGTTGACATTTTCCAAACACATGCCGTGCAAATTGTATAAAAATCGTCCGCTATATGTGCGTGTCTTTTTAAAGCTTAGGTATATACAAATTTTTTCTTGTGTAGTCTTTTTTTTCTTCTTTTCTTTTCTTTATAATGTTTGATGGGCTTTTTTTGCTTCCGCATGAGAAGTGCAGCCTTTCTCTCGAATTAAGCACGATTTGAGAGAAAGGAGATGGTGATTCGAAGAGTGCAGAGTAGAGACGAACAGGTTGCGTATGCGTTGATTATGTAACGCGTTCGGTGTGGTGAGTTGTATACGTTGTGTTTTGAAGGCGTCGAAGGGAATATTACGTTTGTGAATTTTACGGTTCGGTGTGTTGAGCTCATCGACGAATAAATTTAGATTTTGGTAATTTTTGAATATTGAAATGAATTCTCAGAATTGTTGATGGATTGTACTAGGAAGGAAATAAATTAGATTTTATGACACTTATACAATGATTCTGAAAATCAAATACCTAATTATATTTTTGTATCAGATGAAGTACTCTCTTACATGTGAGCATTTGTAGCAAAAGGGACCACTTCGTTAGATACCTGATTTCGAGAAAAATGCAAAAATAGATGTTCGAGTCGAAATTGTCGTTCTTTTCGAGTTTTGGTCGATTTTGATAAAGAATTTCATGCTCTTTCACCCAGTATGTTTGAAAAGTTTCGACCGAGTTCGCAAGTAACAGAAAAATGCGATTTTCTGTGACGAGGAGTGATGTGATATTTCACCATTGCAGGGAACACATTAGGAGCATTTCAAAGTGAAATATCTTTGAAACGAAGCACCCTAGCGAAAAACTAACTGCTGTGATTAGAAAGAAAATTTTGTGCTCTACAATTTTGGTGGTAATGATTTTTTCGGTAGAACGCTTCCTTTCCTCGCAAAATCTTGTTTTATGTCAAAAAATGAGAAAAATCATTTGATGAATTGCAGTTTTTTAACAATAACATGTCAACTAATGCTTTTCACCAAAGTAAATATAGTATTCTAATAGACAATTTTACGTTCTACAAATTTGGTTCTATTCATTTTTTCCCTGGAATGCTTCCTTTTCTTACAATTTCCTTTTTTATGCTGAAAAAACGTAAAAAAATGTTTACAAAACTTTAAAAGCGTTTTTCTCGAAACGAAGTATATGTTTTTTGAATTTTCATTTTTGAAAATTCACTGCTCAGAGAGATATGAACGAAGTTTTTTCGTTTTGATCTCGTTTTCTTTAGAATTTTATTGGCTATCACGTAACTCGATTTTCAAAAATCTAACGAAGTGGTCTCTTTTGCTGCAAAACCAGTGGCGTAGCCAGAAATTTCTCATGGAGGGGGTCCGAAATTACATAATTTTTTAAGGAATTCTTCGTTTACCCCCCTCCCCCCATCAAATACTATAAAAACATCAAATTCAATTTAATAAAGTTCTCATGCGATTTGCATAGTAGGTTTAAGGAAAAAAACTGATAAAAATGTAATTTTGGAACAAACAACTTACATAGGTACTAATTATTTTGGCCTTAAAAATCAATAAAAATACCTAACAAATCCGAAAGAGGGTGCAAAGTGAGTATGGAGACTTGGAATATCAGAAGGGAACCATTTTTTGAATAGTTGATTCAAAAAGTTTATATAATTGTGATTTCTTTCATGCCCGAGCGAAGCTTTGAAAAAATTTGATTTTTAATACTCCAAAAATGCACTTTTTCACGTAAGTTCCTGACGCCAGAGGGGGGGGGGTTGTTGAGACCCCCCTAGCTACGCCCCTGCGAAACCTCACAAATTGAATCAGTGAAAATTCATCGATGAAATGGCCAAAATTGAGTAAATTAAAAACTACTAATTGATAAATTTTCAATTTTGAATCTGTTATTTTTTCCCCATAATTACTGGTTCAATCAGTAAATGTAAATTCTTACTGATTCATTTCATTTGTTATTGACAAAATTACTGATTCAAAAATGAAAATTCACTGATTGAATCAGTAGTTTTTCACCGATTGGCAGTGAAATTTTACTGATTCTTTAGTAATTTAATTCTGGCTATTTCTTCAGTGAATTTTCACTGATTCAAATTAAGAGTGTAGTGAATTTGTAGACATTTTAGAACAAATTCTTAATCATCGTCTCAGAGTTACGTAAAGAACATAAATGATGGAAAGGAGAGGGGGAAGGTAAATGACCAAGTCACTATTTCAAGTGCCCAATTGGTCACTTTTTCTTCCCTCGATCATCTTTAATCTCCATTTTCATAAAAAATTCACGTCACTTTTTTTTCAAAAAAATTGCCATTACCTATAACCAAATAAAATGGAGTAAAATTACAAAAAAATCAAAATTAATTATCATCCAGTGAACTGAAATATTGTAAAAGTATGATGAATATCAGATTTTTATCGGCTTTCTTAGAAAATGTTTCGAGACAAACTAATTTTTGAAGAATGATTAAGTTGAAATTCTTGAAATTCCGGAAAATATTTCAAGGTTTGAAGTGGCACACTTTCTTAAATGTACCTAACCAAAGAAACAAGTGAAATGGTGTGGGGACAAAAACGGACCTCTACGAGATGTAACTTTGTGCCAAAGAACAAAAAATTTCCTCGACTTCCATTGAAATTAAAAATTCTTGAAAATAATGCAATAAAATGACCATAATTCCAAAAGAAAGGGTTGGGGGAGGGGTCGAAAATTTTTCCTCAATCTTTTTACATCAATGGGAGATTAGATTGAAAATCGGAGCAAGGGCCAAATTCACCTATTTACTCGGTCGGCTATATCTTTTGTCAAAAAACAAACATCTAGAGTAGGTAGGGTGGATCGAAAAAGATCCTAGATTTTGACAAAAATTGGCGAGGTAGTAGGACCTCCCAGAAAAAATTTGAGCCTTCTGGCTCAAAGGGAGTCTGAGTGAGGAGTCTTCAAAGTTGGTATTTGAATTTTTACACCCCCCCTCCCTCTTGAATCGGAGTTAGCTCGATTTGATACAAAACAGTCGGAAATAGGTTGGAATTTTTGCATATTGTTATATTTTTGAAAATTCTAAAAAAATTGTCCAGTTCTGGAAAATTTGACCAATTTTTTAAAACTTGGCTAATTGTTAAAAATTTGCACAATTTTTAGAAAATTGACCAAGTTTTAAAAAAAATCATTATTATTTGAAAACTCGTCCATGTTGTGGGGAAATCTCTCAAATGTACTTAGATTGTTCAGGCTATCGAAAAAAATTTACAATTTTTTATAAAAATGTTGTGGTTTTTAAAAATTCTTCATTTTTTCAAACGTTTGAGAAGTTTTCCAAGTTTGGAAAAAAGTTCAAGTTTTGGAAAAAACTGTTCAAGTTTTGGATAGTATATCCCTCGATGTTCAAAAAATCATTAAAATCTGAAAAAATTGTTCAAGTTTGAGAAAATTTGCCATTTTTTGGAAAACCGTGACCTATTCTTATGAGTTATGAAATATGGAATTTTCAAAAAATTGTTCTAGTTCCAGTTTTGGAAGACACATTTTTAGAAAATTATCCAAAATTTGAGATGGTTTTAAATTTTTGAAAAATTCTCCATTTTTTAGTTATTGGTGTTGAAGTTCGTATGTGTCATTTTATGGGCTTTTTTTCAGTGCTGAATAATTTCAAAATTCTCTGGAGTCTCCGAAACATCCCGAAACTGCTTCCAATCGATTCGGGAGGTCGAAATTAGGGTATCTACCAATTTTCAGCTTTTTACCTCGATACGTACGCTGTCAGCGTTTTCAAAAAAATTTTCCAGAAAATATGGATTTAAATTCAAAATTAAAAATCGTAAAATTGTGTTTTAATCAATCAAACAAGTCACCATTATGGGTGAACTGGTAATAGAATTGGTGATACTTGATGGTTGTGGGGCAAAGGGGTGAAAGTTCACTTTATGCTCGACTTGGCCACTTCCACCGAAGAATCACTGTAGTTTCTATCAACCCAGCACAAAATATGCTTGCGTTGACTGCACGAAATAAATACACGAATATTGGAAGAACGAAGTATATTCGCGTATTAATTAACTCATACAGCCTAACTGAACTTAGGCAAACACATTGATAGTTCACTATAAATCTAACGAAGGTAAATCGCGGATACATACACACGACACGATTATATTCCAGTAAAAATAGATAAATAATGAACGCTCGTACCTACAAACAGGTCCTATTTATAGGCACGAGCTTCTCTGTCTGCGGGGAGGCGGGAATGGCTCGTGAGCTTCCGATTGGCTGGATATTATGTCATTTTAACTCCAGCAACCAATCCAGAGACTGGAAACTGGAGTGCTAGAACCTTCTCCAGGAACATTGCGCAATATTACGATACATTTACGCAGATGTTCACCCTCGTCAACTCACCTGACAGGTGAGATAACGAGGTACGTACAATGGGAAGGTTCATAGCGCCGAAGTGCCAAAAGTAGCGATAAGGCCAAATTAATGGACTTATGCTACGCAGCAACAATCGATCGCGTACGTAGGTAATAGGTAACTGCGTATAAATACGTAGCTATCCTATTTACCTCCGAATAGGCGACGACAATGGTGCAATTTGGTAGGTATTTACCTGCCCGGTTCATGGGTAATTCGCGTTTATATAGGAGCAAAAGTTCACCTGAACCATCTTTATGTGCTTTTTTTCAGTACTGGAAAATTTCAAAATTTTCTGGAGGTCCCAAAACGTCTTGAAACCGCTCCCAATCAGCTCGGGAGGTCGAAAATAGGGTATATCCCAAATTTCAGTTCTTTTTGATGTTGAGATCAAATTTTCATAATTTGCAGCGCGATGAAGTTAGGTATCTTAAAATTTCCAAAATTTGAGAAATGAACTTCAGCACCTGAAATTTTGGATATGGAATTCTTTTATTATGTACTTTCGATTTATTTTTGTTTCGGTCCAAGATCTTACTTCAAGTTGGGATACCTCCCTTACAAGTAAATTTTATGGATTTTATACGTCTCCAAAATAAAATTCGAACTTTTAAACACGATTCAAGTCTAGATTGAATTGATTATTTTCGTGGTCTTGAAAGTCAAAAATGGACTATTTACTGTAAAAAAATTAAAAATCTGTCCATATGGGTAAAGTGAGAATTGAAAATTAAAAAATTTACAGATACAAGTTTTTTTTTCAAAATTATTTAGTAGGTAAGTACCTACTTAGTATGAGAGTATTTTTGAAAATCCACTTATAAAAGTATGAAAAAAATTTATTATCTATTTCTACTTTTAGTACGGTCATTTTAGGTTTTGACCCAAAAAAAATTCCCGGAAACGGGAAAGTTCGTATATAGGCTTTGTAGAGTGTGTATTTCAACATACCCGACTTTCCCTAAAATCGGTGAATATTTTGACCCCCTTTTGGGGGTAAAGGGGTTCAAATTTTTGTTTTTCGGCTATAACTTTCAAAATTTCGTATTTACGAAAAAATACTTGGGACAAAAATTGTAGAGAATAAAAAAACAAACAATTTTGTTATTTACAATTTTTTCCTTAAGACGTCATGGGAGGGAGCTAGGAGCTTCAGAAAAAAATCAATTTTAAAAATTTCCCATTATCAGAAAAAATCACCAAAAATCGTGTTATCGACTTTTAGGAGCGGCTCTTTTGCATAGTACATCCTATTACTATGCAGAATAAGAAAAATGAACAACCGACCCCTCATCTCAAAGTAGGGGGTGGACCACCTGTAGAAAAAGTTGCATTTTCCCCCTGGAATATCTCAGCTACAGTGAAAAATTCGAAAAATTGGTTCAAACAAACGTTGTAGAGCGTTAAAAGACGAACATTTTCCTTTTTTTATATTTTTTCTACGTGGTCTTGGGGCCGAGCTAATGCAAAAAGAAAAAAGATCGACGCGGGGTTTGAAAATTTTTCATCAACTCAATAAATTACACGTGTGTGTAGGCTTGGTATAAAATCTAGCAAACCAATAGCCCAACAAGTGGGTTTCTGGGGGTTCCGTGGTCGATAAAGTCGATTTTTATAATCATCTAACCCCTGGACCCAAATTGGACCCCAAAAGAGGGGGTTTAAAATTTTGTGAAAAAATAGTTGAACGCTGCGTCGATCTTTTTTCTTTTGGCATTAGCTTGGCCCCAAGACCACGTAGAAAAAATATAAAAAAAGGAAAATGTTCGTCTTTTAACGCTCTACAACGTTTGTTTGAACCAATTTTTCGAATTTTTCACTGTAGCTGAGATATTCCAGGAGGAAAATGCAACTTTTTCTACAGGAGGTCCACCCCCCTACTTTGAGATGAGGGGTCGGTTGTTCATTTTTCTTATTCTACATAGTAATAGGATGTACTATGCAGAAGAGCCGCTCCTAAAAGTCGATTAACCCGATTTTTGGTGATTTTTTCTGATAATGGGAAATTTTCAAAATTGATTTTTTTCTGAAGCTCCTAGCTCCCTCCCATGACGTCTTAGGAAAAAATTTTAAATAACAAAATTGTTTATTTTTTTATTCTCTACAATTTTTGTTCTAAGTATTTTTTCGTAAATTCGTAATTTTGAACGTTATAGCCGAAAAACGAAAATTTGAACCCCTTTACCCCTCAAAAAGGGGTCAAAATATTCACCGATTTTAGGGAAAGTCGAGTATGTTGAAATACACCCTCTACAAAGCTTATATACGAACTTTTCCGTTTCCGGGAATTTTTTTTGGCTTTTGGCTTTTTTTAAGCTAAATCGTCCGTACTATTTCTACTCTTTTTTTTTTGAAAAAAAATCATAAATTCAATTTCTTCTTTTCTAAATTTCAGCTCTAAAAGCCAGCGAGTGTCGTTGGCTAAAAGTAAAATCATGTCTCTGAAAATATTTAAAAAGCTGTATTTTCTAATTAATATTTCTATTTGACAGGAACTGGAATGTGACGTTTCGGTGGAAGGATGCAGCCCGGAAACATCCGGACAAAGACAAGAGTTCTCGTTTACCCTTTATGATCTAGACGGACACGGCAAAATCACAAAAGACGTAAGTACAATTTACGAAAAATATCCATATTCTCGAAAACAAATTCCAAACTTACATATTGAGCACTTAATATAAGAAAATCTCGCCGAGGTTGGTTTTTATGTAACATTTTTCAGCACTCTATTCGAGCTGTCGGTTATTTCATAAAGTATACAAGTTCGGCGCACCGCCTCCGTCCAATTCAGTACAGAAAGCGTTTATTTATAAATTTTGTGTTAAATGTTTTTTAAAAAGTTTAACAAAAGAATCACGAACCGAGCGTTATCTTAATCGTCCGAAACAACGTTTTAAAATCTTTTTACACAAACGTTTAAATTTATAACGCTTTTAAAAACTTGATTCGAATTTATTTTCGGTTCCGAGTAAACACATCAAAGGTTCGCAGCTTCTAAGCCAACCACACGAGTCGAAATCAATTTTAAAAACGGAGACTTTTACACGGTGTCCTTATACTCGTAATACCGTTTGATGTGTACTTTATCTGAGTTCGTGTTATTGTGAAGGTATACTACGTATAAATACTAAATTTGTACGAGCATAGGTACATTATTCTTTGATTCGTCGTCTACATTAAGTATACTGACTCGGAAACCAGCGGCCGCGAATGGTAGTAGAGTTCGCATAAACGAATTAATGAATGGTTAAAATGTTGTCGGTGTTTTTTTCCTGCTCAAATCGCTTGATTTATTATTTAAAGCGATTGCTAAGAAGTTGTACGTGCGTTTAATTTAAAGTGTATCTGCTGTGGAATCCGGAATGCAGTAGACGAATCGTAGATACGAGTACTTTGCTCGGCATGCTCGATGTATGGAATAGTAAAATTAGTCAATGAATAGCGTCGTGTTGCCGCACATTAGGGCCATTCGTCGGTTAAAATATCGTCCCGGGTGTGTTCGGGATTCAGATTTATTCGATGGTAGTTTGGTTTTTTCTTACCTTTTTTTGGTTGGTTGGAAAATTGTCGATTTAGGTAGGCAGTGAAATTATACGTCGAGAATTATGGGATGAAAATTTAGGTTTTCGGTTATAGAATATTTTTGGTCTTATTTGCTGTTTTTCATTGCCACAGTGGGGAGGGGAGAAGTTTCAAATTATGGAAAGGACTGAGTGGTACAATAATCAAATTTTTGAAAAATTCGACTGAAATTGTCTATAATTTCGTTTCTCATTTTTCCATTGGAGAGGGAAAGATGGAGCTTTGATGATTACTGTTGTCATTAGTCATTTATTGGTTTGATTTGATTAATTGATAATTTTTTTGAAAAATAGAAATAAAAACTTTTGAATTTTGAAATTATCAGATTTTTTTAGTGATTTTTTTTAAAAACTGAACTTTTCTATCATCACTAAAGGAGGAGAATTTATATAGATCGTGGAAGAGGGGCGAATGCTGTAGTCAAAAATTCAAAATCATGAGCAATTTGAATAAATTTCAGTATGATTCGCTTTTCACTTTTTGTTTTCGGTAGAGGAAGGGAAGGGTACCTACTTCAACCTATTTAAATCCCTTCACATTATATCCATTTCTTTTTCTCGATTATGGAGTCAGTTGAAAAATTTGGTTCAATTTATAGCATTTTTTTTTTCAAAAATGGAAAAAATTTCAAGATTGTGGGAATTTTTTGGGTACTTATTTATTGTTGCATGGTGTCTAGTAGTGCGAAAAAGGCGCGAAATTCGAAAATTACCATTAAAAAGTACGAAAACTCATCAAAATTGTACGAAAATTACGAAATTAGTATACAATTTCAAGAAAAAAAATTATTTCCCAAAAATTAAGTTTTTTAAGTCAAAATTATTATTTTTTTCAAAAAAATTCCCTCGCGCTCTGGAAAACGATTAGGAAGTCTACTTAATCCACACGACCAAAATTTTGGGCAAAAGTTGAGGAATTTCAAGTTTTAAAATTCGTTGGCACCTTCGCTTTGTTCGCCTTTCTCATTCTGAATCAGTGAAAAGTCACTGATAAATAGGTAGTCCGAATTGCAGCACAGGAAAAATCAGCATAATTCACTGATTTTCAGCGAATTTTCGCTGATTTCTGAAGGATTTTCACTGATCTTTCAGCAAATTTCATAAATTTCACTGACCTTTCAGTGAATATGCACTAATTTGTTTTCAGTATAAGAAATTTCACTGATTTTCTCCTGTGCTGCAATTCTGACTGTTTTTCAGTGATTTTCGATAATTTTCACTGATTTATAATTGAGAAAGCGGGCTCCAGAAATTCCCCTCTTTATAAAATAATACTAACTTCATAACATTAAATTTTCTTCCAAACCTCATGAGTTCGATCTCCAAAAAGTCAAGGATTTCTACCACTATGAAAAGCATTTACCTGGGAACCAAGAGAAACTCTGATACGAGCAGAAGTTGAGAACGAAAGGGTGTTTTTTTTTCGAAATTACTGGGCTTTGTTGAGGGGTTGAGTAAGTGGTTTCTGTGATTTTCTCGCGTTCGCTGTTTCAAATACGTTGCACATTCGTAAAAATCTCCCGCGGAGGGGGGGAGTTGTCGTGATTCAAATTTACGTAGTAAGAAATTTTCCTCTTGAAGTATGAAAATAATACAAATTTCGCTTTTTGGATTTCAGTAGACACCCTGTTGCTGTGAATTTTTATCACACGACGATTTTTTTAAACAATTTCAGATAAATTGAATTTTTGATGGTTTTTTATAAACAAAAAATTTTCTAATGATGACTTTTATGATTTTTTTTTTCGAATTTTATCACAATTATAAAAAAGTATTTTTCCTTCGAAATTTCAAATAGACCCCTACTTCATTATCAACAAAGAATTTTTGATTGGAATGAGAGGTTTTGAGTGATCAAGAATAAAGATTGTGAAATCTAAATAGAAATGTCTCGATGATACTTTTTTCTTCAAAAGATTGTGGAGTTTTTCTCAAAAGTTTGAAGTATCTACTTAGACCATCAACCTATTTTTTTTTTAAAAAGTTATGACTTTTTAAAAAAATAATATTTTTAGGATTCAAAAGTCAATGAAATTAGTCGAAATGTTGACATTTTAATAAAAAGTCAATTTTATAAACATTCCTCAAAAATTATTTGTAAAAAATTTATCAAAATCTGTTACTTACGTTGATTTATTAATGAAAAAATCATTAAATCGTCAGTTGCACTCCCCCCCCCTACAAAAATTGCTGCATGGAGAGAGAAGTGGAGTAAAAAATTGAACAACTTTGATTAATGTACCTCTACATTCATAAATTTATGATATATTTTTTAATAATTTTCCAACTCGCTTAGGATAGTTACAAAAGTTTTCTAATACCTAATTTTCAAAAAATTGTCGATTTTTTGAATTTTGGCCAATTTTTTTTGTTTGAATATGCAATATTGTCATTAGGGTTTATTTTTCTGTTCTCTATATCATGTTTGATCCAATTGTGGATTCTAACTCCCCTTCCCCTCCTTTTACCACCACCAGAATCTCCTTTGACCTTGTTAACAAACTGAAAAAAAGTAGAAAACATGAACGAATCGAATTTGACTCATTCAGAGAACAAAAAATTGAAAATTTTCCAATGAAATCGTTTTTTTTTTCAAATTAAAATTATAGAATTTCCTATCAAAAAAAGGTCAATCACTTCGAAAATTTCCCTGCTCAAATCTAATTGTTTGGACTGAGGATGACATTTTGCGATTATTGGATAAGAGAGCAAGTAGCAAGCTGCACCCCCCTCCCCTTGCGCGTAGGAAAATATCTGTTCGACTTTTCTTATTTCAGGAATTCAAACTTTGATGTTTTTCATGGTGATGGAGATTTGAATTCAATTTCGAGTCTTCATGCATTTTTTTTTTCGATTCCAATAATTTTTAGGGTTTTGCCTAATAACTTACCTATTCTAAAAAATTTTTGCAATTTTTTTGAACTTTTTTCGTTACCATTTTTTTTTTGTGAGTCATTGTTGTTTGTTTCGAAGCATAGATTATTTTTTGACCTCGCTAATTGAAAAAAATCTTCAAAATCAAAGCATGAAAAATGCATTTTGATGATTTTTTGGCCTTAAAATTATCGTGAAATGCAAAATAATTACCTATTCATCAAAAATAAAATTGAAATCGTTTTTTCATTCATTTGTCGATGATTTCGGAATTTTTTGAGCATTGTGATTTAATTATCGAGATAATTTTTCAACGGTAGAATAAAATGCAGCATCAATAGGTACTACTTACTGTATATCCCTCCAGTCAAACGAAATACAAACTTGAAAAAAATCCGGACGCCCACAACTGTAGAAAAATTTCACGTAAATTATCCGCAACAACGCTCGCTTCGACTTACGGTCCCAACTAATAGGCATTTTTTCCGCTGCAACATCTTTGAAGAAAAACATCTTCAAAGAATCGTCTCAAGTTGTGCGGTGGTTGTTTTCATTTGAGCGAGAGTACACACCTAAGAAAGATTTAGGTTAAAAGTCTCGGCGCGGCGACAGTTCGTTTGATGTTTGAACTACAAAAGACTTTCTCGTTTCGCAGAAAGGATATAACTTACTTAAATTATTAACTGGCCGAATTTAGTTATTTTTTATAAAGCGGGCGATTTAGGGTTGGCAATACTTCAAACGATATTTATGAAGAAAAATTCGACTTTCGAGCGTTTCGTAATGGTTGGGATTTTTTTAATGAACTTGGCATCCAATTGTCTTCGACAATGTTATCTGTTCTGTGGTATTCATCGAGCTGCACCCAGCCGCAGCGCCCATTCGCCTAGGTACTCGTCTTAACGTAATTATTTTCACCGTTATAGTTAAGACGGCGAATTTATCGCATCTATGGTTCGTTTACGTCCCGTTGTACGTGTTATTTGATTGACAATGTCACAAATTCCGCTCGTCCATTGTCGACTGGGTGCCTGCGTAGACGTATCTGTGTATTTTTTACCCACTTACGAGACATATTGGTGCGGATGTGGAATTCTCGTCTCGGAAAATATTTCAAATTAAATTTTTCTTGACAGATTTTATGGGTCAGAAGAAGATGAGAAATGCTTCTTTTCAATCCAAGGTTATGTTGGAAAAAAATCTTTAAAAATTAAAGTCTAGATAATAAAGTTTAGTTCTTCGTTCTTTGGATTGATTTCAAAGAAAAAAAAATATTCGATGAAAAATTTCCTTTCAATAAGTATCTATATTTTTTCTTTCAAGGGAACTATCTCAACTCGAAGTAAAATTTTGAGTCGAAACACAAATAAATTGAAAATACTCATAAAAGAATCCCATATCCAAAATTTCAGGTTCTAAAGTTCATTTCTCAAATTTTGGCGAATTTTTGAAATTTCAAAATTACTTTATTGCCCAGCAAAATATGAAAAATTTGATGTAATCAACAAAAAATGCTGAAATTTGGTATATACCCTATTTTTGACCTTCCGAATTGATTTGAAGTAGTTTTGAGACGTTTCGAAGCCTCCAGAAAATTTTGGAATTTTGTAGCTCTGGAAAAAGGTCCATAAAAACGGTCCATATAAAATTTAGGACCTATAATCGCAGATTACCCATATTGGTGACCTAATAAGTCTCAGTATGAGTAATTCAGATTATAGAAGCTAAAGTTCATATATGACCTATTTTGTAGATTTTTCATCCATGCTGAAAAATTCCAAAAAATTTTGAAGGCTTTGAAACGTCTTGAAACCACTTCCAGTCAATTCGGGAGGTCGAAAATAGGGTACCTATATACCAAATTTCATCTCGTTTTGTTGATCAGATCATATTTTTATATTTTGCAGACAGTTTGTCTAACGGTCCTGAAAAGTCAGTCTGGTCAAAAAAAAGTCAAGATTTTTGACTCATTTAACTCAAAGGTCAAGCATTTTTTCAAAAATTGAAAAAAATTTCCATTCACCCTTGAAAAAAAGTGAAGAATAATTTGTCTGATTTATATTTGTTTGAAGTTTTTTGTAATAATTGAAAAAGAGATCATTGTGATTTTTTTTGGAATTGTAGATAATTGTTTGAAGTTTTTCGTAATGGGGGGGGGGAGGTAGCCCATGAAAAAGTTATGCAAAAAGGCCTGCCAAAGTCAACTTTTGCTCAATAAATTTTGTTAGACGCACCCTGTCAGAGCGATGAGGTAATTTTGAAATTTGCCTAAATTTAAGAAATAAACTTCATCACCTGAAATTCTATACATGGAGTTCTTTTTTGATGTACTTTCGAAATTCACTTCGAGTTGGGAGCCTGGCCCTGTTTCATAGATTTACCGTGGGTGCTGAACGCTTGATTTTGCACAATAAATTTTCGAAGTCTAAATTTTCCCCCTGTAACCTCAATTTTTCGAGTCTAAAATTTTTTTCTCAAAATTCAAATTTTTTCAACGTCAATTTTTCAAGACAAAAATTTGAAGTTTGAGAAAAATTTTGAGAAAAAGTTATAGACTTGAAAAATTGACGTTAAAAAATTTGAGGTTTGAGAAATTTTAAGAAAAAAATTTTAGTCTTGAAAAATTGACGCTAAAAAAAATTTGATTTGGGAAATTTTGAGGAAAAAATTTAGTCTTGAAAAATTGAGGTTCAGGGAAAAAATTCAGACCTTGAAAATTTATTGTGCAAATTGCAAAATCAAGCGTACTTTGAAAAAAAAAAACGCTTGCCACCTACGGTAAATCCGTAAAACAGGGCCAGATGAGTTGGGATCAGGGTTGTACTGATTCGAATCATGTGACAGAAAATGATTCGTGATTCGAAGATGATTCGAATCAGACAGAAAATGATACGTGATTCGAAAATGATACGTGATTCGAAAATGATACGTGATTCGAAAATGATTCGAATCAGACAGAAAATGATACGTGATTCGAAAATGATTCGAATCATCCGACAGAAAATGATTCGTGATTTGAGATTTTTGTATTTTTCGAATCATTTTACGAATCACTTAATGAAAATTGCCAAAAATACCAAAAATACCAAAATCCAGTTAGATTTTTCTGTAGTAAGTATTTGAATCATTTTACACATCATTTAATGAAAATGGCAAAATCCAAGTTGAACTTTGGTATTTTTGGCCATTGCCATTTTCATTAAATGATTCGAAAAATACGAATCACGAATCATTTCTTGGAAAAGGATTCGTGATTCGAATCAAAATGGACGTGATTCGGTACAACCCTGGTTGGGTAGGTACTAGGTACCCCCCCCCCCTTATTAGCTAGAAATTTCCTCCTCGTAATTAATCCAAAAATCAAATCTTATTGACCAACTAATTGGAAAAAAATCGAAGAAAAATTTTCCCGAAGGACTTCGATCATTCCATATCCAATTCCTTGTTTCCGGCGTAATACTCGTGACGATAATTTACTTTACGTGAACAGCTTACCAATTTCTGGGAAACCCAAAAACCATCAACTTAATGAGTTTCTAGACTCCAAATACGAAGAAATAATAAAACTGCAAATTTTAATAAATTTCAAACACCTCGATGTAAATGCAGCTCACCTCGAATGAACCCATTAGCGCGATAATTGGTTTAATAATATTTCTAATAAAAACAAAGTAGACCTGGCGTCTAGTGTTTTTTATTAACGTATGTACTTTCATCGCCGAGGCACAACTCACAAAGTAGTGTATTTTCGCCGTGCGGCGAATAAAAATTGAACATAAAAATCTCGAGGTTTTTCTCATTTTATATACGAGTAATATCGGCAATAAAATTTTTAACGCAAAATGTAAAAACATAATACTCGACTCGATGAAATACACGATGCTCTATTAACCAAATACACTAGTTTTAAATATAGAACATTACTCGAAGAAATATACTCGAGTTGTACACCGGATGCCAAACATTTGGGTAGAAACGAAGCTTTTACAGCATTTAATAAAGAACGACTCGAGAGAGTGAAATGGAAAATGAAAAAAATCATCGAAGCGTTCTGAAAGCTCGTAGAATCGGTTATTGAAAAATTTACGTCGACGTAGCGAACTTGGAACCTAATTACTGTCGACACGTATAGAGACCTGTAATAGTCTACATACTCTCGTTTTCATTTTCAAACAGCCCGCGGGTTAATTAGGTTAATGAAGATTAGGAAAAACGACGGTTTGTAATTAATTCGGTGGTTGGTTTTATGTTACAGGATATCGCAGGCTTGGTGAAAACCATTTACGAAACGTTAGGTCAATCAATAAAAGTTCCTCACTATGGCAGTAAAACTATAAAAGTCAAATTGACCGTCTCCCCGGAGAAGAAGACTAAAAGCGAAGAAGAGTCACCGACGACGAAAACACCGCACGACCCGTCGTCAGCTGGCTTTACGCCAACGTGTAACAGATGGAGAAACGATTTGAATTCGTCAAAAACCAGGGAAAGAAGGCATAGACAGGAACAGAAATTGAGAAGAAGACATAGTATTAGCAGTTCCGGATTGAGCGAGGATCGCGAAGCGGATGTTTCTGACGACGACGAAGACGAAGTTCCTCTCAATAATAAGTAAGTTTTTGTGTTTGAAATTAGAAGAGAAATGGAAGTGTTCGTGTATGTAGCTGGGAAGCTTTTATTATCGATGTTGGGAACTTTAATGGATAAAAATTCTTGAAAAAGAAGCGAAAAATATTTAAAAAATTTATTTTTCATCTCCTCCAAGGTTGAACTATGATTTGTGCTTTTTGAAAAGTCGAAAAATTGAATAAAATTTTTTTGTAACGCAAACGCGTCATTTTGAATTTCGTGATTTTTGTAGTGTGATTGAACCAGAATTAGCCTGAATAGTTTTCATAAATCATAAAACGTGATTTAAGCATTAATTTTTTTGGAATGGAAACGTGCCATTTTGTTTTGTTCCAATTTGATCATTTTATGAAAATTGTAATGAACTGAAATGAGGTTCATACAGTTTTCAGAAACTGAAAAAGTCGCTGATCAATTGATTTTTTGGCTTGAAAAATGCAAATATAACATCAGAATGAATTTTGCGATTTTTTGTAACGTTAATGCGTCAGAATGAGCCTGTAATTTTCATAAATCAATACTTGAAGAAATATTTTTTTGGAATGTAAACATGCCTTATTTTTAATTTTATGATTTTTTAATGAAAATGAGCTAAAATCGGTTTGAGTGATTTTTAAAATCAGAAAAAAATCAATTTTTTTATAGTGCAAACGTGTCATCTAAAAAACTTTGCGATTTTTTGTAGCATCAGTATAGCATCAGTGCGTCAAATTGATGTAGATGATTCCAAAATGAGAATAGTCAATATTTGATCAAATGTGTATATATTTTTTGAAGCTTTCATATGCCATTTAAAATTAGGTCTTTTTTGGGCTGCCAATGAGCCAATTGGACCAGATATTTTTTTGGGATCTAAGCGCGTCATTCATTTCAAAATTTCTGATTTTTTGTCTGAATAATCCTGTGAAAAAAGTGTAAAGGATTTCCAAAGATCAAAATTTATCCTGTTATTTTTTGGAATGTAAATGTGACATTTCAACATGTCCCTTTGTTTGATTAATGCACTGAAATTTAAATACTTGAGTAAGTAGATTATTCATTAAATTCAAAAGTCGAAAAATTCGATTTTGACCATTTATTTGAAATGCAAACATATGTACCATCTAGAAACTGTCTTTTTGTTGTTTTTTTTGTAATGTTAGTGAGCCAACATAAACATAACATGAATCGTATTTCAAAAAATTTGAAGACCGTGATGAAAAATTGTTTGAAACTTGAATGCACTATTCTGAAATTCCGGTGATTTTTTTTGCAATGTCAATGCGCCGAAATTGATGTGCCTTGTACCTGGACCTGGTTGAATGATTCCCTAACCTCAAAAAAAGCAAACTTGTATTTCACCCTGATTTCACGATTTTTTGAAAGGAAAACGTGACATTTCATAATTGATTTTTTTTGTAATGCTGATGTACCATATTCAACACAATTTGTATTTCCTCCCTTTTTTTGTAAATGCTCCATTTTTGGAAAATTCTTTTTTTGTGATGTCAACGAGCAGGGGACAGCTAATGTAAAATGTAAACGTAAAAAATGAAATTCTGTAATTCAGAAATCAGTTATCTTATCAAATGATGTTTTGAAGTGAATGCACAATCTCTCAAGTTTGTAGAGAATTTTTCATTTGAACATAAAGTCAAAGTGCCAAAACCTATGCAATAACTTTGAAAAATGGTAGAAAATAAAATTTAACGTTGCAATTTTTTGTAATGTAAATGCGCCATCTCAAAATTAATTTTTTTTTGTAACGTCAATGAACCAAAATCAGCCGAAATATATGTTAGCAACACAGTATTTCAAAAATCAACAAGTAGGCAGTTGTCAAATAATTGTTTGAAATGTAAATCCGCCATCTTGGAATTTTGAATATTTTTTGCAATGTCAATGTGCCAAAAAAATCATAACAGTAAGTTCTGAAAATCATATGTAAGTATAAGACGATTTCTTGTAACGTAAATGTGACACTTTAAAAAATGAAGCACACTTTCTTTGTGACGTTAGTTAATAAACCTAAACCTAGATGAATTTTTGTGTAAATAATTTAAAAAATTTAAAAAAATCAGTATTGAATTTTTTGGAACGTCAACGTGCCATTTTTTGACTCATTGGTAATTTTTTGTAACTTGAATGCCTCAAAACAAACGTGAACAATTTTCCCAAAATCTAAGAGATAAAATGTTGAATATTTTTTTGGAATGTAAACCTGCCTTGTCAAAATTTTATATTTTTTGTGATGTCAATGCATCAGTAAATCTAAATACAGATTTGAACGATTCCAAAAACCAATTAAAATTTTTCTGGAACTCAAATGTTACACCTGCAAATCTTATGGATTTTTTTGTAACGTCAATGAGTCAAAACATGAATTAAAGCCATTTCAGAATCAGCTTAAATTATTTCTTTCAATTTTTTGGATTTGTTGGAAAATATAAAAAAATTGGCCATCCTTCAACTCTTGATTAAAAAATTTTTCCGTCTTTATTTAAGAAAAAAATTATTATTGTTTATTGGCAACTGACTGGGAACCACTGAACCGATTTTCAAAATGTATAACTCGTTGAAAACACTCCAGCTTGTAATAATTTTCCTCATACATGAGAAATTTGCCCTTTACATTATTTGAGTTTCTCATACTTGTAGCTTTTGGATATCTCGAGGGATTTAAATCGATAATAAAAGTTTGCTGTGAAAGGAGAAATCAGGGGTACATAACTTGAACATGAACTCGTCAATAATGCATTTTCTCTATTTTTTTCAGATTACATAACCCAGCTATTGTTACTACCAGTCCTACCACTATTTACTCGAGGTATAAAAAACGAAGCAGCTCGTTACAAAGGCAAGAATTACTACAAATAATTCAAGCAAATATGGAAAAAAATAACCTGTGTTTTCAAACCGCTAGGTACGTAAACCTTAGAAATGATTTCCTCATAGGCACCGAATCTAGATTTTCATCTAACATACTCCTGTTATTTTTTATGTACAGAAAACCAACCGCAAATAATACTTATTACAAATCGCACTACCGCCATCGAAACAAACCACCGGTAACTCGCCAATACGTGAATAACTGGGAAACTCCGGTCCAACCTGCGGACAAAATATGTGGTAAAACGTTCCTAAATTCGTTCGAAATAAAAAACATCGATCCTCGGCACCTTCACCAAAGATCACATTCGTACGATGTACCCAATAATCGATACGCTGCCGTAATTAACGAAGATAAAAAACCCATCAAGCAGCCGACGACGCACGAATTAAAACATCGTTACAGGGAATTGGAGCAGGCCCGAGCTAACGAGCAGGTCGTCCGCTGGCTCGAGCAAGAGTTCTCCAGCCCTAGTAAATATTGTAATCGCAAGAATCATAATAATAATCTTAATAATAATAAGACTACTTCGAAAGAAGAGGTGAAATCAAAAGGCCGATCTTGCTCGAATGATAAACACGAACATCATCATATTCACGAGCACGTCCATCATCATTATCATCATTACCAAGAATCGCCCATTGTGGTTTAGAACCACCAACTACACCGAGGTTTCCAAATATCGTATATCGTCTATTCTTAAGTTATTTATTTTTTTCTTTTTTGTATCTACGCATTTTTTTGTTCGTTTTGCCCAATTATCATTTGTTGAATTTTTTCCTTCTCTTCTCTTCTCCTTTCATTTTTTATTTATTATAAAAATTCGTTGTGTTACCATTTCGTGTTTGTAGTATTAAGCATTCCCCCCCCGCCCTGCTGTTTTGTGTTGTGTTTTTTTTGTGTGACTTGGAATTTGAAGTTCAACTGCCCATTTTGTTTTGGTTTTATGCAGCGTAGTTTCGTAAAGCGAAGAATTTTTTTATTTTTAAGAACTGGTATTTTGATTTTTTTATATTGATTCGAAGTTAAAAATTTGAATAGTTTGGATATTTTTTCGAAAAGGCTTTCAAAAAGCATCAAAATTTTATTTGAAATATGTGAAATAAATTTTTCGAATTTTTGATCAATTTGTAAATCATGATCAAAGCCATCGATTCTACTTTCAATTAGAGGCATTTTTTGTATCGATATTTTGATTACGTAAAATTTTATCAACGATCTACCTAAATTACCTACTTATCAATTCTCATCAATGATTGGTGATGAGTTATTTTATTTTATTTTTCTATCATTTTTTTTCAAATTATGAATTTTTTGTTGCCAAATTTTCTATGTTGCCTTTTTGTTATTTATAATTAATGCCTTTACTGCAAATATATTTTTAAAAAAATTTCTCAAAAAAATTGAACTATAAAGAATGTGTCATAAAATTCAACCAAATAACCAAAAACTGCTCGTTACTTTAGTATTATCGTTGTTTCATTTTTATTTATTTATTCGTTCATTTTTCGAAAAATGAATTAAAATCGTATACCTACCTAATTACCTAATATCATTTTTTTTTAAAATTTCATACATTAAAAGAAAATAAAGTATACGTGTTATTTTATTGCCATTTGATTTGGAAATATCCGAAATAGATACCTACTTAGTTTCTATCGCATATCATACAGTAACTTATCACCCCTTTATTTTATATCAAAGACTGAAATTCATTTAACCTACGTATATAACCAAACCATTTATAATTTATTGTACTGTACAGTAGATAAGTAATAAATTTTGTTGTGATTTTTCGGTATAGATGAAAGTTAATGGAAAAAATATCGCGTTTACTACCTCATGATAATTTTTAAATTATAAATTATCGCGTGCGTGTGTTTTAGATACCATGGTTTTTGTGCCGATGCAGGGTTCTAATAAAATGTTGTACATTAAATGTTCTTTGTTATGTTAGTTTTCATATGTCGTATGTGTATTGTATAAATTAAAGTAAACGAATAAGTTCCTGTGCATTTTTTTTTTTAGTTTTTTGTATTAATTTAAAAATGAGTTAGATATTGCTGTTTGCTGTAACCGGATTAATAAACGCATTCAATCATGTGTGTTTTTTGTGATGGCCGGTGGCCAATGGGTGTTGAATTGGTGATAGAAAGGTTAAAAAGTTGCCGAGGTTTTGAGGTGACTTGACATCTAACTTTGGCATGTTGAATATGAATTTTTAAAGTGGATTTGCATCATGAATAATTGATAATGGAAGACTAAATGCAGTTGCTGGTACTTATTTTCATACGAAGAGACGATGAAAATTTTCCAATACTTATTTACAAATCAATTTTTTGCGGAAAATTAAAAAACAGGACTTGGTTTTTTGCAAATCGACCAATTCATTTTTGCTAAACAAATTCAACCTATGAAAAAAGATGAAATATTTTCAAAAAAATTAAATATGTACCTACTAGCAAAATTGGAGTCAAAATTCATTCAGTCGAAAGTTTTTGGAAATTGTAATAAAATTATATTTGAAAGTTCAATTGAAAATCAGGATCAAAATTTATTGAAATTCATTTGTTTCAAAATTCATTCAAAAATATTTTAAAAATTAGGTACGTTTACAATATTTTAAAAATCAAAGCCTAGAACCAACCGAAATCAAGCGGTAGCTCGAAAATTACAATTTTCAAACCTACATACAAAAATCTAAGAAAACGTTATCCGAATTCAAAAAAATAATGTGAAAATTGATAAGTTATTTAGTGAACTGTATTTTGATGAAAAGTCAAAATTGGACTGTCCAGTGTCCACGCCAATTATTAGTCTTCACTCTTAGGTTTTAGCAGTGTTACCAACAAGCAACAACCCATAAAAATGAAAAATTGAAATTTTTTCCATCAAGTTGCAAATTTATTTTCAACTCCATTCTATCCTAAATTTCTTATTGGAAATTGCCTTCAGCTAGTAGTAGTGCAACACATACTGATTCGATGTATGTAGGTTTGCCTACCATTGGGATTGAAGGGGCAGAATTATGCGCATCAAAATTTTTTTCTTTTTAAATTTTGCTTGACATTTTCAACCGTGCGCTATTCATATTCAACAACGAAGATAGGTAGGAAGTTGGACCTTGCGGCAATGAATAGTCTACCTTCTCTAGAATTTTTCTATGCGGTTGATGATTTTTGTAGGTGAACTAGGATGGATGTACCGCGCCAAATATTCGAAAAAAACGTGTAAAAAAATTGATGATTTTCTCTAATTTTGTGAATTACTAAAAAAGTTACTCTCTTCTGCTACCATTATTAGTAGTTTTTTAGAAGAAAAAATTTCGATCTTTCCAACGGTGCAAACCCCACTCTTCTATCATGTTCCAATCAAAAGTTACAGCGTCGAATTTGAATAAAAACACTAGAAAAGCTCAATTTTTTTATTTTTCAAATTTAAAAAATGTATATGTTTGTGACATGATGAGATTGGCTGATGAGGTTTGCAATAATTGAACTAACCAAGCATTACACTACACGGCGTAGGAATGGTAAGTACATTTCTATTTTACAAAAAAATTTTCTGATTCTTTTCTAATAAAAAAAAATTAATGGAAAATTTGAAGATCCTATTAATATTTTGCGTGGTGTAATTCTTGTTTAGTTCAATGCTGCAAACCCCATCGGTCTATCTCATTTTGTTACAAAGATATAAATTTTTGAAATTTGAAAGATTAAAAAAATTGAGTTTTTCTTGTGTTTTTATTCAAATTTGACGCTCATGACTTTTGATTGGAACATGATAGAAGAGTTGAGTTTGCACCATTGGAAAGATAGAAATTTTTTCTTCTAAAAAAACTACTAATAATGGTAGCAGAAGAGAGTAACTTTTTTCGTAATTCACACAATTACAAAAAATCATCAACTTTTTTACGTTTTTTCGAATATTTGGCGCGGTCTAGCCATCCAGGCATTGCATCCAGGCCATCCTAGTTCACCTACAAAAATCATCAACCACATAGAAAAATTCTAGAGAAGGTGGACTATTCATTGCCGCAAGGTGCAACTTCCTACCCATCTTGGTTGTTGAGTAGCACCCGGTTAAAAATACCGAGCAAAATTCAAAAAAAAAAGTTCGATGAGCATAATTCTGCCCCTTCAATCCCAATGGTAGGTGAACCTACTTACATCGGCTCAGCATGTTTTGCCCTACTACTGGCTGAAGGGTGTCCATATTGAGACGGGACACCCTGTATACAATAAAATTGACATCAATAATCATATTATTTTTTTTATTTTTAAAAACTTTGCTATCAGAAACAGGAAAAAAAATTTTTTGAAAGAGAGGATAATTCTAACATGTATTCTAACACTGCAGTGTTTATTTGAATTCTTCTCTATGGAACTTGAAATCGGCAACTGACGCGTCATTCGATTTCCGTTTCTTTATCGAAGCCAGTTTCTCATCATTTTCACGATCAGATTTTGTATCAGTTGAACAAAACGTAAATTCGGGGACTGCGTTCAAGCATTTAATCGTTTTTTCGATTTCTTCTCTATCGAACTTGAAATCGGCAACTGGCGCGTCATTCGATTTCGGTTTCTTCACCGAGGCTAGTTTCTCATCACTTTCACGATCAGATTTCGTATTAGTTGAACAAAATGTCAACTCGGGGATATTGATGCGTTCACACATGTTCAACCATTCAACCGTTTTTTCGATTTCTTCTCTATCGAACTTGGATGGCGCGTCATTCAATTTCCGTTTCTTTATCGAAGCCAGTTTCTCATCATTTTCACGATCAGATTTTGTATCAGTTGAACAAAACGTAAATTCGGGGACTGCGTTCAAGCATTTAATCGTTTTTTCGATTTCTTCTCTATCGAACTTGAAATCGGCAACTGGCGCGTCATTCGATTTCGGTTTCTTCACCGAGGCTAGTTTCTCATCACTTTCACGATCAGATTTCGTATTAGTTGAACAAAATGTCAACTCGGGGATATTGATGCGTTCACACATGTTCAACCATTCAACCGTTTTTTCGATTTCTTCTTTATCGAACTTGGATGGCGCGTCATTCGATTTCCGTTTCTTTATCGAAGCCAGTTTCTCGTCATTTTCACGATCAGATTTTGTATCAGTTGAACAAAACGTAAATTCGGGGACTGCGTTCAAGCATTTAATCGTTTTTTCGATTTCTTCTCTATCGAACTTGAAATCGGCAACTGGCGCGTCATTCGATTTCGGTTTCTTCACCGAGGTTAGTTCCTTTTGAATGGAGTCTTCGTGCTGCGACATTTCACCAGTTAATTCATTTTTCTTAAAGGAAGAGTAGTTCGGCAACATAACATTCAACTGGTCCAGTTCGACGCACGGATTGTACGGTACAAGATGTTCTGCGTATACAAATGAACCGTACCTTTTCTGCAACTTTGAAATGTGCATGTTGACTTCCTGTCGGAAAATATACAAAAAAGATTACAAAATTGAGCGAAAAAATTTGTACATAATATACAAATCCAAGTTGAAAATACACGACCTGCAAGATTTGATTCGAAGTAGAGGAGAGATAAAGGTAATTTATTCCCTCTCCACTCGTTAAATCCAATAAAAAATTTACAAATCATCAGAGATTGACTAAAAAACCTTTAAAAAAATTTAAACGAAACTCTGAATTTACCTGTATAATTTTATCTTCGTCATCGTTTACTTTCATGTCCACATTCCGTGGAGAAATTTTCGAGTAGAGATGAATATTCTTCAATGGAATCCAGGCTCTGTAACAAACGATCAATTGATTAACAACAATTGAAATGAGAAATTGAGTTTTTATCGTCAACATTTTATTTCTACTAATACGTAATAATAAACCCAATCGCACTGTACAATCTATTAATGGGCGTGAAAATTTGGATGAAAATCACTTTCTAGCTTGATTGCTAAATTTACCGACCGTAGATCATTTAAACAGGGTTTTAGCTCAGTGCGGTAAATTATTGTACATATTGTAATTAAAACATATGTGAGTCTGGATATCTGGATATAGAAACCACCTTTAGGTGTCAAAAATTGGTTTTTGAGTTGGCATTAATTTTAGGCCTGTCAGAAAGTGTAGAATCAATGAGGAACCTCAACTCAAGAACCAATTTTTGCCACGTAAGGGTGGTTTTTATATACAAGCGCACGTATAGACAATTCTTAATCGGCCACGTACCTATCGTGGGCTCCGAAAAATCTGCATTCCACCATTTCGTCCTTACATTTGATCGCTTTGGCGGGCCGAGGTGGATACCCTTCGAGTTGAGCCCAAATCAGCACGTGGGGTATTTTCTACAACATGAAAGGATAAAATTGAATTATCAATCAAAATCGCTCACCTTAGGCCAAGAAACTTTCTGGTTTGAAAGCAGTTGAATCAGAAAAATTGTTTAACTTACACATGTTTCGATGAAACCTTCGTCTTTGAAAACTAAATCATTGTAACTGCACTCAATGCACGAACGGATGTGTTTTACTTCACGTTTACATGTTTTCAATAGAGCTTTCGCTGCTTTCTTAATTTGTGCTGTTTTTGGGAAAATAAAACAAATAAAATCTAAATGTATCTTTTTAAAAAGATTTTTCGAATATTCGGTGACTCGGCTAAACTAATATGCTGTCAAACTGGCAGTATCCGACCATCAGCCAACTTACTCGTATTAAAAACAATAGCATTATGTGAAATCCATTTCACATCGGCTAAAAATTCTTCCGGGCACTGATATACTCTATTCTCGACGTTTTTCTCCAACAACGGAAGATCCATCGGGTATACGACGTTGCTATATCGAGGATACTTTTTCTTGTTTACTGGTCTGATAAAATAATCGGCCTAAAAATACAATAGTATGTGAATTATATACGCAGCTGTGTTGTAAATAATTCATCTCAACACTTAATAACATGAACATGACGACGCAGCTGTATCGATACTCACCCCCTTTTTATGTTTCATTATATTAATAATATGTTTTAATAAAAAACATAACTGATCCGAATTCGTTGCTTGCATTACTGGAGATCTGTAAATTCAAAAAGAACTTTGTTATTGATGCCCTTTTTTACAGTTGAAAATTTCAAATGGCTAAAATCAAGAAGAAATTCGCCAAAATTTATTGTAAATGCATCTCTATAAGGTAAAAAGATTGATAAATATAGATCATCGTTTAGTTGTTACTATTTCCTAGGAGGTTATGGCGGTGCCGGCAGTTCTTTTTATGGTCGAATAATATAACATTCGACATTAGAATAGTTGGATTCGCCCAACACTAGATACAGAAGCAAATCGCAATTGTTAAAGTTTACAACTTACACGATTCCTTTTCCATTTAGAATGGCCAAGCATTCTGGACATCGGGAATTCTTAGCATCATTGCCAGACTGTACTAGGCATTTGGAATGAAAGACCCGGGGGCAAAAAAGACATCTATACTGATTCGGTGCTGTGACGTGACAAATCCAGCAATGATTGTCCACCATGACCACCTGAAAACTCGATGAAGTGGTAAAATCTTCGGTTAGAAAGTAAACACACACGCACACCTCGAAGACATCAATAATTATAATTATGTTATCTTACCCCGGGCGAATGAGAACGAACCATTTCGGTGGTTTCGGGTTTGATAGTCAATTTATGACTTTCGACGGTTTCGGTGCTGCTGTTAAA
Organism: Pseudococcus viburni; assembly: GCA_033439095.1. NCBI lineage: Eukaryota > Metazoa > Arthropoda > Insecta > Hemiptera > Pseudococcidae > Pseudococcus > Pseudococcus viburni. The sequence continues at coordinate 375,296 of JAVBJF010000141.1, forward strand.
ACAATCCGAAACACTCGTTTTTAGGTTTGAAACATCGTCAAGCTTGACCGATTTGTCGTTGCGAGATGATTTCATTTCTATCAAGACGCTCGGAGAACAATTTTGACTGGCGATACCGTCACCTGGGGTTATATTGGACGATTTTTCGTGTTTTTTTAGCATAAAAACGAGAGATAAAGTCGAAACAGTCTGAAATTTGATATATAGATAGAGCTAACCTTCCTCTACCAGATGCAGCAATCAGTTTCATAAAATAGTTCAAAACGTTTCCTACAGAGCGCGTTGAAAAGTGTCCCGTATTTCCCAGGGGTTCGGGGTAATACTGGACACCCATATTTTTTACGTGAAAAACAGTAGACAATCATGCCGAAAAAACGAGTTTTTTAATAAACATGTAATAAAATGAATATTTAACATATATTCTTGAAAATATTTCCCCAAACGATTAAAATAAGGCAAAAAAACGAATACCTAGGTAGTTACTTCAAAAATACCCATCAGTAGACTCAAAAAAAGAATAACATCAAAAAATTGGCTTTAAACCTAATCTGAGGCTATTGTAAGTATTGTTAATTTTTTCTGTCTCTATCAATGTACATTTTAAAACAAAAATCATGTCAATCGAACAATATGTTTCAGATTTATAGCTGTTTAAAGTGATTTTAGCATGGCTCAAAATATTGCCAAAATCCTCTTTGAACAGCTATAAATCTGAAACATATGGTTCGATCAACTTGATTTTTGTTTTAAAATGAACATTGATAGTAAGAGAATAAAGTTATGATACTCACATTCGTCTCAGATAACTTTCAAATCCGATTATCGGCTCCTATTTTCACTAGTTTTAAAAAATCGCGAAATTCAGAATTTTGAATTATCTATCACTAAATAGCGTTGGCGCAGCGCTATTTTCTCAAAAAAACGCCTGTCAATAGCGCTTTTTACAGCGTTTAGGGTTTTTCTTTGTCAATAGGGTGAATACTTGAGCAAAGAGCTTTTTAGGTTTTTTTTTCAAACAAATCAGGTAACTTTTTTTTTTGTTTATTATGATGAAGTAAAATTTTAGGGCTCATTTAGCGAATTCATATTCCTCGCCTAGGGGGGGAGGGGAGCCTCATAATTTATAATTTGAGAAGAAACGGAAGAAAAACCTAGAAAAATTGAATTTTCCATTTTTTGAGTGATATGTCGGAATCTATGTTATCGGAGGTGTAGGATACGAATTTCATAATTTTTTCTCTTTGGAATGCAGGGTTGGGTGGAGATGGGGGAGAAAACTTGAACATTTTCAATTTTTCCGAGTTTTATATCAAAATCTATGTTTTTGAGGGTGTAAAATACAAAGTTGGAAAATTTTCTCTAAAGAATGAAAGGTTGAGTAATGATGGGTAGGTGAGGGGGGGGGGATTTGAAAAGATTTCAATTTTGCAATTTTTCAGAATCAGAGTTACATATCGATAACTATATTTTTGAGAGCGTACCTAGAAAAAGAATACAAATTTGGCTACATTTTTGTCTTGGAAATGAAGGGTTAAGATAAGCGTTTGGGGTTAGGAGTGAGAGTTAGAATCTAGAAAATTTTGAATTTTTCTATTTTCCGAGTGATATATATCGAAATCATCTAATGTTTTTGAGGGTTTGGAATAAAAGGATTGATGGGCTTGAAAAAAAATATTTGAATTTTTCAATTTTCCCAAGTGATGAAATATATCGAAATCCATATTTACGGGATGTGGAATAGGAATTAAATTTTGTTAATATTTTTCTTCAAGTTGGAATAAGGGTACTTAGTTGGGGTGGGGAAGTAGAAGATAAGTCATGTTGGAGTATTTAAAAAAGTGATTTTTTTGAATAACCCCATCGAAATCCATGGTACCCGCGAAAATTTTGCAATATTTTTCAAGAAGGGAGCTGTGACCAAGGGAGACCTAGAATTAATTTCCCATGATTTTTTTTTTTGGTGCATCCCTTTCTTATTTCTGATCGCACCCTTTTGGCACCAAGAGCTTATATTACCTACCAACATTTTGAAGTCAGGGAGGAGGGAGACTAAAATTTGTTACCTAGAATTTTTTCGTCATACACTTTCACGAGTGATTTCAAAAAAATCAGTGGAAATTTTCCTACGAAGTTATATAATAAATTTTTATCGGACAAATGTCCACCAAGGGATGATTCCGTTTTCTTAAAATCTTTGAACCTAATTTCTTCTATATTTTTCGAAAATGATCAGATAGGTACCTACTACATCTACGAATTGTTCTTCTAACGAATATTTCTTTTGTAGATGCACTTTAGAAGAACTAAATAGGTACCAAATTACTCGATTCTTTTGCTGTACTCGAGAGTTGAGAATGATTAAAAGACCTCAAGCAATGAGAACATATGAACATAATCAAAGCAATAAAGCATTACATAACACAGATGCCTATATAGGTATTACAGGCATTATAGAGCGGCATAAATGGAGTTCCAGAATACACTCGGAACTCGACGATGTCCGAAAACCGGTTTGTTACGGTTCGTTATAAGATGATGTCTTTCAAGTCGGCGTCACAGGTGCCATGGTGTATTTTTTCCCTCAGTCTCGATTCGTACGTTATTAAACAAAGAGATATATATTCGAATTTCGTGGAAAAATAAACAAATTTAATGACCACTGTGATAAAAAGTAATTTATGGAATACACCCGAGGGTGAACAAATTTTCAAAAATTTCTGCGTCAATTCCAAGCGAAAATCTTTCGGTGAGTTTTATTTATATTAATAGGTACTTTTAATAATCGTAGAAATAGTATAGTCACATAGTGAATTCTGCTCGATTGAAATATTAAAAGTAAGGCACTAGTTAAAAGCAATCTGATGATTGATCCCTAATCTAGACTGTATAATGAACAAATTTAGCTTGGGTGCCATTTTTTTTAACCCCCTCCCCTCTTTGAGGATCCACCCCCTATTCTTAAAATCGTTCTAACTCCGGATGATTTCATCCGATTTCAATTTTTTTCAACTCTAATGATAGCTAAAAGGGTTCTGCACATTTTTTGTTATTACAAAAATTCTGAAAACCCAATAACCGGATCGTCAAATTTCCAAAAACAGACATAAATTATGTTTAAATTTTCATTTTTTGCCATTTTCATCAAAAATAAACGAAATACAATGAAACTTGTCATAATAAAAGTTGTTTAGAATAGTAAAATGAGTGAGTATATGTAAGGTGTTTTTTCAAAAACTGCTCCTCTCCCCTCAGGGTCTATCCCCTTTTTCAAAAATCCTTGTAACTCCGGCACATCTTATCTGATTCCAATTCTTTAAATTCCAAATGATGGCCGAAAGGGGTTCACGCATTTTTTGGTATTATTAAAATTTCGAAAACTGATCTCCCGAGTTGTCAACTTTCAAATAACGGTCAAAAACGTTTTTCGCAATTTTCATTAAAGGTGGGGGGGGGGAGGAGGTTTTGGGAGATGATGAAATCGATTTTTTAGCGAGTGCACAGAGAATCCGTCATGCATAGATGAATGTCAAACCAATAATTATCTCTATTTCAGTCAGCCTTTATCGCCCAAAAAATTGGTGATTCTAGAAAATAAATTATTTCAAATGATTTCTCGACAAAAGTACTTCCTAAAAAAGTTACGACTGACGAGATTTTTTTTATGACTGTTTTTGGAAATTTGACGATCCGGTTATTGGTTTTTCAAAATTTTTGTAATAACAAAAAATGTGCAGAACCCTTTTAGCTATCATTAGAGTTGAAAAAAATCGAAATCGGATGAAATCATCCGGAGTTAGAACGATTTTAAGAATAGGGGGGGTGGATCCTCAAAGAGGGGAGGGGGTTAAAAAAATGGCACCCAAGCTAAATTTGTTCATTATACAGTTTAGATTATAGGGATCAATCATCAGAATGCTTTTAACATTCCGATCGAGCGAAACTCCTTTTTTTATTGTTATATCAAAAAGTAATCAGTAATTATAATTAACGTACAAATTTTACTAATTCAAATCCACAGGTATTTTGGAAAAACCTTCAATTTCTGCTCATTATGAAGAAGTCTCTTATAAACTTTTCTTCATCGGGAAACCAGGTGTGGGGAAATCTAAAACTATAGCTGAATTAGCCGGCAATTCTACCCCACATCATGACTCCCATGGTATCCATAAAACAAATATTTACTGGCCGACGAAAATCTGGGATAAGGTGATTTTATTTCGACTACAGTGCTGGGAAGCTGGAGACAGCGGGTTGAAAAAATTCAGTCATATATTACCGGTAGGTATCTAGGTACCTATTTAATTTTCAATACATTTATCTATCAAATTCATTTTCTTATTATTTTTACAATTTTTCAGGCTTGTTTGGATAAAGCTGACGCCCTCGTGTTTGTATTCTCTTTCGAAGATATCACCAGTTTGTACGAAGTATCGCAAAATATCTCCAAGATGAAAAGTACCGAGCCGAATCAACCAGCTGTAATCGTTATTGGCACAAAGTAAATACATTTACAAATCATTGAACTCATATTCGATACCGTTGACATCTATTTCACCTGGTTTTTGTTCATTTTTTCAGGTACTCCGGCTCAAATACTGGTATCTCTTTTTCTGAAATCAAAGAATTCGAAACTAAATGGCAACTGAACATATTGAAATTATCAAATTGGTCATCTAGTTCTACTCAGTCAGATTTATCGAAGGCTGGACCTACCCTGAATTCGATCTGTGAACAGCTTTGGATTCGAGATCAAGAGTACATATTGAAACAATCTTTCGATAAATTCGTTTTAAAAGAATAGGTAATTTAAAAAAAAAAATGAAATTAATTTCTTATTCGATTAAGGGAATGTACCTGTACCTGTACGTATTTCAAAATACACATCGAACTAGTCAACAATTCGACTTTGTTAATTGGATTGAATTTTAAAGTTTTTTTTTTGCAGAATAGTTGTACGTATTCAATTTTATTTTTATCCCAATTTTCAACCATCGGACGATAATTTCCCAATTTTATATAAAAATATCTTTATTTTCAGGCCCGTAGTCAGAATGTTTTGGAAGGGGGGATGGTATCTCAGGCAGAGGCGTCGTCAAGGGGAGCCCGAGGGGGCCAGCTCTCCGAAAAATGTTCTGGCCCCCGTTTGGCTCCCCAAAATTCATGTTGTATTTATAAATTTACATTAAACTTACATCAGATAGGGATTTTCAAAGCATTAAAACATGAAAAAAAGTATTTTTAGGGCCTTAAAAATCAAATTTTTTCAAAGCTTCGCCTTCGCTTCGCTCGGGCATAAGCAAAATTACAATTCTATGACCAATCTGAGGCGAAAGTACGGAAGAAGGCTCCCTTTTTACTCTCTCTCCATTTTTAGCATTTGAAAAAAGCCAGTCCCCCTTTTCCACTTCGAAAAAGCAAAAAGAGTTGTCCAACACACAGCCTCTTTTGTGCCCCCCCCATTTTCGATTCTGACGACGCCAATGATCTCAGGTGGGACAATAGAAAATGAATCAAAATAATTGACCCCCTCCTCATTTCATATAAAATAAATTTACATTCATCTCTCAAGCAACAAAAAATTCTTTTTATCAAATTCAACTCACCCAAACTCTTCGAAATCAAAGCTACATTTTTTTAATCAGTTGAAAAATTTTTTGATCAAAATTTTCAAAAAAATTTAGTTGGAAATACTACTACAAATTTTTTTTAAAATAATTTAAATTTATTTTAATGATGAAAAATTTTGTGGTTCACTTTTTAAGCCAATGACTGTACAATGTTTTTTTTTTAATGACAAAACTTTGAGCTTTCCTGACTCCAAGTTTCATTCTTCTCTGAGCAAGCAGGAGAGGGGGATCGAAAAATTTTTGGAAAGTCGCATTCATCAATTTTCGTCAAAATTCATGATCAGTCTTTTTTTTTAATCAACCCTAATTCATATTCTTCGCTTTAAAGAACCGAATAGCATTTTCTGATCAAGTTTCCAATTTTTGACTTTTTTTTTCGCAAAAATGAAGAATTTGAAAAAGTAACCTCATAGTAGGCGTAGTATTGCTGGCCAAAATCACGCAATGCTGATTCAAAATTTGATATTTTCCAATTTTTTTCATTTTTTAATATTTTTTAAAAGCGAGTTTTTAAAAAATACTATTGAAATTTCGCCCGACTTGGATCAAAATCTGTAAAATTTTACCTCGAGAGGTATTAAAGTGCCAAAAGTTCAGAATAATTTATCAGAAATAATGATTCTTTGTCAAGATATCCAAAAATGCTAACGTTTGAAATGAGATTTTAACAAACTTCGTATTTCAAAGAGAAAATCTATCAGTCTAAGGTAGAATTTTCAAAATTTCTGACTTCTTGAATGGAAATTGATTGTGATTGAAATTTTGAGCGTATGGAATCAGATAACCAAATAGAATAATTATGCTATAGAGGCAGCATTTCCATATTTTGGCTTTTCACAACACCGGCATTTAAAAGGAGATTTTGACAAATTTCCCCAGGGGGAGGGGCGTAGCTACGGGCCTGTTTATTTTATTTACTTATAGGTATTTGTTGTTTTTTTTTTGAAAAAAATTCACATAAACCAACTTATTAAAAATTACTTTATTCGTATCTTTAGACTTTTAAAGTCTCATCAAAAAATTCAAAATATATACATATCAAAAAGGGCAGCAAAAAAATTGAAAATTCATTGCAAAATCATACGAAGTATTTTAGTTCAAATATAATTTACGTAGCAGTATACAAAAAATCTTGAATAGGAAAAAGTCTTATAAAATAAACATAAAAATAAGCAATATCGTATACATTGCATTGCATATACTTTAATATTACGACACAGATGCGGTACCATTACCATTGGATGCTAATAACGTTTCATTTGCATGGCCTGTTTGCGTATACAAGCCAATAATCTCTAATATGCTGGTGTACGTTCCGAAGCATAAAGCCATGATACCGAATGCCAATACAGGTGCGCTTCGTAGTAATAACACAAGTTTCGATTGTTTCTCCCAATATGTGACGATGTCGATGAATACTGGGAGTATGATTCCCAAGAAGGAGAAGCACAAAGCTCCGATTAATGAGACGAATGGTCCAATAGTAGGGATACCGACAGCTAATAATACTGTAAAAACAAAAAATAGCATTCATTAGTCATTTGAAGTAAATTACGATTTTCGTATTGGAACAAAAAAAACACAAGAAGCTGGTTTTTCAGTCGAATTTTTTCCATAGATTTATTTGGCTCACTGTTATGGAAATTTGGATGTCGGAGGGAAAGGGAAAGGTTTTTTGTTAAATTTTGACACTAGTCTTTTTACAAAAATTACGAATTTTTTTAAAAACATTAGCAGTTAAATTATCGCAAAAACTGGAGTAGGTACTTCAAAAAAATTAATATTGGTTTAAGTAAATAAAAACTCAAATCTTGAAAATTTATTGAAAAAATAAGTTTTTCTCAACTGATACAACACCACAACATATTCTCAAGAGAATCCCCCTTATTCCTCAATTTTTCTACCACTGAACAGATCTTGATTATAATTTTTCTGGATCCAATTTCGATATTATTGAAAAACGAAATTGCTCTCTTGCCCCTCACCCTTTTGGCCCCGATCTTGAATGTCATTGAGAATAGCAGTTTGCATAAGCGCGCCTAATGGAGCTCAGGAGACTCGATCCCCTCCCCAAGCTCGGCAAGGAGATTTTTATATCATAAAAATGCCAAAAAAGAGTATGATTTTTTTCAATTTTCGTCCTCGCTTCGCTCGGGCAGTATTTTAGTAGGTAACTATTTTGTTGAATAAACACAGATACCACTCTCTGAATTTTAATCAGTGAAATTTGCAGAAATTCTGTCTTTTTTAATCTGGAAAATAATTTTCACTGATTTTTCGATCAAAAATTACCAATTTCTCAATCAATGCCCCATTTACCAGAAAAAAATCAGAAAATCTTGTCATTTTTCAATTTTTCTTCGCTCAAATCTGTAGGTATGTATTATCAGCCTACTGAAAATACCCCAACTGCTCCAGCCCCCACCGAAATAACAGGTTATTTCATATTTTCATTGAATTCTGACCCCCCCCCCCATTTTCTCTCGAAATCTGAGCCCCTCCCTTACAAAATTTTTGGGGTGCGCTTATGGCAGTTTGCAAAGTATGAAAAGTAGAGAAGCAATAAATCGTTCGAAAATGAACACACTTTGAATATTTTTACGTTCTGAAGAAATAAATTAGACAAAAAATTAACCTTCGATGTAAAATAAATTGCATAACTAGCGAGAACGAGGGTGAATCCACTGTGAAAATTTGCGGGCCTCTTTTTTCCATGAAAAATTCAAAATGTAATTTTCAAAACTACCCTTGCCCTATACCGCACTTCAAACATAACAAATAATATCCAAATTTTATTCAATTATTTTAAAAAAATTGAAAAATTGAAATTTTAGTAAAAAAAATTAATGGACTTTTACACACACTTTTTCAATATAATTTTCCAAAAGAAAATCGGAAAAATGACTCGAATTTAATTTGATTGCCAGGGATCAAATCAAAATTGACTATTTGCAACTTCTACGATCAAGTTTTTCAAAAATTTTCGATTTCATAAAATAATTTCAGTTTTTTTTAAAGAAATTCGCAAACTGAATTTTATAGAAAATTATCCACGTTTTGAATAACTTATTTTTAAATTTTTGCAGTTTTGAAAAGTTTACCAAAATTTTATAAAAATACACCAATTTTTAAAAAATACCAAAATTTTGAGAAATTTACCAATTTTTTGGATTAAAATTATTTTCGAGTTTTTCGACTTGAAGTATAAATTTCCCTATTTCTTCTGACTCGAAATAAAAATTTCCCCAAAAATAGTTATTAAAAATTAATTTTTTTGAATACCAATGCAAAAATGAAATCATATCATGAGAATGCGAATTATCTACCCTGCGGAGTGTCCACCGTTCAATCTAACCCTGATATAATTTGGTCAATACAAGAAAAAATTTGAAAATCAAAAAATTATAGATATTGAAAATTTTTTGATTGAAAAAATGATTAGATGGGTATTAGATTTAAATTATCAAACGCTTACGAAAATTATAAGTATTCAATGGATTCTTTTTTGGGAATAGAGGAGCAGGAAAAGGATGCAATTACAAAAACATTACGATGAATATTTTTAAAAGTTCAATGAATTTCTATTTTTTTTTTTGACAAGATTAGTCCTCTAATATAGTGCACTTTAAATCAATTAGAATCGATCAAAAAATCAAAAAAAAAATTCAATACATTTTTCATCTTGCACCGAAAATTGCTGCTTTCAAAGTTTTTAAAGGGTCCGAAATTTTGTGAGTATTTTATCATCGTTAAAATCGACCCTCGGTGTCAATAACCTCGATATTTTTTTAATATTTTGAAACAGTCAAAAATAATAATCAACTTGATAGCATAAAAAACGAAAAATAGATTCATCAAATGATGAAAATTCTCTATAAAAATAACTTCAACTTTTAACCGTAGGGAAATTGAAAATTCGACGAAAAAACACATTTCCTACGTCATCGAGTCCAAAATATCGTTCCAATAACTCACCTGAAAAGAAGACTATGCCAGCTCTGCATAGGCCATTGTAAAATCTTTCCGATTTGGCGCAATTATCTTTAATCAAATTCCATAAAATTTCCAGACAGACGAAGAACTGAAGCACGTACGATAACAGTACAGAGACTCCGATCGCAATTTTGGCCACTTGAGCAGCTCTACAAAATTAAAAACAACGTTAAGATAATATCGAATAAAATATTCGTAGAAGGATTTTAATTTTATCAAATTGATTCTCTCTCTTAGACCATTAGTTAAGAAATACGAGTAAGTAGCTAAGCACATGTACTTACATATCTTCCTTGGGCAAATTGGATGTAATATTGGCCTTAACGTCATCCCCAAACTTCAAGTATCCGATAACACCGATAACGATGTAAATCAACGCGACGACACTCATGCCTCTATTCAATACTCCGCAAATACCGGTGAAATGAGTGGGATTTTTCATGTTATTTTCCAAAGGCATCATCTAAAAAATAAAGTAATTTTTCAAATTATAGATTTTCTCATCGTTTTGTGCAAAAAAACAAGTAGGTATCGTGTACTTTTTTTATACTTACTAATCCAATAGCCTCCATAGCAAAAACGGTAATACTGAATGTAGAAGGGAGATCTCCCAATGAAGCTGGAAAATACCACCTAATGGTCGGGTTTGTAGGAGCAGGTCCGAATAATAAAAAGTAAAGAGTAATCCCTAAGCCTAATACGATAAGAATATTTGCAGCGAATGAAAATGGAACCAGCGCTTTTAAGTTTGGAATGAACGCCAGTGGTAATAATACCGGTAGTACTGATGCTATGTAGTATCTGATATTGATATCAACTCCACTATAATATTGGATTACCTGAAATACAAAAAAAAATTATTTTAGAGCATTACGAAGGAGGAATCGACATGCAAATTATGTACATCACAGCTAAAATAATTCTAATGATCATATCTGTATTATTTATTCAAAAAGTACTCCACATATTTATAACGTCATTATCTCAATTGATTTAAAAATCCCTGTCAAGAATAATTAGCGAACTGACAAAACGTATTGGAGATGGTTTATCAACTTTTGGTAATATCGAAGTGGATTAATAATATAAACAACCGTTATCAGGTAGAAGAATAATTCAGTTGAAATAGGCAAGTCACAAAAATTCGAAACAGAGACCAGTGGATCGAAAAAAATATACCCAAGATTTGGAGCAATATTAGTGAGATAGTTTACTTTGAGTGGAGGATCTTTCAGATATATTTGAGCCTTTCAGCAGAAGACGAAGCTAAATAACCTCAAAGGGAGGGGAAATTTTTAAACAGTAATTTTTGGCTCATTCATCGAGCCTTTGAATGAAAAATTTGAAATTTATGAAAATTGCGCGAATCGAAATTCAGTTGGCAGCACTGCTATGAAATTTTATTTAAAAATATGTATAATAAAAATTAAAAAATTAAGTATTATAGGTGACAAAAATAAATTGACAAGATTTTCAGGTGTTTAAGTAAGCAATTTGAATTTGATAAAAATCAAAAATTCATCAAATTCGTGAACTACAATTTTTAATCTCTTTGTAGAAAGCGAAAGTGGTACTCATTTTCAAAGTCACTGATTCAAAGAGGTCGCCCAGCAGATGGCACTGCCCAAAAGTGATAATTTTTTTTCAAAAATGATCCCATTTTGAAGTCTCCCAGTTCGATCATTATGGGGTGATGAATTCAAAAAATTCTGGAAGGTCTTCTACTAGTCCAGGCATTTTAGGAGTTAAACCCTCAAAAATTAAATCCTGTTTTTTCGCGTTTTACGTTCGTAATGGTCCACTACACAACATACTAGAATGAACACCCCACAACCCTCCGCTACCCCAAGGGGAGAGGTAAATGTCCGCTGAAAACCGGGTTTTCGTGAATATCTCCTCAACCAAGCCACAAAATTGAAAAATAGTTATGAACAATCTTGTTCTACGTATAATTTCCTATCAGAAAGGTTTTGTTTTTTTTTCAAAACCACTCACTTCCTTGACCAAAAATTAAGGGTAAAAAACACCTCTTTTTTAACAATTTACAGTTTTTTTTTGAAAAAATCGAAACTTGTAAATATATCCTCAAATAAGCCTCAAAATGGAAAAATGGGTATGAACAATCTGTTTACGTGTAATTTCCTATCAGACAGGTTCATTTTTTTCAAAAACACCCACATTGGAAAAATAGGCGGGTTTCACCCTTAATTTTTGGGCAAAGACGTGGGTGTTTTCGAAAAAAAACCGAACCTGTCTGATGGGAAACCACACGTAGAAAATTATTGTTCATAACCATTTTTCCATTTTGAGGCTTTTTTGAGAAAATATTCACAAAAGTTTTCATTTTTTCAAAAAATGCAGTAAATTGTTGAAAAATAGGTGCTTTTTACCCTCAATTTTTAGACAAGGAAGTGAGTGTTTTTGAAAAAACAAAAATCCTTCTGATAGAAAATTACATGTAGAATAAGATTGTTCATAACTATTTTTCAATTTTGTGGCTTGGTTGAGGAGATATTCACGAAAAATCTAGTTTTAGCAGACATTTACCTCTTTCCTGAGGATAGTGGAGGGTTGTGCGGATGTCCATTTTAGTATGTTGTGTAGTGGACCATTACGAACGTAAAAGGCAAAAAAAATAAGGATTTAATTTTTGGGGGGTTGGTACATTTTTTCTCTTATTTGCCTGGACTACACTCAAAATAAATTATTTCATCAATTTTCGTTAGAATCCAGTTTTTTACGGTTCATGCTTGTAATAAAAGCCACGACAGATGCATAAGTGACTCCAAAGCTGCCTCCTCATTTTTGATGTCACGATTTAGTTAGGTAGATAATTTTGATGAAAGAGTAAGGTGAAAATTGATTGTTTTTTCTTGGTAATTGATATTTTCAGAGGAGGGGAGTTTAAATTCATCTTCTCAAAAACAAATTTCTGTGAAAATTCAAATGATAGAATTCCAGTGGGTGAAATTTTTCATTTTGCTTATTTTGAAAATTTAAAATGGTACATTCTGAAAATTGAAAAAAATACAGCTACCTTCACTTCTTTTTTTCAATTGACTGAATATACAAATCTTTGAATTTTATTTTTCATTTTTATTTCAAATACGAACAATAAAATTACAAATTAGGAATTCAATAAAAAAAAAACATTGTTTACCAAGCTCAAATTCCAAATCTGTGTTACCTTAATGAGATTTTTTAATTATTTTTCAAGTAGCACAATTTAAACAAACATTTTTGAATTCCTAGGTACCCATGTGTGTAAAAAAATATATTCCATTAATTCTCACATTCTTGACAAAAATTTAATTCAAGGTCTTTTTCCAGCATAAAAATCAAATTTGAAAAATACGAACAATTTTTGAAACAAAAATTTGAAAAAGAAATCGAAACAAAGCAAATAATTTTGATTACAAGCAGGAAAAATCTAAGCAAAATTTTACAAAAAAATTGAAAAAAAATTGAAAAACAATAAAAAATTACAGATGCAATAAATTCCAAAAAAAATCATAAGATGAAAAAAGATTTAAATTTCAAAAAAATGGGGGAACATTTTTAATGGATTTTTCGTTGAAAAATTGAACCACCAAAACTCAGTAACTCACATAATATATAATAAGTAGAAAGAGTGGGTACCTATATCAAAAGTTTGAAATTCTTTGTACGAATACCTATTCATAAAATGATTCATTTTCACTACGAGATGAATTTTCATGAAAAAAATTATGGTTTTAAATCGTTTTTATACCACTTCAAGGTTGGAATTTGGAATTGCTCGCTGAAAAATTTCAGATTGTTGAATCGAGGTAGGTAGGTACCTATTTTATAATATGAAATACAAAACATCCTTCTTCTGGCAACCAAAATTCGTTTAATTTTCAAACGTTACTGTAAAAAAAAAATATAAATTTCGGCACAAAAATTGAAAATTTTGCATTTTAACGTTGCCAATATCTTATCTTAATAATTTTTTCAATTTTTTCCACCGTGAAAATTGATTTCAACGGAAATAAAAAATGGGCAACACTGAAATAATCTGAATAGTCTTTTTTACATTTATATTTGGATGAAAAATTTGAAATTTCTCTACTTAGTTCCCAAATAGAGGGTATTTTGTTTTTCAGAAAATTAAAAAATGAGATTTTCTGACAATCTGCACCATTTTAACGAGTTGTCGCATTTGTTAACTCAAAAGTGATGTAGATGAGTAGAATTAACAGCGTTTTTTTTTTTTTAGAAAGTGTAGAAACTCAAATTTCACCCATTCACTAATTTTTCATGCCATTTTAACCCCTTTGAACTAAAAAATTAAATTTATTAATTTCGGCTTTTCAATTGAAAAAGAATCATTCAAAAAATTAGGTCCACTCAATTTGAAAAAGCGATTTTCAGAACAGTGTATAATTTAATTTCATCGAAACGAACTCGATATCATCGTTGAATCAGATTTATCACACCTTTCAGAGCTTTTCAATACATTCCAAGATTTATTACACTCTTGAAAAAAAACTACTACGAAAAAAAAATTCCAAGCGACGAAACAATCAATCGCAATTTCCTATATGCTATTTAAACCCATGATCCCATCCACTTGAATTTTCAACTTCACTAAAGTCTATAATTTCGTAATTATACTTTGGTAAATATGGCGAAATCGGGCAAAATGACGAAGCTCTTCCGTTAACCGATACATATTCCCATTAATTTGGGTTTCATAAATCTACGTAATATTTCCCCTGTTGATCAAGTACCGGTTAAATTTTTCAAAAATCATTATCAATGTAATACTAACGTCTTTGAAATTTTCTCCGGCAATAACAGTGTAGCAACTAACAGCTCCGAAGTAAGAAACAAACAATGCGATCATCACCATAACCCTGAAACACAACAAAAAATATAAAATAAAAATGGCAATTGAAATGCAAATCAAATTATCGTATTCGACTACGAGTACGATCCCAAGAGGTTGATAAAAATAGCTAATCGGACTGTCATCTTTCTCATGGGACCATCTGATAAAAAAAATTGAAAAGAATATCAATTCGCGTGCATGCATGGTAAAATTTCGTCGAGTATTTTTATTAAGGCGATTTTCTTCACGAAAATAGACTTTAATAAGGATGTGGTAGGATAATTTGATTTAATTCTCGAGTATCCAAAAATTACCGCCAATAAACCGAGTCTACGGTACAATTAAATCAATCAACTGGATAGTTACCGAGAGAATTTCGAATATGGTCTCACAGCGGCTGGTCCATTGGCAAAAGCTACCTCTGCTACGTCCGCATAAGACATAGTATGGATCTTTACTCTAAAATATAGCGAATGAGCACATTTAACCTGAAAAAATTTCAAAATACTTACAAATGATTCAAAAAAATATACGTAATTTTTTTTTAGATAGGTAACGAGTCACTTACCAATATATAGGAACAATAAGTGCAAATAAATGCTGTTAAAACTGTTGCTATTAGACCCAGAGATAATCCGGCACATTTGAAAGCAAATGGCATTGATAAAATTCCACTTCCTAGGGAAGCCTTTAATAAATGAGTCATGGTTTCCATATCGCTGCAAAAAAGATAAAAAAAAAATTAGAAAAAATGTCTCGCTTTTCACTGCGTTGATCGTACGATATCGTGACATACGATAGTCGATATACGGCTAGCCTTTTAATTAGGTGCGTAGGCAACCCTTTGAACGGCCGATAAACTAGCCTGGTTTATATTTTCCATTGTCACGCGAAATTCTGCGTATTAGCATGATTCTAGGATAATTTATATTCGGGGTGGTTGGCGACTTGTGAGACTGCGTGACGTAGAAATTAAAAGTTTATTACTTGATTTGTATGTTCAGAGATGAAAGGGGCATGAATTGGAAATGCTTTCAAGATAAATAAAGTTCCGTGGACAAAGTTTCCCAGGTTTAAAAATAAAGAAGCCAAAGAAAATAAGGAAGAAATTAAAATGAGCAGATTTCTCCTGCTTATGTACCTTTTACGAAAGAGGTCATCTTCAAAATTGAAGGAGTTGTATCCAGATCCACTTATGTATTTCAAAAAACTCTTTGAAAATTTTTTCATCTTTTTTTTTTGAAAAATCGGGTCAAAAAATTAGTTATAGGAATTTAAGATTTTGGTTTGTAAAATTGTCTTTAACTCTCTCCTGTTTTCAAATAAATAAATTTTCAGAAAAACTGAGATAAAAATTAAGGATAATTCGAGTTCATTTTTAATGGGTATAAAAAAAACAACGTTACACGAACATGATACCTATCTTGAGAACTGAAGGAGTCACGAGCCAAGGAATTTTCCATTTTTAAAATGAAAAATAGCTTTTTACAAAATTAAATTTTGATGTTGAAGACAAGGTCGCAAAATGGACGTCGAGACGTAATTAAAAAATAGTGACATTAATAAAAATTTACATTTTTGTCTAGACCACTTATTTTGAAATAGGTACCTATCTATTGCAAAAAAGTAGGTGTCGAGATGTTCGAAATTTTTCTATGAAAATTTCAAACTTTGAATTACTTATTGGCGTTTAAGAATTGAAAACTCAGTAAAAAATTGTAGTTTTTAAAAAAATTTTTTTACAATGAAACAGGCAATATAATTACATATGAGACTTTTTTTCTTATCGAGACTCGTTTGCCGGTTTTATGCACTCGTGCGTCTATTCTGTGGACTTCGATCAATTAGATTTGCATCTGACCAAATACAAAATTGAAATAAAATCATTGGATAAACATA
The DNA here is from genome assembly GCA_033439095.1 of Pseudococcus viburni. Classification (NCBI taxonomy): domain Eukaryota; kingdom Metazoa; phylum Arthropoda; class Insecta; order Hemiptera; family Pseudococcidae; genus Pseudococcus; species Pseudococcus viburni. The sequence continues at coordinate 391,670 of JAVBJF010000141.1, forward strand.
TTGTCCAGGTGGACACATTTTGTCTAAGACATTTTATTTTCAGGTGGTTCAAGGAGGACATATTGTACTCAGGCTCTTAAAAAAATTCAGATCAAAAGCTATTATCAATCATGAGAATTGGCGGTATCTCGAAAACCGAATTTTTTAATCTGATGATTTTTTTAAATTTTAAAGGATCATTAACACACGTTGAATCGATTTAGAGTTATTTTGACCCCACACCGAAAAATTAACCCTCAGAGGTAGAGGTGGTATCAAAATTGAAAATTTTACAACTTTATCAAGTGAAGTATTGAAATTCATGGTTTTCGACTTCCTGAATACATTTTTGGCTCCAATTTGACCTAAATCCAAAAGTCAATTCTTGGGGGTGTGGGTGAGACCGAAATTGAAAATTTTTAAACCACTAAATTTTTTATTCTGTTTTCAGAGTACTACTGTCAATAATTTTTTTTTTTTTTGGGGGGGGGTCGGCAATTAATTTGAGCACAAAAATTATCAAAATAAAATACGTTTCGTCTTCAAAGCACAGCTAATTTTAGCCTTCAAATTTTGATGCTAGGCAAAGAACCATTAGAACAAAATTCGCCCAGCAGTTTTTAAATTGCAATTCATTTCCGCGATAATCAATAATCATTACTTTTTACAAATTTTTTGTAAAAAATTGTTTAAAATTACTTACTTACTCAAGATCTATAAAATTATGAAATTTTCTAAAATAGCGTTGAATTTTTTAAAAATGCGATTTGAGTCATCATTTTTGAATCTTGAATTCAAATCACAAATTATCAAATATTTAAAGCCTTGTTCAATGTTTCAAAAGAAATGTTCGTAGCCTCGACTTTTTTATTAAAATGCCAGAAATCTATTCAATTTTTTTCAGCTGATGACTTTTTGTTTTTGTTAAAATATCAGATATTTAGGTCCTTTTTCTATTTTCAAAATTATATTACTAAGAAAACGTTGACAAAATGTTAAAAAGTTACTGACAGAAATGTCAAATTTTATTGTTATCCATCAGTTTTCAGTTATTGAAATAAAAAAAAATACATTCGACATTTTTGCAACATTTTGACATTTTATCAGATTTTGAAAAACAAAAAACCACTCGTGTGAAAATACCTAATAAAATATCAGGTAGGTAGGTAAATCAGAAAATAACTTATTTGAAAAGATTTTTCCAACTTCCAGAAGTCTGACAAAAAGTCATTGTATCGAATCGTCAAAACTTTTTCAGATTTTTTCAAGTCTATCAAAATATTATTACGTCAGTAGTGTCCTAAAACTTGAGTAAAAAATTTGGTGTCTTAAAACTGATGTAAAAAATATAGTTTTTGGTACCTATTTCAAAATTGATGTAAAAAATAAAGTTACTCAAAATTGATGTGAAAAATTTGGTGACTCAAAATTTACGTAAAAAATTTGGTGTCCCAATTGATATGAAAAATTTGGTGTCTCAAAATTTATGTTAAAAATTTAGTTAGGTACTCAAAATTGATGTACAAAATTTGGTGTCCCAAAATTGATGTAAAAAATTTAATAACTCGAAATTGATGTGAAGAATTTGGTGTTTTGAAATTGATGTGAAAAATTTTATGACTCAAAATTGACCTAAAAAATTTGGTGTCCCAAGATTGATGTGAAAAATTTGGTGTCTTCAAGTTGAAGTAAAAAATTAAGTTGCTCAAAATTGATGTAAAAAATTTTATAACTCAAAATTGGTGTGAAAAATTTGGTGACTCAAAATTGATGTGAAAAATTTGGTGTCTTAAAATTGATGTAAAAAATTTGGTGTATCAACATTTGTGTAAAAAATAATTTGGTGTTTCAAAATTGATGTGAAAAATTTGATGTCCTCCAACTGATGTAAAAAATTTGGCGTATCAAAATTTATAGAAAAAATTTAGTGTCTCAAAATTTATGTAAAAATTTGGTGTTTCAAAATTTATGTAAAAATTTGGTGTTTCAAAATTTATGTAAAAAATTTAATAACTCGAAATTGATGTGAAAAATTTGGCGACTCAAAATTGACATAAAAAATTTGGTGTCTCAAGATTGATGTGAAAAATTTTATGACTCAAAATAAATGTGAAAAATTTGACGACTCAAAATTCATGTAAAAAATTTGGTGTCCTAAAACTTACGTAAAAAATTTGGTGTCCCAATTGATATGAAAAATTTGGTGTCTAAAAATTTATGTTAAAAATTTAGTTACTTACTTACTCAAAATTGATGTACAAAATTTATTGTCCCAGAATTCATGTGAAAAATTTGGTAACTCAAAATTGGTGTCGTTTTTTATAGGTAAGTAAGTACATTTTTTACAGAAAAATTTTTGCAGCTTTTGGATTACCTACTTGAGTCAATTTTTCAAGTTTGAAAATATTTGCACTAATTTTTCTAAAAATCATAATAATAATAATACCTTAATAATAAATCGTTCAATAGGACAATCCAAGAGGTAAACTGCTTGAGAAAACCTTTAAATTTCTTAATTCGACCAGAAAGTTTCTAAACGTTCACGTTTTAGAAAAAAAATACAATTTAGGACATTACGACCTTTACAAATAAAAATAAAACTAGATCCAATTTCAAATTTATATTTTATCTCCCCCTTTCACCTCCATTTCCATTATCAAACGTTATCATACAACAAGCTGCCTACTCGTCCTCCTCCAATAAACCTGCGATAAAAGCACCCAACCTAGACAATTTTATCATCACTTATTCACACAGAACAAACACGACATATGGGACGCGAGTAAATTTATGTCGATTAATCCACTCTAGCTGGAAACACGTTACAAATTTCATATTTCGCATTAGAAAAAAAAAACTTTACGAGAAAAACACCAATAAAACGGTAGGTCGAATCCGATAACAATTTCCTCTATTACTTTAGAACGCATATACATAAAAAAAACGCCATAAGTAAATCATTCGTATGTATATGTATGGTATAATTGATAATTAATTTCACTCGTTTCATTCTCAGTACCTACTTTACAACAAAGCATCATGCATCGCCGACGTATTAACGTCTGGTTAGTCTGGTGAGAAAAAAAATTTAAACCTTATCGACGCGTCAAATTCGTATCTGACTTATCGATTAGGTAAATGAAAAATACGACGAATTTTTAGGTAGATAGCTACATAGGTATACGAGATATTTGTTGTATAATAAGTAAGAGTGTAATTTCAATGTTATCGATATAATTTCGTTTGTTGTCGGTATAAAGTTCCGATGTCGATAACCTCATTATTACAATGGCAAAGTACAAAATGGTAAGAATATTTATAGACAAGTACATACGTATAGACCGTACATCGTACCGCAATTGCCAGTGTGATGGAAACTACCACGACAATTCAGTCGAAAAGACCACCAAAGGTGGGTAAGGTAAAGTTAGATACCTAGCTATCTTGGTATTGAAATACGAGCAATGAACGTGTTTCCCCGTCGTCGACGACAAGTTCAGAAGATCAAGAGAACGAGGGGGCAGGGGGAGTGAAAAAAAGACCATCGACCGTGTAATAAATTTGTCGACCGGATAAAAATTTTATCCGGATGGTGGGATTGGCAACCACAAACAGTCGGCGACATAACGGTCAAATTTACGCTGCTAGAATAATTAGTGGTTTTTATTTTCTGCGAAAATATTTTTGCAGTGTTTGTGCATCAGATGCACAATTATCGAATAAAAAATGCGAAAAAAATACAAAATTGCGAATAATACGATGAGGTAATTGTATACAAAAGAGCTCGGATACGTTTCCATCTACGCCCGCGCCCTGGATCTTTTTTTTGAGCGCCTCCTTCGTAGCATTTATTCTATTAATTACCATATTCGACCTAATGACACCGGTACATTAGGCAAGAACAAAGAAATTCCGCGAATAAAATTGAATAATTAAATCGACATAGAGTACATTATGTTTATCAATCTGTTCAAACATTGATTAGGTGATTAACGGAGACATAGTAGGTCTAGGTACCTACTCATTGCGACGTCAAAAAAAACACAACAGACAATCACATTGGAAAATTCTACCCAGAAAGATAACACAGGTCGACATTTGTAAATTTTTGAAATGCTGTTTGAAGTTTGATGGGTGTTTTTCATATGATATTTTTCGCGCTGATCATGAAAAAAGCAGTGAGAAAATTCCATCACCCGAGGATTTTTCACAATTTGAATTTTTTGTTGAACAGTTTTTCTATTTTTTTTGATAGATTTTGACATTTGAAGTCGATTTTCTGAAAAAAGGAAGGGTTCTACAAAAAAAATAAATGGAACATAAATTGTAGAGCGTAAAATTTCCTTTCCATGGAGTCCGATTAGTTTTTTTTTGGAAGGCTTGGCTTTTGAGATATTCTAGTTCAAAGTTCAGCTTATTTTTGGAATTGAAAATATCTCAAAAACTAAGCCTTCTAAGAAAAAACTAATCGGACTTGGATTTTCAACAAAAAATTCCAATTATAAAAAATCCTGACATGATGGAGTAAAACTGAAATCATATTCGAACTAAGAAAAATTAGGTTAGAATCACCAATCAGAACCAATTACGCAGAAAAAAAATTGTTGATATTTTCCTAGCTAAGAGGACAATTCAAAGATTTGGTATTTTTTTTGGTTCCAACTTCTTTAATTTTTTTTTCAAAGTCAATATTCCTTTTAATTTTTCATATAAATATAAAACAATCTCAAAATTGTAATTGGCATGCCAAAAAACCTAATTTTGACACCAAACTTGAAAATGTTCAAAATTTCGAATTTCAACCCATAACCCCCATGACTGACATATCGTTTTTGAATCCTTACGACGCGACGCAAAGAAATGTTTCGTATCATCAATAATAAGCACTTACATCGCATTTATAGTACTTTTTCTTTCCACAACCTCAATTTTTTAAATTCAGTGTTCAATAACTTCCCTTATAATTAACGGTAGGGATTGAAATTTTTTCGGTGACTTTTTTTGGAATACCTTACCAGCATGTATAAAAAAAATACTCATTTTGCGTACTTCCAGCTTCGTATTTCCATCATTTTCAAAAATACTGTAAATATTGGGAAAGTAGGCGTTTTTCACCCTTAATTTTTGGGCAAAGATACGGGTGTTTTCGAAAAAAAACGAACCTGTCTGATTGGAAATTACACGTAGAACATGATTGTTCATAACCATTTTTCCATTTTGAGGTTTTTTTAAGGAGATATTCAAAAAAGTTTCGATTTTTTCCAAAAATGCTGTAAATTGTTGAAAAATAGGTGTTTTTATCCTTAATTTTTGGTCAAGGAAGTGAGTGTTTTTGAAAAATAAAAAACCCTTCCGATAGGAAATTACACGTAGAACAAGATTGTTCATAACTATTTTTCAATTTTGAGGCTTATTTGAGGAGATATTCACGAAAATCCGGTTTTCAGCGGACATTTACCCCTCTCCTGAGGGTAGCGGAGGGTTGTGGGGTGTCCATTTTAGTATGTTGTGTAGTGGACCATTACGAACGTAAAACGCGAAAAAAAATCAGGCTTTAATTTTTTTTGGGGGGGGGGTGGTACATTTTTTCTCTTATTTGCCTGGACTAAATTGGGAAACGTTAAAAATGCGGTTCATCACAAGAAATCGATTTTCTGAGAAAACCAAGCCTCTAAAAAAATATATGAAAAGAACATGAATTGTAGAGGGTAAAATTCCCTTTCTGTGGAGTTGAATTTGTTTTTTCTTAGAAGGCTTAGTTTTCCAGATATTTTTAATTTTAAAGAAAATGTGTACTTTGAAATTTGAACTAAAATATTTCGAAATTTAAGCCTCCTAAGAAAAAATTAATTGGACTTGACGGAAAGGAAATTTTATGCTCTACATTTTATGTCCTATTCACTTTTTTTGTAGAGTCCTTATTTCTTTCAGAAAATCGACTTCAAATGTCAAGTTATCAAAAAAAGTAGAAAAAACTTTTCAACAAAAAATCCAAATTGTGGAAAATCCTTGAGCGATGGAATTTTTTTACTATTTTTCTCGTGATCAGTGTGAAAAATACAATAAAAATCATCCATTAAACTTCAAACAGCATTTTCTACGTCGACCTGTGTAATCTATGTGTGGATAGAAAATAGAAATAGGTTTAGGTACTCACGTAGTAGGATTTTTCAGTCTTCTTTCATCAAATGGATCGTATGTTTTGGTTGATCCATCCAAGTGAAAAGTTTCGGGTTCTTTTTTCGCCGGAATAACGCTGATCTTGTGTCTGTAAAAGAAAATTGATCATTTTTTATGTCTGATTTGCGAATGCCAATTTAGTATTATAATAGTTCCATTGAGGTTGGGGGTTTTTAGAATTAAATTTTATTAAAGGCTTTTTATTATTCGATACACGAACGGTGTATCGGATTACCAAATAAAAGTGTTTTTTAACGCTCCTTTATCGCTACATTACGACGAATTAATTTTTTTTACGAAAGAGGAAAAAGGGTCTGGGGCGACGACAAAGACAAGTGACGAGGCCTAATTTTAGAAGGGAAAATTGCACCACGTTATTTCTACCATAGGATCGGTGTCGTTATTTTTCTCAATTTTTTTTTATTATTATCTAATAATTATTAATGTGGGTTGATAAAATACTTCGATGGTACCCAATTAAGTGAAAATTATTGAAAATCTTATCGACGAAGGGAGATAGGGAAATTCTTCAAATCGTATGATTTATTTTTCGTAGTAATTCGTGATAAAAAATTAATCGAGGGGAGAAGGGCTAAGGGTATGAATTATTTTTATTTAGAAGTAGCTTCGTTCGTTCGTTCTGTTTTGATCATTTTACCCGATGGAAATATTAAGATGAAAAATGACTGCAAAGAATTTCCCATGAAAAAAGTGATTTTTCTCTGAATCGAATGAAAAACGTGTTTGAGAATTGGAAATTAAATGATGTTTCTGGCTTCCCTTCACTGCTTCCATATCGACTTCCGATTTCAAAAATTTTATTGCTTTTGACTGGTTTTTCGCTGACCCCTGTTTTCCTCTTTCATTAAATTTAAATTTGATGATTTTATTCGCTGATTAAGTATTTTAATTTGTTTTTTTTTATTACGTCGAATATTTTAATGCATTTTTTTATTCTGACGCGAACATTCCAACGAGTAAGTTTTTGCGAAAGGTGGAAAAAATATATTTACAATGTACAAGTAATTTAAAACCCGCATTAAAATTGATTAAAATAATGCAGAAAGATTTCTCAGGGGTTACTAAATTTTAAAAAATTGTTACGAGGTTTCCAGACTGAAAATTATTTTGGAAATTTTCTTTGATTGGAATTCATTCAATTTTTAAATTTCGAATTATATTTTATAAAGTACAGTGGTTCCCAAACCGAGGGAATTAAAAATGAAAAGTGGATTGTGGATTTTTAAATATAAATTGAAAATTCAATGGTTTTGAAATTTCAACATGGTGATTGGGCAACATAGTGAGGATTAATTTGATTTTTTTTTGTGATTTCTAAATTTCACGAAGTATCAAGGGGTTCTCAAAATTTTTATTTTTGGAAGTTGTATGCGAAACATTAACATGATATCGTTTGAACATTTATAAAAAATTTTTGCTGTTGAAGCAAATAGTTTCAAATTCAAAATCATTTTGAAAATTCTCTTCAAATTTGTGATTTTTTATTTGAAAATTGGGATTGATTAAATTTTCAGATTTTGAATTCAAAATGAATTAGGAACGCTTGAATGATTTTCTAAACAAATTGAAGATTGAAGGTTCTCAAAATATTTTATCAATGTAGATGAGGAAAGATAGAAGGATCAGTTTAAAAATTTTTCTGAGAAATATAAAGCAAGAAGTCCAAAACAAATCCTTTTAAAAAAAAGTAGTATTTTTTTTCAAGAATAATTTTCCTCAAGTTTTACACACTTTCCTGACCATTAAACCATGTACCAACTTCCTAGGGAGGATGGGGCGGGGGAGTCATACGATTCTTCAAGGAGAAGTTTCGTTTAAAAACATTTCAAATTTTAAAATACTCGATGCTCGAAATTTTCATCCATTTTGAATTGAAAAAGCAATGTAAAATTATTTACAAAATTTCTTGTTTTTTTTTTTACTCGAGTTTACACGAATTTTTCATGTATTTTATGCATATTTTTTGTTCCCATAAATTTCTCGACTTTACGTAAATTTTCAGGTAAAATTCTCAACTTCTTTACAAATTCACAACGTACTTCCGAAAATTTCGACTTTTTCGATCTAGCGATCACCTTATCCAGGGATTTTCAAACTTAATAATTTGTGAGGTCGTATGTAAAATTTCGACATAGGTAATTTGAAGGGATCAGACATTTTCAAAACAATTATTGCTGCAAACACAACCGATCGGGAGAGGACTTTCTAATCCTACTCAGAGTTTGAACAATGAACATGCCTCGTAAAATGTTTAAAAATGGTCATTATCGAAATTTCAAACAAAATTTTTAAAAAATTTCAATTTTTGTTTTCATTTAGCCAAAACATTTAGGTGCTTTGTATTTTGGAAAATTTTTACGAAAATCTTCATATTTTTTTCACAAATCTAGTTTTTTTTTTGGGTATTTTTTACATTGGAATTGTAGCCATTCATGTATACCCCTCTCACTAAAAAAAAAAAAAAAAAAAAAAAAAATTGGCATTACAAATTTCACGATCCTCTCTCCCATTACTAAAATCTTCTATTCAATCTACATCTAAATTTGGCATTAGTAATTTCATGATCTCTCTCCATCCCTGATATCTTCAACTGCATCTACGTTCAATTACTGAGAATATTTTATTGCGGTGGAAGAGCGGGGAGAGGGTGAGACAGCACATTTATTTTAAAATGAATTTTTCAGAGGTTTGAAAATGGAAGACTTTCGAAATTACCTTATAAATCAATCGAATAATTTGGAATTCTCAAACTTAAAATTACAGTACGTTTTTGAAAAAAATGAATATTCAGGGATTCCCAAACTGTCAAAAAATATTATTTGTATAATTTCTTCATTTCAAATCGAATTGAGATTTTTTTAACAAACAAGAAATAATTTTTAAAATTTTCAGCGATTCCCAAATTTTTGGACTTGGGTAAGTATTGAAGAATTTTGAAAATGTTGCAACTGATAGGTACCTGGAAAATTTTATCTTGAATTTTGAATTTTTAACAAATTTCAAAAGAAAAATTAATTAAAAATCTCATATAAAAACGACCAATTCAAAATTGATTATCATAGTTCTAAATTATAAACAACAAATTTTTTTCAAAAACTGAAATATAGATTGGAAAAATTTGTACCTATTGATGAGTTTTTTTTTAAATTTTCGAACTTGAAAAAAATAGAGGACTTTGACGAATTATCCACCATCTGAAAATTTCTTCTTTGCAATGGTTCCCAAATAGGTATGAATTGAAGACATTTTTTTAATACCCATAATTTATTATTTTTTTAGTACGATTGTTTCGTCCTTTCATTTTTTTTAGATCAAAAAATCAATTGTACGATTTTATTTTCATCTCTGCCTTTGTTCCTCTTTCATTCATTCATTCATTCATTCATTCATTCATTCTTTATGGATGCAAAGTATTGTTAATCAATTTATTTTCTAATTTGATCACACCAACGCCATAAAAGAATATGAATAAATCGAGATACGAGTTTCTATTTATACTTAATAATTCCACGACCCCACGTTCAATAATAATAGAAAAGCATAATTTCGAAATTGATTCTTCCAGGAAAGAATCATAATCTTAAATATTTTTTTCTTTCAAATTACTCGCGGATCGAATAAAATCCCATCGACGCCGAATGCGAATAAATGATGCACCCAAGTTTGAAATACTTCAACTTACAGATCGATTTTGGACACGTCTTCGATCAATTTCATTTTTATCATTTTACAACTGAAAAAAATTAACAAATCGGAAAATCAAAGAAACCCGAACCGAAGATATTTTCATACAACGTCATTCAATGCACTCGATACACATATAAATCAGTCCGAAAAATATATCGAGTGATCCGATCTGAACCCATATCTCACATGATCCTCCACGATTAACGACTATCGACGTAATGAGAAAAATCAATCAGAAAAAAGTGGCAATCAGTGAGATAAAATTCAAATCGATCGGCTGACGACGTAATTGGAAAATATCTTCAATACGCATAAACGTACTAATGACCTGCTAATACAATAGTCCTATTGAAACTCCAAGTCGGTTCAAGGTGTTTCGATTCGAAATTCAAGTTCAAAGCGTAAAAAGACCATTATCGTAAATCGTAATACATATACAAATTTGTACCAGACAATGGAGACGACAAAGAATGAAGTTTTTATCGTCTAATCAAATATATCATTACAAAGTTGCAAGTAATCGCACGTGTGTCGTAAATTTTTTCGGTCAGGTCGAATAATTACACTTTTACGAAAATTTATCGATATTAGGTTCACTGAAATAGACTACCCATTACACTTTTAACAAAGAAATATAAATTTAACTTTTAATATAAGAAAATGAAGCCAGAAAGTTGGAAGCATCAAATTTCATAATTTTCTCCCTCGAACGACCTATTTAAACGCGGATAAAAAATTGCCATCGAGGCAAACTTTATTTCGGACTCGAGCAGGTAAATAAAAACAAATTAAAAATTCGCCTACGCAGGTAAATATATTCCTAATTCGGCTAATAATAGAATTCGCGAATTCTACGCGAAAATTAATTGCAACGTGGACTTACTTCGTATCATTTTGCGATTTTGGAATGAAAGATTCCACCTCCGAAGAGGCATCTTCGTTTTTGACTGTATCCTGTAAACAGAAAATTACAAAATTGTTCGTTATACTGAAACTCATAATTTTTTATTAATTAATACATATTTTATCTTCGCTTTTTTCACGCTCCTCAATTTTTTTATACAAAGAAACGTGCGTCTTTTCGCAGAAATGTTTAAAAAAATCACGTACGGCGCTCAATTTTTCACACTGGTTAATTTTTCTTCTGCTACGATTCGCGCCAATAACTCTTATAAAAAATTTCGCGATCGAGATGGAGAATAAATTTGTAAATCTAAACTCTTTTCAAGGTCATATAACTTCATTCGGGTTTCATTATCGTTTTTTAATTGGCTAGTCGTCTACTGTATGCAAATCCTTTCGCGAACGTAAAACGAGTAACCCATATGGGAGAAAATTTCGCCAACTTGAGCACGTCTCTCGTCGTAAATTATAATTCGTATACAATCGTTTATCGTATAAGCAATTTTGTCAGCTAAATAAATTGCATAATTAAATATTCGATCGCGTTAATAGAAAAACCAGACAAGTTGATGAAATATGGGATGGAGAATCGTGATTTCATACATGTCAAATTTTTAATTCCGTTTTGTCATTTGAAATTTAATAATTGAGAAATTTGATTCATTTAAGATGTACCTTTCTCATGGTGAACGCCAAAGGGCGAAAATTTAATTTACTACTTTGGATATGAACTTTTAGAGCAGGGGAAAACATAGGAATGTGAATGATTTTTGCTAATTTTTCGAGTAGATGTGATTTTTACGGTTTTTTCGAAGTCGTTTTGTGGTGTAATGAAAAGAGTCAAGGTAGAAATGTTAAATGGCATTAAGTATCGAAAAGCTCGGAGTCTCTAGAACCCAAAAATGTGTTTGGTTTTAGAAAATGGCTTCGAAAAAAGGTCTTCAATGACAAAAAAAATAGAAATCGATCACAAAATTGGGAAGAAATTCAAGTTCTTCTATTGCAGTTCTTGTGAAAATTTTTTAAATCCTAAATTGCTATTTTGACGTTTAATACTATTTTTTTGAACTGATAGTCTAAAATTTTTCGATCGCCAATTCAGTGATTTTTTAATGACGTTGGTGCACACTCTATATGCAGAAATATAATTTTTTCGAACACAAAAAAAGTAGTAAGTAAGTATCTGATACTCAAAAAAATATCTGTTTTCGTGATTTTTTGATGGAATCATTTTTCAAGGCAATGCGAGTAGAAATGGGGTTATCATCAACAATGTGATGAAATTTCGTCAATTTTCAGCAGAAAAAACTTCAAAAAATTTCGACTTAAGTTTTGATCAAGAAAAATTAAAACACTTAGTAGGTAAATAAGACAAAAAAAAGTTCTCTCATTTTGAATCAGTGAAAAGTGACTGATAAATAGTCAGAATTGCAGCACCGGGAAAATCAGCAAAATTCTTCGATTTTCAGCGGATTTTCGCTGATTTTTCAGCAAATTTCAAACAATTTACTGACTTTCCAGTGAATTTTCACTGATTTTCCAGCAACTTTTTTCACTGTTCACTTTCGGTGAAATTTTTTTCTTTGATTTATTGCTGTGCTGCAATTATGCCTGGTTTCCAGTGATTTTCGATACTTTTTACCGATTTATAAATGAGAGAGTACCTAAGTAGATGTTAAAAATAGAGTCCTTCATGTATTTGCGAAAGATTCAAAAATTTCGAAATCGGAAAAAGCCTAATTTTGACTGATTTTGAGTCGTAGAACACGAATCTGACATTATTTGTGTCTCGTGTAATTTCCTTTCCCCCTTGCCCGTGACGTTCGAGTCAAAGTAAAACGAAGAATTCTGAATTCAGAAATTATCAAGGGGAAAACTAACTTCAAAGTTCAAATTCGTATTTAGTAGTCAAATTACTTCCTTCAAGTTCATTATACCTGAGCGACCATTTTACTCGAAGCCTCAAAATTCATTTTTACACTTGAGATTTTTTAAATTTTAAGCATTCTGTGTGGTAAGAATTGGTCAAATGAAAAATCAAACCACTCCTTCAGTAGATCAAAATACTCCGATAAACACCGTTTTCCCTTATTTGTTAAAATTCCCAAAATTCAATTTTAACTGAATCTTTTCAGTCATGGAAATTCTGTGAAAAAAGTAGTCATGAAATTCCCAAGTAATTTTGGTAATTACGTAATTACAGGGTAATTTTTTGTAATTACAGGGTAATTTTTGTAATTACAAGATAATTTTTGTAATTACAGGGTGATTCTTTGTAATTACACTCATTACAGGGTAATTTTTGTAATTACGGGTAATTTTTGTAATTACGGGGTAATTTTTGTAATTACAAGATAATTTTTGTAATTACAGGGTGATTCTTTGTAATTACACTCATTACAGGGTAATTTTTGTAATTACCGGGTAATTTTTGTAATTACCGGGTAATTTTTGTAATTACCGGGTAATTTTTGTAATTACAGGGTAACTAGGTAATGAGTAATTTTGATAATTTTTGGGTAATTTTTGGTACTTAATAATCAAATAATTTTGATCATTACCAAGGATTTTTTACAATTACTTCGGTACTGGAAATTTTGGTGATTATCAGATAATTCACTAATTTCGGCAATGACTGAGTAATTCTTATGATTGCGAACGCGAAGTATATTCGACAATCACTTAGTGTTTTTAGTAATTTCCTGATGTTTTTGGTAATTAGATTACTCAGTAATATTGGTAGGTATCATTTAAAATTTTTAGCAATTATTGCCTAAAGCTAATGATCGGATAATTTAGGTGGTTATCGGTAATTTTGGTAATTATCAGGTAATTTAGTTGATTATTCGTAATTTTGGTAATTGTCGGGTAAATTCTGTAATTATCGGGTAATTTTGGGTAATTTTTGGGTAATTTCGGTAATTTTCGGGTAATTTTTGTAAATTGGGTGTTTTTGGTAATTATCACATAAACTTAGTAATTATCAGGTAAATGTGATAATTACTTGATATTTTTACTTTTGGTAATTCCTGGGTAAGTACCTTCGGCAAAAAATGAAAAACATTGTTATTAATCAAGTAATTTAGGTAATTTTCAGTATTTTTGGAAATTATCGGGTATTTTCGGTAATGACTGAGTAATTTCAGAAATTATCAGGCAACTTTATTAATTACATTGTATTTTTCGTAATTTCAGGGTAATTCTAATTATTCTGGCGAAGACAGAAATTAATTCAGATAATTACCTGAAATAGAACTTTTGGCAATCACTAGGTACGGATTACATTGATTAATTATCAGAGGATAGAAGAGAGGGTGATCAAAAATATGAAAAACTGAACTTCTTTAAAAATTGTCCAACTTTGGACACTAACACGTAACACCTTCGCTTCCGGGGATCAAAAATGCATAAATTTTTATACGGCTGATTTTCAATTCAAAAAATATGTTCTTTTTTGCAAAAAAAATCACCAAAATCCTTAATTTTCGGTAATTCATTCTCCTCTCCGATAAATATTCCAAATATAGGTACCAGACCTAGATACCTTGAAATAAAATTACGTGATTCATTTTCTAACACTTCCATATAACCGTTAGATTATCTGATGAGCTCATTAGACACTTATCAAACAATGATAAAACAGTAAAATCCTACCAAAAAATATATATGTACATAGCTTTTCAACACGTCGGCGATGCGTAACTTTCGAAGAAAAATAAACAAACCATTACAATTTGCAAATTTAACGGCAGCGGTAATTTTTTAATTAACGTTATCTTTCTTTTAAAAAACTTATTTTATCGCGATCATGTGAATAACGCGATGTTCGAAAATGATGAATCTGCGGCATATTCAATCGTCCGAATGAATTTATTACCTATTACGAGATTGCACGATAATTATTTCCTCGACATGGTTCTCTTATGCGATTTAATTTCATAAAGGCCCGATGTAAACACGAATACGTATAATTTTTCGATGAAAGTTTGAAAAATCGATTAAACTTGAAATATGCATAATTTCTGAGCATATTATCAAGGTCGAAAATTTTACTAATTTACACGTGGCAATTAAAATGTAGCGTAGGTTTAACTCGCTAGATTATGATGGCTTTTGTTTGCAATTGAATAAAAGCCATTCTTCTGTAAATGATAAGATAAACGTTGTACTGAGAAAATTTTTTATTTACTGATGTTAGAAATTTTAACGACCCTCTGGGTATCATGCATTCGTATACTACGTGCGTATACGTGGATGATTTTAATCGATTGATTCAAAAGATTACTGAAAAAAAATTAATTCCTATCAATCTTCTGGTGGTAAATAAGGCGGATTAATTCTGAGTAATGGATGAGAATTTTTTGCAAACAGCTTTATCTCAAAATTAAAATTTGAAGCTTTCTCATTGGTTTGAGAGATTATTTAATCCCACCCCCAAAAAAAACAACTTTGCATCAATTATAATTCGAATTTTTCAATATTCTTGATATGTATCAAGTCACCTATCATTTAAATTTTCAATTAAATTGGTTCAAAATACTATTTAACTGGGGTATAAACATATTTATTTATTTTTAATCACGTATTCATCAAATCTAGACTCGATATAAACATCCCATTTTCAATTTTTTTTTACTTTTTTGAAGGGAAATTTTTCTCATTTACATGTAGGTATATTTACTTTTTTTTACTTTCCTTGAATATTTCCTCAATTTACATGTAAACTTAAATCTAAAGCAGAATTTTAATGACAGGGAAAACCATTCCCTTCTCCTCACCCTCCCATCAGCCAAGAAAAACATAAACTTGGATAAATTATTTTTGTTCGTCTATTGATATTTTTGCATTTACTTGTACCTAACCCCCCTTGTTTCTCATTTTCAATTTTAGTTTGAAATTTTAGCTAAGAATTTCGAACAAGCATTGTACGTAATTGTCCCTCCCCTTCTCCGATTCACCCATTTGGTGATTCTGTTTTTGGCATTGTGGATATCACTGATAGAAAACAATCAGGAACAGAGAGAATCTTTTGGTTTGTGAAAAGTCAGAAAAAATGTAATGTTTTTTCAATTAAAAATTTTGATAATTTTGGGTGGGATTTTTCGTTTTTCCCAAATTTAAAGAAGGATTTTTTTTAAATTAAGAATTCAACTACAAAATTTGAAAAATGACAAAATTGAATTTTTTTATTGAGACGATCATCAATGCATTATTTAAAAGAAATATTAATTGGAAAATTTTTTATTATGATCCGATTGGATGATCCACTGTTTGAAATAAATGGGGAAAATTAAAATTATCTAAAAATAATTCTCTGGGACTCACCATTTTGTATTTTTCAGATGTCGATCCAGCAATCTAGGTTTTCTCGCGCCAAGCTGCAACATTAAATTTAAACGATTACTACACGAGTCAACTAAACACTGAATATTTGTCAGAAAAACACACATAAATCGATATTAATATCTTATCGCGGAAAATACGAACGAATAGAATAAGTAAATATTGTCAAGAGAATTAAATCTAATCAAAAAAGACTTCAGGACCGATCCATTTACAACACTTGCATTGAATATCCAAAACTCGATCTAAAAATATATTACGATTTGTGTCACGTTCCTATTAGCAAAATAGTCGCGTACCTACATTATCTCTACGTCTTTGACAAAAGCATCTCGAGCAAAATCACAAGGCATAAAGAGAGAACCAGTGACGCACCCAGGGGGAGAGGGGCTCAACCCCCCCCCCCCCTTGAGCTCGGCAAGGAGATTTTTTTATCATAAATGTCAAAAAACAGTATGATTTTTTTTTTGATTTCGCCCTCGCTTCGCTCGGGTAGTAAATTAATGATTTTTCGGTCAAAAATTACTAATTTCTCAGTCAATGTCCCATTTATCAGAAAATCAATAAATCTCCCCATTTTTTCAATTTTTCTTCGCTAAAATCTGTAGGTATATATTATTTACCTTCTGAAAATACCCCAACTACTCCAGTCCCACTGAAATCACAGGTTACTTCATTTTTTCATTGAATTTTGAACCCCCCCCCCCCCCATTAATTTCTCAAAATCTGAGCCCCCTATTTACACAATTTCTGGGTGCGCCTATGAAGAGAACTCAAAAAAACCTATCGTCACATGTAAATAAAAAAAATTTGGACCAAAGAGTGGGAAAGCATTTGGTAAGTTTTCAAACAATTTCGCAACCGGTTCAATTGGAAAATAACTCGACGATAAAAACATTTGTGTTCATTTGCGTACGTAAGTAAGTAGATATAATGTACTTACGAAAAAAAAAATTCAGAGTAAACGTATCAAATGTTATCGTTCGTATACAAATATCGAATGACGAACATGAACATCACTTTTGTTACATAATTCTTCGGTCATACGCGAGAAATTTATGAAAATATCGCTAATATGGAATTACCTGGCTTTAAGCCAAATACCGCGCATGTAATTAACGTGCGCACTAATTCGTTCATTCTTTAGATGAAAATTCCGTCTTGTAGAAGATATCAGCTTCAGCGGTGGATTTTGAATCATACATGTGTGAAGAGGGAGGGGGAGGGGCAAAGTACGAAAAATCGTTAAAATGTGTATTCTTATTACATCAGTTTTTTTCTTTTGGTTTTTACTAGATTGCAAATTAGATATGGGAGCTTTTTAATGTTAATTCCACTACGTCATCGTTTTCCCTCCTTATACTCGTAGGTTGTTGAACAGAATGATGAAAAATATTGAAATAAGTGTCAGGGGAATTCCCTACTGGTGGAGAATAAATTAGAAAACAGGATTTATTCGTAATTTGATTTGAAACTTCATTTGCTCTTTAATGTATTATTTTTATATAGACTTTTTTTTGATCAAGGAGGTGAAAAGTTGAAATTTTCTACCAGAGATCAAATTTTTCCAACTCAATGAGAAAATTTTCCAAAAGAGAGGTCATTGTTTTTGCGAATTTTTCCACTCTATCGACTGAAAATGCAATTTTGTCATTAGAAAGGAAAGAATCTGTCCCTATTGCTCTCGATCCTTCTTCCGATTCAGTCAGTTTTTTGCTGGTATCCTTGAAAAACAATTTTTTCCGTATAAAAATCGTAAATTGGAACGTTTTTAAATGTTTTCAGCATTTCATTTTTCAAAATTTCACATTGCAACAAACAGAGAAGATCTGAATAAAGGTGAATGGAGGGAGAGAGGTACAAATCGTAGATAAAAAATTCCGAATAAAAGCTTTTAAAATGCCAAATGATGCTTATTTTCATATTTTTTAACAATCTCTCTTAATCTGAATCAGTGAAATTGACTGATTGAAAAAAGCAGAATTGAGTCATTGATGAAATCAGTGAAAAATTTACTGATTGACAGTCAAATTTCACAAATTAACAGTGGAATCAGTGGAATTTCACTGTCAATCCAGTGACTCAATTTCGTCGATTTTAATCATCCAATCTTCAGTTTTCGACTGATTCAAATTAAGAGAGTAGTATAAAAGAAAGAATAGATTTTCAACCAAAATTTAGCAAATGTTACAAAATTTTACCAAAATTCTGAACGAAAATTATCCAATTTCCTAACGTAAAACAACGACCACGACACCACGACATGGTTTTCCACCTTTTATCTCTTTTTAAATACCGTTTCCTGATAATAAAGTGAAAATTGCGAACATTTTATGAGCTAGAAGCGAAATTTCAAAAAATTACCAAACACAATATTTCAGCCAAAAATATACGAATTAGGGGTAAATATTTGTAAAATTTCAAATTAAAAAGGCGTTTGAAACATGTTTTTTGAGTCTCTAGCATAGAAAATAATTAAAATTACATAGGTATGAAGAGCAGGAGATAAAATCGAAAAAATTTCATTATTATGTACTAGAATTTTGAAGATGAAATTTTGTTGGACTTTTTAAAATATCGTGTTCAGATTGAGATTTTCTGGGAGACTGTGTCGAAATTGTTGATTTTTTTGGTTGTTGAACTGGTATATTTCTGGGACACAAATTCCAAATTAAGGGATTTTGTGGCTACTACCCAAGTACCTATGTCCAAAATTGAAGGTTTTTGGGACACCATGTCCAGATTGAAGAGTTGAAGGTTTTTAAGAAATCACATTATGTCCAAATTGGCTTTTTTTGGAAACATCATGTCCAGTTGTCCAACTTGAAAGTTTTTAGGAAGATTGAGGTTTTTGGGATCTCACTTCCAAATTAAGAGTTTTTGGGGATATTATGTCCTAACAGAGGGGTTTTAGGTTTTAGGACGCCGGGTCCAAAATTGAGGGATTCTTAGACTCTACGTCCGAATTGAAGGATTTTAGGGACATCATGTCCCACTTGCAAGTTTTTGGGAAGATTGAGGTTTTTGGGACAGCATGTCTAGCTGATAAGCTACACTGAGAAAAAAAAGTGTGGCGATATTGACCACAAATTGTGGAAAAACTTATCCAGTCCGAGTTTATGATGCTTTTCACCACAACTGTGGTACTTTTTTGCCACAACTGTGGTACTTTTTTAAGTTTTAATCACAACTGTGGTACTTTTTACCACAGCTGTGGCAAAAAAGTACCACAACTGTGGTAAAAAGCATCATAAACTCGGACTGGATAAGTTTTTCCACAATTTGTAGTCAATTTTACCACACATTTTTCTCAGTGTATAAGCACACTTTGTTCACACTGTGTGGTTTCAGGATATTAAATACATTCAAATCGAGGTTTCTGGGATCTCATGTCCAAATTGGAGTCCTTTTTAAGAAAATATATCCAGATTGAATTTTTTCAAATACAATGTAGTTATCCAAACTAGAGGTTTTTTGGACTTCATTTCTAAATTAGAATTGTCATGACACAGTATCGAAATTAAGGTTTTTTGAACAATACTAAAATTATTGGTTATTCTGGAGACATCATATCAACTTGGAGGTTTTCGGGACACCATGTCCAGATTTTTTGGAGGACGTTATGTCCCAATTACCAAATTGAATTTTTTGGGACATTATATCTCATTGAGATTTTCTACGACACAACTCTCTCATTCCGAATCAGTGAGAAATCACTGATAACGGTCAGAATTGCAGCATAGGAAAAAACAGTGAAATTCACTGATTTTTCACTGATTATTCAAAGAATTTCATAGATTTTTCCATAAATTTCATAAATATCACTGAGTTTTCAGTGAATTTTCACTGATTTCAAGTGATTTTCTTTCACTGACTTGCTTTCAATGAAAAAATTTTCACTGATTTATTACTGTGCTGCAATTCTGACTGTTTTTGATTGATTTTTGATAAATTTCACTGCTTCAGAAATGACAGAGTACGTTCTGTAGGTGAGAAATTAGAGCACTAAAGCTAAATTGAAATTTTTGGGACGTCATGTCCGAATAAAGATTTCCTGGATTTCAAGTCCAAATTGGAGATTTTCGGGACACCATGTCCAGTTTTTTGGAAGACGTTATGTCCCAATTAGGTACCAAATTTGATTTTTTTGGACATTATGTCCTCATTGAGATTTTTACGACACTACGTTCAATAGGTGAAAGATTGGGGCACTAAGACCAAATTAAAATTTTTGGGACGTTTTATCCGAATCAATGTTTCTTGAACATCATGTCCAAATTGGAGATTTTTGGGACACCATGTCCAGATTTTTTGGGAGACATTACTCTTTCATTTCTGAATCAGTGAAATTTATCAAAAATCACTGAAAAACAGCCGGAAAAAATCAGTGATAATTTTTTTACTGAAAACTAATCAGTGAGAAAAATCACTGAAAAATCAGTGAAAATTCACTGAAAAGTCAATAAAATTTCCGAAATTTGCTGAAAAATCAGAAAAAATTCGCTGAAAATCAGTGAATTTTGCTGATTTTTCCTGTGCTGCAATTCTGACTATTTATCAGTGACTTTCCATTCAGAATGAGAGAGTACTCTTTCATTTCTGAATCAGTGAAATTTATCAAAAATCACTGAAGAACAGTCAGAACTGCAGCACAGTAATAAGCAAGCCAGCGGAAGAAAATCACCGGTAATCAGTGAAAATCCACTGAAAACTCAGTAAATGAAATTTACTGAAAATCAATAAAATTCTTTGAAAATTCAGTGAAAAATCTCCAAAAATCAGTGATTTTAACTGATTTTTTCTGTGGTGCAATCCTGACTGTTTATCAGTGACTTTTCACTGATTCAGAATGAGAGAGTATGTCCCAACTACCAAATCGGAGTTTTTGGAACATTATGTCTAATTGGAGGAGAAGTACTAAAATTTTTACGGCGCCACTTTTAATACACAAGAGATAGGGGCACTAAGCCAATATTGAGATTTTTGGGACCTCACGACCGAATTAAGATTTTTTAAACGTCATGTCCAAATTGGAGATTTTCGGACACCACACATGGCCAAAAAATAATGCCAATAGTCCAATTTTTTACGTCATTGTGGCCCAAATTAAGGGTTTTGGGACATTATGTTCTTTCCCCGTGATACCTCCCTTCCTCCCCAAAATATTTACATAATTTGACAATAAAGTAAACAAATAGAAACCTGGGAAGCAAATTTCCGATAGTCAAAGAAGAAAAAGTCATTCAATAAATCCAAAGGATCTGAAAAAACTGAACTTTTTAAGAGATAAAATGGCAAGTGGAGGGATTTTGAAAAAAAGTGCCAAAAAAATATCATCTTGCACATCGATTTCAAGATTTTCGTCATCGCTGATCTCAAATCCAACATCTATTTCACTTTTTAATCAAATCTATCAGCAATACTGAAGATAAATCTTCTCAGAAAAATAATACAAGTACATTTATCTCTTCTAATGGTCAAACTTAAATACGAAACCATTTCCAGAAGAATTTCCAAGAAATAAAACCCATCTACAAGATCATATCTACAATTACATACAAAGTGTACATACAAACTAAGAAGACAACGCATATATCAATCAAAAAGCAATCCTATTACAATAAAAAATCTGACCCGACTGCCACTATGAAATTCAATTCGAAATAGCCAAAGTTAATTAATCAAACCGAGACAAATTTTCATCCGTAAATCCGATATTGGAAAGTAATAAGTTTATATTTGTAGGTCAATTATGGAGGGTTAGCCAAGGTTACCGAGGCTAATAATGCGTTCATTAGAAAGAAAATTTTTAAAAAAGCCTTTATAATACGATCGCGTCCAATGTAGGTCTTCATTTATAGTACTTCGTAAAATAATTAACACTCGAGCCGACCTACTTAAACATTCGAAATAGTAAAAAAAAAAGGTGTATTTTTTTAAAATTACCGCAACCACGTGCTGCCAGCTGCGAATCCGATTCATCAAACCGTAAATTATGTCGCTGAAAAACAAATCTCGCAAAAAGCTCGATTCGTAGCGAGTAGATATTTTTACCAATAATTACGACGTTTTTTCTAAATAAATCCATCGAGTTGGTAATAAAATTGGAAAATTTTCAAAAAATTAAAACCAGTTCTCCAATCGATAAGTGGTAAAGTACGTAGGTCCAAAAAGAGCAACAAATCGAATCAACGTCACCATGGCACGTTACCGGTATCCGACGGGATATTTAATATTCCACCGACGTGGTAACACTGCCAATTCAAAATTATACCCACGCAATGCACCCGAAGCACGAGGACCGGAATTACTCTACTATGACGCAACATTTTGGGTTATTTCGTGGCAATATAATCGGTGCCGACATCGTACGTGCCAATTAAGGCTCATAGACATAGAAAAAATTTTCACCACGTTCCCCGAGTAAAGGCTAAATGGTAAATTAAAGTTTGGATAGACGTTTAAATTGACACAACTTCAATTCGGGTATTATACGAGTAAAAAGTATAAGTACAAATTCAAAAATAAGTACAACAAACGAAAAGCAAATCAACGTATTATGACCGTCCCGAGACGTAAACTTTATTCAAGAGTTAATTACTTCACAATTGAAAAGATTGAAGTATCGCACCGTAAAATTTAATACCACTTGAAATTATTATCAATTAACCGAGACTTGAATTTTTTTCTTCGATACTGCAAGATAAAAAAATCATTTTGCAAAAGTCACTTTGAGTGCTATGACGTTTATTACAATAAGATTGTCGAAATTGTGATTTTTTTACAATGATTTCTTTGTTAAAAAGTTCAAGTTTTTCGTTTCGAGTGGTTAGAGCTTTTTTTTAGACTAATTTTTATACATGGAAAAGTATTTCGAAATTAGAACCGAGAAACGATATCATTTTTTTCAGAAAATTTTCCAATTTATTTAATGACCGAAGACGGAATCCTTTTTAGAAAAAGGTGATAATGTTAATCGTTATTGGGTAAAATACCGAGAAATGAAATTTTTTTCTAATAAATAATTTTTGTTTTCGCGTGATTATCACAAAAGAGAAAAACGGTGTTTCACAAAGTCGCTTCTGTTAAGTACGATTACCTACACCTTAAACAAATTAATTCATTGCTAAAGTTAATGAACGTATGATAAGGTATCTACATAGGTAATTATACGATATGTTAATTTTGCTGCGTTTATTTGAACTGGCTTATTTTATAGATTATAAATAAACCTTCGCCAGTCCATAATTTATAAATTTACTAATAAATTTGCACTAGAATTATAGTTGGGAAAAGCACTAATGGAATTTATAAAGCGACGAATTAAGAAAAAAGCATCGGTGTAGTTGCAACTACCTACGTAAAATTTAGAATATTTTTTTTTGTTTCAGGAATTCGCAGGTATGACGTAAAACACCTTATCAGCTTTATATACCTACGTCCAGCAATTACCTATCGGAAATTTCATACGAGTGTGATAAAAGGTGACACGTGAAAGGAAAATATGTGTGGTAATCATTTCCCTACACACCCAATTGATAATACTCGTATTTTCAGGATTTCAAACGAATGTATCAGGTCTTTCGTGTCGTAAATCGTAGAAGTCTGATTTGAGATTGGAAGGCCCGAAGGCGAAGGCGACAAGATTTTTCTAAAATTTTTACTACAATTGGAAAATTTTTATAGGAATTTTTTTCGATAGTATTAGTATTCCAAACTATGCAAGATGCCTTCAAAACAAGAGGAAGGCAAAAATATCAACGTTTGAATGATTTTCTTAAAGAAGTGGACTATAGAGTGGTTAAGTATATTTTGCATTTTTCCCCCCAAATTTGATTGGAGGGTGGGAGATCCAAAAAATTGTGAGTAGATCTCAAAACTACCAGGAAAAGATTTCACTCCTCTGGTTCAATTACATGGTCGACATTTTTAAGTTTTTGAAATGCTGTTTGAAGTTTAATGGATGATTTTTATAGCGTTTTCACGCTGATCGCGAAAAAAATAGTAAACAAATTTCATCACACAAGGATTTTTCACAATTTGAATTTTTTGTTGAACTTTTTTTTTAACACTTTTTGATAACTTTTGGAAAAAAAACAATTTTCTCAGCAAAAAAAGGGTTCAACGCAAAAAATGAATAGAACATAAATTGTAGAGCGTGAAATTTTCTTTCTGTAGAGTTCAATTAGTTTTTTCTTGAGAGGCTTAGTTTTCGAGATATTTTCAATGAAAAAAAAAGTTGAACTTACAACTAAAATAACTCGAAAGCTAAGCCTTGTAAGAAAAAACTTATTGGACTCTACAGAAGATAAATTTTACGCTCTACAATTTATGTTCCATTCATTTTTTTCGTTGAGCTCTTGTTTTGCTCAGAAAATTGAGTGTCAAAAGTTATCAAAAAATGTAAAAGAAAATGTGTTCAACAAACAAAAATTCAAATTGTGAAAAATCCCTGAGTGATGAAATTTTTTTATTATTTTTCTCCTGATCAGTGCGAAAAATACTGTAAAAATTACCCATTAAAGTTTGAGCAGCATTTTCTATGTCGACCTGTGTTATTACACTTGACCAAAACTTCATGGCTCTGAAAAATTACAACGTTCTACGGTTCTAGAAATGTTTAAAAATGAAATTGAAAATTTGAAAAAATTGTACCAAAGGTGGTACCAATAAATCGATACTGGTATGTTTTTGATCAAAAATGATTATGGTGCTCATTTTTCACCTTTGCCCCATTTTTAAAGAAAATTTTTTGATAATTTTTTTTCTTGAAATCTTATGAATATAGGTTACTCTAATTCAAACAAACCTTTGACAGAAATTTTTCACCCCCATTCTCCATTCTCTGCACATATTTTTCAAAAATAAGGAAAGTACATTTCACAAATTTTTTTCAAAATGAAGATGAAGAGAATTGAAGACTAAAAGTCTTCGCCGAAGTTCTGATGATTTTTCGCGGAAGAAACATCTGATCATTTCAAAAAAAAAAAAATCATTCATTTTTTTATAAAAAATATAAAAAACGTTGAAAAAACCATTTTCCTACTTTGAATTTTTTATTTGGATTTTTTTTAAATTCTTACAGGAAACTGACTGGAAAATTCGAAAAATTGGTTTGAAGGTCCCACATACTTGGAAAAAAATAATTTCGAAATATTTTTTATTGCATACTCTGAAAGGGAATTTCTCAAGATAGGTACTCAATAAAATTTGTTGAATGGCTGTAACATGCTTCCAAATAACTCAAAAAAGCCCACATCTCTAGATTTTGAAAATTTTGGAAAAAACCCAAAATACAATATACATTTTTAGGATTTGAGACCCTCTCTAGAGCATTTGAGGGCATAATGAGGCCCTTGAAGTGATATTTTCGAATTCCTGGGAAAATTTCCTATCTTCGAAATACGATCAATACGATTTCTCATGATGTCATTTGACTCTTTCAATTTTGAAGTTGAGTAAAAAATCACCATAAAAATTTATTCTTATGCATTCTCTCTTCCAAACAACTTTTTTTCGTGCTTATTTTTTCAACACGTGCTGGTAGCTCCTTCTATTCAGACGTTAGACAAAAAAAAACAGCATAATAAAATTCGCCTAGCTTTAAAAGTTTGTACGAACCTGCTATCGAACCCCCTCCTTCTTCCTTCTGTCATCAATTTTTTTGGAATTTTTTTTCAATAACGTTCTTAACCTCTTTAAACCTAATGCTAGGTGAGTGAAAAATCATTGTATCATATTGTAGTTTCGAAGTACCTAACGTACTATTTTTGTTTGTTCCATTAATTTTTCCCCCTTTAACGTATGTTCGTACGTAGCCCCTTAAATTTTGATATTTTGATGTTGGATAAAAAATAATCGTAATAAATCAATTCCTCTTCAAAAATAATGTTCATCCCTTCTCCTCTCCCTCCTTATTACGAGTTTTTGATTTTCATCAAATTAAAATTATTACTCACTCAAAAACCTTAAAATCGGGCCAAATGATCGCTTTGTTGACCTACATAGAATCATTTTTTATGAAATTTTCTAAAAAAAATTCATGGCAGTGTTGCCAAATGCATTTTGACCTATGCAATTTTCATTAAAGTCTAGATCATCATTCGGTGACTTGAAAAATAAGTCAATTTTTTTTGGTCATTATAATACTTAAATTCAAATTAATTTTTTCGAAAATTTTTACCGCAAGGCTCCCAGCTGAAATTTTATGAAAATTTCGTAAGTCAAAATGCAGTTTCCAACAGTACCTACCATGAAAATTTTTCCATAAAAAATTATTCTAGGTGACCTAAAAAATTTTTTTGACTCGATTTTGAAGTTTTTGAATGAGTAATTTCAATTTGATAAAAATCAAAAAATCGTAAAATTCGCATCTGCAATTTTTCAACCATCTCGTAAAAGACAAAAAGTGGTATCCAATTTCGATATCAATGGTTCAAGGTGGTGTAGAAAGTAGAAACTCAAATTGCACCTTTTTAGGGGGTGGCCGAGGTTCTCAGCTGGTGGAGTACCCAAAAGTGGCATAAATAAGCTTTTTTTCTCGAAAACTCCTACTTTGAGGTGCCCTACCTCCATCCTCCTCCTCCTTTGGGCGGGGGAGGCTCAACTTCTTTTGAGACGTCTTCCACTCAAAGTAAACTAACTACCTACGTTCATATACTTCATAGCCCCTTCGTTTTTGAAGTTGGATTTAAAAAAATCAGAAGGAGATTTCTTCAATTTTTTAGGTACCAATTCTTCCCACCATTGAATAACATAAAACCTCAATTTTTTGAGAGAACATTTTCCCCTTCAATTTTCCAGATAGGCAACATATTCCCCGAATTTTTTTTCAATATTGTACACGGTTTTATTGGAATATCTTGCATCACGCATGGTATACCAATCATCAAATTTCCAATATTTATTTTTTTTACACAGAAATAAATCATTTCAGATAAAATTCGAAATTACTTGGAATTTAAAATAACTCCTCAAATTTTTCAATCGAAAAAAAAGTAAACGAAAAAGCTACCATGTGCACTCGAGTACACACGAGCACCTACAAATTAAGGAAGACACGTTGTGATAACGTACGTTCGAAAACGCCAGTAGCGATTGGTTTCGTTATCAGTGACCGCAACGTTTTCAAAAATAGATTACCAGTGTGGGATTGAATCCGATACAAATCAAAGCTCGTAACCATACTGTCCACTTCAACTTTCGCGCGATTACACCGACCAAATTGAGAATAACCGAAGCAATACTTCGATAAAAAAAAAATCATAGGCTTAAAATGGATTAATGAACCATAAGGTGTCATAAAATACGTAGGTCGGTATGAGAAAAAAAAAACGCTTCTGGAAAAATTACCCAACCACTTGACACATACGACTCACGAAGTAAAAATAGTCCAAGTATTCGACTCAAGTAGGCGAAAAAATTTGACAAATTTAGAGTAAGTAGGTAGAAATACCTATGTAGGCATATCCTCAGGATAATGGTAGAATTACCGTATAATTACACACCCCCTTCCATTCGTAATCCTCATCTGTTGCACAATCCAAGCGAGTAAACCTCCGCCAAAAAAAAATCAATATGGAATAACGTCAAAGTAATTACAAACCAAAGCTAAATTCATTGTCAAACAAGGCCCCCGTTTCTCGTTATGAATATTAATCAACCTAACACATTGTCGAGAGCAAATACTCGTTAGAAATTTTCAACCGAACGAAAACAAACAAAAATAATTCCACGATTTCGACCTGGATCGCAGCGGCGTAGAATAAAAGCATCTAATAATCTGAAAGACCTTTGAAAAAAAAATGATGAAAATAACGACATCTGCCTCAAAAGATTCAAACTATCTTATTGAGAAGATAAAAAAAAAAAAAAAAAAAAAAAAAAAAGGAAGATAATCATGAATAGATTTTGGGAAATTTTCGATCGATAATCCACATAAAACATTAATAATGAATCACCAAAGGCCAACTGATAAAAGCGTAAAAGATCAAGAAGACTACATGCAGGGTTACCCCTAGTTCGAGTCTGTATTCAAATCACGTGCTTATGCTTAATTAGCACTTATCGATTAACTGGAAAAGAACGACGTTAGATCGTGATTTTTTAAACGTGTGAAAAATGACAAGGACCAATTTTTTACGATGTTTAAATTTAATCAACTTATTCGGTAAATTGTTCAAACATCGATGATAATAAATAAAACAAATATTAGGTAATCCTAAATTATGATTCATTTTACCAGGAATTTTCAAAATAGGGGAAAACACGTTGTTTTATTTTTTTTTCAGTATTTTTGTGATTTTTTTTTCAAAACTACGCCACGAGCTGAGCATCATTCTCAATATTACCAACTTTTTTGAATTTAAAAGTAAAATTACGTTGGTTCAAGGTAAAACGTACTTAAAATCCAAATCAGGTGTTATAATTTCAGGAAAAAAAATTTAAAGACTTCAACACAGGGAGATTTCCTCGATCGATAAGTTTATCTCAAAAAATTAATTCGAACCCCAGCGTGAAAAAAATACCGGCATGCGAGGAAATGTACGAAAGACGAAAATCGAATACAACATGGTATTTTAAACGCACATATTAATCAGTAGCTAGGAAAGTTGAAAAAACACGTGTGTATCGTTTAGGCTTAAAAACATGGCTTTTTACCTTGGCTCCGTTCGATAATCGGCTGCGTTGAGGTCTCTAAATACGTAATATTCGACGATTTCAATCTATCTTCTTCATTGGCACGAATTAGAAGAGTAAATTTCACATCGGCTGAATGAAAATTTGATATAAAATTATCCGTGGAAAATAATCCAGACGAAACACATAAAATAGACTCTCACGTTTGACACATATACCGGTAAATGTTGAAGCAAATTCAAGTTTGCAATACGACAGCGCATTTCTTCCAATGTTACCAGCTTGGAAAACTCATAAATCTCTCGCCTGAATTGTCAGATATTCACGTGCTATGCGAATATTTTTGGCCTTACGTTCGGAATTACGACCGATCGCCTCGTTGATTTTGATAGCATTTTTGGGACGATAATGATCGGTTTATGTGGGCAAATCACCTACGCTGGAAATTTTTTTCGTAGTTTCGACGCCTTTGTAATTTGTTCGACGATGGGTTGTAATTCATCGTTAAATAAATCAGACAGGTATTGAAATTTTATTTTTGGATGCAGAGGATACGTATAATTTTTCTCAAATTGTCACAACAGCGTTGAAATTTGACATTATTTATTCTTCTCAACAGACGCCCACTAGACGATGAGGATGTTTAACTCGTCGAGAATTATAAACACGTTTGAAGAATTTATAGAATTTTTGTAATTTGCTGCGTTTGAAAATTTCAGTCACGTGGAATAATTGTAATTTTAAATTGATGATGCGAAATTTTTTTTTGAGGTAGCTGGTTGGGATCTCACCAATTTCTACAGTCTCGAGAAAAGTAAAACCTACGATTGATTTGAATATTTCTATGTTCTGTGATTTCTGTGCAGATGCTTTATGTAGATTTTAGATCTGTATTACGAAATAATTTTTAAAATACGCAAATGTTCAAGGTTATAATGGCTGGTACTTTTTATTCCTCTCTATTCATTCGAACAATAGAGCACATCAGAATAATAAGAAGTGTAGTAATTTAAAAGGGGCAGCTGATGAATTGCGAACCACATTGGTTGGTGAATAAAAAAGGATTTGGCATTCTTTTTGACGAATACCGGTCGCCAAAAGATTTTGAATACGGAACTAAAGAAGATTTGGCAACAGCCTCACATAAATACTCACCGTAGTCTAATTAAATGATCGATTTATCGATGTAGAATTTTCCGCAACATTTATAATCTTCGATAGGTACCTAATTAATTTACGAATTTTTTGATCGTATCAATAAATCGGGGTAATATTATGTGAATTTTTATTTTTTAATCAAATGCTATTATAGGTATTTCGAAATTAATTTTTTAAAAGATTTTTAGAGAAAATTTTGAATATTTTGAATAATAAAAATGAAAAAATGAAATTTCGTAACTCGATCAAAGGTTAACCTGGCAATTGTTACCCCCCAGCGCCTGGAATACCTCCCAAGGCAACCGCCCAAGCATGATGCAACATTCCCGCCGTATTTCAGTCGGTAACATTTTTGTCCCTTCCTTTGACCGGTATCGTATTTTATTAACAATTTATTTGCAAATTGGCAAATTTTCAATTGAACGTACATGGTGTCTTTCCGTTGCATCATACGTATTCGCTGAAAAGTGACGTCTAATCAGTTTTCATACGAGTTATGATCAACTTATCATAATTAGTTGAAAATTGTCAACTATTCGTAGATGATTTAATCTTCCTCGTGTCGGAATTATAGTTTATGACAATGGGAAAATATGATGATGCAATGAAAATTTAACTAGAAAAAAATGCCACCTAACCAGTAGGGTTTGAAACCACAACAACCAAAATTCACTACAACCGGATTTTTTGAAAATTTAAAATGATTTTCACAACAAATTAAAACAATTTCAAAAATTTTGTGTAACATTTCCAAAAAGAGCCATAAAGAATAGATTTAGAAAAAAATGATGAAACACCATTCATGAAAGAACAACTTTAACAAAGTAGTTTTTAAATCATCAAAATCACAACCTTAACGTTGTTTTTTTTTAGAAATGCCATCATTAACTTACCCGAAATTTGTTTCCTGGTGTAAATGGAAAATTTGATATTATTTGAATTGAAAATAGGAAGGATTGTTTAACAAAAACAAGAAGAAATGAGAATGAAATTGTTTATGCACTAAAAAAAAACATTATTCTTACGTATAGGTACTTTCAACTCTTTCAACTTGGAATTATTGAGGTAGTTGCTAAGAAACAAAAAATAAAGCGTCATAAACATCATACCAACGTAGACGTGAGTTTTCAAGTTATTAACATTTCTATTGTTAATTGACTGACGCTTGGTGTCATTTGCTCATTTCTTCCATTAAAATATTAGTATACTGATCGATATTAAATTTTGGTACTTGAAAATTGAAACAATTTTTTTTCAATAAAAAAAATCAGGAAAAATAATTATTTTATTTAAAAAAATATAATAAAATTACATTGTAATCAAAACACATTATTCAAAAATAGAAATTATAAAAAATTATTGAAATTGCATTAAAAAAAATGTAGTACCTAAGTTTTTTCAATCTTCAAGTCTCGTTCCTCCGTCAAAGGCAAGAAAAACGAGTGGATCCTTCCAAGCAAATCCAAAGTTGAAAATTTAGTAAGAAGTCGAAAAATCCGGTAATACGTTGGGAAAATAGGGGAAAAATTATTCAAAAATCAAGAGAAATTCATTCAGAATACTTTTCTTTTTGTATCACATACCTATTTAGAATAGAAATTTACTAAAAAAAATTCGTCTTGCTCAATTTGAGCCATATTTGTTTACAATTTTTCTACTAGAATGGGCAAGCGGTTAAGTACGACGTTTATTTTGCAGAAAAAATTGTCCAAATAAGTTAAAGAATAGTTGGAAAGAGGTGGAGTGGGGGGAGGGGTGGAAATTTCATACAAAATTTCCACTAGATTTTTCAGATCTATATGCCACTGGTAGTGGATATTGGATTTCAAGTTCCTAAGAAACTTACGAAAAGCTTCAAAAAATAAAGGCATTTTCGATTATTAGGAAATCAACTGAATTTAAAAAATTTTTACATAAAAAACTATATCGAAACGGGTTTTTAAAACTTCAAACGCTTGTAAATGTAAGCAATCTTAATAAAATTGAAAAGTAATAAATCAAAATCGAAGTTTGGAAACGCAATTTTACAGTCTTTTCTTCTCTTCTTTCCACCTGACATTTTTTGAAAAATCACAGATTTAGAATAAATTTTGAAGGAGTCGATAAAAAATTCCAATTACAAAAGCTCCAGATGTAATATTTCCATAATCAAACTTGTTCTTCTTCACCCCTTTTTATTTATCATCATCATTTTTACATTCCTCCCTCGTTGTTTGATACTTTATCATTGAATCAAATTTGATGTGAAAAAATTTTCTAAATTTTTCCAAATCTCAAAAATTTTAATAATTTTTTTCTTTTTATACTTATGAGTTATGACAGAATTTGATTTCCTAATAATCAAAAATCCCTTTCTTTTTTGAAGCTTTTCAGAAGTTTTTCAGGAACTTGAAAATTTTAAACCAGCCCTCACGATCAGTCTTAAAACACATTCACGTTGAAAATAAAAAAAATTACAATTAAAAAAAATGAATAAATAAAAGCAAAATGAGCGACCGGATTTGGATATTTAAAAAGCATTATTTTCTTCTACTTCTTATTGTTTCCACATCCAACAAATCAACATCTTTGGGAGCGATATCTTTTAACGAATTGATACACAATTTAGCTTCTTCAACAGCCTCGACGTTATTCGAATTGAAAATGATTTTTCCAGCAATTATGTTAATCCTTCTGCAATGCTTGTGAATAACTGGCCAGCACCACCGAAGAGTTAAATTCAAAGCCTGAAAATAATTCATCAGAATGAATAATGATACATTCCTTTATATTAAAAAAAAGTATTTTCCAAGTAGATAAATACCATCATAGCTTGTTTTTCAGTAATATCTGTTCTACTGTAATCTTCAATAATTCTTAAAATCCTAGGTAACCATCTGACAGCAGAAACATTGACCGATTTAGCAATCAAACACAAGCACTCGCCGTATAATTTCCTCCTTTCTATGTTTTGTTCGAATTCCATCAAAGGCAGAGCAATGTTTAATATTTCATCGTAAAATGACCACTGGAAATGAACGAATATATAAAATATTAGATTTCTTTCATAATAATAAGATTATAAGAAAATTCGTACTTGCTTACCTCTAAATTAACACCAGTATGTTTCATATTTGGCTGAACTTTTTCGGCTATTTCCAACGCACAGCTCATCACAAGTAAAATTAATTCGCAATCTCTATGATACATCAACTTTTTTAGAATATTTTGTAACAATTCCAATTTGATATGCCATTGTAATTCTGTCGAAGACTGGAAATTTCAAAAAGCATAATAATTATTTGTACTTCAATTCGTTGATTAATTCTTGTTCCTTTTTTCCAATTAGAATACTTACAACATTTATTAAAATATGGTACAAACATCTGAGGCCAATTTGTCTGCTAAATGTAGTGTAATCATCTAACATATTCAACGATATGGGCAAAACAATCTGTATAAAATGTTTCATATGCGGTAACTGCGAAAAAAAAAAACAACATCAAAATGAGAATTATGTACTTTATGCAGATGGCAGAATATTCAAAGGAGTATCAAACACTCCTCAATTCTACCTGAACATAACTCAGGAGCCAATCAAAGCAACACATCGTGGCTGGATAATACTTCCATTCTTCTATAGACAATTTAGGTAGAATAAAAGTGAGTAAATTTACACCTTGCAATGTATCTTGGCGATCGACTTTGACCATATAATTGTTCAGTGTTTCACACATACAAGAAGACATTAATATTTTCAACGTGCTTTGAGATACAGCAACACAATCATCATCATTCCAAACATTTTTCGAAGAATGCTCTCCACATAATATTATAGCACAACTAATACATTCGTAACGATTCTTAGAGCTCACAGAAGGCTCTTCTGGTGGTATGAGAGCCAGCACAGTCAACTTCTTGAAGCAAGATTTTACATTATCTAATAACCCGACGAAGTCTTCAGCTTCGAATGGTCTTGATTCAATTATCGTGTTCTTTGGAACGAAGTTTTTCTCTATGTCTTGCTTTAATTGATTCCATTCTTCGTTTGAAGTGGGTATTATGGTCTCATTATCTTCGTCCGGTGAATTCTTTGAGATGTCGATCTGCATGGCGTGTTTTCAGAATTTCGAGCGATTCCAACACCAAATATTTATCGTATTAGTAAACTTGTGAGGGATAATTTCAATATTATGCCATTTTAGAAATAAAAAGGATCAAAAACACGATACATTTTTGATTTTAATTCAATTTTTAGAAAAACCGTATTGATAAGAGCATGGAGGTAAACATTGATAATAGAACAGATTTTGATTGGCCGAATGATCAAATAAACAACCGAAGCTGGAAACGCCATCATGGTGAAAATTGGCGCGAATTCGGAATCAGA
Source organism: Pseudococcus viburni (assembly GCA_033439095.1). Lineage (NCBI taxonomy): Eukaryota > Metazoa > Arthropoda > Insecta > Hemiptera > Pseudococcidae > Pseudococcus > Pseudococcus viburni. Next base: position 425,949 of record JAVBJF010000141.1, read on the forward strand.
TGTTAAGTAAATTGGCGCCAAATTTGGAGTCAGATGTAAAAAACCCGCCAAAATTTCACTATGTAACTTTCAAGGCACATTGAACCCGAGGAATCTGCAATTTTTGAAGAAAACAGTAACAGAGCTGCTTACTTCCAATTGACCTGATTTAACCGGAATTTTCGCCGTATCAAATTGCCCGAAATTCAGCTGCTTTTCTTGAAAAATTACAAAATAACTTCATCTACGTCATATACTTCAATCACAACTTGAAAAAAATTAAAATCAAATCATAAAACTATATATTTTCTCATGATTCCGACTTCCAACAAAGATACCACTTCAATAAACAATCAAAACATGATTCAAAACTTAAAAATTATATTTACAATAAAGGTAAAAATCCACATTTACAAAACAGTAAAATTTTTCAACGCTTAATTTAATTAACCGAAAATGAAACACAAGTAAAATATACGAGAAAAAATCAAAAACAATGACTGTTTGACTAACTAAAATAAAAATGTAGAAGTTTAGACTTATTAAAATGAAAGAGGAAAAAATGATGACCATCTCGAAACCCAACAAGAACCAAAACATGGTACATTCCATGAACGTCCGGCGATAGAAAATTAACAAATTACGTCTTGCTTGAGTATTGAAAAATAAGAAAACTATACATGCTTCGATAAATGTATCAAAAAGAAGAACAACAATGATCGAAAAAATTCTGGCTAACTTAAATAATGTTTTTTTAAATTCATATTACCACTAAGCTAATTTATTATAACTTTGGATCGTCGAAATTTGGTCCTTTGGTTAGCGATATAACGTCATACGCTTCATTCTGCGTCAATTCTAAAACCCTATGTTTTTTCAAAACCAATAAAGAATAAAATTTTTGCGCGACCTGAAACACAAATCGAAATATTAATTAATATCAAAAATTTAGCGAGAAACATTTTCGAGATAGGTTTGAAAGTATTACTTGTTTCTTAGGATTCGCTATGATTAGATCATTGAATGTAGTGGTTACACCTGTTGAAATCCTCATTCTTATCGTGCTGTATAGATGGCCAGCTCGTTTGTTTAGTAATCTCTCTTCGAATTGTTCGATTGTTTCGTCTACACCACGTTCTTCCATCTGTAAGGATAAAAAAAATAAGCAAGTTCATCTACCGGAAGTACGCATGCCCAGAGCTGAATATTCAATTATTGTTATACTCACCGGGCCAATGGAAGCAGGATTATCGTAATCTGTGTCGTGCCATGGAGTAGCTCCACCAGCAGCATTTAAACCAGGAGTGATAGGAGCATGTTCATGATCATCGTTATTAAATGGAAATAGATTCGTATTCTGCATCTGTGAAAAAAAAACCGGAAAGTCAATTAAAATGAGCTTAGAAACAAATTTCCAATAAAATTTTTCCAGCGAAATTACCTGGTTTTGTAAATCTTGGTCTTGTTCATCATATCCCATATTTTCCATACCAGGATGGTTATTAATCGACACATCATTCTAAAAAATAAATAAATGCAAATTTAAGAATACTCAAATGCCACTAAAGGAGTAAAAGGCGAACAATTTCATTACCTCGATAGGTGCATTAGAGATATCATGGGCTAAAGGTAAGGGCGGCGGAACGGACATAGGTTGTAACATATTATCAAGCTGCTGCTGCGGCGTTTCGGGGAATTGAGGAATATCCGGCAACTGAGATTGTAAATCAGAATAAGGCTGAGGTGTTCCGGGATAAGCCGGAGGTGCCGGTAACAGAGCATCCTGCGCATGAGGAATCTCTGGAATTTCATTTTCACCCATCATATTCTCCAGTTGGCCTGGTACTGGGAGCACAGACTGCGGAATTTCTTCGTTAGCCGATTCTTCAGAAATCGTAGGTAGACGAGCAGCTTGATCGAGTTCGGGTATACCTTCATTCGGTATCGGAGACATTTTTGATTTTTTGTTGATTTCCTGCACGACGAAAATAACCCATTTAGATGAAACTGTTTCGATGACAATGATCGTAATTGCATCTCATTTACCTGAGCTGTAATCGGATCGATCGGAGTGGCTGGTTCTTCATCAACAGGTTGTTTACGTTTTCTTCCACGACGATTAGTCTGAGCCGGAGGCGGTGGTGGTGCCATTCCATCGCCTTCTTGATTGACTTCTTGGACAACGTGATCTTCTGGTTCATCGTTGGGTGCAGCTCGAGATGTCAAATGACGTTGATAATTCTGTACAAAAGACGATAATGAATATGCAATCCGACAAAATGCCTTTTTCGTAATTGATTCGTACCTTGAATAAATTAGTTGAAGGGATGCTTTTGCCAGGTAAAGCGAATAGTTTCTCAACGCCACCGGTTTCTTTCCAATGCATCAATCTTTTGGTCGGCGGAGCGAGATCCAATGTAATCACAATATCACTAGTATCGCTTAGCTGCGCTTTCATTTCTTCTCCGGATATATTCTTGACCTCGTCAACGATAAGTTTACGTTTTCTTTTAGTTTTTGGTAATCCTGCGAAATGAAAAACAATTTAGAACCCCATAATCTGAACACAGATTTTAATTTTTAACGAAATATACCTCTCAAGGCGGATGCGTCGACCGGAGCTAGAGCAAAACTTTCTTCTTCGTTCTGAAGTAAGGTGGTTTGTTCGGCGTTTTGATTTTCATTTTGTTCAGTTTCCTTATCTTGTTCAGCTTCTAATGCGATTTGAGATTCGGTAGAAGTAGGTATCGCTGGAATGCCTTCGTTTGGACCATGAAACTGATCATCGACAATGGGAGGTCGATCGAGTTCGGTTCCTGCGACTTCCGTATCTGGGGGCTGCGCGGCGGTAATCGGCGACGGTGGTCGAGATCCGTCGGTGCTACGATTCGAAATCATTATTTGATCGGTTTCGTACAAAGGAAACAATCTCTAGTTTGAAAATTTACCTGCCACCAGGAGGACTGGCCATAAAACGATCATCGAAATCATCGACATCGTCGTTAATACGCATCGACGATGGTCCTTGTCCTTCAGGTCTTGGGATCATCGGTGAGCTAAATGGCGTATGTTTCGACGTCGAAGGTATTGCTCTGTCATCATGGACGAAGTCGTGATTTTGTAACGAGTTATCGACAACTGGAGCTTGTGGCATCGGCGGTTCTTCGAAAAGGCCTCCGCTAAATAAACCTCCTGCAGACAGACACGCTTAATTAATATCACATATCGGACAATCGGACGATTTCAGTGCAATAAAGTCATACCCGTGACATCGTAGGGCTCTTTATGGGAAATATCGATATCCATCGGCACGGCGCCTAAAGCTGCCTCGACATCTAATGCAGATGGACCTCCTTTGTGTTTAACTATATCACCCATACCTTCGCCGAATATACTTTCCTAAACGATAGATACAAAAATATCAAAATCAACCGCTTGAGATCACAAAATTTGACCAAAAGAACAAATTCGTACATGTTGTAATGTTTGATCGAATCCAACGCCCATAGATTCACGAATAGACGGCTCGAAATCGTTACCAAAACCATCTTCGGTCGGGATAGCAGCAACAGTACCGTAATCTTCACGCATAGTAATCTCGTCAGCTCTGGATTGATTCAATGTGAACTGGGCTTCGATATCTACATCACTGATGGAGAAAAAAATTGATTTTTTCAAAGAAATGCCACAGCAAGAGGTAATCAATACGCAAAAGATATCATTACTTTAGATCCGGCATAGCTGAATCAAAATCGTGAAACACTTCCGGTAAGGTAACAGCGTTTACAGCTGCTTCACGATGATCTTCCGGTAAATCGACCATTCCAGGCCTAAAGGCCATTTTGATTTTAACGAATGCTTCATTACAGTCGGCCAAAAGATACTTGGTCTTTCTAGAGTAGATTCGAACAACGCCCAACATCAAATGTCCAGATGTTCTTAAAGCTAGCTTGACCTAGAAATTCAAACTTGTGGTCAGAATTCAGTTCGTTGGAATGATATTAGATTAAAAATATGGCTCACTTTAGGTTTCAAGATCCTTTCGATCGACGATTCGATATTAGTTTCAAAAATCTGAGCTTTGGTCAACTTCTTGTCCCAATGGGCTGCCAGCCAAATTCTGGCCAGCGGGCCCTTTTTCGATAATACGAAATCCGAATAAAACATGATTCCAAATGTTAATTAATCTGAAACACATACCAAAGTTAGCAATTAGAAATGATAATATAACAAAAATATTTGTAGGGAAATCAACAAATTACTCGTATCAACGGTAAATCAACACAGAGGTTCACAATTCAACATTTATAATACAAATTGAACATTTAGAATGATCTATTTCCCAAATTTACTATGTTTTTGCATTCATATCAAATACTCGCGGGAAACTATACAATGATACAAACACTCGAAAGTATTTTTCAACCGATTTAATCAAAGGACACTTTTCAATACGCCGAACGTGATTAATTAAAATAATCAATATTTCATAGCAACACGATACAAAAATATAGCGGTAAAAGACATCGATATGAAAGTACTATTCAAATCAAACGAAGATACCGTTGTGTTTACTATTTACCACTACTATTAATTAGGGTGAAACACTTACCCTTAAATCTAATATACACGATTTCCGAAGACTTCAAGTTTCCTACGCTTCCTCGATGATATAAATAATGAGATAAATACCATGAATTGATTGATCAAACCATATTCATAAATTATTTGTCAATTTAAAATTAAAACGTAACATTAAATAACCAAGATGGCCGTTAACAAAACTAACAAGCGCCAAAGGAAAACGAATGAAAACACAAGACTGTCCAAAGAGAACGGCGAGCATTCAAATTGCGCATGCGCATATTTTCGAATCCCTGACGTTTTTGTTTGTTTACAGTTTGACTGTTTGACGTATATCGATATTGTCAGATCTGAAATAAAAAACAAAGTTGTTGAAAAATTGATAATGCTTATCAATTAAATTTCATGCCGGTCTTTTTTTCAGAAAATAATTTTTTTTTGGAAAATGAGGTAAAATGGTAAAATTTTCCGTTAAATGTACGGTTTAATATTAAAAAATGACTACTTTAACCTTAAAAGAGCAACAGAAGTCTATATCCAAAGGCAAAAAGAAACCATTCAAAGTCCCGAGTAAAATTGTGCTCTGCAGTCCTTTTGAAAAATATTGGTAAGAATTATTCAGATTTGCAAGTTCTTCCACATATAATCATTTTTTCAACGATATCTATGATTGAAACATGATTTGCTCGTTTGCAGGCCTCTACTAAACTCAGAAGACTCCAGTTCAATTGAGATACTTCTCTCGTCGTAAGTAAATTTTTATAATAATACATGAGCCTGCATATAGAAACCACCCTTAGTTGTCGAAAATTGGTTTTGATTTGAAGTTCCCCTTTGATTCTACTTTTTCTGAAAAGCCCAAAATCAGTGTCAACTCGAAAATCAATTTTTCGACACCAATACTTTAAAAATTCAACCCGAATTTTTTTCTAGAACCCTTATCGCCGAACCATTAAAAATTAAGATACCGTGGAAGAAACTTTCCAAATCTCCGAAATCCGTCCGAAAGCAGCAAACTCAAGAGTATCTCCAACAATTTCCTCCTTCTGAAGAACTATTACTGCAAAGGTTTCCCTTATTACTCAAACGTTAATTTATTCCTTCATAATCAATAACTCGGTGATTTTGTTTCAGAAAAATAATCAAAATCGGCCTCAATGCAGTCTCCAGAGGCATCCAGAATTTAAACCTAAACTCGTGTATATTAGCTGGTGACGTAGAACCTGATGCTATCCTCAAACCGATCATTTCTCTGGCTGTGATTCGAAACAAACCTGTGATTATTTTGCCTAATTTGAGACAAATCACCAAAAAGATTATAGGATTCCCTTGTTCAGCGTTGGGAATCCAGGTAAGCGTATCTAGAACTTATTTTCATCGCTTTTGCGTCTTACTCACCGATGATTTTGCCTTAGTTATCAGACGAGAAACATTCAAAGTACAGATTATTGAATGACGCTATCGTAGATGCTTGGAAGAAATTCCCTGTACCGTCCAACGTAGAAAATCGATCTAAAAAAATTGACGATAATGCGAATCAAGATCAAATATTATACAGCGTTGGTGATAAAACTCAACCAGTTGTTATACCAAATGATATATATTTGTACCGTGAATCTAATAACGTTAGAGTATTCCAACCACCTGCCATCGATTGCAATATCAAAGAACAACGGTTCAGTACTGCCTTAGATTTTATTTCGTTGAAAGTAGATCAAGACCAGAAAACGTATTTACCCCCGAATCTTAAACGAACGGTGAAAAATAATAATAAAAATAGAAAAAAACGTAAAGTAAACGAATAATGTAATTTTTTAACCTCTACAACCAGTAATATTTCATATTTTATTTTTTTAAGTGATATTTTACGCATGTACGAAATTCGTATGTATTATGAAAATAATAATAATGTTTAATTGAAAGTATTTTAGATAAAATTTCTTCGGGGAATAACTTTTAATTTTTATCTTCGAGTGAAACGAATCGTATGAATAGATCAATTAACATTTTTCAGTTCGAATTATCGAACCGTTAACTTCGTCTTTCAAGCGATCGTCGCTAATGATCGTACTGTATTCGTGATCTATACCATTGGGACCATTTTGTAATCCAAAAATGACTTTTTATGGAATTAAAAAAAAAAAAAATTGATTCCAGGTCTTCGTAAATAAATTTTCTATTCTCTATTCTCATTACCTAGCTCCCTATGTAGATGAATTCAATATTAGGCAACTTTTCCAAACTATTTATTATCTATAGAAGATAATCAATTTCTCTAAATAACAGATCGATCAGATCGAAGATAAATCGAAAGATAGTATTTTCAACTCGAGTAATGTTGTTAAAGATATGATAAACTAAATGATGTCGTTAAATGATCCAAATTTACGTATATTATACTGCGTTTCAATGAGAATTAAATCATTTCACGTGTATTAGACCTCTAGAAGATCATTGAAACGTAGCCTCGTCCAACTTTACCAAAGTTTTCAATGTGATCCTAATTTTTTTTTGCAAAAAAACGACAGTATTTTTATTTTATAATTTAAGTATTTTTTTTATTTATTCAAAATGATGAAAAAAGGTGAGTAGAATGATTATTGGGTAAATTAATTTTTGCATAAATTGTATTCTTTTAATACTCTCGTTTTTTCTAGAATATTTTCCTGCCAGATATGTATTCACTTTTGTGGCCATGTTGGGCCTTTTGATGTCTTACGCGATGAGATCGTGTTTAAGTTTGGCAATTACAAGAATGGTGGCACCTTTCAATTCCACAGATTGCTTACAGAATGAACTAGTCAACAATTCATTAAATAAAGTGAGAAAAAAATCTAATTTTTTTCAAAAGTTTTAAAACAATTATCTCCTTACGTTAATTTTTAATTTTTATTACTTCGACAGTGCGAAAAATTCGACTGGGATGAGAAAACCCAAGGATTAATTTTATCGTCATTTTATTGGGGATATATAATTACACATATTCCTGGAAGTTCATTATCAATAAAATTTGGCAGTAAATATACCTTCGGTTTCGGAATTTTATGCTCAGCTGTTTTCACAGTCCTCACACCATTGTTAGTTCACAACGATCCAACGCTTCTTATTATTATTCGTTTCATCGAGGGAGTTGGAGAAGTAAGCTGTTTTTGCTTTACCTAGGTAATCGTCACAAGTAACCCATTTTTATTTTTTTTATTTTTTTTAGGGCATGATGAATCCAGCATTGTATATTTTATTAGCTCAGTGGGCTCCTCCGGGAGAAAAAGGCATTATGTCGACGTTTATTTTTCTAGGTAAAAAATAATTATAAAGAATTTGTTTTCTTCATCAGTGATATGTTCCTTAGAAGATATCGTTTTTCAATTTTTTTCGAAAGTTGGAAAAGACATAGGTAGCTAGAAAGTTGGGGTTTGATCTCAAAATAACGTGATAAAAATGTTACCCTCCCTGACTCCACATGTTTTTGTATGATTTTTTTTCAAAAATACCATTGATGTCAATTTTTTATCTTTACTTTACTTTTCAGGGGTCCACAAAATATAATTATTTCTGTTTTTTTCAAGATTCAGTAAAATATCAAAATTTTTTTTTGAAATTTTTGGAAAAAAATATGTACTTACTTACATTTTATTTTCTTTCATTTTAAAAAATGGCTTGGACGAGGGGGGTGGAAAATCGCTTCTGATAATTTTTATGGGTTAAAATATTCATGTTTTAACATTATTTCAGGAGAAATTTTTTGAAATTTTTTTTTATTTCTTATTTCATACTGAAAAAAACATGTAAAATGTGATATTTTTTGGAACCTCTGAAAAATGAAATAAAGATAAAAAATATATGCCAATAGTATTTTCGCGAAAAAATTTAGAAAAACAATTCTTTTCAATTTTTCAAAAATTTTAAATTCTTATATTTCGTCAGATTTTAAGATCTGGAGGAAGGATAAATGGGGAGTCAGGGAAGGTGAAATTTTTGCCAGTCGTTTTGAGATGTGAACACAAATCTTTTGTCACCTTCGTTTCAATGTTCGAAAAAAAGTGCAAAACGATCTCCTTTTCTCCTCCATTTTTCACCTTTAAATCAATTAATTAATTGTCTAGGTACTCAAATCGGTACCTGTTTGTCAAATGTCGTCGGCGGATATATTTTAGAATACGCGCCAGGCTGCCCTTGGAAATTAGTATTTTACTTATTTGGATCCCTTGGTATCATTTGGTGCATTTTATGGCAATTTTTATGCTACAATGACCCTCAAAGCCATCCATTTATATCCGAACAGGAAAGAATGTATCTCCAGAAAGAAATCGGCTGTACTCAACGAAAAAAAGTAACTAATGTTTATTTTGAATTATCTTGAAACTTTATTAGAAAAATTTTCATTCCTGATAAGCAATAATGTATCATATCATCTCGCGACCATCTACGTAAGTAGATCATTTGGATACCTCGTGCATTCTGAACCATAAATCTTACGCAATGATTTCTTATTACGAATGTTACACAAATGTTTATACTCCTACTTGTTCTTTTTAGAACTATTTTTGCATTATCTTTTGTTTCAATTCGAGCGATTAATTCAATTTTTAATTTTCTTTTTCTCGTATAGACTTTGAAATCGACTCCGTGGAAATGCGTATTGACATCGGTGCCTGTCTGGGCCCTCATTCTAGCGGAATTTGGTCACGATTGGGGAATTTATATGATAATCGCCGATCTCCCTAAATACGTCAACGACGTATTAAAATTTAATCCATCTGAAGTTCGTATTAATCGTTACATTTCGATGGAAAAAATATCAAATGCAATTTAGATCCTATTCTTGATAATTTTTTTCAGAACGGAGTAATGTCTGGTATTCCTTACCTTTCCATGATCCTTGCATCTGTCCTATCTAGTTCCTTACACGACTGGATTACAAGGAGAGAGATCCTTTCGAAAAGCGTTCTGAGAAAAACATTCACCACAATCAGTACGTATTTTTGAATTTTTTTCAATTTCGAAAATTGAAATATTTTTAAAAAAAATGTTTTTGTCCCAAAAAGGTTCTGTCGGTCCTGCAATTGGAATTCTGAGTGCTTCTTACATGTCAACGAGGACAACAATTAGTCTGTGTTATATTTTTGGAATGAGTACATTGGCGTTTTCGTACAGTAGTTTAAAACTCAACGCTCTAGATCTAAGTCCAAATTACGCTGGTGGTATTGTAGGCGTAGTCAATGGAGCTGGTTGTATTGCGGGAGTATTAGCTCCGTATTTTGTCGGTTTAATTACCACACATGTAAGGATCGATTTTAAGCATTTGTTTTGTACTCGACAAATGAGTAATTTTTGTATTTTTTCCCCAACAGAGAAGCGTTGAAGAATGGAGACTGGTGTTTTGGATTATGGCTTCTGTACTAGTCTTTACTAATTTTATTTTCGTATTATTTGGATCCACCGAATTAGAATCTTGGAATGATTCCGAGGTAAAAGATAAAAAAAAATTACAAATCGAAGAAGGGCGTAGTTAATTAAGTTACATATTTGTATTTTTTTTAAAAATAGGACGTGAAATTACCTCAAAAACATCAATATAAACTTACCTAAGTATTGTTTTTTAATTTTTAGTTAAGTACCTACTTATCAAGTTGACGTGTTTTATTTTTGTTTTCTTCTTTTTGGCAAATATTTCGAAATAATGAACTGAAATAAAAATGAAATGTTTTTACAAATGCTTACTTCTTGTACGAATTTATTTCTGTTTCCAACTTGAATTTCAAATTTAAAGTGTAGACGATTTCCTGAAAACTCGTTTCAATTTTTATACAATCCTTATGTGAAAGAAATTTGGAAATATGCGTTCAAAAATTCGTTTGTTGGCTCCTTCAAAAGTCCAGTTTTGAAAAATGGATGCTTAACACGATTTTTTTGCGACACTGCGAGAAATTTCCATCGAAGGATTTAGCCAGGTACTCACCTTGAAATATATGTTAGAATCAAAATGTACTCACTGAGTGGTAGCAAATTGTCCATTCTTGAAAAAAATTATGACACTTGATAGTTTTCAACTTCGACTTGGGAGATAATAGTTTCGAGGATCTAAAAACAGTGACTGGTCATTTAAAACAAGACGAAGAGACTAAAAAAATTAAACAAAATTTCACAAGCCAGATATGATCTGTTTGATGAAGTCTTAATTTTTTTAAATAGGGCCCTATGTAATATCATTTCAATTTTTCAAAGAATTATTTTTGGAATATCGTCCATGTTTCGAAAAATTACTCAAGTTTTTAAAAAAGACTTCGAATTTCAAAACACTGTTCAGTTTTTAAAAAATTGCTCAATTCCTTAAAAATTGTTCAATTTTTGGAAAATTTACCCATTTTTAAAAAAATTGTTCAAGTTTTGGATTTTTTTTAGCCTTTAGAATTTAGATATCAGTCTCAGTTTTGGAAAATCATCCAATTTTTAGAACACTGTATAAGTTTTAAAATTGTACAAATTTGAAAAATGATTCAAGTGACATAAAATTTTTAAATTTTCGAAAAAATCGTCTAATTTTTAAAAAGTTGTTCAAAATTTAAAAAATTGCGCAATTTTTAAAAACTTACAAAAAATTACTTGTAGAAAATTGTTCAATTTTTGGAAAATAATCGAACGTTTCAGAAAAATCGTCCAATTTTTGAAAATGTACAAATTTCAGAAAATTACCCCAAATAATGAAAAATTTTCCGATTTTTGGAAAATCTTATACCCAAGTTTTGAAATTTTCCCGATTTCTAGAAAATTTTCTCATTTTTAAAAACTTTAATTTGGGGAAAATCGTACCTACAATTTCCGAAAAACTGTCCAAGTTTTGAAAAACACGCTTACAATTCGTTTAAAATTTTCTAAATTACAAAAAATTGTAAAAGTTGCAGAAAAAATTTAAATTTTTGGTAGTGTTCAAACTTTAAAAAATTGTATAATTTTTCGGTTTTGGAAATTTTTTCATTTTTTAAAAAACAGCTTAATTATGGAAAAATTGCCCAATTTTTGAAAAAATTACATAATAGTCAAATTTTAAAGACAATGGAGTAATGATAACGATTGAGCCAGGGTACTGAATTTTTTACCAGTTATTTTTAAGGTCAAAATCTAAACTCAACTTTTCAACTAAGTACCCTTACCTTTTAATTTTCGAGAAAAAAAGAACGAAACGATCAATTCAACTGTTCTCTAAAGTATACTTCCCAATCAATCATAATTCTATTGAAAACATTTTTAGATGCGTAAAAAAATCATATTTCTACACAAAATACTAAAAATAAACACTAGATATAAAAATATTGATAATCGTAAGTATCAAAATTCATTCATTTCGAAATAATAGAAAATACAGCGTAACACGATACGAAAACTAACAAAACTCATACAATCTTAAATTATAACAATTTTTATTCACTCGCGTCTCATCTTTTTCGTTCTGAAATCACGAACGAGAGCCGCATCGTCATCGAAAAACCATTCCAGCAGTACCTGCATACTTTGTTCATCACTTTTAATGGTGGTGAAGATTTTTATATATTCGCGAATGTCCAATTTTTGCTTTTTATAGCCTTTCAGCTCTTCTTCGTTCAAATACCATTTAAGGTATTTATTCAATCGTTCTAGTACCAGTTCATTAATTGCTCCTTCACTCGAATACAGTTTATTAACTTGGAAAAAACATAAATCGAAAATATAATCCGGGGATTCACACCATTCCTTGAATCTCGAAACGCCTTCTTGGTTATTTTGGACACACCACTCCACAACCTTGTGAAAATATACGACATCGCAGATTTCTTGATCGAGCCAATACTTCGAAGGGGGTTGGGTGTGATTAAACAAAAAAGATTTTTTAATATTATTCAGCTCTTGATCCGCAAATAACTCCTCGGCGATTTTTTTAATGTGATCGAATCCTTTACGCAAATGCTCGTCGATTCGAAAAAAATCTAGAAACCGTGAAACAAAATGCTTTTTAGCAATGGTTGAGGTGGCTGCATCTTCGAACGTCGAATCCAAGGCCTGATTAAATTTTAGCCATAAGCTCGCGTCAGTGATAACTCTCGAGTCAATTTTTTTATCCCATATCCTCGTATTCCTCATCATCTGCACAATTTCAGCTTTATACTTTCGAATTTTGGTTACATCGCCGGAAAAATAGAACTGCAAATTCACGTCTAACGTATCGATCTCCCCTCTGCACCATAATGCGCCAAAACGAGCCTTCATTTCCTCTGAAATCGTCATCGAGTTCCAAAATTCACTTTGATAATCAGGATTGGGGCAATATGAATTCCAGATAAACCGCAGCAGTTCCGGATCATCGGTAAGAAGGGCCATTCTATCTAAATAATTACGGAAAAATTCTCGCGTGTACTCTAACGACTTCGAAGCCAGATATATATTCAATAATTTGTATGCAGTCGCATTGAGCTTCAGAGATTTGGTGATTAGAACTGGTATTGAGTCTTCGTTCATATCGTAATTCAATGCCTCACGTTTTTGTTCATCAGACGAAGTAACCCATAATTCTACTGCAAATCGCATCGCTGATTCCCCACAAGGTCCTCTAATTAGCGCATTCAGAATAAAACGAAATGTTCTCGCTGACATAGATTCTTTCAAATGCCTCCATGCCCATAAGGCATATTCTGACGATGAATGTTGTGCCGAATAAATTATGATCATTTCAGCTACTAGAGGCATGCTTAACAGACGACGTTGCTGATCCAGTGTCATCTTGTAAATTAATGGTTCGACAATTATCCAATTTATACTTCCATAATCGGACAACAATAATTTTTTCACAACGGACACTTGATCGTTGTCGCCCAAACGTTGATAAAAATATTGAAAACGATGAATTGAGATACGTTCAGAACTAAACTTACGAGCTGCCATAACTGCGTCCAGCGAAGTAAACTCGCCTGATAGAGGTATAGTATTAAGCTCGTTCCTTTTATAGCGGATCCAATAAAACATTTCAGGATTGGATTTGAAACGTACTTTTTGGATGAAATCGCCAAGGGAATCCAATTCAAAGGCTTCGATCTCTTCTACCAAACAAAAAAGACTCATAATGGCGAATTTCTGTAGGTACTTCGGTTAATATTTCATCTGAACTGGACACCATTTTCACAGCTGTCTTTTTATAATCGATTGCGCAATTCGGTGTCCAAACACACCAATTCGCATCAAACTGAGCAATACCATTATCTTGAGAGGGAAACTTCAAGAATTTAAAAAGCCTCGTCCACGTTACTAACTCATTTCGAATTTTGTTCAAGGAATTTTTGATCATTTTTTTACAACTATCAGCCAAGTCGAGGTTTTCTATCAATGAGTCCGTGTCTTCAATATACGAGGCATATAATCCGAAAGAATTCAAGAACGGTCTGTCATCATCGTAAAAGTCTGCCATCTCTTCAGCGGGACGGCCAAATTTCAATCGAGATAAGTAATTGTAAAATATTGTACGCGCTATTTGACCTGCGGCTATGGTTTCCAAACTTATAAAACGGTCTTCTTCAACATTTGCAGCGGCCATTATTCAATTTCTGAGCGACCTGAAATCAAAAATTTTTCACATAGGTACTTGAAATTTCACGATTTTGAAATAATTTCATTGGATATTAAAATTCGAACCCTTCGTATTATTCAATTTGCAAACGATTTTTTTCATTTTTATCAAATCCAGTGACTCACTCAAATGCCAAATTTAAAATTTTTTCACAGCGTTTCCGCCATCGCATTTTGATTTATCTACGCAGTTTTTATGAAAATTAAGTACCTAAGTAGCGCTACTGCGAAAATTTTTAAAAAATTAATGTTTCGGGTTATATTTCAAGTCATCTCACTAAACGAACAACTTGAAATTTATGAAAATTACGTAAATCAAAATGTAGTTTCAAGTAATGCCATAAAAATTTTTTATGAGAAATATCAAAAATATAGGTACAAATTTATCAAAAAACCACACAAAATTAAAATAGGTTCACGTCTTCTGTATTTTTATTACTTTTTAAAATTACTTCGAATCACTCATTAATTGAGAAGAAATTTTGAAAACTATAAAGTTGAACATTTATTTTCAAAATTCTGACATTTTCGAGATGGATTTTTTTTTAAAATATGGATTTAAAATTTTTCTTAAAAAATCTAAGTTAAAAAAATTATAATTATTATATAAGTACCTACTAAAACGTTTCCAACTATAAACTTTTTTTATTCAATTCAAATCTTTTCAACTTGCGATTTAAATTTTTAGAATTCTTCTAATTTTGTAACCTTTTTCCAATAATTTTAAAATTTTCCTCAATTTTTTTAAACTTTGAATTCAAAAAAAAATTCAGACGAAATAATTGAAGAGAATTTTTAAGAACATAAAATTGAAAAAAATTGGAAAATTTCGAGAAAATTCAAGTTTGAAATAATTTTACCGTTGGAAAAATTTTTAAATTGGAAATTGAACACAATTTTGAAAAAAATTTATAATTAAAGCAATACATTTGAAGAAATTTGAGATTAGAATAAACTTGGACTTGGATCGTTGAAATCCCGTTCGTGGAAAAAATAATTAGGAGCTACTGAAAAAATTTTTTCCAGTGTCCATAAATCGAGTTACTTACATATTTTTCAAAACACATTTTACCGAAAAATTGGTATTTGAAAAAATCAATGGAAGTCTAACTTCCCTAACTTCCATTAGAAAATAGCCTCTGATGGGCGACCAAAAATTTTTTAGGCTCAATTTTGAGATGTTGGTGAAAATCAAAAAATCGTCCATTTCACGATCTACAATTTTTTACTTAGGTACCTCGTAGAGGGTAAAAAGTGACATGTAATTTTATGGTCAATGGCTTAAAAATGTTTATAAACTCAAACCGCGCTTTTTAAAGGGAGGGGATGCGCGGGATTAAAATTCCGTGCGAAAAAAGTGGCTACTTTTCAAACATTTTACAAGCATTTTTCATCCTTTTGGGAAGAGACAATTTCTCTCTGATCACTCATAGATCCGCGCTCAAATCGAGCAATAAAACTTGAAAAAAATAGAACTGGCGAAGCTGAAAAAAGGAGGGGGAAAATCATCGGAGGTCGAGAAAACAAAAATTGAAAACAAAAACAAAAATCACAAAAAAACTGAAAAAATTCGAAGCATTAAAAATTATGAAAAATAAATGTATTTATTTTGAGGAATACGAATAGATAAAAACAAACCGGTAACATTGAAATAAGAAAAAAATACGAAGATAAGGTATAGCTGGGTCATTCCACGTCAGTTCGTACGCAAAGTGGTAGGGTGGGTCGGCGATTTTTTTCATTTTTTTTATGTTAGTGTACAGACCAACTGCCAAAAAGTGTTCATCCACTGTCCATTTCTTGGGGACAAAAAAATTGCTAGACAAAATTCAGGCACTGGTTCAGCATTCCCAAAAATGGTGAAAATTTTTTTCCAAACCTGCACATAGAGTGGGGGGAGGTCAAAAGGGGGTATTTTTCGACCTAGGTCCGGGACAAAAAATTCAAGTGAGGTTTGATAGAGTAGTGTCCCCTGATGTCGAATATGCATTTTTTTCTGCTGCACACCTGCACAACTCCAATTTGAGGCTCCTCAAAGGCAATTTTTGGTCATTTTTGGCCTTTTTTCACTGTTTTGTGTCCCCGAGTTCTGAAATTTGACAGGGGGACAACTTTTTTTGTCATATTTTATTACATCGGATGTTTATACATCCAAAACTGCAAAGTTGATCGAATTAAACCTGCAATATTCAAAGTTATTGAATTTTAAAGTTGTGTAAGTATGAGTATTGCTCAAATTTCAACTTTACGATTTTTTAAAAAAAAGTGGTCGTGTGGCATATTCAAATGGGTTAAAATTTCGCACTGGATTCAAAAATGATGATGGTTTTTTTCCAGCTCCCCTCCCCACGGATTAGCCCCCCTCACTTTTGATTTTTTCCCCATTTAATCGTGTGACCTATTGAAATGGATTAAAATTTCGCGCTGGACACGAGAATGATGATGATTTTTTCCTACTCCCTCTTCACGGAGTAGCCCCCTCCCCCATCAATTTTGATTTTTTCCCATTTAATTATGTGGCATATCGAATAGGGTGACAATGAAAAGCATGGGTAATTTTTTTTTTCTAATTTTGAAATTTCTCACTCCAAAAATGTTCATTGGTATGAAAAAAAATTATTCCCAAAATTTCACTTCTCTGAGTTGAGGTTAACCCGTGCCGCCCGGCATTCAAAGTTGAGGACGCGACGTCCGAGCTCGTTCGATGCTACCCCGCCACCATACGCGGTGATGAAGTTTTTTGCGTACGGGCTACGTTAAAAAAATGTTCTTACTTCGTTATGGGGGTCAGAGGAGGGGTAGGTGTAAAAATTTTACTCAATAAGGAATCGTTCTAGGTTATATATAGTATACCCAGCCTGACTTAGACTGTTTAGAAATTTTTTTGTGATTTTATGACTGTTGAAAAAATTTGTGAGTATAGCGATTTTTTCTCCATTGTTTTCGATGTTTTTAATACAGAAATCGGCTCTCAACTATGATCTGCAAGTATTTCACACTCGAGTATTGTAAAGAAAAGAGAAGGTAGCGAAAATTTTCCAAAAACTTAGGGTTTTAAATTTTTGAAGGCTGATTTAAAACGAAAAACATCGAAAGCAATTGGGAAAAAAATCGCTGTATTTGCAAGTTTTTTCAACAGTCATAAAATCACAAAAAATTTCTAACCAGACTGGGTCAGGCTGGTGTCGTATACTATTTTGGCTGCTTCTGGTTAAACACAATGAATACGCGGGTGCAATCACGATAGGTTTATTCACAGTAAAACGTACAGTTAGAGCTTGGATAACACAATGCGCCTTAACCTAATGTCAAGGTTTAATATATAGTCTTAATCTAGTTTACTTAGTTTACTTAAATTATGCTTACGGCTAGCTTTATTGTATATATTTACACTTCGCGCCTCGCATTCCTTCACGATCGGTCGATGGTTATGCCATCGCTCGAATCGTTTCCTACTTCCTGTTTACAAACAATACATTCGCGATTTCTTATACTACAGCTGGGTATACTCTATATAACCTAGAACGATTCCTTATTGAGTGCAATTTTTACACCTACCCCTCCCCTGACCACAATAACGACGTAAGAACATTTTTTTTAACGTAGCCCGTACGCAAAAAACTTCATCACCGCGTACGGTGGCGGGGTAGCATCGAATGCGCTCGGGCGTCGCGTCCTCAACTTTGAGTGCCGGGCGGCACGGGTTAACCTCAACTCAGAGAAGTGAAATTTTGGAAATAATTTTTTTTCATACAAATGAACATTTTTGGAGGGTGAGCATTTTTGAAAACGAAAATTTCGATTTCATTGTCACCCTAATATCGAAATATGCGAAAATTTTGCGCTGGATTCGAAAATGATGATGGGTTTTTTCCCAACTCACCTCCCCTCGGATTAGCCCCCTCATCAAGATGGTGAGAAGTGATTCGGATTCCGACAGTTAAACTTTCAAAATTATGTTTTCGTATCATTTCTTTTTTTTGTTCAATTATTCACTCTGTGTACAGCCTCTAATTAAAATTTGTATGTAATTCCTTTTATGTAATTACATTCTGTTGAAGACTTGAAGTTGAGTATTGTACCTAATATTTTTTTATATTGACACAAAAGAAAGTTTGGTATATCTCATGACTGAAATGAGAAACATTTTTAAAAGAATCAAAAGTGGAAGGTATGGGAGTTGAAAAAAATTATTGTCATTTTCTAATCGAGGGCGAAATTTTAACACATTTCGACGGGTCGCACGATTAAATGGAGAAAAATCAAAATTGATGAGGGGGCTAATCCGAGGGGAGGGGACTTGGGGAAAACCCATCATCATTTTCGAATCCAGCGCAAAATTTTAACATATTTCGATATGTCACACAATTAAATGGGAAAAAACCAAAATTGATGGGGGGAGGGGGCTACTCCGTGAAGAGGGGGTAGGAAAAAATCATCATCATTTTCGTGTCCAGCGCGAAATTTTAATCCATTTCAATAGGTCACACGATTAAATGGGGAAAAAATCAAAAGTGAGGTGGGCTAATCCGTGGGGAGGGGAGCTGGAAAAAAACCATCATCATTTTTGAATCCAGTGCGAAATTTTAACCCATTTGAATATGCTACACGACCACTTTTTTTTAAAAAATCGTAAAATTGAAATTTGAGCAATGCTCATACTTACACAACTTTAAAATTCAATAACTTCGAATATTGCAGGTTTAATTCGATCAACTTTGCAGTTTTGGATGTATAAACATCCGATGTAATAAAATATGACAAAAAAAGTTGTCCCCCTGTCAAATTTCAGAACTCGGGGACACAAAACAGTGAAAAAAGGCCAAAAATGACCAAAAATTGCCTTTGAGGAGCCTCAAATTGGAGTTGTGCAGGTGTGCAGCAGAAAAAAATGCATATTCGACATCAGGGGACACTACTCTATCAAACCTCACTTGAATTTTTTGTCCCGGACCTAGGTCGAAAAATACCCCCTTTTGACCTCCCCCCACTCTATGTGCAGGTTTGGAAAAAAATTTTCACCATTTTTGGGAATGCTGAACCAGTGCCTAAATTTTGTCTAGCAATTTTTTTGTCCCGCAAAAAAAAACAGTAAAATCAACTTCTAGAGCACTTTTTGCCTGTTGGTCTGTACACTATGTGGGTAAACCTCGATGAGAGATGACGAATGCCGCAAACCGCAGCTCTCAAAGTCTTTTTGGAGGGCTGCCACGAGCATTTAAAGTTTTGAGGTAAAGTTGGATATGGTAAAATTGGGACGTGGATAACTCGAAAACCATGATGGGTTGAAAGTTGAAACTTTTTCCAATGTGTAGGGCCTTTGAAGAGCTTTTCGACGATATTTTGAAAATCAGTGTTGCCACTTTTTTTAACACGAAAAATTAGCTGTAAAAGTTAAAAATGACATTTCCCCATGATGTCAATCGCCAAAAATTCTGAAAAAAATCTGTAAAGTACAACTTTACATGCTGATTAATATATTAAAAAATTGAGTTGACGTTATTTCGTATTTTCGAGAAAAAAAATTCCAAAGATTGGAAGAAAATACAATTTTTTTTTTCAAAGGTCAAAATTGTGTAAATTGATTTTGTTTTGTTAATTTTACACCATATTCAAAGAAAAAGTCGGTAAAAGCATTTTAACTCCATTCAACACCCGTTAATATGTGTGAAAATGCAGAGTTATTAAATGTTAACTTCAAAAGTTGAAAAAAAAAAAAACATTTTGGTATCAGGCGGTCCAGGGGTAACCAAATAAGAAATTCTGATATCAAAATGTTTATTTTTCAATTTTTGAAGTTAACATTTCATAACTCTGCATTTTCACACATATTAACGGGTGTTGAATGAAGTTAAAATGCTTTTACCGACTTTTTCTTTGAATATGATGTAAAATTAACAAAAAAAAAAAAATCAATTTACACAATTTTGACCTTTGAAAAAGAAAATTGTATTTTCTTCCAATCTTTGGAATTTTTTTTCTCGAAAATACGAAATAACGTCAACTCAATTTTTTAATATATTAATCAGCATATAAAGTTGTACTTTACAGATTTTTTTCAGAATATTTGGCGATTGACATCATGGGGAAATGTCATTTTTTAACTTTTACAGCTAATTTTTCGTGTTAAAAAAAGTGGCAACACTGATTTTCAAAAAATCGTCGAAAATCTCTTCAAAGGCCCTACACATTGGAAAAAGTTTCAACTTTCAACCCATCATGTTTTTCGAGTTATCCACGTCCCAATTTTACCATATCCAACTTTACCTCAAAACTTTAAATGCTCGTGGCAGCCCTCCAAAAAGACTTTGAGAGCTGTGGTTTGCGGCATTCGTCATCTCTCATCGAGGTTTACCCACATAAAAAAAAATGAAAAAAATCGCCACTTTGCGTACGAACTGACGTGGAATGACCCAGTTTTAAAAAAATTAATTTGGTATTATTATTGAATTTCTTTTGTTTGGAAGAAAACCTTTCTAGAATTTCTACCATCAATAAGAATCAGTTGGCACTTTTTCTTCAAAACCTTTTGGAATGCAATTTCAATTTTTACCATTTCAAAATTAATTTTTTTACGACGTCTGCTTAATTTATTCCACGTTGAGAATTTATCATATTTTTTTCTAAATAGGTATTTAAAGTTTTCAACTTTCTCGTTGTTTCTTGATAAATAAGACAGGCATCATAGCGAAATTTTGAAGAAAAAAAGTGACTTTTAGTGACTTTTTTAGAGAAAAAAGTGACCAAAAAGTGACCAAAAAATAACCAACAGTAACCAAACATTCGATTTTTAAGGGGGAACTTTTTTAACAGCTTTTTTTTGGGGGGGATTTTTTTGTAGTTTTCTGTAAACATTTAAAAGATAAATCAACTGAAACGGTGTAAATAATTTCATTCCAGGTATCATAGCAAAATTCTATCAAAATTAAGTAACTTTTAGTAACTTTATTCGAACAAGAAGTAACCAAAAAGTAATCAAAAAATGAGCAAAATGTAACCAAAAATTCAATTTTTTAGATGGGGGGGGGGGGATTCCTTCTACAGGGTGACTGAAAATTACTTCCTCAAAAAAATTCAAAATTTCGGTAAAAAATTATTATTAGGGCTGAGATTTTTATGATATCGCATATTTGATAGCGTGATAGTAGATACCGCATACCATGGTTTCTTTTGCGATTCATGCATTTCTACGCCGAATTATGCAATTTGATATCGCATATTTTTGCTTATTTCGACGTAATTGCTTGAAAATGCTTATTTTAGCCAAAAAAAAGGCCCTTAACCGCTTATTCAACGCTTATTTCGACCGTTCTCGCATATTTGAAAAAAAATCACTAAAAAACAGCATAAAAGTTGAAATTTTGAGCTTAAAAAAAATCAACTCTTCAAAATTAAAAAAATTCAAGATTTTGTCTGTGACTTGTCGAACGAGTTTTCGATTTGTAGTCGCATCGTTTTCACGAAAATTTTAAAATAAAAAGTTCGATGTTTTTTCTTCTCATAATTCATAATTTTATAAAAGTTCGATTTTTTTTCTTCTCATAATTCATAATTTTATAAAAGTTTGATGATTTTCTCACTTTACTTCTTTCCTTATTCTAATTTAGTAATTTTGAAAGCATTTCCGCATTCAGATTAAAAATACCTACATTTTGATATGCTGCATGGTGGGATTTGATAGCTCATATAAATGCTTTTTTAGGCAATTTTAGTCGCTTTTTATAAGCGCTTATAATCGATTTGATAGCGCATAAAAATCTCAGCCCTAATTATTATTGATAAGGTAAATTTTTTTTGGTCATATTCTACTAATATAGATCGTCTTCTAATCTCTGTATAATTTATAACCCGAAAAAATTCAATATTGCACAATTTTTCCCTTAAACCAGAGCATTAATTCAATAATGCTGAGTTAAATCACCTGACTCCAATTTGTGAAGCGCTGAAATGCAATCCTCCTTATTTCAAAATTGAACGCACTGTTTTCAGATTAACAGGGTTCAATTCAAGATTTTGAGGAACTCGTCACCTATCCACAGAAATTCCTAGATTTTATTCCACGCAATTTTTAAATTTCGTTCGACTAGGTTTAGCTATAGCATTGTAAGCGAAAATCAAATTATTCTTCACAAAAAATTCAAAAATGATTGAGAATTTTTGAAGAGGCCTGTGTTCGAATAGTAATGGACCAAGGATGCTGCCAGAGTTGAAATTTTTTGGATAAGTTAATTAGGGAATTTTTGTTAAGCATTTTTTTTGGGAACTACTTTTCGGTCACCCTGTAATTTCATTACGGTTGTAACACACAGTGTTGCCGAATTCTAATGTTGAAAAGTTTCGAAAAAATGTTCCGGAATTCGTAAAAAGTTCTGCTTTTTTATTTCACCACCACTATAGCCAAAAAAAGAGGGCTGAGAATTCAAGAAAAAATGTGGGGAGGGGGTCAAAATTCAATGAAAAAATTAGGTAATCTAAAAATCGATTTTTTCAATGGCACTTTAGGAGGCAGATATACCTACATAAATAATTTAATTATACAGATTTGAGCGAGATTTTTGGAACAAACAATTAATATAAGACCTATATAGGTATTAGGTATCCAATCTCTAAATCTAAATCAGTCAATTTTCGTAAAACTGTGCCTTTTTAAATCAGTGAAATATATTTATTTGAAAATCTGTGATATTTCAATTGTTTGATTGATTTTTTTAGTCAAAATTCCTGATTTATTCTGTTAAATGGGGAATTGATTCAAAAACCAATTACTTTACTGATTTAAAAAAAACCAGGGATGGAAACCATAACCGAAACCGAAACCGAAATTCCATAAAACCGCTAAAAAATCGCTGTAAAACCGGAACCGGAACCGAAACCGGAACCGAAATTTTAAAAAATGAAACCGAAACCGTAAACCGGAACCGAAATACGAAATAGTTGAAAAAGGTCATCAAAACCGAAACCGAAACCGAAATAATATCATTTCGGTTTCGGTTTTTCACTTTTTAAAATTTAATATTGTGGTGTTGGTGATGCTGCGATGCTGGTGAAATATAGATTTATGAAATGCATTAAAAATTTGCTTGAGAAGTTGAGATCGTCATTTTTGTTGCAATTTTTTCTTTTTGAGGGTATCCCTGCGGTTTTCTTTGGAATGTTTTGAATTTGTATTCATTTTTAAACGTATTAAGAACAGTTCTAAACTTCAAATTTCACAATCGCGACTTACCAACAATCATTTTTCGATCATACATAATGACATTATCGTAATAAATAGAGGGAATTTCCCATTTGATAAAACTCGTAAAGCCATGAAATTATCATAAATACTTAAATAGTTCACTGAACAGTTTGTGGAGCGTCATAAAACGGTTCCTGAAAAAAAAGAAAAAATTTACTCCTTGTTTTAGATGAGTTTTCTGATACGGAATAAACGGAGAATAATTGTCTTTTCATGTTTAATTAACATTTTAATAATTAACTCATCTTAACAAACTTATAAAAACGTACGAATACGACACAATAACATGTAGACGTTACTGGGTGGAAAACGTATATCACAGACTTACAAAATAACAGCTGGATAGTAAAATAGGTAATTTAGATAGGATCGATCGGTTCACGACACTCCACGCGAAACCAAGAAAAAAAAAAGGAAAAAAAAGAAAGTTTGACTGATAAAAATACGGCATGAAATGATAAAAATTTCAAAAGAAAATCGGATTAATTCTAAATATACGGAAATACAGAATAATTCTAATAAAATTCACTGACTTGAATTGTCTAGAGTAAGAATAAATGAATACAGATAAAGGATAAATTCTACTGTAGTTATCACTACTTATGAAAACAGAAATAAATGATATTGAAATATTAACTTCAAATCTGATTAAAAAGAATAAAAAATGAGTACAAATTACTCTGAAAACTTCGAAATTATAAATCTAACACAAAATCGGATATAATACAGATTACAGATAATATCAAAACTTAACCAGGTTCAAATTTAATTTCCTGAGTTTCTTTAATCAAAAAATCGGAACAAATCACTGAAGGATTGATACAATAAAAATCAATTACCTTAAATTTCACATGCTTAGGATGCAAAAAGGAATCAATATCGAATTCGGAAATTTTCTTATTACCTTTGAGCTTATCTTTTGCTTTTCTCGGAAACAGGACAGGAGCAATTTCATTATTTACCTTGGTGTAATTTTCGGACACAGAGATTTCAGGTTCACTTTTACAGCTTACTGATAAGGAATCAAATTCGGATTTGGCTGGAATTTCGGAAACGGAGCTTTCTGTTGATTCGTTTGGAACAGAAATTTCTTCTTTTTCATATATTTCTTCATTTTTAATAGTTGGTACAGGGATTCTGGTCAAACTGATGATCGGAATTTTCAATACAATCGGCACTGGACTGGTGTACTGTAAAACTTTACCATTTTTTGATTTCAGCTTATACAGGAACTTTTTAGATTTCGGAGGTGCGATTTTTTCATTTAATTGATCTGCAGGAACGGAGGCAACGGAGGTTTTGGAGATTTCTTCAACCAAAACTGTTTCTGTTTCTTTTTCTACTTCTGTTGATAACTGAACTGATAACGGAACGGAAATTTCAGGTTCGGTAGAGACCAGACTGACGGATGGCGTTTCACTGGAAACTGGGCTGAATTTTTCTGACTCTATCGGAACTGGAACTGTTTCATCATTTTGAACAAGCGGAGGTAGTTCTGAGATTAATTTCAAAATGATGATTTCTTCTTCTGTCTGGATTATCGGAATTGGCGGAAGGTTAAACATATTCATAGTTTTTTGAAATTCATTTGGCTGAGGTTTCAAAATCCGGTTGACTTTGGCTGAGATTTTTAATGCATTAGCCAGTACAGGTATTGCTGGGGTAAAATCGTAAGGATACCAGATTTCATTCGATGTCGGACGGAATAAGCTGAGCAACTTTTCATGATATTGCATACCATGAAATGCATTTTCGAGTTCTGTTATCTGTACTGGTTTCAATAATAAAGCTGCGGAAACGGAGGTTACTGATACCTTGAGTTGTTCAAGTCTGAGTCTGAATTCTTCTTGAATAATGTCTGTTGATGAAACGGACATTTCGGAAACAGATACTTATATGGAAAAAATACAGATTTAGTTAAAAACGGCAACGGAAACGAATTTTTCGCGAACTTTCGGACCAGACCTCATGGTGGGCCTTTGTTGATTTAACTTCATAAAAATCGCGGAAACGGAAAAGCGAAAAAAGGTCCGTTTTCTTTAAAGCTCTGCTACCATGTTTTAGATGAGTTTTCTGATACGGAATAAACGGAGAATAATTGTCTTTTCATGTTTAATTAACATTTTAATAATTAACTCATCTTAACAAACTTATAAAAACGTACGAATACGACACAATAACATGTAGACGTTACTGGGTGGAAAACGTATATCACAGACTTACAAAATAACAGCTGGATAGTAAAATAGGTAATTTAGATAGGATCGATCGGTTCACGACACTCCTAAAAAACGTAAAAAAAAAGCCAAAACCGAAACCGTTATTTTGAACCGAAACCGTTATTTTTTGCTGTAACCGTAACCAAAACCGAAACCCGAAACCGAAATAAAAAAAAATGAACCCGAAACCGTAAACCGAAACCGAAATAAAAATTCTGAAACCGTAACCGCTAAACCGAAACCGATATTTTTTTCCATTTCGGTTTCCATCCCTGAAAAAAACAATCATTTCAAATTTATAAATATAATTATTGAAATACTGCCCGAGCGAATCGAGGGCAATTTTTTTTTGAAAAATCATTATCAACTTTTAATTTTTTTCTTGAAGAATTTTGATTACCTGCATAAGTAAAAAAAGAACGATAACTTCCTCCCACACAGAAAAATTTCCCTTTTCCTCATTTCCTCCAGCGTATTTCCATCATTTACCGCAAAATTTGTACAGGACCCGAATCCTGCCTTCTGATTGGTCGTTACACTTATCAACACGTTTCCATCGCCATGTTTATTCATTCTTGATAAAGCGATGATCTTTTTTTCGCCGATCAATTAATTATTAATTATTCATTAAAATAAAATTACGTTTAATATATAAAGTAACTTTATGAAATGAATTTAAATCGCCATTCATATCTGAAAATAAAATTCGAGGAATACGTAACTTGCACAGCGGTTTCAACTTTCACAAAATTTCAGTGATAGGTATGTACATATTGTAGATCATTTTAGTACTGATTATATTGATTAACAAAAGAAAACCTGAAAGGTATATATCCCATTTTTGACATAGCAAATCGATGGGAAGTAGTTTCAAGACGTTTTGGAGTCCCCAGAAAATTTTAGAATTTTTAAGCACTATAGAAAGGTCTGTAAAAGCGGTCCATATGATGATACATATGAACTTTAGCACCTACAAACAGATTACTAATGTGGTGCCTCACATATACTAATAGATGGCGCCACAATCTCAAAAATCACAATTTTTCATTTAGGTCACTTTGCAGGTCATATCTTCAAATGACGAAAAGAGAAGAGACCAGAGCGCAGGTTTGAAACGTTGAAACGCGTTGAACCGTTGATAAGCGCAGCAACCAATCAGAAGGCAGGATTTGGGTCCTGTACAAATTTTGAGTTCAAGGATGGAAATACGCCTCTCCGCGGCCCTACGGGCAACAATAGAGACTGCAGAGTAACGCTGGTTTGCCTATACGCCAGCACCGTAAGCGAACGGAGTAAAATGTAAACAGCAACAAAAAACGACAAAAAAACAACCAACAAAATCGCTGCTAGGCGCTAATCAGCGTCAAGAGACGATTTTGTTGGTTGTTTTTTTGTCGTTTTTTGTTGCTGTTTACATTTTACTCCGTTCGCTTACAGTGCTGGCCGTATAGGCAAACCAGCGTTACTCCGCAGTCTCTACATACATGTAGAGGTTTCGTCACCGTTCGTCATTTTCTGCAGTGGTACCCAGTCAACAAATGTTACAGGGTTTCTCAAAATTAACAAAGTAGCAAAAAGATGGCGGACAATACAAAACAGCTGTTTTGGTTGCTCATTTTTCCTGTATCCATCAATTTTTTCCGAAACTTGAGAACGACCAAAATGTAGCACTTTTTGGTTTTTGCCCATTGGGAACCAAAATATTACATTTATTTTATCTGAATATTTATGCATAACAGAAACAAAAAGAATTGATCAGTGACGTTACCGACGTTGTACTCAAGACAAATTACCTAAGTACATAGAATTGCCCACGTTGCCCACAAATTACAAAAATTCCTGCTTTCTGGATTTCCACCCAAATGCCCACATTTTTTAATTCGAAAATAGAAAATCAGACATGTGTCTTGTGTCAATATGACGATCAAATTACATCATAAAAATTAAAACTGAACTCTGAACTGAACTGAACAAGAACAAAACAAGTACATACCTTGATGTAAGTTGCGCAAATTTCCAGTTAAGTACGTAGCATGCCACACAGGAATAGCACAATCGAGAACCGATATCGAACTTTTTAAGTTTCACAAAAATTTCAAGTCAAACCACAAGGCGCAAACCAAACGCGAAAGAGCCAAACAAGAACAATACGCTTCGCAATAAGAGAAGAGATCTAATGCACTTGAACATGCACACAACATACAAACAATAACGTTGAACGAATTAACCCAGTACGGCATACACAGACTCAGGTACTCAGCAGACTGGCGACGTGGCGAGCTGGCGTTTGGCAATATCCCTGTTCCCTGAGCCTTGATGGTAGACGATGATTACTACTACAACTACAAGGGACTCCATACATTACTACACTATACAGGCGAATACACGTAGAAGCGTAGAGGGTGAGCACGGTGAGCAGCGAAACCGGTTTGCGGTGCGCAACAATCGTTAAGGGCTTAGTCTCCAAAACATTTTGCCTATTGGTTTGCCTGCCATTTACATTGCGCTTATGGGAGCTTTTAAAAGTTATACTGCTCGAAATGGGTTGGATGTAATTGTCTCAAATTTGTAAATCTGTATTCTTCGAGATGATCTGTACAATCTTACGTATGATTTTCTCATTACATCGATTATTTTACGAAAAAATTGAATTCAAAAATTCAGAATTTTTCCCAAAAAAATCCAACGATTTTCGAGGATTTTCAAATTCAATTTTTTCGTAAAATAATCGATGTAATGAGAAAATCATACGTAAGATTGTACAGATCATCTCGAAGAATACAGATTTACAAATTTGAGACAATTTCACCCATCCCATTTCGAGTAGTATAACTTTTAGAAGCTCCCATAAGCGCAATGTAAATTGGATAGGCAAAATGTTTTGGAGAATATGCCCTTAACTATAGAGTAAAAGGCACCAATGCAGCCATCACACTGAGCACTGATTAAACAATACGTATGTACTAAATGCTTTGACTATAGAGTATTATTATGGACCGAGCTACTTGTGTACAAACGGTACGAAAAGCGTCGTCAGACATCCTACGGAGAAAGAACGCTTCTGATTGGGTAATCATACCGTCCTGTTCCCCTCAACCACCACGCGCATGAACCACAACGACGAGACGAACGTTAGACTCACTCACTCGTTCGGTGTAGTAGTGTATGCCGCTGATGCAAATTGCTTGAAAATTACTCGTTTAAATGAAAAAGCACAAGAATTGAAAAGTTGTTTATTTTTGAAGTACTTCAATATGAGCTATGAACGAACTTTCTACGATAAAAACTCGCTGAGATCTGATTTTTCACATTTTACATGATAAGAAAACAACCAATCAGAAGCGTTCTTTCTCGGTAGGATGTCTGACGACGCTATTTATTCAGCTAGCTCGGTCCATATACTCTATAGTCAAAGACTAAATGCAGGGGTTATTCTAAGGGGTAGTTCCAGCTTGTTCAAGTAGTTCCAAAAATTCGAGTCGGTAGTCCCAAAACTGTTCGGTAACTCCAAAATTGCTTGATAAAGATTCTCAAAACATTAAAACATAAAAAAATCTCTTTTTTGAGCTTCAAAAATCTAATTTTTTCAGAGCTTCGCCCTCGCTTCGCTCAAGCATAAAAAAATTATAATTACATTTGAGTATCAGGTATTTGCCGTATAAACCCCCCTTTCATTATATTAAACAGAGATTCTCAAAGCATTAAGACAAGAAAAAAATGTCTTTTTTGAGCTTCAAAAATTCAATTTTTCAAAAGCTTTGCCCTCGCTTCGCTCGGGCATACTTTGACAGAGTAATCATTATGTACTATTTAGGGCAATAGTGCAAAAAAAAAGCTCACGTTCGTTTCCTTCCTCTAAAATCTTTCTGGTATCCTAAGTCTCCATACCACTCTGTACTCCCCCCCCCACCACCCCAAAAATGCCTCTGACCCCACTGAGTGGTATTAAATTGATTCAACAATAAATTCTCTCTCTTCTAATACCTTTAATTTTCATGAAAAATTGCTATTTCAGTTTTTTTTTCAAAATCAACATTAAAATCTTGGTAGTTCCAAAATTTCCTTAGAATAACCCCTGACTAAATGCGTATCTAACTCCAAAACTCCATCGACGTTATCCACATAGCATATATCCATACTTTGAAAACTGAATAAATTTTCATTATATGACTTTTTGCGTAACTTGAAAATTGAAGGGGCTACAAACAATTTTGTTCAAAAAAGTTCTAAAAAAATCAATTAATCATATGTTGAAAAAGTAACAAATTTTGTTCTTTAGACTTTTTGCCGTAACATCAAAAATGAAAAGGCCAAGAGTCATCCAAAATTGAGAAAATTTAAAAAAATGTTTGAAGCCCACTTTTTTTAATGACCCGTAGCCCCTTTATTTTTGATGTTAGTCAAAAAGTCTGTAGAACAAAATTTGTTCCTTTTTCAGCATACTATCCATTCCCTTAATTAGTTTATTTTTTTAGAACTTTTTTCGAACAAATTTTTTTGTAGCCCCTTCAATTTTCAAGTTATGCAAAAAGTCATATAATGAAAATTGATTCAGTTTTCAAAGTACTATCCATTCCCATGGTTGAAAAACAATTTACGAGATTTTTTAAAAAACATCATTTGACCCTTCAATTTTCAAGATAATGCAACTTGTTCATCTAACGTTTTTTTAGTAGTACCCGGTTGTATCCAAAAATGAAGTATGGCAGACTACTTACCCAACACCCTGTGATGAACGAGAGATCACAAGAAAAATTCCCTTTAGAGGATTGAAATTAAATATGAAGTACCTAATTGATTTTTTTGTAAATGGTTCGATCAAGCATGGCTTAAATTCGAATCGATTACGAACGTACCCATTAAAATGTATAGTTTCGTATTTTTTTCGAAAGTGTGGCGAGCGGTGGAGGGGAAGGTAATAGAGAAATTGAACACGTCCGTCCGTAAAACCATAAACCTGCGATCCTGTCCAATGTCCAATTGACCTTCAAATCTAAATAAGTTCAAAAAAAATTGGCAAATCAAAAAAGTCCTAAATATGTCATTAATGCCTATTTTTTTTACTTTTTCCTTATTTTTCAGAGGTGCTCAGGTATTTTTACCCCAAAAAATCAGAGACAATGATTTTCCACCGTCTCCTCCTCATTATCTAGATTATTTTCAAAAATTAGAAAAAATGCATTAGTTGTGATCTCCAAAATTTCTACAATGATAGGAAATTAGAACCAATGATTTTTCGAGGTACCTATTCATATTAACAAAACATTTATCAACCATAGTAGGTAATGCAGATGAAATTTTTCTGTCTGGTATTTGAAAATTTTACCTCAATCTGGAGTCTGTTGATCCTTCATCAAGAATCACTTTTACTCATCAGCGCCATCTTTAATATTTTTATTTATTAAATTCTTCGTTCGAGATAAAAGAGTCTATGATTTGATATTAAGATGAATATCCGACAAATCGGTGAGATAAATGGTTACTTGGGTTCTGACTTAGGTATTTTTATACTTCTAGTACATAATATTACTAAAATGAACGTAGCTCTGTAACATTCGTTTTTTATTCTTTGTCTTTTTCGAGTCATATGATTTCTCTTTTCGTTTCCACAATTTTCTTGGGGAATCATAATTGTTGGTATGATATATTTTTTTCTAATTGTTATATTTTACTTAAGTATACAAAATGTAATACGCTTTTTCTATCTTGTATGAATATGAATTTTTATGAACTTTCTTTTTTACGATGCTTAGATATGTGATCTCTACTGTAGTAAATAAGGCGTCTGTGATCACATATTTTATTAATTATTTGATATAAAAACGAACATAGAATTAATGTAAAACAGAGCGTCGCGAATGACGCAATAATCTCTGATAAGCGATAACGTAAACGTGAGCAGTGTTACCACTACACTACACTACTCCCCCCTTAAATGGAAAGGATAATTACGTAAAATAATAGGATATATGTATATACATATAAAAAAAAATAAGTAAGTATAATAACATTAATAGCTAAATTCATCGTGGAATCGCTTCGGAGGTTGACGCTTTCTTGGTAAAACCCTTGCAGAAGAAGTAGGTGAAAACGAAGCGTCTATAGGCGTAGAAGTCGATGAAGTTAACGATGTCGAAGGTGTATTACTAGAAGTCGATGAATCATTGATAGGAGTCGCAGGAATCGTACTAGTTTCGCGAGATTTGAGATGATCTGCGTGTACTTTTTTTCCATTGGTTAAGGTATACGATAACGAAGACGTTTGAGTAGCAATATTAGCTGGCGTCCATATATTGTCGATAGGTCTCCGATGGTACACTGGATCACCTGGCTCAAACTGTCGATCGGTATGATTACGATCTCCAAAATATTTTGTTTGAAATTGTCGTTGCGTGATATTGCGTTGAGTAGAAGGTTTGAGTAGATCAAAAATCGTGTTGAGACGTCGTCCGAGAAATAGTTCCGCTGGTGTCTTACCAGTTGTGGTATGCACCGTAACACGATACATGAATAACATATCTTGGAGTCGTTCGAAGTAATTCTTATATCCCAGTTCATCACACATTTTCTCGAAACGCCATTTAAAGGTACGAATGGCCCGCTCAACCAACCCGTTCGAACGGCTATGATACGGTGTTGTCCTGGACTGCTTAATTCCGTTGGACTTGCAGAAATTACGAAACACGTCCGACTGGAATTGGGGACCATTGTCAGATACTATCTGGTTGGGTAAACCATAACGTGTAAAAAGTTCGTTCAAAGCTTTGATTACCACAGGCGCCTCCGTTTTACGCATCATGAAAATCTCTAGCCATCTAGAGTACGCATCAATTACAACAAACCACATTTCTCCGTGGTATGGACCGGTGAAGTCAATGTGGATGCGCTCCCATGGTTTCTCGGGTGTGTTCCATAAATTGAGCGGTGTAGGAGGTTCTTTTGGGCCAAATTTGGCACAATGTGCGCATTTGCGTACAAAGTCTTCAATAGCATCATCTATTTTTGGCCACCAAACCGTAACTCGGGCTAAAGATTTAACAGCGTTGGTCCCAGGATGAGTATGATGTAGTTTCTCTAATACAAATTGTCGAAGCGATGTTGGAATAATTACTCGAGCGCCGAATAATAAAATACCATCTTCAAAAGAGAGTACATCTCTTTTCTCAAAATACGGTAATAAATCAGCTGTAACATCTGTTTTATCAGGCCAAGATGATGAAAGGAATCGTATAACTTTTTGTAGAGTAGGATCAGAAATCGTGCGATTACGTACTAGATGAGAGGTGAGAGATAAGTTATCGTAGGTTTCAGCGATTATTTGATTAACAGCTACACTGGCGTCGGTTTCAAACTCAGTAGGTGAAATCCCAGGTAACGGTAATCGAGACAGAGCATCGGCGATACAATTTTGTTTTCCAGGTACGTATTTGAGAGTGTAATCAAACGCAGATAACTGGATTGCCCATCGAACTAAACGCGAAGCAGCAAGTTTCGGTATCTCACATTTTTCGCCGAATATACGTTCAAGTGGACGATGATCAGTTTGTAGAAAGAAATGTCGTCCGTAGAGATACTTGTAAAACTTGTCAACACCGAAGATTATTGCAAGACCTTCACGATCAATTGCCGAGTAATTTGTCTCCGCTGGTGTAAGCGTACGAGAAGCTGCTGATACCAAACGTGTACTACCATCGGGATAGTTTTGAAGTAACACGGCACCAATACCATACTCACAAGCATCGCATGACAGAGTAGTTGGAACGTTTGGATCGAAGTACGCAAGAACTTGATTCGATGTAATGAGTGTTTTAAGATGTTCAAATGTATCGTTCTCAGCTTTAGTCCAAATCCATTTTGTGCCTTTTTGCAATAAACGATGTAAAATATGACTTGTAGGCAACAAATTTGGTACAAAACTGTTGAATTGGTTGATGCTGCCCAAGAACGAACGAAGTTGGCTAACATTGGTAGGAGCTGGCATAAGCTTAATCGCATTTACTTTCGTTGGTAAGGGTCGAATGCCACGAGCGTCGATAACGTGTCCAAGAAATATGATTTCACTCTTCAAAAGCGATACTTTATCGGGTTGTACAGCAAACCCGGCTTCTTGTAATCGACCTAAAACCAAGCGTAGACGACGTAAATGGTCAGCTCTGTTTTTGCCACCAAGACCGATGTCATCTTGTACGACAATTACTCCTTCGATGTCTGATAAAAGACCATCCATATACTTCTGGCAAACCATCGGCGCAATTGTAATACCAAAAGGCATTCGTGGAAACCAGTAATAACCCCATTCAGTAACAATAACAAGGTATATCAAAAACATGAGCGATGCATTAGGAATTGTAAGTAGGCGTCCTTCAGGTCTATAATGCTGAACTCGGGTGAAACCATTGAACTCCGCAAACGCTTCTTGCCAAGTGGGTAATACATGAAGCTGCTTTTTAATGAAAGGATTGATCGTAACCTTAAAATCAGCGCAAAGTCTTACATTGCCGTTCTTCTTGATCGAAATAACGATTGGAGAAGCCCATTGAATTGGTACATTTTTGATGTCGACGGGTTCAAGAGAACCTAATTTAACAAGACGATTTATCTCTGCTTGTACCGGACGTTTCAATGCAATTGGTACAGTACGAGGTTTGAATATTTTTGGCTTTGCATCAGGCGTAAGTTCAAATTTTACCTCAAAATTTTTAACAGTACCAATTTCTCTAGTGAATAACGGTTTAAATTCCTCGAATATCGTTTTAAGATCGGGATCAGCCGCTACATTATTGACCGTAATTGTAGGTTTTGATACATAAGTAAGAAATTCACGAGTTCTCGGTGATAATGGACCGACGTTAAGCGGACCCATCCAATTTTTGCCAAATAACAATGCTCCTTGGTTCGATGAAACAATTAGAGGTAAGGTAGACGAAGTATTACCGACGTTGACGGAAACCATACATTCACCTAACACCTTAATATCAGAATTACCGTAACCACGAATGTTAGTCGCTGGGTGTAATTCAGGCGAACCAAGTTTTTTCCAAATGTCAGAGGAAATTAACGATACGTCGGCGGCAGTATCGTACTCCATGCGTATAGGTACTTGATTAACGATAGGTGTAATAATGTAACAACCTGGAGACGAATCAGAAACAACGTTGTAACAATGACGATAGTCGTAGTCTGGTGTATTCGATGAATCATAGATGCAATTTACGTTAGGTTTTTTTTTGAATAATAGCGCGTCCTGAAGATACACAAGCGCGGTCGTAATGTCCCACTTTAGTACAGGCACGACATGTTGCGTTAATGGCTTTGCACGTAGAAACGTCATCGTGGCGCTTGTTACCACATCGTAAACAATGCTCAGACGGATTTAATTGGAGTGTGTTATTACTCTTACCGACAGCTGAAGCATTACGAGGTGTAGAACTGGCCTTATTGTTGAAAGCACGATTATTTTTAGCGTTATTATTAGCGTTACGGTTTCCGTTACTCGGAAAATTGGTGTTCGACTGGTTGCGGTTAGCGCTGTTGTTGAAACGTTGAAATTTCTTAGCTTTTGTATGCTGAGTAGCATGCACCTGATGTACTGATGTAGCACCATTAGAACCGGCCGAATTCGAATTTTCAAGTGCAGTTAGGGCAGCTCTCTGTTTTTGAGCACCTTCAATAGTTAGAGCTGAGTTAACAATGTCGTCCAACTTATCTTCGGGTAGCGGATGTAATTCCGATAACCGCTCAAGCATGTTAGGGTTTTTAAGTCCCATTAAAAACTGGTCACGAAGTCGTTCATCCAATGTTGATCCGAACTGACATGACGGCGCTAATGAGCGAAGTTTGGCCACGAATTCAGTGATAGACATAGCCGAATCCCTAGTACACTGACCAAACTCGCAGCGAGCGATATATATATAGCTCTGTGTTTTAGTATTATGAGAATGTAGGAATGAGGTTAGCTCACCATAAGTAACATCCTTCAGTTGCTTTGGTTCGAAGTGTTCGGCAGCAATGCGAAACATATCACCGCCAATAGCTCTGAGTAAAAGATCGCGGCGATGATTCTCATATTCTGGTACGTTAAGCTGTAGTAAGGTGAGTTCGAGGTCGAAACGTTGAAAATAGAACTTCCATGTATCTTTTTCGGCATTGAAAGCATCGAATTTAAAGCTGGCAATTCGATCAAGTATAGCTTTTGGTATTTGGCGAGGCGTTTCGTTATCATTACTCATGATCACTGGTTACCGGTAACATGACGCGATCGCGAACGAATAGAGAAGATAATGCACTCACGAATTGTAAATAGCATAATCGCGAAGGTACGAAGAATCCTCGTCGCCAATATGTAGTAAATAAGGCGTCTGTGATCACATATTTTATTAATTATTTGATATAAAAACGAACATAGAATTAATGTAAAACAGAGCGTCGCGAATGACGCAATAATCTCTGATAAGCGATAACGTAAACGTGAGCAGTGTTACCACTACACTACATCTACTCTCCTTGAACTTTTCTTTTCTCGGAACTTCGGGGTCCAATTTTGGCGAAAATGAGCTAAATTAACAGGATGTCTACCGGGCATGAAAAATATTAAAAAAACGTGAAAGTGGTATGAAAGTGGCATGAAAACATGAAAATGGCATGAATTTTGATAATTTAACTATACGAACGCATGAATTATGAATTTTTCAATTGAAGGATTGCTTTTGATGATTTTTTCAACTTTTATTTTTTCCTGAAGCCTTTTTTTTTCCTGATGCGATATCTCTCGTTAAACTGTATAGGTAGATCAGGTTGAAATTTTATGTCTGATTAAGAGGATTCACTTGAAATTTTCCATGGTGGTTTGGTTGAGTTTTGAGTACAAGAAAAATGAATATTAAAGTTTGAAGTTGATTCAAAATAAGTTCGAAGTTTGAAAGCTTGTTATTGATCAATTCTAGGAAGTTCGCTATTATGACACGATGTGTCTAGTTTTGAGTGTATTTGATATTTCGATTTTCAAGAACATATTTCTGCTCAACATATGGCCTTGCTCTGGTAAAATTAATTTTCCTTCCGATGTATGGGATTCTGATGAGGTTATATGGATAAATATTGCCGTGAAATTCATCCTTATTGTCTACATTTTGGTGTCTGAAATTTATATTTTTTGAAAATTTCATCTTCTGTTCATTCGTGCTGATTTTTCCCCCCTAAAATTTAATATTGGTAAAAAAAATCCCCGAAATTCGCTCCAAAAATTATTTTTGGGTACTTATAGCCTATATTTTTATTTTTCAAAATTTCCGAATTCTTCATTTTACTGGAGCCAAATTCATAGACAAATTAGAAAACTTTTGAGAGGAGGAGGAAGAAGATACTATTGAAAAATAATTGAAAAACAATCAAAATTAATTTTGAGGAGGAGGATGAGGAAGAGAAGAAGAAAAAAAAGGCAATAGGAAAAAAAATGGAGAGTGAGAAGGAGGACATGTATTTCCAAAGCTCTGAGGAATATTTCTGCAAAATTCGGTTAAAACCCCGACTAAAATGCTGTCTGTTGATTCTGAAAATTATTAAACACCATGAATGTGTTTTCAAACGTCAATTTGTTTTATTTTTCACCAAATCAGTAATATTTCGTCAAAACAAAACTGCTAGAAAATTAGGTGCTTAAAATTTCCTGTGAAAAAGAAGTGTGTACTTACTACTTACGTAAGAGAGGAACGAAAAAAGTCAAAAAGAAATACATTTTTTTGCTCTTCAAACATGTTCCTTCGAAAAATTTTCGCACTTACTTCGCTCGAGCAGTATTTTGATTTGTTATTATTCTTGAATACGCATAACTCACTTGATAATGAATCAGTCAAATTTGATACTACACTACTTTTCTGAATCAATAAAACTATTTTAGTTAAAATTAAATGATTTTCCATCAATCTTTCAGTGAAAAGTCGTTGATTTCACAATCAATTCCCAATTAGACAGAAAAAAAATTGTAATTCCAACTAAAAAATCGGTGAAAAATTACTGATTTTCAGTTAAATACCGATTCAATGAATTTTACTAAATCTGTACTTACGTGTACTTATCGGCCTACAGAAAATAGCCCTTACTAAGCCAGCGCCTCTGAAATAACAGATTCTCAATCTTCTCATTAAATTTTGACCCCCTCTCCTCAATTTTTTTTCGAATTCTCAGTCCCTCTCTCAGTGGGGTCGTCAGAATCGAAAATTAGGGGGGGCACAAAAGGGGCCGTGTGTTGGACAACTTTTTTTTGCTTTTTCGAAATGGAAAATAGGGAGGGGAGGGGGAGTGGAGACTGACTTTTTTCACCTGCTAAAAATGGGGAGGGGGTAAAAAGGGAGCCTTTTCTGCCCTTTCGTCTGAAATAGATCATGGAATCGTGATTTTGTTCATGCCCGAGCGAAGCGAGGGCGGAGCTTTGAAAAAATTGGATTTTTAATGCCCTAAAAAGACATTTTTTCATGTTTTAATGCTTTGAAAATCTTATCTGATGTAAGTGTAATGTAAATTTATAAATACAACATAACTTTTTTGGGGGGGCAAGCGGGAGCCAGGATTTTTTCCGGGGGGGCCTGGCCCCCCGGGCCCCCCTTGACGACGCCTCTGCCCTCTCTTACATGATTTCTGGGTAAGCTTACGATCCTATCATAGTCGAATGACGCGAAATTAAAAATACCTACTCCAATTATAAATTTTCGTGGTCGCAAGCTGGTTTTTGAAAATTTACTAATTCCATTAATTTTTTTCAGAATTTTTGGGGCAGCGCTTGAACACATTGAATAATAGCAATAACGCTCTTTTTACCTAGCTTACGCCTCCGCGCCGGTCTATAATCAATCGCGTAAGTTCCTTTGCCGCCTCTCTTTTTTCAGCAGTTTTTGGGTGATATCGCCTCAATTATCTTTTTCCCTTTTACAGTTTAGTGTTTGTGCAAGAATGAAAATATACAAAGTTTTTAGTTATGTATTCGTATTCATCATTCAACTTGTGGATCATTCAACGTGTGAATCCATTTCGGTACTAGGTCTCCCGCCGATTTTTGTTGAGCCGGAGAAGGAACATACTACAACCATTACAGGTTATTATTTTTGTGTTTTTACATATTTTAATCTTATCGCGCAATCGTGCTTCAGTTTCGTGATAACTTATCAACTTTCGCGATATCGTCATTCCGATTTAATATGTAGAAGCTTACCTATAAGCAACTTTAATGAAATAGCTGGATATATAAGTATATCGCTCGAATTGATTATCATCAGATATTCCTACAAAAAAGTTATGTGAGGTCAATTGGGGTAATTGTAAATTTTTAGGAAAATTGAACCAATTTTGTGAAACTCTTTTTCGTTTTACTCTGTAAGTAGGAAAGCAAAGTGATTGAAAGGGTATGGAATTTGGCCCCAGGCGCGTTTGGGCTCCCTAAACACCTCAAGTTGTGTATATTGACTGGAAAAAAATTTTCATAAAATTTTTCACAAAATTTTGGACCCTACCCCCTCCCTATCGCATTTATCGCCAATTTAATGCATCATTTTCAAGAATTTTTAATTTCAACAGAAGTGAAGGAAATTTTTTGTTCTTTGGGACAAAGTTACATCTCGTAGAGGTGTATTTATGATAATTTTTTCAACAATTTTGGTGCACTCCTTCACGTTTTTTTTTTTTTGGACGACTACCCATCTAATTATGACCTAACTGCGCACTACCTTAAAAATTGCGAATTTTTCATGAGCAGTGGCTCCCAAAATCCCAACCCACAGTTCAACTTGTTCTGTATCTTGTAATACCAATGTTATTCATTCGCCGTATTTCAGTAATATTTATTTTCGAATTTCGAACTTGAAATTTTTTACCAAACTGCTCATTTTATTATTTTTTTAATACTCGGTAAACTACATTGAAAATTTATTTTTTCACTATTAAAATAATTTCTATAAGTAATTCTTTTGCGATTTTGATTTGTTTTTCTTCAGTACAAAAATTTTCACTCGTATTTTTTTTCTATGTTGAAACTTTTACACTTCTTCCAACATGTTTTTCCAATTTGAAAATTATTTTTTTCTCCGTTGCTGTAAAAATATTTTTCAACTTAATGTTTTAAAATTTTTCAAGTTTGAAAAACGCGTTATTTTTCTACGTTAAAATTTTCACACTCATTTGAAAGAATAACGCTGATGTCAGCGGGTATGTGAGACGTACCTAGCTAGCGGCTAATATTTGTTTTCAATTTAAATTTTCAAAAAAAGTTGGCAATAAAAAGGAAAATTTCGATAGAGAGAAAACTCTGGTTCGAAAAATTATACTTCCTGCGAAAGTTTTATTAGAGAGAAAAAAATTCAAGGACAAATTTTGATGCAGAAAAAAATTCATGTATAAGTATGTACTCAAAAACGCCGACAGATAATTATTTTTCAAACTTGAAAAATTTTTAGTAAAAAATTTTTATCAAATCGTGATCAAATAACGAATTAAAAGTAGGTAACATAGGTATTAAGAAATACAACTCGATTCAATATTTTTTATACCACAGTCTGAAACCACTGTTTTTTCAATTTTGTTTTTCTCCTTTTATGAAACTTGGTGCGAAATTGGGTCAAAATTAATTAGGTAGGTAGTAGACGTCTCTTTCTGTGCGCAATTGGGCCATGTTCCTATATTTCAACAAAATGATTTATATGTTCCCCTCAATCTTCATAGATTTTTTATTTACTGGAATAAGAATTGAACAGATCGCTGGGGGATCAGACGGCCCAAAATGTGACGTTTCAAAAAGAAAAGACATGAAATAACGATTGTTAGAAAACTTGTGAAAATGAAATTTTTGGATTTCGTAGAAAATCACCTCAAGAGTCCCAAAAAGGTACGACAAGAAACGACAAAAAACGACAACTTTTCGAAACATGTAGAAATGTCATTTTTGGGTTTTTTCAAAAAGCAGTTCAGGAGGCCCAAAAAGTGTCGTTTCTTGAAGAAACGACAAGAAACGACCAAAAACGACGATTTTGGAAAACTTGTGAAAATGTAATTTTTTGATTTCTTCATAAATCACCTCCTGAGGCCCAAAAAGTGTCGTTTCTTTGAGAAACGACACTTTTTGGGCCTCCTGGGGTGATTTTTGGTAAAACAAAAAAATGACATTTTTGGATTTTTTCAAAAAGCAGTTCAGGGAGCCCAAAAAATGTCGTTTCTTGAAGAAACGACATGAAATGACAATTTTTAGGAAACTAGTAAAAATATCATTTTTGGGTTATTTCAAAAAAAAGTTCAGGGGAAGAAACGACAAAAAACGACGATTTTTGGAAAACTTGTGGAAATGCCATTTTTGGATTTTTTCAAAAATCATCTCAAGAGGCCCAAAAAGTGTCGTTTCTTGAAGAAACGACATGAAATGACAATTTTTGGGAAACTTGTGAAAATGTCATTTTTGGGTTTTTTCAAAAAAAAAGTTCAGGGGGCCCAAAAAGTGTCGTTTTTTCAAGAAACGACAAGATACGACGATTTTTGGAAAACATGTGAAGATATCATTTTTGTATTTTGTCAAAAATCCTCTCAAGGAGCCTAAAAAGTTTCGACATGGAACGACAAAAAACGACAAATTTTAGAAAACATGTAAAAGGGTAAGTTTTGGATTTTTTCAAAAATCATCTCAAGGGGCCCCAAAGGGTCGTTTCTTGAAGAAACGACACTTTTTGGGCCTCCTGAGGTGATTTCCGGCAAAACCAAAAAATGACATTTTTGGATTTTTTCAAAAAGCAGTTCAGGGGGCCCAAAAAGTGTCGTTTCTTGAAGAAGCGACAAGAAACGACAAGAAACGACAAAAAACGACAATTTCTGGAAAACTAGTGATAATGCGTTTCTGGATTTCCTCATAAATCACCTCAGGAGGCCAAAAAAGTGTCGTTTCTTGAAGAAACGACCACAAAGCGACAAATAGCGACGATTTTAGGGAAATTTTTGAAAATGCCATTTTTAGATTTTTTCAAAAATTACCCCGGGTGTCGTTTCTTGAAGAAACGACAGGAAACGACAAAAAACAAAGATTTTTGAAAAACATGTGAAAATGCCATATTTGGATTTTTTCAAAAATCATCTCAGGCTGGGTTTTGTGTGGATTTATGGAGTTGATTTGAGGCTGGGGGTATGTGTTTTTTTTTAGGGGAAGGGTTAGTGTAGGGATGGAGTAATGAATTGCGGAGAAATTTTTAATTCTCAGCCCTGGAAAATTTAAATTTTTATTCGTATGATTTTGTAGACATCATTTCAAATCTTTATAATTTCGCTTTAAATTTACCTTTTTATTTGATTTTATTTTGTAGATATTCAATTCAAATATTTTGTGGTGAGGCGGAGATGGGTCGGTTCAAAAATTTTCAAAATTGAAAGTTAAATTTTTTGGCTCGGAGAGGAGTATATAAAAATCTTGTAAAAATAAGTAGAGATTTTTGAAAAAGAAAAATCGTCACATCCCATACATTTCATATCATTCTTCTGCAAAATTTCGGGATGTGAGTTCATCACGCGAAAAAATCACCCCCCCCCCCCATCTCTTGTTTCATGAATATTACGTATAAATTGTGTGGGAAACCTGCAAAGCCAGGGAAAATCGTCTCTGAAATATTGTAGAGTTAGACATAGACACCATATAAACTTTAAACCTGTAAAACATTTGTATACATTTGTTTGAATGTTTTCTGTTATTGAAATCAGGTTGTGGTGATCAAGCGTATACATCCACTCAATCCGAGGTTGAGATATTACGCCAGATAAAAATTGAACAAGAAAAGATAATATTAGACCAAGACCGGAGAATTCAGAAAATAATTGAACAAGAAAGGATAATATTAGACCTAGACCGGAGAAGTGTAAGTTTGAAGGACCTAACTACTGTATTCCAGAAAGTATGATTTTATTGATTTTCACGATAAATTATCATTTTTTCAGCAAAACGATAGATTGACATGCGCATTCTTGAAAGGAAGACAAATTAACAAAGACGGTTTTGAAGATGTTATCAACCATGAAGTAAGCATTTATGGAAAGAAAACTTATAAGCGTGAGGTGAGAGAGGCCGGTCAGGCTTTAATGAAACGTAATCCTAAACTACCCGAAGATTTATCATCCTACACTGATGTTAAACCCAATACTTGGAATAAAGTCAAAACCTTCTACTTCTCCCATTGGGTACCGTATTTGAAAAATTCTCAGTCCAGATACCTCGTCAAATTGAAAAAATTACTGGACCGATACTCAATACCACACGAACGGTATGGATGGGCGATGGCAAAAAGCTACAAAGCTTTTTGCAATCACGTTCATAAAGGTACAAAATCCGTTAAATTACACCAGGCTCCCGGTGGTGAAAAACAGGATTTTTTGGCGTTGATCAAAGAACATATTGAGTGGATATTGACTGATTATGACTTATTATGTTTGAACATAACTGCCGAAATAACCTATAACGGGGAAATATCCGGCTCCATATGGTTTGATGAATCCAGACGTTTAGCGATCCCTATAATTAATGAAGATGATCCCGCATTCCAAAGAGAATGTCCTTACTTCCTCATGGGCCAAGCTCATTTACTTAGAAATGGACGCCACCGGTCAAGCAGCCGTCCAATCAATCTCGTTTCAGTAGGAAATCGTGTACCTACAAACCAACATGTATAACAACTTTGAATTAAAGTGGTACGAACCCACGCCGCGCCGCGCCGGCCCCTCCACCTGAGGCATTTTTCGAAAAAAGTAATGCAACGCGCGGCGGTGCGTGGGTACCTAATGAACCGTCAAAAATAACGAAGCCGCTATAACATTTTCGTAATTCAAACTACAGTCGACTACTCAGAGACCGAACATTCAATACGTAAGCCCGATCGTCGATCCATCGACGATCATTTAAACATGAAGTGCAGGAATTTTTTTTTCTATTTTAATTAAATTGAGGAAATTTGTTGATTATCTTGTTTATTGTAATTTTATAAAAATTTTGGGCACATTTAGTGAATTTTTATTCCACCCTTTGGGGGGCTGGAGCCTCAAAATTCAAAATTTAAGAAAAAAGGATAACAAAAACCTGAAAAAAAGAAATTTTGCAATTTTTCGAGTGATATGTCTAAATCTATGTTTTTGAGGATGTAGAATACGAATTTGACAATATTTTTTGCTTAGGGATGAATGGTAGGGGTGAAAAGAGGTGAAGGAGGAGGGTGAGACCTTTAAAAATTGAGTTTTGTAATTTTTTGAGGAATATGTCGAAATATACGTTTTCGAGGCATAATCTATGTTTTCGAGGACGTAGAATACGGATTGGCAATGTTTCTTGCTTTGAAATGAATATACTTAGTTTGGGTGAGAGACGGACAAGACCTTGAAAAATTTGAATTATATGATTTCTCCGAGTAATATTTTTTAACCTTATGTTTTTGTGGTTGTGGAATACGAATTTAGCAGTAATTTTCTCTTAGGAGGTAGGGATATAGAAGGGAAATTTGAAAAAATTCGAATTTCGCTACTTTTCAGAGAAAAAAGTATCGAAATTTATGTTTTCGAGGGGGGGGGGGAGTTCCCCTCTCTGAAGAAATTTTTTACTTGTGAGTTGGGAAAATTGAACATTTCTACACATCAGTTGGGAAAATTGGACAGTTGGGATTA
Organism: Pseudococcus viburni; assembly: GCA_033439095.1. Taxonomy (NCBI): domain Eukaryota; kingdom Metazoa; phylum Arthropoda; class Insecta; order Hemiptera; family Pseudococcidae; genus Pseudococcus; species Pseudococcus viburni. Next base: position 470,220 of record JAVBJF010000141.1, read on the forward strand.
ATTTTTTAGACTTAAAATTAGTAATTTTCTCAACTCGAAAATGGGTAATTTCCCAATTCAAAATAGGTAATTTTCCCTACCAAAATTGGTAATTTTCCCAAGTGATGAGTAAAAATGTCAATTGGAACGATTGGACCATTGGTACATAATTATTTACTTTTTAAATTAAAAATGAATAAATAAAATGGTTATCTATTTTAAAAGTCGGAAATCAACAAAATTTCCACTTGTTAGTTGGGAAAATTAGTCATGTTCCCAACCTTTTCCAAATGAAAATTGATCATTTTCCCAGTTAAGAATTAGGCCGTTGTAATTTATGCTTTTTTAGGAAAAAAATAACTAATTAGGTAAGTTAATTGTCATTTCAAAAAATTTCACTCGTCAACTAAAAAAATTGCATAGTTGTACTTGCGTACTTAATTTAAAAGGGATTTTTTCACATTTTTCTTCAAAATTATTCCAATTAATTTCATTGTTCTCGTTCTCCTTAAAACTTATTTTTGATATTTGAAAATACAATTTTTCAAAAGCTTTGGCCTCACTACGCTCGGTCATGTTATATTTTTGCTTTAATAATTTTAAAGTAGAAGCAATCGATTTTTCAAAGTTCATTCTTCCAAAACACTATTTTATTGCACATTTAATTTGCGGTTTTCTAAAAATTTTCGCCCTCGCTTCGCTCGGGCCAAATTCATCTCAATATTCTTTACTTTGAAATTACAAAATTTTATTAATGTAAAATTATAATTTTTCTTCAAAATTTCCACCCTTTCTTCGCTCAAGGGCAAGTAAACTATAGAAAAAAAAGAGAAATTTGGAGTAACCAATGAAAAATTTATTCAGATTTTTTATCTCAAAAATGGTCTTATGATGGGTTGTGAAAACTTCAAAAGCTCGCAAAAATGATGAAAACGAGTAAACAAAATCAAAAAACCTCACGTGCTTTGGAAAAAATTAATAGGTACTTACCTAATTGTAAACTTTAAAAAATCAGTCGAAAAAGTTTGAAAAAAATTGGTTAGCAAATTTGAATTTCACTCCCTCTCCCAGAAGCCTGATATCGGCTATGTGTAGTTTGGAATTTTGAAAATTTGAGTTGGGATTTTCACCTCCCCCCCCCCCCCCGGGAAATACCTTCGGTAAGTCACTGGTCATTTTTTCTTGTCAAGTGAGTCAAAAATTCCACTTCTAGAGACATTAAAAAATCTATTTAAAACCTTCAAAATAAAAAAAAAGTAGGTCCTTTATGACATAGAATTCTGAAAAAATTCGCAGCAATAGATCTTTTTTACATAAAATAACATAGGTGGTAAATATCGAAAAACTGTGATGACATTTTTCGATCTTTTTTGAGAATTTTTTGTTTAAAATTTCGATTTATGGCGAAATTACGTGATCTAATTTGTAAGAAATTGTTTTTTCTAATTTTTCATATTTCATCAGCGTGTTGCAATTTTTTTTTTGAAATTTCCCGTCCATAAAATTTATGAACCAATTGACATAAAATTTGTATAGGTACCTACCATCAACGAACTTTTTTTTTTTAAAATGGAGGTTTAAAACTTGATTTTCCATAGTTTTTTTGAATTTCTGTCAACACATTAATGAAATATTTCTATGAAAAGAAAAATATATTTTTTCGGAATTAAACTAACAGTTTTTTCGAAAAAAGTTCATTAATATTACTTACCTACGCAAATTTTGATTCCGAATTTTCAAAGGGAAAAAGTTTTTTCGTATTTTTCGTAACATTTTGGGGAAATATTCTGAAAATCTGGAACAATAATTTTTTCAAGCTAATTCACGTAATTTGTGATAAATTGTAATTTTCAAAAAAAAAATTCTCGGAAAAATTAAAAAACATTATGTCAGTTTATGAAAGTGTAAAAATATCTATGACTGTAATTTTTTTCATAATTTCATGTCATGATGGTCTTTTTTCAATTTAAAGGTTTCAAATCGATTTTTTCACGTCTTAAAAAGTGGCAGCACTGATCTTGTCATCATAGATCAGCCCTTCTTCGAAAAAAGAAAATTTAAAAAAGTTCAAGCCTCTAAGTTGAATTTAACTCTCGTTATCCTCACTTAAAATTTTCAACTAAGTATTCGCCACTTTGCAAAATTTCAAAATATCACAACTCGTTCAAAAAGAAATCCTCAAGACTTTCGGTTCGCTCTATTCGTCATCTTTTCATGACTTCTATCCACATACAAAATTTGAAAAAATCGATGACCCCTTTCTACAACTTTTAGCCCACTTGACATACAATACCCCATTAAAATGAAATTATCTACGATAGAGTACCTAGCATCAAAAATTTACAATCTTTTAAGTTACGATAATCCATAGAAAGTACCATTTTCGAGCACTCGAATATTGTTATTTGTCGGTTTACTTACCACACATGTAAGGATCGATTTTATGCATTTGTTTTATACTCGATAAATGAGTCATTTTTTCATTTTTTTTTTCGAACAGAGAAGCGTTGAAGAATGGAGACTGGTGTTTTGGATTATGGCTTCTGTACAAGTCTTAACTAATTTTATTTTCGTATTATTTGAATCCACTGAATTAGAACCTTGGAATGATTCTGAGGTAAAAGATACTCAACTTTCAACTACCCTTACCTACACTTTCATTTTCGAGAAAAAAAAGAACGAAACGATCTGTTCACCTGTTCTCTAAAGTAGGTATACTTCCCAATCAATCATACTTAATTCTATTGAAAACATTTTTTTGGATACGTAAAAAATCATATTTCTACACAAAACATTAAAAATAAACACTAGATATAAAATATTGATCAATCACGAGTACAAAAATTCATTTATGTCGAAATACTAGAAAATACAAAGTAACACGATACGAAAACTAACAGAACTAATACAATCTTAAATTATAACAATTTTTATTCACTCACGTCTCACCTTTTTCGTTCTGAAATCACGAACGAGAGCCGCATCGTCATCGAAAAACCATTCCAATAGTACCCGCATACTTCGTTCATCACCTTTAATGGCGGTGAAGATTTTTATATGTTCGCGATTATCCAATTTCTGCTTTTTATATCCTTTCAGCTCTTCTTCTTTCATATACCATTTAAGGTATTTATTCAATCGTTCTAGTATCCGTTCATTAATTGCTCCTTCAATCGAATACAGCTTATTAACATGGAAAAAACACAAATCGAAAATATTATCTGGGAATTCACACCATTCCTTGAATCTCAAAACGTCTTCTTGATTATTGCTGCAACAACACCATTCGATGACCTTATGAAAATATACGACATCGCAGATTTCTTGATCGAGCCAATACTTCGAAGGAGGTTGGGTGTGATTAAACAAAAATGATTTTTTAATATTATTCAGCTCTTGATCCGCAAATAACTCCTCGAGGACTTTTCTAACGTGATCGAATCCTTTACGCAAATGCTCGTCGATTCGAAATAAATCTAGAAACCGTGAAACAAAATGCTTTTTAGCAATGGTTGAGGTGGCTGCATCTTCGAACGTCGAATCCAAGGCCCCACAAAATTTCAGCCATATCTTTGCATCAGCGATTACTCTCGAGTCGATTTTTTTATCCCATTTCTTCGTATTCCGCATCATCTGGACAATTTCAGCTTTATACTTTCGAATTTCGGTAACATCGCCGGAAAAATAGAACTCCAAATTCGCATTCAATGTATCGATTTCTCCTCTACACCATAAATCACCAAAACGAACCATCATTTTCTCTGAAATCGTCATCGAGCTCCAGAATTCACTTTCATAATCACGATTGGGGAAATATAAATTCCAAATAAGCCGCAGAAGTTCTGGATCATCGGTACGAAGGGCCATTTTGTCTATATAAAAACGAAAAAACTCTCGGGTGTACTCTGACGACTTAGAAGCCAGATATCTGTTTAATAATTGGTATGCGGTCGCATTGAGGTTTAGATATTTGATGATTAAAACTGGTACAGAGTCTTTGTCCATGTCGTCATTTAATACATCACGTTTTTGTGCATCAGACGAAGTATCCCATAATTCTACTGCAAATTCCATCGTTGATTCCTGACGGGGTCCTTTAATTAGAGTCTTCAGAATACAACTAAATGTCCTCGCTGACATAGATTCTTTCGAATGCCTCCATGCCCATAAGGCATATTCTAGCGATGAATATCGTGCCGAATAAATTATGATTCTCTCAGCTACTCGATGCATGCTGAACAGACGACGTTGCTGATCCAGCGTCATCTTCAAGATTAGGGGGTTTACAATTATCCATTCTTTAGGGTAGATAGCTTGTAGATAATTGGACAACAATAATTTTTTTACGACGGACACTTGATCGTTGGCACCCAAACGTTGATAAAAATATTGAACACGATGAGTTGAGATACGTTCAGAATTAAAATAACAAGCTGCCATTATCGCGTCTAGCGAAGTAAAATCGTGTGATCGAGGTATAGTATTAAGCATGTTCCTTTTATAGCGGATCCAATAAAATATTTCAGGATTGAAATTGAATTGTACTTTTTGGATAAAATCTCCAAGGGAATCCAATTCAAAGGCTTCGATCTCTTCTACCAAACAAAAAAGGCTCATAATGGCGAATTTCTGTATTTCGGTTAATATTCCATCTGAATTGGACACCATTTTCACAGCTGTCTTTTTATAATCGATTGCGCAATTCGGTGTCCAAACACACCAATTCTCATCAAACTGGGAAATACCGTGACTTTCTGTACCAAACTCTGAAAATTTAAAACTTTTGGTCCATATATTCAATTCGTCGGTGACGTTGTTCAAGGAATTTTTGATCATTTTTTTCAAACTATCAGGCAAGTTGAGGTTTTCTATCAATGAGTCTGCGTCTTCAATGTAAGTGGCATACAAACCGAACGAATTCAAGAAAGGCCTGTCCTGATCGTAAAAGTCAGCCATCTCTTCAGCAGGACGACCAGATTTTAATCGAGATAAGTAACTGTACCATATCGTGAGCGCTATTTGATTAGAGGCTAAGGTTTCCAACCTTATAAAACGGGTTTCTTCAACATTTGTGCCGGCCATTATTTCTGAGTGATCTGAAATCAAAAATTTTTCACATACTTGAAATTTCACAATTTTGAAATAATTTCATTGGATACGAAAATTCGAACCCATCGTATTAAGTATTTAATTTGCAAACGATTTTTTTTAATTTTAACAAATCCAGTGACTCACTCAAATATCAAATAGATACCTTGAAATGGAGCTTAAAAAATTTTCACAGCGTTTCCGCCACCGCATTTCGATTTACCTACGCAATTTTTATGAAAATTAAGTACCTAAGAAGCACTACTGCAATAATTTTCGAAAAATTATCGAAATTTTTATTCCGATCAAAAATTAATGTTTCGGATTTTTCAAGTCATCTCACTAAACGAACAACTTAAATTTTATGAAAATTACGTAAATCAAAATGTAGTTAGAACTTAGAAGTAATATCATGAAAATGTTTTATGAGAAATATCAAAAATTATTCTATAGACGACAGCGAAGATTTTGGAAGGGAAAACTTGGCAAGACAGAAAGTTCAAAGATACTAAACATTAAAAAAAATCTTTCCAATAGATAAGAATTTATCAAAAAACCACGCAAATAGGTTCACGTCTTCTGTATTTTTATTACCTTTAAAATTCCTTGTAATCATACTCATTAATTGAGAAGAAATTTTGAAAACCATGAAGTTGACAACTTTTTTTTTTAATTTAAACATTTTCAAGTTGGAATTTATTTACAAAATTTTGAAGAAATCCAAGTTAGAAAAATTATAATTACACAAGTAAGTACCTACCTACTAAAACGTTTCCAACCATGAATTTTTATTTACTCAATTCAAATTTTTTCAACTTGGATTTAAAATTTTTTCAATTCATATTTTTGGAATATCTTTTAATTTCGTAACCTTTTTCCAATAATTTAAAAATTTTCCTCAATTGTTTTTAACTTTGAATTAAAAAAAAATTCTGACTGAATAATTGAAGAGAATTTTAAAGAACATAAAATTGAAAAAAAAACTAAAAATTGGAAAAATTTTGAGAAAATTCAAGTTTGAAATAATTTTACTGTTGGAAAAATTTCAAAATTAGAAGTTGGATACAATTTTGAAAAAAATTTATAAATAAAGCAATGTATTTGAAGAAGTTCGAAAAATTTAAACTCTGAGATTGAAATAAATTTGGATTTGGATCGTTGAAATCCCATTTGTGAGAAAAATAATTAGGAGCTATTGAAAAATTAATAATTTTGAAGTTCAAAAGTCAAAAGAATTTTTCCAATGTCCATAAATCGAGTTACCTACATATTTTTAAAGACACATTTTACTGAAAAAATTAGTATTTGAAAAGATCAATGGAAGCCTGACTTCACTAACTTTCATCAGAAAATCACCTCTGATGGGTGACCAAAAATTTTTAGGCTCGATTTTGAGATGTTGGTGAAAATCAAAAAATCTTCTACTTCGCGATCTACAATTTTTTCACCTACGTTCCTCGTAGAGGGCAAAAAATGAAATGCAATTTTTTGGTCAATGGTTCAAAAATGTTAAGAAAGTCAAATCGCACCTTTTGAGGGGAGGGGATGACCGGGATTAAAATTCCGTGCGAAAAAAGTGGCTACTATTCAAACATTTTACAAACAATTTTCATATTTTAGGGAAGAGAAAATTTCTATCTGATCACTCAAAGATCCGCGGTCAAATCGAACAATAAAGCTTGAAAAAAATGAACTGATGAAGCAGAAAAAAAGAGGGAAATTATCAGAAGGTTGTGAACACAATATAAAATGAAAAAAAAAAAATCACAACAAAAACGAAAAAATTCGAACCATTAAAAAAATTGAAAAATAAACGTGTTTATTTTGAGGAATACTAATAGATAAAAAAACAACCCGGTAACATTTAAATCAGAAAAAAATACGTAGATACCGAATTTCTTTTGTTTTGAAGAAAACCTTTCTAGAATTTTTCATCATCAGTAAGTATCAGTTGATATTTTTTCTTCAAAACCTTTTGGAATGCAAAATTTCAATTTTTACCATTTTAAAAATCATTTTTTTGGGACGTTTTGATTTTTAATATTCTTTATCATCTTAGAAATCGCTTGACTCCGTATTGAAATATCAATTTTCGCATTTTCTTTAAATTTTTTAATTTTCCCTCGAATTTTCATATTTTTCATATTTTTTTAGTCTTCACATTATCAGTGTTTTCATGTTTTTCGATTTTTTAAAATTTTAATTAAGTTTTAAAATTGTTTAAAAATTTTAGTTGAGAACTTGATTTTTTCCACATTGAGAATTTTTCACATTTTTTTCTAAATATTCAAAGTTTTCAACTTCCTCGTTATTTCTGAATAAATAGATGAAATATTTTAAATTTTCGAAATCATTACACATTTTTCAGTATTTTAATTTCTAAAGAAACCACTTGAAATGTCCACCTTTTATTGAGAAGGATTTTCAGTTTTAAAAAAAACCTATCGTTAAAATGATTGATAATTGAATTTTAGTGAATTTTTGAAAATTGAAAATTTAGCGTTTTCAGCAAAAATGTTATTTTTTTGAAAAAAAAACACATTTTACCACACTTCAAGAAACTATGACTTTCTGAACTATAATTTAACCACTTTCAGCTATTCTGGAGCTTTCAGTCAATTTTGTAAATTTTATTCAAGAAACGATGTAAATAGCCGATTAAAACTACATCTGTGAAATTCCCACCTGAAAACCAAGTTAAAGATTGGATTTTCGTAACGTTATCGAATGAAAACGAGATCTCATGTTAATTTGAACGTCTTCCAGAAAAAAAAAACGAAAATACTGGAGAACATCAAAATTGTGCAAGAGACCCTAGAATAGCTGAAAATGGTTAAAGGTTTCGAGGAGTCGATAAGCAGATAAAATTCATTACCAGCAACCTGCGCGTTTGAATTGGTAGACATTTTCATTTTTTTGAGTTTTGACCAAAATTGAGGACCCCTGTGCGTCCCAGGGGTATTGAAATACCATCTTGAAAAATAATTAGTTGAAAAATACATAAAAAGTTCTCTTCATAGTAACTTTTTCAGATTTCTAAATGGGGTCCTCATGTTTTGTACTTATCATGAAAGTTGAGCTTTCATCACAAAAGTTCAACTTTGAAATTTTCATCAATTTTGAATCTCCTTTCAATTTTCTACAAATCCGCATGAACAGATTCATCTTGGGCCTAACCGATCTTGAGATATGCGCCCTCAAAGTTGAGCCATTTCGCAAAAAATCCCAACTATACGAAAATTTCAAAAGCCACCCCCGCTCCCTGAAGGATTAGGATCGAAATGACGGTGATTCCTTCGTTAGACCATCGAGAGGAACTCGTAAAAAAAATTTGAGCGATATCGTAAAACTCAAGATTGAAACATGATCAAAACCTGGTTGAGTTGACATGGAATGAGCCATAATGGGAAATGTTCAAAATTGATTTTTTTCGAAGAATCTAGCTCCCTCCATGACGTCCTAGGAAAAAATAAAATTGTTCGTTTTTTTATGCTCTACAAATTTTTGTTTCAACCTTTTTTTCAAAAATACGTAATTTTGAAAAGTTATAGTCGAAAAACGAAAATTTGAACCCTCACCTCCCCCCCCCCCATCAAAATGGGGTCAAAATAGTCACCGATTTCAGGGAAGTTCGGGAATATTAAAATACATACCTTAATGAGCTTATAATATACGAAATTTCCCTTTCCTGCTAATTTTTTTGGGTCAAAACCTAAAATGTCCGTACTAAAGCTGCAAGAAATTTGTTCGCAGCTGAAGTGAAACTAACAGTAAGTACCTATCAAGAAATAAAATCAATACAATCAAGTTGAACTTAGAACACCTTATGGGATTTTCCATCACTAAAGAATTCCTGTGATGATCATAAATAATGTCCCATATTGTCCGTCGATTATATCATGACACTTTATGACTTTTTTTTTTTGCAGTGGTACCAGCGTCAAAAAATACTACAGGGTTTTTCAAAATTAACAAAAAAGTAGCAAAAAGATGGCAGGCAATTAGGAATTTCATTCCAATTTTTTAAAGAAAACGAATGTTTGGGTTGCTTATTTTTCTTGTATCAATTTTTTCCGAAACTTGAGAACGACGAAAACGTAGCACTTTTTACCCATGCAGTTTCACCACTACCACTATTCATAAAACATTCTCGTTTTCATTCTTAGAACATGTAGATATCTGCATGCTCTAGGTTTTCATTACATTCATTTTATCTGAATATTTATGCATAAAAGAAACAAAAAAGAATTGACCAATATGACTATCAAATTACACCATAAAAATTAAAACTGAACTGAACAAGTGAGTACATACCTTGATGCAAAATCTTCTCTTCAGATGTACAAATTTACAGTTAAGAACGTAGCATGCCACACAGGAATAGCACAACCGTTGTCGAACATTTTCAAACACCTAAATTTCACAAAAATTCCAACCGCAAACGTGAAAGAGTCAAACGAAAACAAAACGCTTCGCAATAGAAATCCAATGCACATAAACATACAACCAACAACAATGAATGAATGAACGAATTAGACCACACTGGCAATAACCAGCCTTGAGCCTTGACGATTGATGATGACTTAACTTCACTACTACGAGCACGAGTAGATACATTATACAAGCGAATAGGGACTGGGTGCGAAGCTCGAATGCGAGTACTTGTGGCAACGCAGTGATGAATGGTGATCGCGGAAAGGCAACGGGAAGGCGAACAAGAGTTGTGATCGTTTCGTTCTTTTTTAAACCCCGCGTTTTTCAGTTTAAACAGATGTTTTTCAGTGATGCACGTGCTAAAGCGAATTGATACTCATTCCTGTTTCAATTTCAGGGATCAGGTACAAAGGTACAAGTAAAGGTGCGTTTATACTCACTGTATCCGGCCGTAATTTTTTCTGTAAAAAATAGAAAATCTGTAGAAAAAATGTTGGTGGTTTATACTGACCATAAGAATCCGTAACGACAAGGAATCTGATTGGTCGAAAAAATCACATGATATGTTGATAATGATATACGAAATGATTTTTATCACCTTTGTGTTGAAAAATTGTATTGAATTAATTAGAAATTTAGAATTTAGAATTAATAATCTCAAAATGCCGCTGAGTAGAGAGGAAAAAAGACAACTTAACAAAGTATTCAAAGTTGCAAGTTGATGATTTCATTTCAGAAAAATGAATACTTATCTAAGAATTTCGAAGCATATTGCTAAACCAGCGGTTCCCCTAATGCATACAGTATTCAATTATTATTCATTTCATATTCCAAAAAATAATTATAATACGCCAAATAAAGTTCAACTTGAAAAAACAATATACTTCGGATATAATTTCATCTCATCAACTGATAACAAACATCAACAGCACAGAAAAAAATATTTATCTTTTATAAATTACAGAAAAGTAAAAAATTTTTTACTTTTCCATAAGAATTCTGTATGAAACCGTTATGTTTTACAGTCAGTATAAACTAGCCCATAAAATCGTGTACTTTTTACTTTTTACAGATAAAGATTACGGACTGTTACGGCGAGTATAAACGCACCTTAAAATAGGAGACATATTACGGAAACAGGTTTTGTGTTTTATTATTGTCTTTGATTCCATCACACGGTGTGTACAGTTATAAGACGTAGAGAGTGAACTTGAAGGAAGAGGGTAATTGTATTCAAGGGACATCGGAAGTCGCGTCGAGATTACGAGCATAATGAAAATAAGAGAAAGCAGGTACAGAACTAGGGGTCCAACGACTACGCGTATAATGAGATAGGCGAAAAGGTGGCATTTTTTTCGGAACGGAATGCGGCGTGTATTCACTGTTACTCTTGGCCGGTGGCGGCGGTGGCTACTGGCTACTGGCTAGCTGTTAGACGTTTCCCTCGCAAATTTTTTTGTACACGGTACATGTATGTAGATACAATCAAGAAAAATTCAAAAACAATATACCATTAGATTTGAAATGTCAAAACGCGAATCTAATGGTAATATTGTTTTTGAATTTTTCTTGATTTTTATCATGTATGTACCTAGATACGAGCAATTTTACAAATCGTGCACCCATGTTTTTTCAGGGCTTAGGACCCTTTTCTCCACACTAGTCACATATTAGTGACCTACATATTTGATCGATTATAGTACCTATGTAGGTACCTATAATTAATTTTCCGAAAAGAAATTCGCAATTTCCGGTTCCAAATCCATATTTTTTTGGACAGAAAATTTTCCGAAAAAAAATGAAAACTAAGCGAACAGTGCCCGCATTGAAGTAAAGAGCTGCTGTAGTAGACATATTTTCAATTCTAATCGAAAAATTTTCAGGAGTGTATACCTATCAAAAGAGCAAATTTTATGTCGTTGTGAATTAATACGCACCTATAAAAACAATTGAATTTTAGAACAACCTTTATTTGAAACTTTTTCTAAATTGATTTAACAATTTCTATCCAAATCCAAATTTTCAAAAATTATGAAATTCAATACGTTTCACAACATTCCCCCCTTTTCAAATACCATTTGTTACCTCAAGACTTGGGAGTTGAATTCTACAAACTTGAAAATGTAAATTCAAAAGTTCAAACTAAGTCTTTATGTAATCGGGGTTTGACTGGTGATCCTGGTTTCATTGTCATTTTTAAGTGAATTTTTAGAATAATTTGAAGTTGAAAAAAAATTGAAATGATGTTAGAATTAAAACAATAAAATTTTAGGTTGGAAAAAATCTTTAAAAAATTGGATTTGAAAAAAATGTAATAATTTGTCAAAGTATTTAAGAGCAGGGGGAAAAAAAAAATCATTCAAAAAACGAATTCACAATGACATGAAATTTGCTCCTTCGATCTAAATTTTCTGCCATAAAAATCTAGATTTGAACAAGAAGATACGAATCTCAGAAAATTGTGGTTTCATCGATCAACTAGGTCACCAATATAGGTAACTCGCGATTATAGGTAGGTCTAGGTACTAAAGTTTAAGTAGGCCATTTTATGGAGTTTTCCTCAGTGATAATTTTTTTAAATTTTCCGAATGTCCGAAACGTATCGAAACACTTCCACTCAACTCTTAAGGTCAAAAACAGGGTGTTTTACCAAATTTCGGTTTTTTCAAATAGATAAAATTTTTCAATTTTGGGGCAATGAGGTAATTAGTACCTACTTAATTGTTGAAATTTCAAAAATTCGTTGAAATCCGAGAAATATGAATTTCAGCTAGTGACGTACCGATAGGGTGAGAGGGGGGAGCTTCCCCCCTGAGGAAATTTTTTACTTGTGAGTTGGGAAAATTGAACGTACAGTTGGGATTAATTTTTTTGATGAAAAATAATAAATAAAATAGTTATTTCAAAAGTTGGAAATCAACAAAATTTTCACTTGTTTCAACTCAAAATTGGTAATTTTCCCAACTCGAAAATGGTAAATTTCCCAACTCAAAATTGGTAATTTTCCCAATTCAAAATTGGTAATTTTCACAACTCAAAATTGGTGATTTTTCCAACTCAAAATTGGTCGTTCTCCCAAGTGATGAGTAAAAATGTCAGTTGGGACGATTAGTATTTATTTTTTTAATGAAAAATGAATAAATAAAATGGTTACCTATTTTAACAGTCGGAAATCAACAAAATTTTCACTTTTTAGTTGGAAAAAATAGTCATTTTCCCAACCTTTTCCAACTGAAAATTGATCATTATCCCAGCGAAGAATTATTAAACCGTTGTAATAAATGCTTTTTTCGAAAAAAAATTATTAATTACCTTGCAATTTAAAAATTCTCACTCGTCAACCAAAAAAATTTTATAGTTGTACTTGTAATTTAAAAGAGATTTTTTCGCACTTTTCTTCAAAATTATTCCAATTAATTTCATTGTTCTTATTCTCCTTAAAACTTATTTTTGATATTTGAAAATCCAATTTTTCAAAAGCTTCGGCCTCGCTACGCTCGGCCATGATATATTTCTGCTTTAATCATTTCAAAGTAGAAACAGTCGATTTTTCATTAAAGTTTATTTTTAAAAAACATTATTTTATTGCACATTCAATTTGAGGTTTTCTAAAATTTTCGCCCTCGCTTCGCTCGAGCCAAATCCATCTCCCTGTTCTTTACATTGAAATTACAAAATTTTATTACTGTAAAATTATAATTTTTCTTCGAAACTCCACCCTTTCTTCGCTCAAGGCAAATAAACTATTTCGTATGTTTTTTCAACTACAATGACATTGCTTGTAGGTTTAAAAAAAATAATAATTTGGCGCACCTAACCAATGAAAAATTTATTCAGATTTCTTATCTCAAAAAGGGTCTTATAGTAATGGGTTGTAAAAACTTCAAAAGTTCGCAAAAATGATGAAAACGAGTAAAAAAAAATCAAAAAACCTCGCGACTTGTGGAAAAATCAGTACCTACATGTAAATTTTAAGAAATCAGCCGGAAACGTTTGAAAAAAATTGTATTGGTTCGCAAATTTGAATCTTCCTCCCCCCCCTCCGGAATTCTGATATCGGCTACATGTAGTTGGGAATTTTGAAAATTTGAGTTGTGATTTTCACCTCCCCCCCCCCCTATAAAATCCCTTCGGTACGTCACTGATTTCAGCATAAGTATGCTATTTTGGCTATTATGGGGTTATTTTTGATGTACTTTCGATTTATTTTTGTTTCAGCTCAAAATTTTACTTTTAATTGGGATTTTTTGAATGAAATGTTCGAAAACATCTTTTTCATTTTTCACAAATATTTGGATTTGTTGTAAACTGAAGCTTTTCTGAAAATTTTATTAAGGGGTAAACAAAAGAGTCCAAGGATGTCATATTTTTAGGTGAACAGTTTAAATGCAACTAGCGGACATATCATTCTATGTATTAATGATATTTATGGAAAAATGTATCGAACGTGTTTACATTAAACTAAATTTCAAAAGCGATTGGTCAAGGGTAACGATTGTGATGAGCGGGGGTAGGTGACATTTTTACCACTTTCTTTTTTAAACAAAAGTCTAGACACAACTTTCCAGTTACCTACTTCCTTTTCACTTTTTTTGAAAATGAAAAACAATCTATCCCAGTTTATAAATAAGGAAACTTGAAATTTTATGGAACAATACATAAAATTGAAAAAACAACTTTTTCGAATCTGAATGATTGATGAATAATTTGCAAGAGTTGAATGAATCTTCTTGAAGTAATCCTCAGTTAAAAACATGACGAAATTTAAACATTTTGTACCCTTCTCATCGATTCTCGCTAAAAATTGTTTCAAAAGTTTAAAATTACTTACACTTAGAAGATCTGCACTTTTTTCTGTACCTTTTTAAAATTACAGCTGGATTAAATTTTGAAGTTTGATTTTTTGCATCTTTCAATTTTTGATATTAATTTTCAAAGCCTGGTAAAGCCAAGAGTAACCGTTATTGAGGAAAATATAATAGTCAGGTCTCAATCGTACATCCGCGCGCTATTCTTGTTAAAATTGATTTTATGATCGATTCTTGTTCTGGACACTAAAACTAAGAAATTAAGCCCGTATGCCCTTTTTTTTCCTCCCCCTTTCCAAATATGTCCGAGAAAACTCGAAATAATTTCCTTTACATTTTCAGCGAAAAGTATTACAGATTTAGTGTAAAAGAAATTATTTTTAAGTTTTCTTACAACTAGAAGATATTTTTCAAACCTGAAAGTTGAGTGTTGCTCAAAAATGAACTGTCATAAAAAAATGAAACGTACATTAGGTGTTGAGAAATAACTTGGATAGGTAATTTGTCAATGCCTAGCAGATGCGATGGAATAAACCAATTGATATCACACAACCCTCTATAATTCGTCGTAAAAGAATAAAAATTGTAACCACGTTACAATTGACCGACTTCATTTTCATCATCGTCATAATCTTCCATCTCGTTATTATGATTACGACAATCTGCATTACAAGCACAGAGTTCCGAGCAGTTTATTTTATTTTTAAAACAACTACAATTACCCGCACATTTCGTTTTACAGCCACATTTAATTAACTGAATGATAGCAAGGGGTGCTGGAGTTTCAGTGGTCATTAGAGCCTTATAATTTCCAGCCGAATCCAAAAACCAACCGTTGCTCACTTGTGGAGTCGTTCAACCTCGAATGTAATTTCTTTAAAAAACCCAATCGAGTATGGTTGGTTTTCGGATTCGGCTGGAAATTATAAGGCTGTAATGACCACTGAAACTCCAGCACCCCTTGCTATCATTCAGTTAATTAAATGATTCCATCGCATCTGCTAGGCATTGACAAATTACCTATCCAATTTATTTCTCAACATCTAATGTACGTTCATTTTTTTATGACAGTTCATTTTTGAGCAACACTCAACTTTCAGGTTTTGAAAAATATCTTCTAGTTGTAAGAAAAACTTAAAAATAATTTCTTTTACACTAAATCTGTAATACTTTTCGCTGAAAATGTAAAGGAAATTATTTCGAGTTTTCTCGGACATATTTTTCAAATTTGAAAGGCGAGGGTTGCTCTAAAATGAATTTTCATGAGAAAATAAATTGTACATTAGATGTCAAGAAACAACTTTTGTTCGAAAATTTTTTCTGTAGGGTCAATAGAATACGCGATACACGCGTTTGAAATGTTACAGGGGGAGACTCGGGGACGCGGGGGGAGGGGGAATGGGTCGTGTTATACCTCATGGGATAGGAAATTTAATTCTAAACACTTTTGGTTATTACAAATTTTGCATTATCTCTGAAATTTTTCCTTTAAAATGTAAAAAACGTGATTTTAATGGTTTTCCGAAACATGTTTTCCCCCTTTGAGGGGCAGGGGTTGCTTCAAAATGAATTTTGATAAGGAAAGAAATTATACATTACATATCAAGGAACAACTTTTGTTTGAAAAGTTTTTCTGTAGAACCCATAGATTAGGCGATATACGCCTTTGAAACATTGGGGGGTGGACCCTGGGGAAAGGGGGAGGAAAAAAAAAGGGCATACGGGCTTAATTTCTTAGTTTTAGTGTCCAGAACAAGAATCGATCATAAAATCACTTTTAACAGAAATTGCGCGCGGAAGCCTTTTTTTGTACGATTGAGACCTGACTATAATACATTACCTATCATTCTTTCTAATAGGCTGCAAGTTGGTACATCTACATACACATAGGTAACCTATTCTCCACCTCCCTAATTGTTTTGAAGCTGTTTCGAGACGTAATTAGTGTTGAAGAACTATCGATAGTATTTCGATAGTATCGATAGTGATGACTATCGATAGGCTACCCTAATGGCATTTGAGATGCGTTTACGCATACTGATTGCAGTATCCAAATACGCAAGGTGTACGAAGTATGCGTACAGCTAGCGTTTCAGTATACCAAAATGAAAAACTGAAGTACAAAAAATTCAAGTTGCTGATTTACTTGCTGAACGCAAACGTTTCAGTCAATGCTGTTCTGCACATGCTGAAACGCCTTGCGTTTCCGCATCGTAAATCAGCATACTGATCCGCATGCTGATCAGCAATGCGATTCGGTAGGCGAAACGCATGCTGTTTACCTACATAAAAAAGCTTGCGTTTTAAGGTGCGTTTTCGTTTACGGAACGTATGCAGTTTTTGAGATGCGGAACGCAAGTACTAAAAACCGTAAACTTTTCAGCATTTGTATTATGAGTGTGCGAAACGCATACCACTAAAGGTAGCGTTTACGCTGGCGTAAGGTGTGCGATTTTTTTTTATCAACTTTTGAGAATTTATTGAGCCCCAAATTGAGTCAATTTTTGATCAATTTTAAAAATTGGCATGTGACCTATGAAAATGGGGTAGAATTTCACCAGAAATTCAAAAATATCACCCAAAACTTTTTTTGAGCAACTTTTGAGAATTCTGAGCTTCATAGAGAACCAAAAATTAAAATCAAATAATTTTTCTGAATGAAATTAACCCCGGTTTTTTTCCAACTGAATGTATAATTGATTTTAATTTCATATTTTATTTTTGAAAAGTTAAGATAGTTCATTTTTTCGCATTCCAAAAAAATATTTTGCGCTTAAAATTACTCAAACTTGAGAGTTGTTTAAAAAAGTTTTGGATTACTTACATTTTAAATCTTTGGCGAAATTCTCTCCCTTTTTTGTAGGTCACATGAAAATTTTTTAAAATTAATCAATAATTGAGTCAATTTGAGGCTCACAATTCTCAAAAGTTCATCAAAAAAAAATTGGATGGTATTTTTGAATTTCTGACGAAATTCTACCACCCCACTTTCATAAGTCATGCACATGTCAATTTTTTTAAAATTGATCAGAAATTGACTCAATTTAAGGCTCAAAATTCTCAAAAGTTGATCAAAAAAAATTGGATGGTATTTTTGAATTTCTGGCGAAATTCTACACACTTTCATAGGTCACATGTCAATTCTTTGAAAATATTCAATAATCGGCCCAATTCGGGGGCTCAAAATTGGTTAAAATAGCTCAAATTTAATTTTCATCAATAATTTCCAGAATTATTCAAAATTTTCAGTTCACATTTTTCATTTTAAATTCTGAATTTTGCGGCTCCGTCTCTGAGAGGAGCAACAGAAACTTGCTATAATATGTCCTTAAATTTTGTTTTGATAGTAATTATAGTAAAAATGCAAAAAAATCCTCTATCTGATCAAAATTGAGAAAAAAAAAATTCTTGCTTCATACTAATATATTACCTTCGATACCAATTTTGCAACCCGATGTGATGGCGCACTCCTCTAAACCTTGAAGTAAGTACATAATTACACTGCTTTCAGTATGCTAAACGCACCTCATCCTGTGAGTATGTAGGGAGTATGCGTTCAGCGTACTGAAAGCTGGTACTCCTGAGATGCGTTTCTGCCATACCGACATGAAACACTTTTTTGCGCATCACGCATCCTTTTGATGCACCAGTTCACACATTTCGGTATGCAAAACGCTAGCGTTACGCATACGTCTGACATGAATGCGTAATGCTGCCGTTCTGCATGCGAAACGCAAGCAGAAACGCATGAGCTGGTGAATCTAAAGGATGTGTGATGCGCAAAAAAGTGTTTCACGTCGGTATGGCAGAAACGCATGCGGTTTTTTTTTAAAATGCGCATCTCAAATGCCATTAGGGTATCGATAGTGAATTTCACTATCGATATGTCTTAACGATAGTGCATTTTTACACGTCTAGCGTGTTTTTTTGATGTTGTAATTCAACTTTGGGCCCAGAAAAAAGAAATGAAAAAATAAATTTGGAATTTCGTCCATTTTCCATTAATAATTTCATCC
Source organism: Pseudococcus viburni (assembly GCA_033439095.1). Taxonomy (NCBI): domain Eukaryota; kingdom Metazoa; phylum Arthropoda; class Insecta; order Hemiptera; family Pseudococcidae; genus Pseudococcus; species Pseudococcus viburni. The sequence continues at coordinate 488,545 of JAVBJF010000141.1, forward strand.
ATGAAAAGTTCGTTATGCTGTTACGTAATAGACTGTAATGACCTAGTGACTTCATTTTCCAAGTTTTTTCCTTTAGTTTTTATAGTTGAAGAAAAAAACATGTGATTGGCGATCAGGAACGACATATTTGCCTCAATAAAAGTCCTTTCATATATGTTTGAACCCCTCCCCCCTTGTTTGAAATTTTTTCGATAGTATCGATAGTTATCGATAGTTCCTTAACGATATATCGAAACTATTGATAGTCCAGACTATCGATAGTTCTTCAACACTAGACGTAATGCAAAAGCAGTAGGCATATTTTTCAATCCCAGTCAAAAAATTTTCTGCAAAAAATATAGATTTAAACTGAAAGTATGTACCTAGCTGGAGAATTTTAAATTTTTCTAGAAGCTGTGAAGAGCAAATAGGTTTTTTTCTTTGATTTTAACGTAAGAAATTCTAATTATAATAACAAAAAAAGAATGATTTTCAACAATTTTAATTCAATTTCGGAGGGTAAGAGAATTATGTGGAAGAAAAAAACCTTATAATGTAGGAACGAACTTTATCCCCTACATCATAAAAAAAATAAAGTAAAGTTTCCTCTAAAAGGACATTTTGGTAACATGGATATGGTTTTTCCTGTCATCATGACTTCTGATATAAAGTTAATTTCAAAAATATAAATATTTGTTTAATCAGCTTTTAGTTCTCTGATAAATTAAAAATGCAGAAGTTTGGTAAGGCATAGGCCTAGAGTCTGAAAATAATTTTAAAATAAAATTTTAATATTTTTGATAGATTTTCTCTCGAAAAATACTGCTTTAAAAGCTGCCAAGTGTAGCATGCTTCTTGTATGTAGAAAGTGTAGTAGATTCCATTTTATGAAGGAGAATTGCCAATATTGAGATGAAAATGAAACATCAATTTTTCGCACGTTCTTTGTAACATTCGAAAGGGTTCAATTTTGTTAGATCGCTTGACTTTTGCATCTTCGATGCTACTTCACTTACTCCTTTTCTTATTATTAAATTTTCAACAAAATAAAAATATTCAAATTTTGGGCAAAAAAGATTAAATAACAAGAACCGATGGTGATTCCTTTCTAAATCAGGGTCACAGAAAACAAATTTTGGGTCAATTTTTTATCCTCCAGGTGACCCTAGTACCCCAATAAATTTTCGGCATATTTTCCCCTTTTTGGCACATAGGTAATTTTTTTTTGATAAAAAATCGCACTCGTGCATAGAGAACATGAAAATGTAATATTTTGTCAAATTTGAATGAAATCGATCCAGTAGAACGCGAGAAAATGGAAAAAAATCGTAATTTGAAGAAAACAATTCTTGGAAAGAAAAAACGTAGCTAGGAACTATGTTACGCAGCGCACTTTATTCGACAGAGCAAAATGACTAGGAACTCGTGATGAAAAATGACAAAAAATTAATTTTCTCAGTTCCTACTGGACAGAAAGTATTAGAATTTTGTACACTGTTGTATTTTTGCGTAGTCGATGCACGTGTGGAATTTTTGCAAAAAAAAAATCATTTTTGTTAGCCGAAAAGGGCCCAAAATTTGATTAGGGGCCCTGGGGTGAATTCCAGGATAAAATTGACCCAAGATTTAGATTCTGCGACCTCGATTTAGTGAGGAAAGACCTTCAGTTTATGCTAATTGAATTTGTTTACCCGAATTTGAAGATTTTCAAATTTTTGTCAATTCTTCTTTCCTCTATTATTAAGAAAACTATCGAGTACATCAAAAATTTTGTAATAACCAAAAATACTCAGCGTGCCAATTTCTATTGGAGTAGTTGGTTTTTAAGTCGTAATTTTCCACCTGAATTTTTCATCCTATGATAGGCATGTGTGAATGAAGAAGCTAGGTAATTTCGACTTTGAAATCAACTACTCCTATAGAAATTGGCACGCTGAGTATTTTTGGTTATTACAAAATTTTTGATGTACTCGATAGTTTTCTTAATAATAGAGGAAAGAAGAATTGACAAAAATTTGAAAATCTTCAAATTCGGGTAAACAAATTCAATTAGCATAAACTGAAGGTCTTTCCTCACTAAATCGAGGTCGCAGAATCTAAATCTTGGGTCAATTTTATCCTGGAATTCACCCCAGGGCCCCTAATCAAATTTTGGGCCCTTTTCGGCTAACAAAAATGATTTTTTTTTTGCAAAAATTCCACACGTGCATCGACTACGCAAAAATACAACAGTGTACAAAATTCTAATACTTTCTGTCCAGTAGGAACTGAGAAAATTAATTTTTTGTCATTTTTCATCACGAGTTCCTAGTCATTTTGCTCTGTCGAATAAAGTGCGCTGCGTAACATAGTTCCTAGCTACGTTTTTTCTTTCCAAGAATTGTTTTCTTCAAATTACGATTTTTTTCCATTTTCTCGCGTTCTACTGGATCGATTTCATTCAAATTTGACAAAATATTACATTTTCATGTTCTCTATGCACGAGTGCGATTTTTTATCAAAAAAAAATTACCTATGTGCCAAAAAGGGGAAAATATGCCGAAAATTTATTGGGGTACTAGGGTCACCTGGAGGATAAAATTGACCCAAAATTTGTTTTCTGCGACCCTGATTTAGGGAGGAAACCCCATTGGTTCCTGTTATTTAATATTTTTTTGCCCAAAATTTGAATATTTTTATTTTGTTGAAAATTTAATAATAAAAAAAAGGCATTCCTAGGTATAATGGTATAAAAAATCGAGACTTTTCTGTTCATTAAGGCAGAAAAATTTGTCTAAAAATATAAAATCTTCAAATTTGGCCAAAAAAATTAATTGATAAACAGTGAAATTATTTTCTTTCTAAATTGAAATTGCGGAATCAAAATTTTGGCTCGATATCATTCTAGGCATTGCTTCAGATCCTCACTCGAATTTCAGGGCCTACTTCCTTCCACTAGTCCATAAAATGATTTTTTTTGGATGAGAAAATTTAAAAAGGGAATGAGTTTTTTGCGGAGTCTTAAAGTTAGCACAGGGTCACAAAATTTTCTAAATTTTCATTACTGATGAATACCTACCACCAATATTGTCTCAAACATGTTCAAATTTCAGCGTTTCAGCTCTTCCGCAGATCCCCACTCTTTCTAATATCTCAAAACAAACTGAATTTTATTCAAGTTTTAATATTCACTTAACGAAAAGGATCTCATTTATTTTCTATTCTACAGTGGCTTGTACCTAATCTCCAATAAGCTTCAAATTTGAAAAAATAATGTAGAAAATACTAAATGCGTTCCTCCTCATCATTGTTTTTTTTAAATCGAATTTTTTTAAACTTCCATGGTAGATTGGTAGGTAATCATAATTACATTTCAAACTTTTTAATTGGAATACTGTTCATTTTAAACGTAGTTTTATTTGCATTATTCTAAAAACTGGGTGCCTAGGTACCTTCTTTTTACATATATTTCATTAGAAATAAGGATCAGTAATTCATATCATAATTGTGATCGAATGTATCATTCTTCTTTCATTTTTTAAAACAGTTTTCGTACCCCTATCTTTGCCTATTGTCTCGTTTTCAAAACCAACGTGAAGAAAAGATAGAGATCTTCCCTCTTACTGATTCTACTCGCTTACGCCTGGGTGAACACACACACCACCGTCTGCATCGGTGTCATATGATTTCATTCTTAAAAAATAATCGGTTTCATTTCGTCCCTCGGCCTGTCTTTTTTTATTTCCAAAAGGTAAACTAACAAATACAGGTTGGCAACATTCACTCTGTTATGATTCTGTCGTTCACCTATGTTTGCACATGCATCCTTCATTACTGTTGATGCATCTTACTACTTTCTCAATAATACCAGTTTTCCATTCGAGCTTCGCACACACCATTGCAGCCAACACACTGGCTGAACATTACGTAACTCTTAATTATTTTTGCCAAAAATGAGATTTCGGCGATCTATGTCAAATTTATTCTTTGTTCATTTAAATCTAATTTTTTTCAAATTTCCATCTATTTGATTTGAAAGAAATTCTAAAAAATACGAAGTTGAAATAATGTTTAATTATATAAATTTTCTCAAAATTTTTCCAACTTTCAATTTTTTTCAACTTTATATTTGTGAGGCATTGTGCGATAAGGGAGCTTGTGGTAAAAAAAATCGAATGTCAGATTTTGCATGATTCGTATAAAAAATATGTTTTTTAGACGAATTAGGATAATTTCATGTCCAATTTTTTTCACCACAAGGTCCCTTATCGCACAACGCTTCACATTTTTCAAAATTTTGAATGTTTATGTAGAATGTTTTTCGATATTTCGTTTTTCAAAATTTCTTCCAACTCAATCATTCGAAGAGATCTAAAAATTTTTTTTTTTTAAATCAAAAGTGGAAAAATGTCAAGAAAATTTTATAGTTTAAATTGAATCATGGATGTTATTTTGAGAAAAAAAAAGGAATCAAAAAAATTGAAAAATTAGGAGTTGAAAAAATTTAAACGTGGAATAAATAAATTTGGACTTGGAACAACGAAATCCCATTTTTGATAACAATAATTAGGAACCAGCAACGAACTCGACTTCCCAGGCGGAGCCGAAGGAGGGGAGAGTCGGAGACAAAAGAAGTACACTGACGTGAGAGTTGGAGAAAAAGCAGGTGACAACTTGACGACCTGACACGTATTTGTTAGTTGTTAGTTGTTGCCAAGTTGTTACCAAGTTGTTACATAGGGATAGGGATACGGATAACATTAAACATTAATAACCAATATACCAATAATAGCAGTAGTCAGTTGCGAATCGATTGTATGTAATTGTAATGTTCCCAGCAAAAAATTTCATTTTAATACCTCGAACTCCAAAAATGTTTCCAACTCGAGAACTCAACGATCACTCTCATTTCAATATTTTCTTTCATCTTTTCAAATCGGTGTAAGAGTACGTCGAGTTGAAAAAAATGTACAAATTTTGAAGTTGAAACGAATCTTTAAAAAATTTCAAGTCGAAAAAAACATGTACAGGGTGTCCGGTAAGTGGTCTGCCATACTTCATTTTAAAATAAAACCGGGTACCACTAAAAAAACCACGTTGGATGAACAAGTTGCATATCTTGAAAATTGAAGGGGCAAATGATGTTTTTTAAAAAATCACGTAACATTTTTTTTCAACCGTGAGAATGGATAATACTTTGAAAACTGAATCAATTTTCATTATATGACTTTTTGCATAACTTGAAAATTGAAAGGGCTACAAAATTTTTTTCAAAATAAGGTCTAAAAAAATAAACTAATCAAAGGAATGGATAGTATGTTGAAAAATGAACAAATTTTGTTCTACTGACTTTTTGCATAACATCAAAAATGAAAGGGCTACGGATCATTCAAAAAAAGTGGGCTTCAATATTTTTTCAAGTTTCTCAATTTTGGATAACCCTTAGCCCCTTCATTTTTCATGTTAGGCAAAAAGTCTGTAGAACAAAATTTGTTCATTTTTCAACATACTATCCATTCCCTTGATTAGTTTATTTTTTTAGAACTTTTTTCGAACTAAATTTTTTGTAGCCCCTTCAATTTTCAAGCTATGCAAAAAATCATATAATGAAAATTGATTCAGTTTTCAAAGTACAGGGTGACCGAAAAGTAGTTCCCAAAAAAAATGCTTAGCAAAAATTCCCTAATTAACTTATCCAAAAAATTTCAACTCTGGCAGCATCCTTGGTCCATTACTATTCGAACACAGGTCTCTTCAAAAATTCTCAATCATTTTTGAATTTTTTGTGAAGAATAATTTGATTTTCGCTTACAATGCTATAGCTAAACCTAGTCGAACGAAATTTAAAAATTGCGTGGAATAACATCTAGGAATTTCTGTGGATAGGTGACGAGTTCCTCAAAATCTTGAATTGAACCCTGTTAATCTGAAAATAGTGCGTTCAATTTTGAAATAAGGAGGATTGCATTTCAGCGCTTCACAAATTGGAGTCAGGTGATTTAATTCAGCATTATTGAATTAATGCTCTGGTTTAAGGGAAAAATTGCGCAATATTGAATTTTTTCGGGTTATAAATTATACAAAGATTAGAAGACGATCTATATTAGTAGAATATGACCAAAAAAAATTTACCCTATCAATAATAATTTTTTACCGAAATTTTAAATTTTTTGGGGAAGCAATTTTCAGTCACCCTGTATTATCCATTCCCACGATTGAAAACAAATTTCACGTGATTTTTTAAAAAACATCATTTGCCCCTTCAATTTTTAAGATATGCAACTTGTTCATCTAACCTTTTTTTTGTGGTACCCGGTTATATCCAAAAATGCAGTATGGCAGATCTTACCCGACACCCTGTATTTAAATACGTATGTACTTCAAACTGGAAATTTGTTTCTAAAAATCGTAAAAATTTTAGCTTGGAATTTTTTTTTGAGAAAATATTCGAAAAAATTTTAAATAAAAAATTATGAAATTTATAAAATTCCTAAATTGAAAAAAAAAACATAGTTTCAAATCATAGAATTGCCACGTTTACGTCCCATAAAATTCGAACTCAGAATACAGGCATCAAATTTTATCCAAATCAAACGTTATCTCTTGTCTATTTAACATATTTTTTCACCACTGTGTCAATTTCAGCACATCGCTGTTGTATCGAAAGATCATCACAATCGAGGAATTGGCACATTTTTATCCCAAAACGTTTCAATTCGAGGTAGACTTGACCAAAAAAATCATAAAATTTTTCAAAAATGATTCGCATAAATTTTGGCAATTTATAAAAAAATTTGTGATATATACACTTTTTGACTGTCTTCATTTTTGAAGGAGCTACGCTACAGTGATTTTAAATTTTCCCAAAATATTATTTTTTTTTTAAATTGACTGAAATTGTTAGTTCAAGTACCTAGGATAATGGAAAAAAAATTGCAAAAATTTTTGTGATATACACTTTTTGCATATCTTCACTTTTGAAGGGGCAGAAGTGATTTTAAATCTCACTAAAAATTCATTTTTTCAAAGTTTGACTGAAATTGTTGATCACTGCTGCCCCTTCAAAAGTGAAGATAGGCAAAAAGTGTCTATGCCACAAATTTTTTGTAATTTTTTTTCTATTATCCTAGGTACTTGAACTAACAATTTTCGTCAATTTTTAAAAAAATATTTTGGGAAAATTTAAAATCACTGTAGCCCCTTCAAAAATAAAGATAGGCAAAAAATGTATACCACAAATTTTTTGCAATTTTTTTCCCCATTATCTTTGATACTTCAATAAACGATTTTTTTTTAATTTTTCAAAATATTATACGTCGTATTTTCATGTGCAAGTGGTTGCATATGATGAACATATAAGGTGTCTGAGACCAAACGCAAGCCACTACCCACGCGCTAGGCTATACGTTGGTACTAGTCTCCAATCCCGGTTCCATACCACCTATGGCGGCTATGGCTATGGCCGGCCAAAAATTGTCACCTTTACTACCGCTGACTCAAATGGTCTAAAATTTTCTCAAAAATAATTCGTACTAATTTTAGCACATTTACATAGCATAAAATTACCACTGAAGTATTGGCACTTTTACATTCCAAAAAAACTGGTTTCTTGGTTTTTGTTTTTTTTTTGGAAGGAAGAACATTGTAGGTAGTCAAATTAAAAATATCGTTGTAATAAACATTTAATCATTCGCAAAAATTATCGACATTCGACACAACAAACATAATCATCATACGCAGAAACGTAAATACATCACATCAATCAATTTTTCCAATTTTTTGCACCTTCATCGTCACAAATCGACAAAAAAATCAAAAATTCCCACACAATGAAAAATCCCTTATCGTTCGTCCATCTGAAAATTTTTCTCTTCGAATAAATTTCCGTACGCACTTCTTAGGTAGGTACAACGATAACAACGAGTATAAAAATGAGCTTTCACTTCCCCAAAGTGATATTTAAATGTCTTCACGAGCGTGATTCTCGATTGCTTTTAACGTAGCATTGGCGCTAGGTAAAATCGCTTCTCCAATATTTCAGTCTTGTACGCACAATTTGGTCTGCTTTAATGGCATCGTTTCCCCATGTTCTCTTACTATTGTATCGACTGTTCTCCACGACCTGCAATTCAACGTAGACGGTTCCGAACAAAACTCTTCGGCGGTTACACCTGGGATGAAAAAAATTGACAAAAAATTAAAAAATTAATAGCTGTGGGTGTCATAATGATTTGCATGGAATTCCTTGACAGCGGGACGATATTTACATTCATGTGTATTGTTATAATGCAAAGCAGTAGATGTGTAATAGCTCCTTCTCTCATTTCGGGAAAACGTCCTCCTCAAGGTAATTATATTTGCGCGAGTAGGGTTCATGAACGGAGCAGTAGATAACGTGTATAGTATCGGATTCAAGGCGGCGTTCAACGGTAACACAAACACAGCAACCCACGCAAAAACCTAAACAAATATGTACATTGTAAAATTGTACATGTACCTACGTATACCCGAAAATTTTATATAAAGTTGAACGCCAAGATGGGTACTTGAGGAGGAATTGTGAATCCAGCCAGTGACAAAATTCCTAATAAAATAATCGGGAACCAGCACGCCGCGTCTGTGGCCACCAGTAACGTCATACGAAACGCCATCGCCGATTCTGATGTCCGGCTTTCACGTTGGACCGCTCGATGGGTATTTCTGGCTGCTAAATACATCCATAGGTAACTTCCGGCGATTATCGTGAATGATAAAAAATTCAAAACTGCGAAAACATAGCAAATTTAGTCGAAATTTTCGAACCTCTTTAGATAGCGATGGTGCAACGTTGATTACTTACATAAAAAAACAAACACCGAATATTCCCATCCGCTGGGTTTATCTGGGGTTATGTGTAATGGTAAACAGACGCCAGAACGACCGTAGAAATTGCTAATAAAGTAATCAATCTTTTAATATGCAACAAAGAACTACCTAGACCTAGACCTACTTCAAACAAAGGACATTGAATAAACTTACTGGAAATATTCGATTCGAAGAAAAGGTAACGGTATAACTGATATTAAAGCGGCCAAAATCCATCCGAGAATCATTAGGAATCTGGTCCTATTTATTTCCAAACGGTGAGTCCGGAATGGGAATATTATCACAAGGAATCTGTCTAACGTAATGACTGAAAAAAAAAATGAAAATATTTAATTCAATTTTGAACATTTCTAACAAGGGAGCTACCCGAGGTCTGACACGTCAAATAAAAAGTTTTTCTTACAGGCTTGTAAAGTATCACGAGAAACTTCCAAAGTCAAAATTTCAGCCTCTAAAGTTGATATGGGGAGAGTTATGGGGATTTAAATTTCAAAAAATCGACTAATACACTGAAAGATTATAAAATTCAAATCTTTTTACCACGAACTAACCTCACCATAGAGTTTTGATGTAGGCAATTTTGTAGAAATTGTTTCCTGACGGATCAAAAATACACATTTCTCACCTTTGAAGCAAGTACCTAAATAAAAATAGGGTGTTTCATCGTCTGCCAATTTTTTTTTTTTTTTTTTTTTGATATAACCGGGTACCACTAATAGTCCAGGCATTTTAGGAGTTGACCCCCCAAAAATTAAAGCCTGATTTTTTTTTCGCGTTTTACGTTCGTAATGGTCCACTACACAACATACTAAAATGGACACCCTCACAACCCTCCTCTACCCCCAGAGGAGGGGTAAACGTCCACTGAAAACCGGCTTTTCGTGAATATCTCCTCAAATAAGCCTCAAAATTGAAAAGTAGTTATGAACAATCTTGTTCTACGCGTAATTTCCTATCGGAAGGGGGGTTTTCTTTTTCAAAAACACTCACTTCCTTGAACAAAAATTAAGGGTAAAAACACCTATTTTTCAACAATTTACAGCATTTTTGGAAAAAATCGAAACTTTTGGGAATATCTCCTCAAAAAAGTCTCAAAATGGAAAAATGGTTATGAACAATCATGTTCTACGTGTAATTTCCTATCAGACTGGTTCGTTTTTTTTCGAAAACATCCGCTTCTTTGTCCAAAAATTAAAGGTGAAAAGCGCATATTTTTCCAATATTTACAGTATTTTTGGAAATGATGGAAATACGAAGCTGAAAATATCGTTTTTGAATCCTTACGACGCAAAGAAATGTTTCGTATCACCAATAATCAGCAATAACATCGCGTTTAAAGTACTTTTTCTTTCCACAACTTCGATTTTTTAAATGCAGTATTCAATTTCAATAACCTCCATTTAATTAACGGTAGGGGTTGAAATTTTTGCGGTGAATTTTTTTGGAATACCCTACCAGCATGTATAAAAAAATACTCTTTTTGGGTACTTTTAGCTTCGTATTTCCATAATTTTCCAAAAATACTGTGAATATTGGAAAAATAGGTGTTTTTCACCCTTAATTTTTGGGCAAAGAAGCGGGTGTTTTCGAAAAAAACGAACCTGTCTGATCGGAAATTACACGTAGAACATGATTGTTCATAACCATTTTTCCATTTTGAGGCTTTTTTGAGGAGATATTCCCAAAAGTTTCGATTTTTTTCAAAAATGCTGTAAATTGTTGAAAAATAGGTGTTTTTTACCCTTAATTTTTGTTCAAGGAAGTGAGTGTTTTTGAAAAAGAAAAACCCCCTTCCGATAGGAAATTACGCGTAGAACAAGATTGTTCATAACTACTTTTCAATTTTGAGGCTTATTTGAGGAGATATTCACGAAAAACCGGTTTTCAGTGGACGTTTACCCCTCCCGTGGGGGTAGCGGAGGGTTGTGGGGGTGTCCATTTTCGTATGTTGTGAAGTGGACCATTACGAACGTAAAACGCGAAAGAAAAATCAGGCTTTAATTTTTGGGGGTTTGTTACATTTTTTCTCTTATTTGCCTGAACTATAAAAAAAACCATGAGATGAACATGTTGCCTATTTTGAAAATTGAAGGGGCAAACGCTGCTTCTAAAAAAATCACGTCAAAAATTTTTTCAACCATGGGATTGGATAACACTTTGAAAACTGAACAAATTTTCATTTTATGACTTTTTGCCTATCTTTAGAATTGAAGGAGCTACAAAAAAAAATTCAAGAAAAATTCTCAAAAAATTAACTGATCATGGAAACGGATAGTACGTTGAAAACTGAAGAAATTTTGTTCTGTAGACTTTTTGCCTAACATCGAAAATGAAGGGGCTAGAGGGTCACTCAAAATAAATGGACTTCAAAAAATTTTCAAATTTTCTCAATTTTTAATGACCTTATGCCCTTTTATTTTCGATGTTAGGCAAAAAGTCTACAGAACAAAATTTCTTCAGTTTTCAACGTACTATCCATTCCCATGATCAGTTAATTTTTTGAGAATTTTTCTTGAAAATTTTTTTTGTAGCTCCTTCAATTTTAAAATTAGGCAAAAAGTCATAAAGTGAAAATTTGTTCAGTTTTCAAAGTGCTACCCATTCCCATGGTTGAAAAAATTTTTGACCTAATTTTTTTAGATTCATATTATTGGAATATTGCAAATCTGCGATTTTTCAACCCACTGATAGCGATCTGATTTTTGATCGGAGAAGGATGGCGATGGTTTAGGAAGATGTAGAAACTCAAATCGCATCTTTCAAGTGCTAAGAAGGCTTCTCACACAATTTTGATCGACTAAAAAACACGAAAAACAGCGTTTTTTTCAAAAGAAGATGCACTTTGAGCACCTCTTGCTCCCCTCCCCTTGCCCCTAGGAGGTTCAAATTTTTTTGGGAGGAATCTCACTCAAAGTAAACCACCCCATCAAATTTGGTCAAAATCCAAGATGTGTTTTTTTTCCCACTCCACCCTAATAAATATCTATTATGAGTGAAAATTCAGCCCAAGGTGTTACAATTTTTTTATTTCTCACATAAGTATAAGGGATGAGTGAAAATTCACGGGGCTGAAATTTTGGCGGTGGAAGTTTCTTGTGATGCTGTACAAGCCTGTAAAAAATTGTTTCATTCAGAGATTCAGACCTCGGGTAGCTCCCTTGTAAATATTTGAATTCACTCCTTCATTCCTCTTAAAGTCCTTTTAAAAGAAGAATATTCTACCTGTTAACGTGAACACCGATAATTCGCTAGAAAATGTACTAATGAATCCAGCAAGACTGCACATGGCACTTGATCGCCATTCTGAGTCGAAAATGAAATAAATTCCCCGAAAGTACCAATCAACGTAGGCGATAATTAGTAAATAAATTCCCATCAGTAAATCTCCCAGGGCCAAGTTCTTGATTAAAAACGAGTGAACCTGCATTTTGAATAAAAAAAAGTTCTTGCACACATGAAATTGTAAATAAATACGTACCTAATTCTAAATTAAATTTCGTCATAAATCAGGCAATGTCGATCGTGAATCGAAATATGTCTATAGGTAGGTAAATATTTTTTCAACCTTTAATAAATCAATTTATAAATGAATCATTCACGACCGATCTGCTAAAATTATGAATGAGTCGTCTACCTACAAACACTCTGATAGGGTATAAGTAAATCATTCGTGAACAAATTAATTGATTTTTTTTTCAAGTGATTTGAACAAGATTTGAACAAAGATTGTTCTTGAACAATCGGATCACTCTTTAGATGAACGAGGGATTCACGAAAAATTCCCTTTAGAGGATTGAAATTAATCCTTCACTGCATGTGGTCATATATGCCCACACATGTGACCACTGTTGAAAAAATTGTGAATAATCAGCAATAAATAAAAATATTGACAAAATTTCACTTTAGCTATGTGATGAACAACCCAATACATCATATTTCACAATTCATTCTCATTTTTTGAACTTATAATCGCTCAAAAAAATTAATTTGGAGAAAATTGAAATTTTCTAAAAAAAATTCGAAAAAGTCATGCAGTAAAGAGTTAAATATTAAGTACCTAATTGGATTTTTTGTAAAAATGGTTTGATCAAGCATGGCTCAAATGTGAATCGATCACGAAGCACGAACGTACACATTAAAGTGGACAGTTTTGTCTTTTTTTCGAAAGTGGGATTATGGGGGGAGGGGGAGGTAATCGAGAAACTGCACACGTCCATAGTAAAAATTCCTTGATCCTGTCCAATGTCCAATTGCCTTTAAGTTTAAATCTAAATAAGTTGAAAAAAAATTGACAAATCAAAAAATCCTAAATAGGTAAGTCATTAATGCTCATTTTTTACTTTTGCCTTATTTTTCAGAGGTGCACAGGAAAAATAACTTTTTTCACGTTTTTCAAATTTTCTCTGTGAACTTGAAAAAAACTGTTTTTAAAAAACTTCTATAAAGTAGTCATAGTATGAATATTTTTACCTAAAAAAAATCAGAGACAACGATTTTCTACTGAATTATTTTCAAAAATTAGAAAAAATTCACTATTCGTGTTCTCCAAAATTGCAAAAATTATAGGAAATTCGAACCAACGATTTTTTGGGGTAAAAGTAAGTACCTCCTATTTAATATTCATGCTAACAATTGAACAATTTCAAGAAAATTTCAAAAATAATTTTTTATTATTTAGAATACCTCTAAAAATAGGGTAAAGGTGGAAACAGGACACCAATGTTATTTTTGAGTAAAAACATCTACAAAGTGCAATCATTTAAAAAAATGTTGAATAATTTTTTTTTGAATATATTCATGGTTTGAGAACATTGGGGCAAGATTAAGGGTTGAGCCAAGGGGTAATTTGTCCCAAGTATTTTTTAGGCCTGGACACATTTTTTGATCACCCCCCCCCCCCACAAATTCAACTTTCGAAAAAAATGCAACACATCCACCCACTCTTTGACGATCTTAAACGACCGAAATTTTTCTCACCTTATTCGTATTCTTGTACAATGTTCTAAAAACGATGACTAGAAGATTCGCAAACGTGGCAACGATTCCCAATATCCAGATGCAAATTCTCAGTAAAATATTCGACATGAGATCTTCGCAGGAGCTGAATTCGTCTGGAGGCGGATGACACGATTTCACGTGTTTCGCGACGCAGCAAAATCGAAATTCGTCGAAAAATCTGCCAAAAAGTTAAATTTCAAATTAGAATATCAAATAATTAGGTACAATTTATTTCTATATTTTCAATACTCACAAATAATTTAAATTACTGGTAACTTTGAATACATTCTGCTCTATACTTCGAATTGGATTTTTCCTCAGATCTCTGTAAAAAAAAATCAGGTTAGAAGGGAAAAAAGAAATTAAGGTTTTAATGAATAAAAATATCGAAAAATCGGTAACTCACAAATGAATCAAGCTGGGCATCCCGATGAATATTTCACTTCGATCTAACAATATTGTGATTCGATTGTTAGCTAAATTGCTGAAAATAATCGAAAAATTTTCATTAATAATGTTTCGTAGGTGTAGGTAGGTCTATCTTTAATTAAAATCTATAAGTACTCACAGCGTTGTTAATCGTTTCAATCCAACAAAACTGCCATTATGTAAAACTTCAATTTGTTGATTCTGTAAACTCCTGAAAATAAATAAATAAAAGCTTATAGGTACCTAACTATTTAAAAATCAATGCAACAGGCAAATTTAAATTCATATTTTCATAAACTCGAACTTACAATGTTTTCAATGATGAAAGTCCATAAAACGCCATTGATTTCAATACTCGTATTTTATTACCTTCTAAATGTCTGAAAAAAACAAAGAATTCGTTTACAATTGGGTCATTTTTTCTTGTTAAATGGGCTAAAAATGTCACTTTTTAGACAAAAAAATCGATTTAGAACCTTCAAAGTAAAAAAAAGTAGGGTCCCTAAGACATATAATTCTGAAAAAATTCGCAGTGATACATATTTTTACATGAAATAACATAGGTACCTAACAAAAAACTGCGAAGATGTTATTCCATCTTTTTGAGATTTTTCTTTTTGAAAATTGAGATTTATGGCAAACTTACCTACATGATTCAATTTGAAAAAATTTATTTTTTCTCATTTTCGATATTTTACCAGTAATACCAGCATGTTACGAAAAATATTTAAAAAATTCCCCCTCTTTAAAATTTATGAACCAATTGCCAAAAATTTTCATATCGACGCACTTTTTAAAAAGAAATGCAAGTTTAAAACTTGAAATTTTTTTATTTTTCAAGCAATTTTTATCTGGTAGCTGACAAATAAACGAAAAATATTGCCTCTTTCTCAAAATCGGGAAGGGATCAACAAAAAAATAAGCATATTGATGAGTTTTTGAAACCGAAATCTACGTTCCTACTTACTCGTATAAAAAATAAAAAATGTATTTTTATTTCATGATTTTTTTTTGATTTTCTGTCAACACATCAATAAAATATTTCAATAAAAAGAAAAAATAATTTGTTTCGAATTTAAACTTGCATTTTTTCTAAAAAAGTTAATCAATGTGTAAATGGTTTCGAATTTTAAAAGAGAGAAGGGTTTCTAAAATTTTTCATATCGTGATAACGTGAAATTTTTTTTCAAATTGAATCAAGTAATTTTGCCATAAGTCGCAATTAAAAAAAATTCTCGAAAAAATCAAAAAAAATTATGACAGTTTATTGATATAGGCCTATGTTATTCTAGGTAGGTACGTAAAAATACCTTTTACTGTGAGTTTTTTCAGAATTTTACGTCATAATGGTCACTTTTTGTCAATTTGAAGGTTTCAATTAGATTTTTTCATGTTTCGAAAAGTAGCAGCACTGATTTTGTCATCATAGATCAGCCCCTCTTTGAATATAGAAAATTAAAAAATGTTCAAGCCTCTAAGTTGAATTCAACTCTCATTATCTTCACATGAAATTTTCAACTATTCGCCACTTTGCAAAATTTCAAAATATCACAACTCTTTCAAAATAAATCAATCTACAAGACCTTCGGTTTGTTCTTTGCTCTATTCGTCATCTTTTTATGACTTCTATCCACACACAAAATTTGAAAAAATCGATAACCCTTTTCTACAACTTTTGGCCCGCTTGACATAAAATACCCCATTAAAATGAAAATATCTACGACAGAGCAGCATCAAAAACTTACAATCCTTTAAGTTTCGATAATCCATAGAAAGTACCATTTTCGAGCACTCGAATATTGTTATTTTGTAAATTCAGCGTATTTAATCTCCACAACTTTTCGAACATGTGGGGTATCAAATTTGTTATATTATTATTACTCAAATCCCTGTAAACAGAATTAAACATAGTTGATGATATTTTCGCTAAGAAAGAGAGATTCATTTAAAAATGAGAATCTCTCTCAAAACATAATTAGAATCAAATTTCATCTCTAGATGATTTAAATAACTAAACAGCTTTTTATTCAATTTCAAAACTAAGCGCATCGAGTAATGTAAAACTTGAGCAATAAACTTCTCTTTGTAATATGGAAAGCAGGATATTGAAAAACTACATAATGCGAATTGCATTGAAAATGATACTTACAAGTATAAAATACGATTAAAATGATAAAAGGTTTCGTTCGTTAAAACCTGGTAAAGTTTGTTTCCGCTGAAGTGACTGAAACAAAAAAATCGAGCTTTAATTCGACAACGTCAAATACCTAAGCTAAATTCTTGAGACTAAGATGCTGTGAAACTCAGAATTAGTTTTTTATATTGTTAGCAAAAATACGTAAGTATTTCGTGATTCGTAGAAATAGATGGGCGGGGGGAGGGGGGAGGGGGTGGTGGCGAATCCCTTCTAAGAGCCGTGAAAAGAGAAAAAAAATCTTTCAAAATAAGAAAAATTTATAATTTTGTAAATACAAACAAAAGTTTATCGAAAAGTTGGAAACGTAAATATATTTTTCAACACAGCACTCCAAAATATTTTTAAATTGTTTTTTTTTATTAAAATTTAATTTTTTTGCAATTTTCTGCGGTTTTTATACAGCTAGTTCTGTTTTTTATAAAGCATTCGAGTCTTTTGAAAGCTTTCAGGAAAAATTCTCCCCCCTCCCCCCCCCCATTTCATCTAAAAATAGATGTTGATATTTTATTCTGTAATGATAATTTTTTCTCCAAAATTCTCAAAATCTGTCATTCAAGTTTCATTTAGGAGTGTTTTGAAAATTTTTATGGAAAATTAATTAAAAAAATTACCTAGTTTACTTTTTATTGTGTGGCGTAATTTCGAAATTTTCTTCAAAATTTTATTGAAGTTATGAAATGATGAGTGAATGGCAATTTTTATTTTAACTGTATCTCAAGATTTACATTTGATTTTACTCGACTATTTTTTTCTAAAATTTCCATTTTTGTAACAAAAGCTTTAAAAAATACATAATTATTTATTTACCTAGATATTTTTTTAGAGGGAAAAATCACATTTTCTAGCTCTGATTTTTTTGAGAGAGGGAGGGGTCAAATTTTAACATGTTTTCAATTTCCTCACCCCATTCCCCACTCCCTGCGATGGTATAACCCCTCCCAGAGCTTCCTTCTGCGTACGTTGCTGAGCTAATAGGTTAACGAAATACGAATAGATACTCACAACCAGGTTATTTCTTTCTCGATATATTTCGGAAAATACGGCAACGATAGATTCGTGCAATTTATATGTTTATCGCGACACTCGCAGGCTGGCTTGCTTTCGGCACATTCGAATGCTGCGTTATTAAATTAAAACAGTAAAAGAGGAAAGATCAGTATGTACCTGTCTAGCTTAGCGTTTATATATTACGTATAAATAATACGAAAA
This sequence comes from Pseudococcus viburni, assembly GCA_033439095.1. Classification (NCBI taxonomy): domain Eukaryota; kingdom Metazoa; phylum Arthropoda; class Insecta; order Hemiptera; family Pseudococcidae; genus Pseudococcus; species Pseudococcus viburni. The sequence goes on from JAVBJF010000141.1 coordinate 506,201, forward strand.
TTGTGCACATAATTTGAATTCGTTGCTAAAAGTGTAATTTACGTACGACAGTTGTTTTCATCATCCCACGCTCCTTTGCAGTCGATCTTGCCGTTACATATTAAACTCTCGTTGATACAAGGTCCTCGGTAGCATTTATAAAATCCTTTTTCGCAAACTTTATTTTCTGTCAATGAAATTAAATTAAATACAGACACCTTTGCAAGAGATTCTTTTTCTGTTTGTTTACCTGTTGGCTGTTTTGGTCGCTGTTCCCACCAGTACGGAATTCGAACTGCGGAAGTGTAAAGGAGTTTGGCAACCGTGGGAGACAAAACGAGGAAATTAGAAATTCATATAAAACGCTAACTTTTTTCCAGGATAAACGTAACTTTGAACTAAATTAAGTATTTTTCCAGTATTTTTATTAAATTTCCAAAGTAATGAAAAAAGTTGGTCAAAAAAACTGTGTCAAAGTGAAAAGCTCAGGTTTCGAACTTGACATTGGAAAAACCCTTCCCTAAAATTTCAAAAGTTTCATACTTGAGGGTTAATTTCGATACAATCGAGCTAGAATGTGTACAATTCGATCTTATATCAACAAAACATTAGGGTTTTTTCCTTTATTTAATTCTCTTCATAAATTTCACTTCTAAATCGAAAATTTCAGATTGGATGCAAAATTCCAAACATTTGAAAAATCGTTGAAAATTTTCACAATTTTGAATTTTTACAATTTTCTTAATTTTTAAAAATCAGTTTTACTTACATTTCAATGCTTTATATCCCCCTTCTGGTCTTTTCTGAATTTGAAGCCAAAATAATTCCAGAGCAAAAAACTCCTTCAGGACTACTGACTCAATTTTTTTGATGCAATCGAAAACAAAAGGTCATGTTTGTATTCAGTATTGTCAAAACTTTACTATTTTATACATCGCAAAACTATGACAATTTTTTTAAATTTCAGCGTCAAAAACACATCTATGTACCATTGGATACATCGCTCATCTTTTTCCCCAGAAAAATGAAATCTTGACAAAATCAAAATTATTGCGGAGCCTCCAGGAAGATTCATATTTTCTTCAGTATTTTTGAATTTTTTCAGAAAACGTGGAAACGAAATACATGTTTTAACAAAAATAAAAACAAAAATATTTTTCGCGATTTCCAGGTGAAATCGTTTTTCAAACAGATGCGAGTCGAAGAAAAGATGACGTTAATAAAATATGTCGCGTATTTACGGCGAATCAGTTAGGCAATTTTATTAACGTCGCCTTTTCTTCGACTTGGATATGTTTAAAAAACGATTCTGCCTAGATAGGTGGGAAAATATTTTTGTTTTTATTTTTATTAAACATGTATTTCGTTGTCACGTCTTCCGAAAAAAAAATCAAAACTACCGGAGAAAATCAAAGTATGAAGGCTTCACAATAACTTGAAATTTTGAATGATTTTTTTTTTCGAATCATCGAGGTTCCACTCATGTTTCGCTCCCTAAAAATGAGACTTATAAAGTTGAACTTTTTTTTTTTAAATTCAAAAAATTTTTACAGCTGAAAAAATTTGAAGACAAATTTCAAAATTATTATAAAAAATTTTCGAATTGAAAGAAATTAAAAAAAATATGAAATCGAAAAAATGTTGAAGGGATCAAATCTTGAAGACCCAGGGTTTGACTTTCTTTTCTAATGGAATTTAACAAAAGATAACATGTTGAAAATGAAATTTCTTTTGATCAAATTATGTAAAATTTCGAAAAAATTAACTGAATTTTGATTTTTAGGGACAATCTTTCAACTCGAGAGATCATCCAAAAAGAGGTTCAGGGAGCCTTCAAATCAGGTAAAAGAGACTAAAATGCACTTTTCCACAAATCTCCGCAATATTTGAAAAGTTTTATCTTTTAAATCAGAATCGTGATGGGCTTAGATAAGTATGAATGAATTATGGATGTAAGAAAAGTGAGCTGGAATCCCCAAATTTTAAAATTTTGCTAATTTGCCAATTTTTTCATGGTTTAGCAAGCGAAATTTCAAAATGTGATAGAATACGTGAATTTGGGGTACAAGAAGACAAAACCGAACGAGAGGGTATTGTTGGAGTCTCCATGAAGAATAATGCTACTTATTTTTAGTAAGAAATGCTATTTTATTTTTGTCTCCTCGAACCCAAATTTATTCAGTCCAACGTAATTTTAAAATTTTACGCTCATCAACAACAAAAATTGAAAAATCGACGAATTTTCAAAATTTGACAGCGCAATTCTCCCTTCTCTCAATTTTTTCCTCTAATAGCCCAAATTCGTTCAGTCTAACAGATTTTAAAACTTCGATGCTCAGAGTCTGAAAAAATTAAACGAATCAGTAATTTTCAAAATTTGGAACGTTTACGCCTCCTTTCATTCCTTCCACTCGGCCCTCTTACCCCAAAAATGTATTCCCTTTTGTCCTGGTCCTCGTGATATTAATTTAGATGATGTAACCCCTCAAAATTACGATGGTTTGTGAAACAGTTCATTTTAGCCGTTTTTATCCAATTTGTGAATTCCCTGAAGCTAAATCCCTCCTAAGACGAACTTTCGAGTCCAATACTCATCCCTTAAAATCACCCCTCCCCCAATACTTCACTAACCACACGTTCTGCAACCATATTTACATCTAAGCAGTTCGAATTCGTACATTGATCAATGGAAGATTGGGAACTGCTACAAAAACATCCAATATTATTATTTATTTACTTACCACAATTGGTCAAATGAGATCCATCAGCACATCCGGATTTAGGTAAACCAGTATTGACGCATTCTTCAAATCTATCAATACATTGTCCATTTCTACATTGAAACTGACTCTCGGTACAATTTTCTATTGCTGTAAATTGCCATATTTTTTTCTTCAATTAAGTACCTACTCCTACACATGTACTTACATGACCAATAAAACTGAAAAATTTTTTAAAAAGGTCTTACGACAATCTTCTTCATCAGAGCCATCCGGGCAATCCACGTGATAATCGCACCATTGACTAATTTGGAAACATTGACCACCGTGTATGCATCTTTGAAATCCGTGAGGACATTCCAAATCATCTGGCAAAGAACGAAATTCATCGTAAAATTTAGAATATGTATCTTCAACTTCGAGTCGATGATAAACGAAAGAATAAAATCACGCCAAGTGTCGTAAATTACATGTCACATACTAGTTGCTAATTAATTTTGCCGCAAATGGGATCTAAATCCAAATTTATTCCAATTTCTTCTGAGCACAAATTTTTTCAATTTCTTTGATTCTAATTTTTTTTAAAAATTGTGTCCAATTTTTAAATTCTTTCAACAGTAAAATTTTATTAATTTACATTTTTCAAAATTTCCCCCTTTTTTCAATTTTTTTCAGTTTTATGCTTTTTAAAATTTCTTCCAATTACTGAGTTGTAGTGTAGGCAAATTAGACAAAAATCAACATTTCTGGCCAGCAAAACTTTTATTGCGGAAAATTGTCGAGAGAGGTCCCCTGAGTAACCCCTAAAAGTTACCACCCCCAGACCCCTTGCTAATTTTTTTTATGGGGATTCCACCCCCTAAAAAACGGGGGTTTCGCTTCTATCTCCTTTGGATTTGATTTTGCGGTAAAAATAGTTCAGTGCTTTTTTGTTTTACAATCAATTTCCAACATTTTTTGTGAGGAAAATTTTTTTGTACAACGATGAGCAGAGGAGATAGAGAGTCCTGAAGGAAGGGGGTTTTGTGAAAAATACAATCATTTGAAAACGTAATAATAGGTATAAAATCGTACTAAACTGTATGTTTTGGCCATGAAAATAGTAGTATTATGTAAATTGGTGGTATTAATACCCACTCGACCCTCCTCCCCTTCCTATGTGTCCACCCCACCATACCCATTTGTTTTTATTTATCAGTGGCAATATGATTGAGGGATGAGGTGTGATGGACTCGTAGGAGGGGGAGAAAGCGAAGATACCTTTTTGAACCTATTCCCCCTCATACTAGTCCATCCCACCTCATCCCTCAATCATATTGCCACTGCTAAATAAAAACAAATGGGTATGGTGGGGTGGACACATAGGAAGGGGAGGGGGGGGGGTCGAGTGGGTATTAATACCACCAATTTACATAATATTACTATTTTCATGGCCAAAACATACAGTTTAGTACGATTTTACACCTATCTTCTCCTCTGCTCATCGTTGTACAAAAAAATTTTTCCCACAAAAAATGTTGGAAATTGACTGTAAAACAAAAAAGTACTGAACTATTTTTACCGCAAAATCAAATCCAAAGGAGATAAAAGTGAAATCCCGTTTTTTGGGGGTGGAACCCCCATAAAAAAATTAGCAAGGGGTCTGGGGGTGGTAACTTTTAGGGATTACTCAAGGGACCTCTCTCGACAATTTTCCGCAATAAAAGTTTTGCTGGCCAGAAATGTTGATTTTTGTCTAATTTGCCTACACTATTGGAAGAAATGTTGAAAAACATGAACTTGATTTTTTTTTTAAATTCATCCAAGATGAAAACATATATTGAGAAATTTTTTTTTCGAGTTGTAACAAATTACAAAAAATAGGAAGTTGAAAAAAAATCTGGATGAATGTTGAAAAAATTAAATTAATAAGTACATACCTAAATGTTCACAGCTGGAACAAAATTTTTAGTATTAAAAATTTTTCCAAAAATTCCCTCAAAAATTTTTCAATTTTATATTTTTTAAAATTTCTTTCAATTCGAAAATTTTTTCCAATAATTTTAAAATTTTTTCAATTTTTTTCAGCTGTAAAATTTTTTTAGTTGAAAATGTCTTGAAATTTTTTCCATTTTTGAATTTTTTTTAAAAACTTCAACTTTGTGTATTCCAAAATTTCTTTCCAACTCAATAAGTAACTAAAAGAAATTTTAAAAAGTAATATAGCCCAGGAATTATAGCAAAATTTTTACGCGAACCTCGGAATCGTTGGGGGAAAGCTGAATTTTACATTATTTGTACATAACAGCCTACCAAACATACTCCTAAAAGTTGCACCCCCCCAACTCGCCGGCTATCCCCGCAAGAGGTCAATAACCTTTGCGAATATACGTTTTTTGACTGTAGCGCTGAAAGGAAGGGTCGGAGAGGGAAAAGTGGTGAAATAAAAAATGTTCTACGTGAAATTTCCTATAAACTTGACCGGTTCAGTTGTTCTCAAAATTGCAACATTCGACTTACAGTGGGGGTTAAACTTTTTCAACTTGGAAAAAAAATGTTGAAAAAATTAATTTTTTTTGTAATTTGAAGTTAGGAGGGGCTCAAAAATATATTGTCAAAAGTTGCATCCGGCAACTTGTGAGCCACCCCCGTATGAGGTCAATAACCCCTGCGGATATACGTTTTTTGACTGTAGCGCCAAAAGGAAGGGTCGGAGAGGGAAAAGTGGTGAAATAAAAAATGTTATACGTGAAATTTCCTACCAACTTGACCGGTTCAGTTGTTCTCAAAATTGCGACATTCGACTAACAATGCGGGTTAAACTTTTTCAACTTTGAAAAAATGATAATTTCCCGTGTAATTTTAAATTAGAATGGGCTAAAAAATATACTGTCAAAAGTTGCACCCGGCAATTACACGGGAAATTATCAATTTTTTCAAGTTTTTTCAAAGTTGAAAAAGTTAAACCCCCACTGTAAGTGTAATGCCGCAATTTTGAGAACAACTGAACTGATCAAGTTTGTAGGAAATTTTACGTAGAAAAATTTTTATTCCACCATTTTTTCCTCTCTGACCCTTCCATTTGGCGTTACAGTCAAAAAACGTAAATCCACAAAAGTTATTGACCTCATACGGGGGAGGCTCGTACTTTGCGGGATGCAACTTTTGACATTATATTTTTGAGCCCATTCTAATTTAAAATTACACGGGAAATTGTCAATGTTTTCAAATGTTTTCAAAGTTGAAAAAGTTTAACTCCCACTGTAAGTCGAATGTCGCAATTTTGAGAACAACTGAACCGGTCAAGTTTGTAGGAAATTTCACGTAGAACATTTTTTATTTCACCACTTTTCCCTCTCCGACCCTTCCTTTCAGCGCTACAGTCAAAAAACGAATATTCGCAAAGGTTATTGACCTCTTGCGGGGGTAGCCGGTGAGTTGGGGGGTGCAACTTTTAGGAGTATGTTTGGTAGGCTGTTATGTACAAATAATGTAAAATTCAGCTTTCCCCAACGATTCCGAGGTTCGCGTAAAAATTTTGCTATAATTCCTGAGCTAATACCTAAAATTATGAAATTGAAAAAAAAATCAAAAAGTAAGTAAAAGTTGAAAAATTTTGAAAAAATTTAAATTAAATTTTTTTAGAGTTTTTAAATTGGTTATAATTTTGAAAAAAACTAGAAATGAATGAATTTGGACTTCGATCGTCTAAATCTTATTTTTGGCAAAATTAATTAGGAGCTAGTTTTATGACCCATGCCATCAATGACTCAAATAACACCACCAATACCTCAACTGGCACCAAATTCTCACATGCATTAATAATTAGGTAAGTATAGGTACAAAAATACTCACGACATTTCATCTCATCGCTTCTATCAGAACAATCGAAAACACCATTGCAGAAAAAATTCTTATTCAGGCATTCTTGATTCTTACAATGGTATTCGCCTTCCACACAAACTGCATCTAATTTTTCGAAAAAATAAATCAGTTTAAGAAAACGTTCGCAAATGACAAATTGACAATCTGCACTATTTTTCCAACTCGAGCGTCGAGAGATGAAATTAACCTTCCAAACTGCGACTTACCCGTCGCAAACGTACAATTCTCCTCGTCTTCGCCGGATAAACAATCTATTTCGTGATTACAACGTACGTAAGACGGTAAATACCTACCGTCTTCGCATCGAAAATATTTATCAGCTTCGGGATCGGTAACATCTAGAACAATATTATTGGCACATTAAAAATATCACGTTGACGAGATCGTCGGTAATTTTACGCCAGATTTCAGCCATGCAGCGAATCAACGTCGTAAATCATAACCGACGAATAAATTAAAATGTCAAATGAGTATAATAACAGTTGGGTTTATGGAAAGCAACGATAGCAATATACAAATAAAGTAAACGTATAACTTACTACAACCGTACTCGTCGGAACTTGGATTTCCATTTTGACAATCGTTTTCGCCATCGCAAATATATTCTCCGCGAATACATCGATATTTCACTTTTCTCGTATCGTGCGTACTGAATTTCCGGATACAATTGATGGATATGCCGACACGACAGGTTTTTATTGCTACAAAGTATCGAATATTTTCATACGTGCAATATATCGTTAGGTATTTCAATTATTTACCTACTCGAATGCACTTTTATTAATAAACGTCGACGAATAAAAATCCCCCATAAAATTATAACGAATGCGACGCAGCGAGAAAATCTAATAGATATTTTCACTTTCCCATTTCCCAAAGTGTCGGAGCAAAAATTTCTCTTCGAGAGGGTAAAGCAGAACATTCTTAATGAAAAACATACCGTACCAAAATATACGTATACGAAGGCGAACGCAAAGGAGCTTTCATATCACGTATTATTTCGCTCTCGTCGGCGTAGCTTTTAATACATGAAAATTTTCTCGAATCAACAATTATGACTTCTTTAATTGAGTACAAAAGCACGCGAAGAACACTTGTAATAGGAAAGCTTTTCTCGTGTATAGGTACTTTGAAGAAGCCTTTCCCCGTGTAATCCCATTTTAAAGCATACCATGTTCAAACGTATAAAATTCTTCGCAATCTTGTTCATCTTCGCATGTCGAATTAGAATCTTTGCTGCCTAAGCTTTGGTCTACGCAGTCACAGTACGCGTCGCATACATTAGCTTGTCTGATACATCTGCCGTTCGAGCATTGGAATTTATCATCGCCGGTGCATTCTCCACCTGCATACGTGAAATATGTATTAATAATGCGTGAAACGCGTCCATCAAATGCCGGATTTTGTTTCTTCGTAAAGGCTTGTTCAGTGATGGAAAACTGAAATGATATTAGTTTCAGTTCCAGTTCCAGTTTCAGTTCTCAAATTTTTGTAGTTCCAGTTTTCAGTTCCAGTTCCAGTTACAAATACCAGTTTCAAAATTTCAGTTTTTTTAAATTTTGAAGGACAAAAAAATGCAAAATTTTCTGCTAAATTTGAACTTGGTTGTTTTTCCTTTTCGATTCAAAGTACAATTTTTTCCCTTTTCAAGCTCAAACCAAAAGAATTCTAGAAAAAAGTCATAAGTAATATTTTTTGAAAATGTTGTGACTAACTGAATTTTTCAACAAAAAATTTGAATACGTTAATGTATGAGAGGAGGTCTTTAATTGGATGAAATTTTCGAGTTTAAAACACAGTTCACAGTTCTTCTTTGTTCACTTTTCGACGTAAATTTTCAAGGTTTGGGGATTTTTAGTACAAAAATTTTTAATTGAATGTGGTTTGGTAAATTTCAACATCAAAATTTTGACTTTTTCAAGTCATATTTTAAGTATAAAAATTGCAACTGCTGGAACTGGTATAAAACTGAAATTCATTTTAGTTCTAGTTCTGGTTTTCAGTTTTCAGTTCTCATCATTCAATTTCCAGTTTCAGTTTTTTTCAATTTCCAGTTCCAGTTCCAGTTCTAGTTTTCCATCACTGGGTTTGTTAACGTGGCTCGAATATTACGAATTTTTACGCTGGAAAAAATTCAGCTTGGGGGAAAATAAGGTTTGTTGAATGTACTTACAATTCAACTCATCGGCGTGATTATCCGGGCAGTCTGTCCAGTTATCGCACCAGTAATTTTTATGGACTAAGGAGCCATCTCCGCATTCGACGAAATTTTCTGCAAATTTATTGAAATTTTAGAAAAATTTGTGGCGATTTTCGAGGTTTAAAATTCAAAAATAACTAGGGCGAAATTGCCAAAAAATTGTACGAGGTGAATCTGTCGCTTTGGAAATTTAAAATATTTGCATTTTGCATGAAATCATCAAAGACTTGAATATGTAGATACTTGATTTACCAAAAAAGTTCAAAGACCAAACATTACTCAATTTGAACGTGGTGAATATTTCACCCTTCTGACTCGATTCCTACTATCTCTCCAAATTGTTCTTAAGACTACATTCAGGAAATTTTGACAAATTCGCAAAAAAATTGAAAAAATTACTAAAAACGATTTTATAATGAAGGAATTCAAAGTGGGAGAAAAATTTTGGGTTCAGACAAATATAAATTTAAACAGCATTGGGAATACAAAATTTCAAATATTTAAGTTTATATGTATCTTCGAGTTTTAAAGAATTTCTGAACGATCAAAATGGCTGTAGGTGAGTTGATTCCCAACGAAATATTTATGTAAAAAGAAAGGCGAGTTGATTTCCATGGGGGGGGGGGGGGGGGGTACGTATTGATTTCAATTTTTTTCGGGGTGTGTACGAGTTGATTTCAACTTTTAATCAAAAATTTATTTCAACTAAGAATATTTTTGGCTCAAAATTCAAGAATTTTTTTTCAAACGACTACTAAATTTTTTTGAATTATTTTCAGCTCTCAATTTTTCTCAAGTGTTTTCAACACCAAAATTTTTTCAACCTAAAATTTTTTCAGATTTTTTCATGTCTATACTTCTGCGAATTTTTTCTCGAAAATGTTTTCAATCTTGAAATATTTTTTGAATTTTTTTCCGATTCCCAAGATTTTTTCTCTAATTTTTTTCCACTTTGAACTTCTTTGTAGTTTTTTCGAACTCCCAACGTTTTTTTCCAAATTTTTTTCAACTCTAACATTGTTTCCATAGAATTTAACAACAGATTTTTAGAATTTCAAGTTGATGCCAAAAAATTTTGAGAAAGTTTTAAATCGGATAAAAATATTGAATTGAAAAAAAATTGAAATTGAGAAAAATCAAAGAATGTAGTATTTGGAAACTATTTTGGTGTTAAAATTGCAAAATACCTTATGTATTAAAAAAATTGAAGTTGAAACAAACTTTTTGAGAAACAATTTTGAAGTTGAAACAAATAATTTTGAAAAAAATGTAAAGGTAGGTAAAACAATTCTGGGAAAATTCCAGGTTGAACAAAATAAAAGTTTTAAACAAAATTTCAAGGATTGAAAAAAATTTGAAGTCAAATTTTTCAAAAAAATTCAGAGTTGAAAAAAATTTGATAAAAAATTTTGAGTTTGAAAAAATTTGAACTTGAGAAAAAAATTGAGAATACTTCCTCGTGTTATCTCCTGGGTAACGCTAATAGGCTGAAAGAGATTCGAAATCAATTCGCACATACACCCCACCCCTTTCCAAATGAGAACCAATTCAGCAATTTCCATTAAACTTAGGTACCTACCCAATGTAAAATGTGAAAATTTCATCCAATCAAGATGAAATGCTGAAATTCAATATAGTACCTACTTGAGTATATGGGTTGATAAAAAAATGGATATTAAATTTCGACAAAAAATTATGAGGTAGTTGATTTTAAGTGGGATACTTCGGAAAATTTTTTTTAGATCTTCATTCCAAAGGCGAACAGTGCCAGGAAAACTCGAATGAGCCTCTTTTGAGTAATACCAAATGACATGAATTTCGGACTCCTAAAAATGTTCGATTTAATTTTCTACCCTTCCTGAACCATTAATCACATTTTTCGACATCACTTATTGCTCTCTAAAACAAGGATATTTTAAAAGTTACATATCGAGATTATCTCAATTTTTAATTTTTTGAAAATGTTTTGTAGCAGTACAGCCAACTGAAAATCTATGAAAATTCTGTAAATCAAAATTTTGAATTGGCAGCTCTGTCATGAGAATTTTTTTGAAACATTTCATCAAAAATTATTCCAAGTGACTGAAAAAATGTTGACTCTACATTCATGTACTTGATACATATTTTTATCTTTTTCATATTTTTAAAGAGGGTACTCAAAACAGTTGCATAAGTAGGTATTTTTATTGTTTTTTTAAAGTCTTTGTTAAAAAGCTCAGAAACAATTTCTCCACGAATAATTTATTTTTCAAAAAAAAAAAAAAAAAAAATACACAAAGTAAGTAAGTACTTACATATTTTATTTACTTTTTTAATTTTTAATAAAGAGCCAGAATGAAGAGGAGTGTTGAAAAATTGCCACCGATGTTTTTTAGGGTCAAAATTTCCGTATCAAGATCATTTCAAATACAAACTGTTTCAAAAATAACGTTTTAAATTCTTTTCATTAAAATTTTTCTCCAAAAATGAAAAATGTGATTTTTCAAAAAACATCAAAGGAGAAAAAATCGTTTATTCGGAGTAAAATTTATGTAAAAACAATTTAAAATTTTGTTACCAATTTTTATAAAAGCAATTGAATTCAGGAAGGCTAAAGTTGGAGAAGAAGGAGAAATCGTATTAGGTACTTTTTTTCATTTTTTCTCGATTCAATTCTCGAAAAAGATTACAAAACGACCCACTCTTGAAAGAAAAGGATAATCTTACTCATGTTTGAATTTAAAAATGATCAAATAAAACTTTAGGTACATATATACAAATGCACTATTGCCATAATTCATAAATTTTCAAAATGGAAAAATTAATCAAAAAACATATAACAGGTAACCATTAAAAAATTTTTAAATATGTAAAAAATAATATTTTGAAAAAATCGAAAAAATCCTTTCGTTATTATATTTATAGTTAATAAAAATCCAAACTGTACAAAAGTTGAAAAAAAATCAAATCCTTGAAAAATTGAAATACCAACAAAAAATTTATTTCCCTACCAGATTTAAAATTTTCAAAAAACATCATCGATATTTTTCGTGGAAAAATTTTGAAATTTTGACATTTTGAAAGGAGCTCTTCAATTTCTGAATACATTACCACACGTGGATAAAATTTAAACGCATCTTGCGTCAAAAAATTGGTATTTCAAGTTAACCAAAATTTAAATTCGACGACTGCCATTTTCAAATTCAATATCGAGAGGCCTGTTTACATTCGTGTAATTTTAGTGAAACTGCGGTGCGATTACGAATTGGAAAGCGACGATATTATTTCGTCGAAACGAGAATAAAATCGAGTGTTAAAAATAACCTGATATTTTTAATCTACCAACGCCTTTATGCGATAATTTATATTATAATGTTACGAAATAGTACAAAATAATCATATTACCCGCAGAGCATTCTTCTTCATCGGAATTATCATGACAATGGGATTGATTATCGCACAGGTAAGCTGGCCTAATGCATTGTCCACTCTGACACCGGAATTCCGGGAAATAACATTTACGATGAGCTGAAACCACGATATACGAGTAAAATTCAATCTGTGATGGCCATATCCATAAATTTGTTGCAAGAGAAAAAAACAAAGGAAGATTCGCCATTTCCCAGACTTCATTAATAATTTCATTTGTAATCTCTTTCAAAATCAATAGAAAAAAAATACGGGCAAATATTTGATTAAAATAAAGCTGGAAAAAATTCACTAAAATGTTCAACAAGGTTTTAAGGTACTTGGTGAAAATTCTCTTGTTTGTTTTTCTGATTAATTTCGGCATGAAAAATTTACATATTACTTTAGCAGACTTTCGTTTGAAAATGGATTCAAAATCCATTCTCGATACGGTGCTGAAATTACTTACAAAAGGAAAAAAAATTTGAGAATCTTTTCGAAAATAAAGAAAAATACGTCGGGTTAAGACAACGTAATTATACAATTTCCATTCGACAGAACACCAGAGTTGATGGATGGAGGAAGGGAGACCAAATGGTAAAACTTTTATCAGCCAGCTCATTAATTTATCTTTTCATAAGCTCGTTTAGATTTTATGGTATTACAGTATTTTCTCATCAATTAAGAATCACCATCTATAGCTTTTGAAAATTCGTCAATTGAACCGAAATAAGTTAAAAGGAAACCATAATGAGTGCAAACAAAACGCTGGTCGAGTAAACACGACGCAAAATGGGTTGCTCTGGCTTCTAATAAATGATTCTGCAAAGTAAATACGAATACTTTCGCTACACATAGTATGTAATAAGTTGAAAACGACGGTGTGAAAAATGAATTGCGTCTCATCAGCGCTTTATAAGAGATACCTACTCTTCGTTTGTGAACGATACGTGTATTGTGTTTTGTATTTACAAAAGTACCTAAAATATACGTGTACTACTTGAATACAGTCTAAAATAGGCACGTGTTTTATGAAATCAAAATTTAGACTGCATAAGTATAAAAGCAGAGTTGTTAGGCTCGTTTCGTGTTTAAATAGTTAAAAAAGTTCAGAAGTACGACAAATGTAATCCCAAAGTATATAGGTAACAAACTATGAAGAAACTTAAAAAACTGAAAATTTTATCAAAAAATTTCCAATTGTGGCAATAAAACGAAATCATGAAATCAAGTTGGAAAATGAATCACGCAAACTCTTATCGTTGCTAAATTTTGATTTTTTTCAAAAAAAAAAGTGTTTTCATAAAAGTGAAAACTTTTAAATCAGTCAATCGGTTGGTATCCCCGATTGGAATGTCTTACTACAGTATAAGTATAAAAAAAATCGCATTTCGGTGATAAAATTTTGGGTACCTTCAGCTTCGTACTTTCGATTATTTCTAAAAATACTGTAAATCCTTGAAAAATAGACGTTTTTCACCCTTATTTTAGTTATTTTGGGACAAAGAAGTGGGCGTTTTTGAAAAAAAAATCGAACATTTCTGAAAGGAAATTACACGTAGAATATGATTATTCTACCATGTTTCCAATTTTGAGACTTATATGAGAAGATATTCGCGAAAACCCGGTTTTTATCAAGCATTCGTCTCCTACGAGCGTCTAGTTTCATTGTAGAGTTGTCGGAAATGGTACAGCACAATTTTTTTTTCTATGTAACTGTACGACACGATCTGTCTCTGAGTCCTTCTCCTTGTCCTTAGTCCAGAATATTTTCATTTTTTTGAAACAGTGTTTAAAATTTTCTGAACCTTTCTTTCCAAGTCCAATTTTTTTTCATATTTTTCTCAACTCAAGTTTTTTTTCAGACGTAATTTTCACAACTCAAAATTTTTTCATCCAATTTTCTCGACTCATTTTTTTTCTTTCAATTTTCTCAACTCAAATTTTTTCAGGCGTAATTTTCTCAACTCAATTTTTTTTCAGATTTTCTCATCTCAATGTTTTTTACTCACTTTTTTTCTTAAAGTTTTCTCGACTCAAATTTTTACAGACATTACTTTTTCAACTCTTAATTTTTGCCTTTCAATTTTCTCAACTCAAATTTCTTTAGATGTAATTTTCTCAACTCAAATTTTGCAGCAGCACAATTTCTTTTCCGAGTTCTTATCACGTAATGACACAAATTATGAGAAAAAAAATTTAGTTGAGAAAATTGGAAAAAAATGAGTCAAGAAAATTTAAAAAAAAAATTGAGTCGAGAAAATTGAAAAGAAAAAATTTGAGTTGAGAAAATTGGAAGAAAAAAATTTGAGTTGAAAAAATTACGTCTGAAAAAATTTTAGTTGGGGAAATTTGAAGAAAAAAATTTGATTCAAGAAAATTGAAAGGAAAAAATTTGAGTTGAGAAAATTACGTCTGAAAAAAAACTTCAGTTGAGAAAAATATGAAAAAAATTTAGACTTGGAAAAAAGGTTCAGAAAATTTTTAACTGTTTTTAAAAAATGAAAATATTCTGGACTAAGGACTCAGAGACAGAATGAGTGTCATTATAGTGCCGTAGTTTCAATACGTGATAAGAACCATAAGAACTTGAAAAAAAAAATCGTACCGCACCATTTCCGACAACCCCACAATGAAACTAGACGCTCGTTTCGCACCTTCCCTGTGAGTAAAGGATGCTTTTTGGTGTGGTCAATTCAGTATGCTGTCAAGTGGACCATTATGAACACAAAACACAAATAAAAAATTAAGATTGAATTATCTAATTCTGTGCCAAGAAATTGCCCACTCGTTTTTGTCGATTTTTTGTTGTTGAGTAATCGCCATTAATTTATTATCAGGGGGGGGGATCTTCATTTTTTTTACCATTGCATTTCTTGTCAAGAAATTCTATATAATGCAACTAGGGGGCTTCGCCCCCTAGGCCGCTCCGCGGCCCCAACCCCTGGCTCGCGCCCTCGCTTGTGCTACTCGTTTCATTCGGGCTGCTCATTTCCACATGATACATGATTCCCATTTGAAAAAATCACATTTAGTAGGGTCATTTTAGGTTTTGACAAAAAAAAGTTGCCGGAAACGGGAAAATTCGTATATGCCTTGTAGAGGGTGTATTTCAACATACCTGACTTTCTCTAAAATCGAGGAATATTTTGTTTCTCTTGGAGGGGGGGGGGGGTGAGGAGGTTGAAATTTTGGTTTTTCGGCTATAACTTTCGAAATTATGCCCTAACAAAAAAAGTATTTGTCATTTTTTTCCAAAACGTCATGGGGAGAGCTGGAGCCTAGGAAAAAAAACAATTTTGAAAATTTTCCATTAACACAAATAATTGCCGAAAATCGGGTTAAGCGATTTTTAGGAGCGACTCTTTTGCATAGTAAATTCTATTAGTTACTATGCAGAATAAGAAAAATGGGCAATCGACTCCTCATCTCAAATTAGAGGGGTGGATCCACTGTAGCTACAGCGAAAAGTTCGAAAAATTGGTTCAAACAAACGTTAAAGAGCGTTAAAAGATTGATATTTTACTTTTTTTACTTTTTGTTACGTGGTCTCGGGGCCGAGCTATTGCAAAAAGAAAAAAGATCGACGCAGCGTTCGAAAATTTTTCACAAAATTTTAAACCCTCTCTTTTAGGTTCCAATTTTGGGCCAGGGGATAGATGATTATAAAAATCGAGTTTAGCGACCACGAAACCCTCAGAAACCCACTTGTTGGGCTATTGGTTCGTTAGATTTTATACCAAGCCTACACACGTGTAATTTATTGAGTTGATGAAAAATAAGTAAAATAATCAAACACAATATTTCTTCAACTTGAAAAAATATGAATTATAATGGTAAATTTTTTCAACTCATGGGAAAAAATGCGGTGATTTTTCCCAAATGAATATTTACTGAAAAAAATCGATGGGAGGAGGTAAGTAACCCCAAACTCCCTCTTTCGGTGTATCCCTGCAATTCTACACCCATGATTCAGGCAAATAAATATCAAAATGGCCCAAAAATCCCATATCCAAAATTTCAGGTGCAAAAGTTCATTTCTCAACTTTTTTAAATTGAAAAAATATCCTATTGCCCTGCATAATATAAAACATTGATGTCATCAACGGAAAAAGCTGAAATTTGGTGTATACCTGATTTTTGACCTCCCGAATCGATTGAAAACGGTTTCAAAACTTTTTGGAGCCTCCAGAAAATTTTGGAAACCTCCAGCACAAAAGAAATGACTGTGAAAATGGTTCGACGGAACTTTAGCTCCTAAAAACTCAGATTAACCATATTGACGACCTATATGATTGATTAAATAACAATTTTCTAACATTTGTAACTGCCGAGTCAAATTCATATATACCTATCATATTTTTTGAAACAGAAAATTTTATGCCTAATTTATAGAAAAGTTTTCGTTTCTTGTCGTTTCCTCTCATTTAAAAAGATTCTAATTCAGGTCAATCGATGGAGAAAACGTGGTATTTCTGTGATAGCAAAGAACTAATGGGCATTTCTTCCATACTTACTTGAAATTTCTAAACAAAAATTGGAGGGTCCAAAACTTCTCGAAACCCTTTCCAAACGACTCGGAAGGTCGAAAACCAGTAGATACTGAATTTCAGATTTTTTCATTGATAATTTTCATATTTTTCAGGGCGATGAGGTAATTTTGAAATTTCAATAATTCTCAAAAAATCATGAAATGAACGAGGGCACCTAAATTTTTGGATATGGAGTTCTTTTATGCCTAAAATTTTATTGCTGGTTGGGATACCTCTATAAATTTTGAATTTAGAAACTTAAAATAATCAAAGGATACAAAAATCAAAAATTTGGAATAAAACAATGCAACAATTTGAGCTGAAACGTACTACGACCTTAGCCACGCCCACTTCTCAAGCGAACTACGAACACGTTGCCGCCGCTGCGGCTGCGTTTCTTGCGCGTTGCATTCACGTTGAGTTAATACGGGTATTGAAAAGGTGTTTTTTTTAATTTTTTGTACCCTAAATATTTTTTTTTTGAAAAAATTTTTTTTGATGACAAATCTACACATTGGTAGGAACGTTTTAAAAAAAGAATGACGAAAAACGGTCGAGCGGTTTTGGCTGGCGAACTGTCACAAGGTTTTTCGGGACAATTCTTTTAATATATATGATGATGATGATGATGATGATGATAAGGTTGTTTTGACCCTTGGTCTTTCAGTTTTTCTCAAAAATTTTCTTATTAAAAAACGAATAAGTAAAATCATTTTTGGAGAAATATGTTTTGATATGAGTTTAGTATGGATGACATTTTATTTGACTGGAAAAAAGTAGAAACATTTTGGCGGATAGATATGACTTGTCAAAACATCGAAAATTACAGTACCTACCTAATATAAAATTTTATTATCCAGACCAAGAGAAATAACAATGAAAAAGTGCTTAAAAAAGTAATATGTAAATCGTAATTTTATTGCCTAAAAAGTTTCCATATGATTTCCACAGTCTGTGATATAATCGCACCACCCTTCCTCTATTGCTTTCTGCGATGTGTGGTCCCTTTATGGGGAGAAAACTGTTTCGGATCGATTTCGCTCAAATTAACGCGGAGAGCGTTATTTAGGAGTAGAATTACTCCTCTAAAATTTTTTAACTCTCCTCGATCTCAGGGGGCTGAAACATCGCTCCCCGAAGTTAAATATTTTTAGCAAAAATTACAAAGAACAAGTTTTTCGATTATAAAACCACCTCAGAATTTTACATTTCAAAAATTTGGCATTTTATAAATAGAATTTGAAATGACGAGTCCGACTACCTGGTCAACTTTTTCATTCAGGGTGTCCCCCCCCCCATCCACTCACTATAATTGCACAGATCGTGGTTTTTTCATATAATTTTTTTGCTGAAAAAAAAACACGATCTGTATACTAATTAAATCCCGCCTAGTTTTCCAGGGTCGCAGAAAAATAGATAATTCCATGTCAAGTTGGACAAAAGTGGACCCCTTGGGATCGTAGATTTTTCAGTAATTTTTCGCGCCGGTAGAGATCACCAAACGAAGCCTCAGCGATTTTTTTTTGGGCTAAAATATGGCACACAGTGTGCCAAACGTGAAACCTTGAGTGAAATGGCGTGCGCTGTGGAATTATACTTCAAAGTATGTACTTTCACGGTGTATTTTCAGATATTGCATTTTTTTCAGGATTTTCGAAATACTCGCCTTTGAGTGAGAGGGTGAGAAATTGAGAATTTTGACATACATAGAATAGGGACGATATTGGTATCGAAATGTGGGTTTTCGAGGGTGCTGATTCTCATTCCGGCACTCATTCGACCCCAAAACCAAAATTAAGTCCCCTAGGGCAGAGGAGCCCGAAATTTTGAAAAATACGGTATGGGTATCGAAATGTAGGTTTTCAAGGGCTCTGAATTTCATTCCGGCATTTATTTAACTCAAATATCAAAATTGAACCCCCTAGGAGGAGAGGGGGTACACAATTTTGAAAAATACGATACAGATAGGTACTCGGGAGCTCTGATTATCATTCTGGTACCCGTTAAATCCAATAAAAAACTTAGCTCTCTATAAGGGGAATTAGGTCCCAAATTCTAAATTTAATCTTTTCCCTGGTTCATTTCCGCATCTGTTTTTTTTTAAATTGGTAAATTATATGCAATTTTTTATCATTTTTTTCCGCATTTAAAGAGAGAGACAGACTTTTTTCAAACGTTTTGCAATGTACAGGGTAACTGAAAATTGCTTCCCCAAAAAATTTAAAATTTCGGTAAAAAATTATTATTGATAGGGTAAATTTTTTTTGGTCATATTCTACTAATATAGATCGTCTTCTAATCTCTGTATAATTTATAACCCGAAAAAATTCAATATTGCCCAATTTTTCCCTTAAACCAGAGCATTAATTCAATAATGCTGAATTAAATCACCTGACTCCAATTTGTGAAGCGCTGAAATGCAATCCTCCTTATTTCAAAATTGAACGCACTGTTTTCAGATTAACAGGGTTCAATTCAAGATTTTGAGGAACTCGTCACCTATTCACAGAAATTCCTAGATTTTATTTCACGCAATTTTTAAATTTCGTTCGACTAGGTTTAGCTATAGCATTGTAAGCGAAAATCAAATTATTCTTCACAAAAAATTCAAAAATGATTGAGAATTTTTGAAGAGGCCTGTGTTCGAATAGTAATGGACCAAGGATGCTGCCAGAGTTGAAATTTTTTGGATAAGTTAATTAGGGAATTTTTGCTAAGCATTTTTTTTTGGGAACTACTTTTCGGTTACCCTGTATGGACAAGATATCAACAATATCGTGAGAATGGAGAAAAAAAATTTGTTGAGTCAAGTTCGATAATTTTGTCAAAAGTCGCCATATTGAAAAATTTTTTTCTCGAAAAAATCCAAAAACACATCTCCAGTTTTTTGATACCTATAGGTAGGCATTATTCTCATAAGAATATAGAACACTGAGAATTTTTTCACTTTCCCAACACGTTGCAATCATTTCTTTTTCAAATTTTAGTTTTCTATCAGAATTTTTCGAATTTTTTAAAGTGGCGACACTGATTTTGACATTTTATACAGATTCTTCTTTGAGAGTAGAGTATAGTCACATTGCATAGAATTTATTCGCAGTTTAAATTTTCAACTTGACAACATTTTGGAAAATTTTAAAGTGCCATACCATCCAAAAAAATTTGCCGGGACCTACAGTTTGGGCCATACCTACCGACGCGACATGCAAAATTACGGAAAAACTTTTAATTTAATTATACTTATTTCTTATTTTGAAGTTTGAATTAATTTTTTCTTGCGAACTGACTTCCGGTACATATACGTGATGAGAAATATTTCATAATACAGGCAACAGACATGAGTGAATAAATGACTCGCGCATTTGTTTCATTCTCCTTCACGACTTGTTCCGCAAACTTTGGCTCGTCATATTTCTCTGCTTACTTTCGGTGTCTGTAATTGCACAAGATGTGCGCTGTTTCATTACTCTCAACTTTTTTTTTTCAAACGTGAAGTCATTTTTCAGCAAAACAAGAGAAATAAATAACACGAACTAGTAGATTAGGTATTTTGATGAAACGGTCAAAATTATTCTTTGTTGTTTTTTTTCGGTGTTTTTATTGGCTCTTTAAATTAACGAAATGAATGGATACAAAAATAGACAAATACTTCATTCTATAGCACCTTTTTAAATTTCAGAATAAAGCATGGGGTTGTTCACGTGAATTACATATTTTTTCAAAAAGCCCCCCTCCAGTAGAGAGAAATTCATAAATTGAAACTTTAAAAAAATGCTCTATTTTCAGCTATAAAAAAAGTAAGTACAAATCTTTTCTTTGAAAGGGTATAGCCGGATAAGGGGTGAATTTGGCCCCAGACCCGTTTGGGCTTCTAAACACCTCAAGTGGTGCATATTGACTAGAAAAAAATTTTCACAAAATTTTCGATCCCTACCCCCTCTCTTTCGGAGCTATGGCTATTTTATTGCATTATTTTCAAGAATTTTTAATTTCAACGGAAATAAAGGAAATTTTTTGTTTTTTGGCACAAAGTTACATCTTGTAGAGGTGTATTTATGATAATTTTTTCAACAATTTTGATGCACTTCTTTGCGTTTTTTCGGCCATTTGAAGTTTCCAATCGTAAAAAACACCACCTAAGCGAAGAGCAACCATCCTAGAAAAATTACTAAAACATACGTTTTTTAATGCAAAATTTTGCTGTGTACCTGGTTTTGGCCATTTCTTTGAACTAAGGGCCGAAAATTGCAAAAACCGTACATAAATGTTGTCATTTTAGCAGATTTCTTAAATTCTGAGCGTTTTATGCAGAAAGAAACGACTAAATGAAAAAACCAATCCCATATTCGTGTTCAGCAGGTCAAAATATCCCGATACGCACCCTTTTCGCGATAGTTTTGCTTAAATTTTCAAAATTCACTATTTTCACGGATTTTCATGGCGAAAAAAGTGAATTTCGAAACTTTAAGCGAATCTATCGCGAAAAGGGTGCTTATCGGGGTATTTTGACCTACTGAACACGAATATGGGATTGGTTTTTTCATTTGGTGTTTTTTTTTTCAGAAAATTCACCATTTTCAAGTTTGAATTTGGTCTCAGTGAAAAACTTTCAAAAAATTTCTGTTCGAGTTCTGGTCGTGCAATATTGTAACTCTTTGGCACGATTTAATGTCAAAGAATTTGAGGATACGCGGAGAAAATTTTTTTACTATCACTCCTTTTGGACAGATTCTGTAGCAGCTCAAAGAGGAATACTTGAGTACTTATGCATGCATATCTACGAAATGTGACTCAAAAGATTGAAATTTGAAAAAATGTATATTTTTGACTAACTTTGGGTAGTAGAACACGAATATGGCGTTAATTGTTGTCTATTGTAATTTTCTTACTCGAGAGACCTTACCCAAACTTGAAAATGACGAATTTTCCGAGAAAAAAATCACCAAATGAAAAAAACGATCCCATATTCCTGTTAAGCAGGTTAAAACACCCCGATAAACACCCTTTTCGCGATAGTTTCGCTTGAAGTTTCGAAATTCACTTTTTTCGCCATGAAAAATCCGTGAAAATAGTGAATTTTGAAACTTTTATCGCGAAAAGGGTGTTTATCGGGGTATTTTGATCTGCTGAACACGAATATGAAATTGATTTCCTTATTCGGTCATTCCGTTCTGCATAAAACGCCCAAAATTTAAAAAATCTGCTAAAATAACATTTCTGTACGGGGTTTCGCGATTTTCAGCTCTTAAATCGAAGAAATCGCCAAAACCAAATACGCAGCAAAATTCTACATAAAAAAACGTATTTCTTAGAAATTTTTCCAGGGTGGTAGCCCTTCGCGTATATGGTATTTTTTACGATTGGAAACTTCAAATGGCCGAAAAAACGTGAAGGAGTGCACCAGAGTTGTTGAAAAAATTATCATAAATACACCTCTACAAGATAGTCATGGCATTTTAGGAGTTGACCCCCAAAAATTAAAGCCTGATTTCTTTTTTCTCGTTTTACGTTCGTAATGATCCACTACACAACATACTAAAATGGACACCCCACAACCCTCCGCTACCCCCAGGAGAGGGGTAAACGTCCGTTGAAAACCGGTTTTTCGTGAATATATCCTCAAATAAGCCTCAAAATTGAAAAGTAGTTATGAACAATCTTGTTCTACGCGTGATTTCCTATCGGAAGGGTTTTTTTCGTTTTCAAAAACACTCACTTCCTTGACTAAAAATTAAGGGTAAAAAATACCTATTTTTCAACAATTTACAGCTTTTTTGGAAAAAATCGAAACATGAGAATATCTCCTCAAAATGGAAAAATGGTTATGAACAGTCATGTTCTACGTGTCCTACCAGCATGTATAAAAAAATACTCATTTTGGTTACTTTTAGCTTCGTATTTCCATCATTTCCAAAAATATGTACTGTAAATATTGCAAAAATAGGCGTTTTTCACCTTTAATTTTTGGTCAAAGAAACGGGCGTTTTCGAAAAAAAATGAACCTGTCTGATAGGAAATTACACGTAGAACATGATTGTTCATAACTATTTTTCCATTTTGGGGCTTTCTTGAGGAGATATTCTCAAAAGTTTAGATTTTTTCCAAAAATGCTGTAAATTGTTGAAAAATAGGTGTTTTTTACCCTTAATTTTTGGTCAAGGAAGTGAGTGTTTTTGAAAAAAAAAACCTTTCCGATAGGAAATTACGAGTAGAACAAGATTGTTCATAACTACTTTTCAATTTTGAGGCTTATTTGAGGAGATATTCACGAAAAACCGGTTTTCAGCGGACGTTTACTCCTCCCCTGGGGGTAGAGGAGGGTTGTGGGATATCAATTTTAGTAAGTTGTGTAGTGGACCATTACGAACGTAAAACGCCAAAAAAATCAGGTTTTAAATTTTGAGGGGTTTGGTACATTTTTTCTCTTATTTTCCTGGACTAAGATGTAACTTTGTGCCAAAGAACAAAAAATTTCTCTAATTTCCGTTGAAATTAAAAATTCTTGAAAATGATGCAATAAAATGGCCATAATTTCGAAAAAGAGGGGATAGGGATCCAAAATTTTGTGAAAAATTATTTCTAGTAAATATCCACTACTTGAGCTGTTTAAGAGCCCAAACGCGCCAGGGGCCAAATTCACCCCTTATCCGGCCATACCCTTTGTGTTATAATGTTCACTTTTTGAGGAAATAATGTCAGAAAATCTAATTCAATAACCCTTCAAAAATATATTTTGTTCCAAAACATTGACCAATGTTCAATTTTTAAATTTTTAACATTTTCTCGAGTCGAACTCCCTCTCTCATCGTGTTATTTTTCAACAGAATTTTTTTTCTGTAAATTTACAGTCGAAATCTATTTTTATGAATTCTCAAGGTACTTCGTCGTTTTCAATTTCAGTCCAATTCCGGCAATTCTTTTTCACGAACGTTTAATTTTCGTACATGTCCTTTTTACGTTATTTCCATGAATCCAAAATTGATTTACGATAGGACAATTGAAACTGTCATTTTGAAATACGTCCCTAGGTACGTACAAGGTTAAATGTAATAGAAAACAATCACTGATGACAATTTTTTTCCAAAAACGTAATTTGTATTTATGAGACTTCGTTACATTTTCGTCGTATTTATCGCTTTATCCTTTAAAAGTGGTAGATTTAAAACTTTGTGGAAAAAAATTCGACCATACGACGTATACTGTCGACCTTGGCTGTGCGAAAATTTGAACTACAAGAAATTATTGTTGATTTTGTGTAAAACGTCCTTGCGTAGGTAAATTGGTTCACGTGAAATGGACCTCGTTGTGGCATACTTACACGGTAAAAATATTCCATTATACGTGTACATGATATATTACACTATCGTTGAAATTTCGGGTAAAATAATATTGTTTACATTGCCGCAAATGCCTATACATATATATAAGCTAATGTGTTGAGAACTTTTCACCACACATCATTCAATTACCGCTCTTCCAATTCGGAAGCAAAATGTACGCGAGTAAAACAGCGTCGATGTGGGGAGCTCTCGGTGAAACGAGATCATTTTCAAAATACCTCGACGTCGATGTAATCCTCGAGTTGAACGGGGATTATGATTTTGCGTACATATTGCTTCGACGAAGCACAGGTACTCGAAGAAATTTGTCCTCGACACGATTTTACACCCCTTCGAATACGTACAACTCTGTTTAGGCATCGACGAAGACGCAACGCTGTATGGGTATTTTGTTCTCCAGGTATCTACGCAACTGTAATAACACCTAAGTGTGCGAGAATAATAAAATCCAACGCATCTAAATCACTCTAACTTTAAAATTATTATATTCGCGATGTCTTCGGAATGCAAAGCAATAGCGATACCTAGAACTGGGTACACTGGGGTATAAGGTGGAAACAGGAAGCATCTCGTTCATTCTTATGTTGTTATGTATTCGTGGTAAGGAGACAGAACGCTGAAGGGATTGCCATTAACCATTATAGGTATCTTTGATACGTATCTAAGTTGTATCTTTACAGTTGTATTGATTCGTTTCGATGAACTTGTTAATAATTACGCGAATGCGAGGGGCGAATATTTCCACAATTATTTCTATTCAACGAATGTGACTCTAACATGCGGATGATAAGGTGAAATTACTGAAATTAGAGTACCCGTTTAAAAATTTCTGACTTTGAAATTACTTCATCACTTCGCTTTCCTTCGTGCCACAGTAGGCTCAATAGACATTTTAGGCGGAAAAAATATGATTTTTTAATTTCGAAATATGTACTCCCAAGTAACATGACTACACAAGCATTTTTTTTTTCCTTTTTGATAAAAATAGGATGCGGCTTAGAAAAACCTCAATTGCAGCAAAAAAAGAGACAAAAGTTATTTTCTTCATCCAATTTTTACACCAATTGAAAATTGTTTTGAGAAGACGTTTTTGGGCTTTAAAAACGCATAACTACTTCCTTTATTCAGAAATTTTTTTTGAAATTTTTTTCCTCCCGTAAGAGCGTAAAAATTTTTTTCTCCCTAATTACATGACAATGGATTGTTTTATGATCGCATTCTTTTCACAGTTTCCGATTTTTAAATATAAAATTGGGCCAGGGTGCGATGGTTTTGGTCTTAAAAGTTTCAGAATTACATTCCCTTTGAAAATATATCGCCCCTAATTCGGGGGGGGGGGTGTCAGTAGAGAATTTAGATGGGAAAAAGTCCTAATCGACGGAATTAAAACTTTCAAGTACTGATGATACGTAATTTTCAATACTGAATCCAAATTTGTTATTAGTTTTGCACATAGACCCTCGGGGAAATGCAGGGGAGGTGATGGGAGGGGTCAAAAATGTGAAATGGGTTATAAAATTGATATGGGTGTCCAAATCTACATTTTCAAAGGTGCTGAATTCAAATTTGATATTATTATTGCACCAGGACCATCGAGGGAGTGAGTCGTTGGGGTCAAAAAAATTAAAAAGGGTATAAAGTTAGCATAGGTATCGAAATCTACGTATTCAAAGGTGCTGAATTCAGATTTTATATCATTTTTTTCATCTGGAGCTTCGGGAGAGGGGTATAGGGCTCAAAATAAGTTACTATGAACAAGAAAACAGGAAACTTGATCATTTCATTTTTTTCAGTTTTAGTAAAAAAAATCAGTAATTTTGGGCGGTTTGTTACGTTTTATCGATCGTTCTAACTAGTTCTAACTGTCTAAAAATTTCTAGATCCATTTCCGAACCTCGATGTGCTAAAAATTTCTTCGATGTCTTCAAAGCAATCTCTACATCTCCTTTCGATGGATACTTCTTATTTTCCGAATTTGTTGCATTTTTAGTTTTATCAACTTTAGACCCCATTTTACATGTTTCACCCCTCTCACCCCCTCCCCTAAGGTTCTGGTGCAAAAATAATATCACATTTGAATTCAGCACCTTCGAAAATGTAGATTTGAACACCCATATTAATTTTAAACCTTATTTTATATTTTTAACCCCCTTTCGCCCCCTCTTCGAGAGTCCTAGTGTAAAAATAATATCAAATTTGGGTTCAGCACCCTTGAAAATGTAGATTTGGACACCCATAACTCCAAACCCATTTTACATTTTTCACCCCCCTCACTCCCTCCCCAAGGGTCCTGATGCAAAAATAATATTAAATTTGGATTCAGCGTTAAAAATTACATAATGTTCTGTCCGAAAAATTTTTAATTAACTTCATGGGATTATTTCCGCCTAAATAGCCTATTGAGCCATTAAAATCTGGTATTGAAAATAATAGTCATGAGGATTCAGACCCAATTATTGTAAGTTCTTTTCAGTCATCTCTCACCGATGTACCCAGGCTCAAAAAAATAAAAGTGTATCAATTGAAAGAGGCTCAAAGAGGGTAAAAAAATGAGGAAAAAAGTATGAAACAACTAATTTAAGGTCACTGATCACAAATCAGGAGTACATTTGCTCCAAAAATATAGAAAACAAGAGAAAAAAAAAGATGACCGACTTTTCAACTCTACGAACCAATTTAATTTCATTAATGTACAAAACGAGATTAATTCACTTCAACGTGGTGAAAATTTTCGAGAAACCTCAGTTTCTGCAAATATGATCAAATTCTCCCAAAAGTTGGTAAAAAAAATCAGTAAAAGTCGGTAAATAAATAAAATTAATTTAAGAAGTCTGTAAAAAATATCATTGAAATTATCGAAATAATCGTTTTCTACTCTATTTTGAATTTTCAATCAGCCATGAACCAAAATTAACTTTATTGTGGAAGGGAAGGGAGTGCCATAAAGAATAAAAAAAGTTGAAAATTTCAAACTGGAATAAAATTTATGATTTTTAGAACTTAAAATGTAAGTAATTTTTCTGGTTCAAAATACTAAATTTTATAAATTTTTTTGGTAAAAGAGTCATTATTTAGCAAATTGATCGACTGAAAAGACATTCTGAGGTTTCAAATCGAAAAAAAAACAAGTCTTTAGATCAAGCGACCAAAGATACTTGTTGATAGAAAAATTTTCAAAAAAATTGCAAAATTTTCTGGGAAATTTTGGTACAGTGTTCTTGTTACAAAATACCCTCACTTGAATAAAAAATTGTTAGTAAGTACCAAAAATTTTCATTCAAGTTAAGAAAATGACAGAAAATCGTTGGTCAAATTTGAAATTATGCTCGCTCAAATTTGATACAGCTACAACAATTCCAACCTGCACTCTTCATACTACACATTTCCAATTAGATATAGGACCTGCATTAATCCTCGCAACTCGATTTTTAAGAGGTGCGAAGTCTGGTGGAATCCAATTACAAAATGTTCATCTTCTCCTTCTCGGGAATACATGAATACACTTACAAAAAATTATAATTTTTTTCAAATTGATAAACTACGAGTACAAATGATAAATTTTTTCAACTAGGAAAAATGTGAGTACAAATAGTAAATTTTTCCAACTTGATAAAATGTGAGTACAAATGGTAAATTTTTTCAAGTTGGGAAAATTTACCATCTGAACGCAGTGCTCTTATTTTCACAAGTTGGTAAATTCTTCCAATTTTTGGGTATAAATGTAAGCCTGGCTATAGAAACCACCCTTAGGCATCAAAAATTAGTTTTTTTTGACTCTACTCATTCTGAAAGGCTCAAAATCAGTGTCAACTCAAAAACCAATTTTTTACGCCTAAGGGTGGTTTCAGTGTATGTCGATTTGGAATTCGAATGTAAAGTGCACTAAGGATTATTGATATCCAAGATTGGGTCTCATGTTCCCAATACTAGTTGAGAAGTTGCAGATCATTGAAAAGTTTAGTTGAGATTTTTGTTTCTCTAAAAAACTAATAGTTTTCCATATTAACAAAACTCAATCAATATTCAAAAATTAATGTTAAAAAAACTACTTTGAAACAAAATTTTTGCATTTCTGGGGTACCATTTTTCAATTTTGTTGAAATATTTTTTATGTGCCGAATTTTCTAATTTTTCATCCCAAAAATTATTTTCGCTAAATTCAAACGTTAGAACCATTGGAATGCAAAATGTGATGCGTTCTGTAAAAAGATAGCATTTGTCGGATCATTTTATAACGAATTAAATTATGGGCATTTTGAAAGAAAAAAAAATCGAAAAATGGTTGAAAATTGACCGAGATATTACATTTCGAAGTTGAGATCCAGAAGAACGAAATGTTGAAAAAATCGCATTTTGAAGTTATCAATCGTTGCTGCGTGTATTATTATTTTTCGCCAAAGGCTGTTTTTCAAGAGTTCGTCACAAATTTCCAATCTTTTGTATCAGAATAGTTTTTTTTACATAAATTTTTGAATATTGGTCAAGTTTTGGTGACCAAGAGAACATTTAACCCCCTTTTCTACTGTGATTTTTTCAAAAAGACCTTACTTTGAGGACCCCTAACTCCGTACCACTTTGATCTAGGAGGCTGAAATTTTTTACGATGAGTCCCCTTCGTCAAAATCCAGCTCATGTTTTTTTTTCGATCTATCCTAATAAGTTTGATGCTTTTGTAGGGAACTTCAAAAGGGAAAAAAATCAACTTCGTTCCCACTCTTTTCAAGAGCTGGAGATGAAATGACGATGGGTTTGTGAGATGTACGGGGACAGAATTTTACAACAATTCTGAGCAAAATCAAAAAACCAAGGGTTAAAAAACCGGATAGAATTGAATCGAAATGACAACAAAAAAGTCAACATTGAATAAACATTCCAGATCCTCCCCAACCCATCCTTCGGTATTGGAACCGAAATAATGACAATTCGCCAATAAGGAAAAAAGGTTCATAACAAAAACGAGCAGAAAAAATATTCTTGGCTGCCAAAATCAATCATTTTCATTTACAATGTAAAAAGATCATATTTACGGCAAACTGAGTATGCAATTTTATTAACACATCATCAATACCCTTAAAATCTACAAGTATGCAATTTTATTAACACTTCGGAATATTGCTGCCTTTTTTTAAATTGTTCGGCGTCTCGAATAATCTCACGAGGGTAATTTGATCACTATCAACTCATTTATTCGCCCCAGCAATGCCATCAGGGCTAAATCTAAACCAGATTCAATTATTGGAAATAATTACCGTAATTTTCTTTATCTCGAGCCATTCTCCAAATCACATATAGAAAATACCTAGCAGTCGACAAATGAAAAATAATCCCTTAGACATATGCACCGTCGCCAAATCCGAAACGTAATTTCCATCAACTAATCAAAACCAAAATTGAAATCATCCCACGTTCCTCCCTTCTCCATTACCACATCTAACTGCATTAGCACTCGCGCCACAACCATTATTCCATTTCGAAATAAGATATCAAACGACAAACGAAAATTGAGCGATGTTCCAACGCCGAAAATATACTTCGCGTCGCAGGTATGAGATGATTCGACGAGTGAGTATTTCGGTGAGATGAAATATTACACCGAGCTCAGATAATACCGCTCTTATCTCTTAAATATCTTTGACCGGTAAATGGATTTGTTCGGACGAAAAAGTATACGTACCTATATTTACGAAAGAAATATAAACATGAAAATGAGATTTGAACGCCAACAGAGCTTATTTTTTTTGGATATGACTTTGTTGGCGGCGAAACTTTCATAAAATAATACGATTTCACACAAAACGTGAACAGAACTCGGCTTTTATGCATTATTTTCGGCTTGTTTGTTTTACGCTTTGAATTTTGATAACTTTTTAACATACTATATAATATGATACGAGTATACGATTTAGGCTCAATTGCGAACAAAGAGAGTTAGACATCGTTGAATAAATTTCCAAAAAGCTGCATTGCTTTTTTCGTTGATAGTATTATAGGCCCCGTTCGTACAAAAATCTGTAAGGATATTCGAATACAAATTTTATTTCTTTCCAGCAAAGCATTTCAGATTAAAATTTTTATACGTATTCTACAAACAAGAGCGCGCGTAGGTATTGAAAAATATACCGAACGTATGTTTTTGTCAAAGAGTACTATCACGTGATGTTTTCTTTCTGTCTGTCGAAGACATTTCGTTTGTTTTGATTCAAAAAGATATTCAAGGTTTGAGAAAAGCTAACATTTTATAGTGTTGTTTTTCTCATTAATCATTTTTTGTTGAAAATCGCGTAAAAAAATACTTGGATTTCTGCGAGTTGATGCAGCGAAAGGGAGAATTTTTTTCATTTCATCCGAAAATAAACACAAGCCATCAATTTTAAATTTAGAAATGTGTGAATTGATCATAGGCGAAACTAAGGGCGGGCCTGGGTGGGCCGGGCCCCGTCAAAACTTTTTTTTGGCCCGACCGATTTTCTCTACTAATTTTGAATTTTTTCCTCAAATTCCGAGCAAAAAAATAGGTGTTGGTTGTGTTAGTGTGGTGCGAATAATTCGCGAAATCCCTCAAGTTACAATCACGTACATTGTTCCTTTGAATACAACTTTTCAACTTTTGAAGGTCTTTTTTTTGCAAAAATTTTCGCCCTCGCTTTGCTCGGGCTTAGCACACACCTTCAAAAGTTAAAAATTCATTTTAGTTCACCCTCAGTGAAGTTTTTCAAAATGTAAGCAATAAGTTATTTCAAATTCTCTTCCATTATCTTTTTTTTTTCAAACATGGTAAACTAGGACTTCATTGTATTTCTTTCCCATCAAATTTTATCCATTAAAAAATATCCATGTTTTCAAAAAAAAAAAATGTACGAATTCTGTAGATAGAAATGGGGTAAATCAACACCTCCTATAATTCGAGCGTGGCGAGAGAATTTTTTGAAGATTTTTCACCCCCCCCCCCCCAACACACACAAAAATCATTTTTTTACCAACCTGGCCCACGGTTGGCCCTTTGTGCCCTGGCAAAAAATAATTCTAGTTCCGCCTATGGAATTGATTCTCTTTTTTTTTCAGAGTATGTACTAATTAATATAATCCATTTAGCTAAAAAATAGCCCTAACCCCCAAAAAATTAACAGCAAGGGGAAGTTTTGTATATAAGCCCAGTAAGGTATATATTTCAACATGCCCGAACTTTCCTAAGATCAGCGAATATTTTGGTCTCTTTTTGGGAGGGCGAGGGGTTCAAATTTCGGTATTATGGCTTTAACTTCCGAAATTACGTAATTACGAAAAAATAACGGAAACAAAAGTTATAGACCATTAAAAAACAAACAATTTTATTATTTACAATTTTTCCCTATGACGTCATGGAGAAGAGTTAGGACTTTCAGGAAAAAATCAATTTCGAAATTTTCCCATTAACACAAACAATAATTACCAAAAATCGGATAATCGACTTTTAGGAGCGGTTTTTTTGCATAGTACATCCTATTACTATGTAGAATAAGAAAAAAAATATAAAACGAACCCTTCATTTCAAAGTAAGAAGAAGTCGCATTTTTCCCCAAGAATAGCTCAGCTACAGTGAAAAATTCGAAAAATTGGTTCAAACAAATGTTGTAGAGCATTAAAAGACGGTCATTTTCATTAGTTTACTTTTTTTTGTAGGTGGTCTTGGGGACGATTTATTGTAAAAAGAAAAAAAAGTGGCGTTCGAAAAATTTTAATTAACTCAATAAATACGATAAAATCTAGCGAACCAATAGTCGAACAAGTAAAGTTCTGAGTTTTTCGTGGTTGCTGAACTCCATTTTTATAATAATTTGACCCATGGACCCCAATTAAGCCCCAAAAGGGGTCCAAAATTCGAATTTTCGAACGTTTTTTTTCTTTTTGCAATAGCTCGCCCTCATGACCACTTGGAAAAAATGAAAATGTTCGTATTTTAATGCTCTATAACTTTTGGTTGAAAAATTTTTCCGAATTTTTCTCTGAAGCTGAGCTACTTTGGGGGAAAATGCGACTTCTTCTATAGATGGCCCACCCCTCTACTTTGAGATGAAAGGTTCGTTATACATATATATTTTTTCTTATTCTACATAGTAATAGGATGTACTATGCAAAAAAAACGTTCCTAAAAATCGATTAACCCGATTTTTGGTAATTATTGTTTGTGTTAGTGGGAAAATTTCGAAATTGATTTTTTCCTGAATGTCCTAACTCTTCTCCATAAAGTCATAGGGAAAAATTGTAAATAACAAAATTGTTTGTTTTTCAATGGTCTATAACTTTTGTTTCCACTATTTTTTTCGTAATTGGGTAATTTCGGAAGTTAAAGCCAAAAAACCAAAATTTGAACCCTCCCTCCTCCCCCAAAAAAGGGGAAAAATATTCGCCGATTTCAGGGATGTTTGGGCATGTTGAAATACATAACCTACTGGGCTTATATGCGGAACTTTCTCTTTCTGCTAATTTTTTTGGATCAAAACCTAAATTGACTACATAACAGTACCTACTAAATTGATTCCCATTTTTTTCAGGTCGTGTACGAAGCTGGATCGAAAAAAAAACATATTTTGGATTTTGATCAAATTTGGTGGGGTGGTTTACTTTGAGTGGGAGACTTCACAAAAAATTTTGAGCCCCCGAGGAGCAAGGGGAGGGGAGCAGGAGGTGCTCAAAGTGCACCTCCTTTTGAAAAAACCGTTGTTTTTTGCGTTTT
Source organism: Pseudococcus viburni (assembly GCA_033439095.1). Taxonomy (NCBI): domain Eukaryota; kingdom Metazoa; phylum Arthropoda; class Insecta; order Hemiptera; family Pseudococcidae; genus Pseudococcus; species Pseudococcus viburni. Next base: position 538,936 of record JAVBJF010000141.1, read on the forward strand.
TTAGCCAATAAAAATTGTGTGAGAAGCCTCCGTTGCACTTGAAAGTTACGATTTGAATTTCTACATCTCCTTAAACCATCGCCATCCTTCTCCGAACAAAACTCAGACTGCTACCAGGAGGTTGAAAAGTTGCAGATTGCAAAATTTCAATAATAATGAAATTTTCACTAAGCTGGAATGATTTTTTTTTCATCGAGTAAGTGAACAAAAATTTTTTTCAATCACTAAAAGTTGATTTTGAAAAAAAATTGAAAATTTTATACACCAGTGCAGCCAACAGCAAATCATAAAATTCAAAAATATGGAATTTATATCGACTTTGAATTGATTATTTTTTCGCCTGAAAATATTATGATTTTTTTTTTCAATATTACTGAAAGTATTTTTCGAAAATTTTGTATGTCAGTGCAGCCAGTTACAAATCGTGAGATGCTACACTACGGAATTTACGATGACCTCGAATTAATTTTTTTATCGATTGAAAAATTTACAATAATTGTGCTTTCAATCATCAAAAAAAAAAAATTAAAAATTTTTCTTTGAAAATTTTGTACGGCAGTACAGCCAGTTGCTAATTGTGATATTCTGATTTTTATAAACCTGAATGCATCATTTTTTCGTCAAGTGATTGGACCAATTTTTTCTCTCAATCAATAGAAGTATGTTTTGAATTTGAAGTCATCAAAACATCACAATTAGCAACTGGCTGCACAGACGTACAGAATTTTCAAAGAAAAATTTTAAATTTTAAATTTCTGATGATTGAAAGCACAATTATTGTAAATTTTTCAAACGATAGCTAGGAAATATTTTCAATATTTTTTTTACAATTCCAAGATTTTTCCACAAATTTTTTTCAACTCTGAATTTTTTACCCAAAAGTTTACTACAGATGTTCTTCAACCTTTTCCAATCAGAACTGTTTAACCTTTATATTTTTTCAAAATTATTTGTTTTAAATTTAAAATTGTCTCAAAAAGTTGAAATTTGTTTCAACTTTAATTTTTTTTCTCAAAATAATTCACGACTTCAAGATCAAAACATTTTTCAATTACAACTTTCTCAGATTTTTTCAATTTCAATTTCATATTTATATTTTTTCAATTCAATATTTTTATCCAATTTAAAACTTTTTAAAAATCCAATCTGGAAAAATACGTTTGGAGTTCAAAAAAAAAAAAAAAAAAATACAAAGAAATTTAAAGTAGGTAGTAGGTACTTATGAAAAAACTTGTAGAACAAATTTTGGAGTTGAAAAAAAAATATTAAGAAAAATTTCAACATTAAAAAGAATTTTGACAAAAAATTCACAAAAGTATGAACATGAAAAAATCTGAAAAAATTCCTGGTTGAAAAAATTTTGATTTTGAAAATACTCGAGAAAAAAACTAAGAGCTGAAAATAATTCAAAAAAATAGAGTCAAAATTCGAAAAAAAATTCTTGGAAAAAATTTTGAATCAAAAATTCATAGTTGAAAGAAATTTTTGATAAAAAGTGGGAATTAACTCGTGCATACCCTGAAAAAAATGGGAATCGATTCGCTTATATAGTTTGGAATCAAATCAACCTACATACAATCGAAAAAAGCCAACATTTCATAGTTTTTTTTCTCATTAATCTTTTTTTTTTTTGAAAATCGCGTAAAAAATACACGTGTTTGGATTTCTGCGAGTTGGATACAGGGAACGGGGAAATTTTTGTCATTTCATCCGAAAATAAACAAAACCGCACGATTGAAAGGTCTCCAAATTGTAAACAAAATAAAAAGCACAATACAGTTCGTTAAATTATAATATTCGATTAATTCTTCGATATAGAAATATTCGTACAGATTGGTCAAAAAATCGAACACGAATTAGACTCGAGAAAAAAGCGCAAATTGCGAACTCATACGAGAATTTTCAATTCGATAAACCCAATCAGGCCTTTTTTTTACCACAAGAACATCGCAAATACTCGAAAAAATTCCAACACGCGTTCCAGCCTCGGCGAATTGATTTTTCTTTCTTATGTGGGCATCAAATGAGAAGAATTTGGTATAAATTAGAAACGAGGAAAAAAAATTTTATTACGTCAAATCAGCGGGCATTAGAAAGGTGACTTTTTGCGCGACGATAACGTTAAATGTCTTTTGAAATTGTTTCTTTATCATGAGTTTCGTTCATTATTGCGACCTTAGTGAAAAACTTTACGGAATTTTACGAGGAAAAGAGAACCCGGTACCGACATATTTTTATAATGTCTTATCAAATACTTTTCCAAGTTGGCGAGCGAGCAAAAAAAACACACGACTTTTTCGTTTCTCAAAAGGTGATATTTATAAAGGCTTGTTTCGAGTCAAAAGTTGGTACGGAATGGCGAGTTTACGATGCAACTCATTTTTCTATCCGAGTATTTGTATTGTATTGTATTGATAAGAGAGAGGAGGTGTAAATGGCACGAACATAGAAACAATTTGTTCTCGTTCAATGAGAAATTCTATCATTTGCAGCCTCCGAAATTTGCGACGCGAGTCGACTGTATTTACGAGTAAAACAATAATTTTCAAAGTATACTTACAGCATTCGGTGTATTCGTCGGAATTATCACCACAATCGTCCACAAAATTACAAGTCAATTCGATAGGAATACAAAAATCATTTTCGCATTTGAAGTGCGTAGTTGGACATTGATACGTGCCTGGAAATAATAAAACAGATTAATTATCAACTCTAATCAACCGAAAATAGCGTACACAATTTTCGACTGTTGGTTGTTGACGTCATCGATAGGTTCGGCGAAATAATACCAGGCCAATTCGAAAACGTATCTTATTTTATATAACAGAAGGCTACAGGCCGAGAAAAATATTTATTTTGTTTACCAAAGTGTCGGGAATGATTGGATTAAGGCATATAGTGGATCAAGGTGATCGCGATAATGTTACATTTTTCAATTTCCATTGCAGAATAGCTCGAAAAATCAATGGACAAATTTCGAAATAAACTGAAACCAGTGTTGCCAACCCAAATTTCGAAAGCTAAAATTTTCTCGGCCAAACTTCCTGAAAAATTTCTTAACCCTTTTTCACACATGACGTCACTTATAATGTTATCTGACACCTAATTCTGAAAAAAATGAAATAAAAACGAAAATCAAATTACTTTTTTTATGGATCTTTACAAATTTTTACAAAGAAAGTAGGCGAAGATCGAGAGTGCCATTTATTGTGATGGGGGGGGGGGGCATAATTCAAATTTTAGAAATTCTTCGAAATTTTCCCGTTGAGGCCAAAATTGGAGAAAATTTTGAAAAAAAAAGGGGCTCTGACCTAAAAAATGTATATTTTTTGCTCATTTCTCATCATTTTTTTTTTCAAAATTTCTTAAAAATCCGTCAAAATTGTTTACGAACCGTTGAAATATTTTCCTTAAAATTGGCAACGCCAACTAAAGCCTACAAAATATCTAAAATATGGTAGCAAAACAATACTTTCTTCTAACTCGAAAAAATATCATTTTTTGTAAATAATTGCAATCGAAAATTCGTATACGAAAAAAAAAATTTAAGGAATAAAGTTGTGAGGGAAGTTGTTGAAACTCCGGAAAATTATTTTTTGGTAGGAAACAAAACAAAAAATACCACATAAAAGATTGATTTAGTTGTTCTCAAAGTTGAAATTTTGTTTTTTTTAGGATAGGCATTTTCAATATCGAAATAATTAATTTTTGACCTTGATGTTTATCAAATTTCAAAAAAAAAAAAATATACCTATAGAAGAAAGATACCCAATTAAATGAGGATTTCAATGAAAACTTCTGCTACCGTCTGCGATATAACCAGAAAAATTAATAAACGAAAAATAACGTCGAGGTTTCACACAAACACAGAAAATAATCAAAATTGGTAAAATTCGACAGAAAAATACCGAAGATGAAAAATTCAATTTTTGTTTTTAAAACCTAAAAATTTGAGTCAATATAGCGAATTATTCGAAGTTTAAACTAAATGAAAAATTTATTCGAAAGAGTTCTATGTAAAAAACTCAAATGCGCCTTTTTTGCCCCCTTTAATCAAATAATTTAAAAAAAATTAATTCGCAAAAAATGTTTTCAATTTTCAAAGCGTTCAAGGTATTTTTATTCAAAACAATGGCGTGGTTTTCAAAAATGAATGGTGAAAAATTGCTCAAACATTTTCAAAAAGTCTTCTTTAAATTTTATTTTGGTTGAAATTTATTTTAAAAAATGTAATCTTTTTCAAAATTTGTCAAATTGGTTCAAAATTATGAAATATTTTTAAAAATGTAGATGTAAATTCAAAATTTTCAAAAAGAATTCCAAAAATTTTTACGTACCGTACCTGTACGACCCATACCTGTGCCGTACCCATATAAAAAATTTCAAAACTAAATTATTAATTTGAGTATTAAAACATTTCTGTTTTTTCAATTTTTCACTATAAAAAACAATTATGCAGAATGAAACAAAAGTATACTTCTATTTCAATCTGAATCAAGTTTCTATCTCTCTAATAAAGTGAGGAGAGATGAGTAAAATTTTTCAGGGCTATGAAATTCATCTGAACCAAATCCAATTTTCACCACTTCAGGGGGCAAGCGCGGCAACTTGAAATTTTCCCATGTGGTGCCCAAAATTTTTCTGAACACGTAGTAAAATAATGTTCAAACCTAGCTCTATTATAATGCAGTGGCGTAGCCAGAAATTTCTCAAGGAGGGGGTCCGAAATTTCATGATTTTTGAAAAATTGTAAGTTCACCTCCCCCCCCCCATCAAATTTTCTTTTTACTATAAAAACACAAAGTTCAAACTTTATTAAATTTTCATGCGATTTGCATAGCACGTTTAAGGAAAAAAACTGATGAAAATGTAATCTTGGAACAAACAACTTACATAGGTACTAATAAAAGCCAATACAAATACCTAATAAATCCAAGAATTGGCATCAGAAGCTTTTTTGGGAAGGGTGCAAAGTGGGTATGGAGACTTGGAATATCAAAAAGGAACTATTTTTTGCATAGTTGATTCAAACGGTTTATAGAATTAGCAATTTCTTTCATGCCCGAGCGAAGCGAGGGCGAAGTTTTGAGAAAATTTGATTTTTAATGCTTCAAAAAGACATTTTTTACGTAAATTCCTGACTATACATATACATAGGTAATTATCAAATGTGATTTCTGTCATGCCCGAGCGAAGCGAGGGCGAAGCTTTGAGAAAATTAGATTTTTCATACTCCAAAAAGGCACTTTTTCACGTAATTTTCTGACGCCAAGGGGGGGGGGGGTCCAGACCCCCAGAACCCCCCCTTGGCTACGCCACTGTTATAATGTAGGTACTTGATGTGATACTTTTCATTTTTCAACTTCTACATAAAATACAATACAAATACGAGTAGGAAAATCGATAGAAGTATAAGTATGTAAGTATGTAGTGCTGAGCACTACATGAAACAAATTTCATGTCGTGCTCTAAACGATTCATGTAGTGCTCGAGCCCAAGAGTACCACAATACTTGCCGCCAGTGTCAGGGGGTTCAAAATAGAAAATAATGAGGATGGAGGAATCAACCATTTGAAAATTCAAATACGTAATGACGATTTTAAATAGAAAACTATCTACAAAATAATAAAAAAATTGTTTTTACTTTTTTTTTCAACATTTATTATCTTAATAATTTTTTCGTGTAAAATTTTCGGCTTCCTCAGTTTAATTTCCCTTCAATTTCATAAAATTTAAAACGAGTCAGAATTGTCAGAAATAATCCACCAACATATCTAGTAACCATTTACCATTTTTTTACTTGTCAACAGTTCACTTTCCAGAAAGGTACCGATAACATTTTCAACGTTCAGAAAAGTAGACATACTTCCAAATACCAGCTATAGAATGTAAACTCACATTCCTAAGAATGTCTACATAAGATTTAAACAACTCCGTTACGCTACGAGAGCAATAAATTTTATCAAAGAAAATTTCATATTTGAAGGTTAACGTACACGTGTGATCAGACTGAAGAATGTATACCATTAAAAGTCAAGTATTCAACTTATTAAATTAACTTTTGAAATAAAAAATAGCTTTGTGCTTAGACTGAACAAATATTTAGTATCTCGAAGAAATGAAGGGGAAAAGGAATCACGATAATGATACCAGATCTTTATTTATACGCAAACAAAGTGCTAAAAAAATTAAGTTTATACCTAACTCGTTAAAGTTATTCCAACGTATGAAAAAAATATTACATCGCGAACTCGAGTAGGCAGCATAATTCAACGTAGGTCTAGGTACCTGCCTAAAATTCGATTGCCAACATTTACAGTCGAGTGAATTCGTTATTTCTCAAAGGTACGACAATTAACCGAATTAGTTTGACGGTTTCATTCAATATTTTCATTTAGCGTTGCTACAGATAGGCCTATGGTATTATTGTAAGAATACTCAAATTTATTACTATCCCTTATCTCGACATTTTCAACGAGAAAAGTGATGCATTTTTTAAATATATTTACACATTTTTAGGTGAATTTTTGAAAAAAATGATGGCTACTGGTTTGAAATAAAGGGTTGGATTTTTTTTGATTTTTCCATCTGTTTCGATCAAAAATATGATGTTTGAACTCACGTCACAATTTTAACTCGTATTTTTATAAGTAGGCACATTGCACAATAATATTCAGCTCATTTTTTGCCTTTAGTACCGAATCAAATGAGTCAGATGAGCTGAAACTTGGTTACCAATCCCCCCTCCCTGTTGACAGATTTATACCACAAAATTTAGGGGCTCCAAGAGCTCACCTTTACTCCATTTAGGGCCCAAAAACGTGAATTTTCCCTCCATTTTTCATGTTGAGGTACGGTCTACAGTAAAATCAAAAAAACGTAACAAAATTTTACACATAGGCTCGGTCAAGGTCACTGAGATGTCCTTTCAGGTTTTTGATCTTGGACTCCCAAACTAAGATCAAGCCTTTTTTTTGTAAGAGCTCCAGGGGAGTTGGTGAATTGATACCCTGAATTCAGAAATGTGTGAATTATTGATTTTTTCAGGGTACCTACGTACGAAGTGATTCCCATTTTTTCGGGGTATGTACGAATCGATTCCTATTTGGGGGGGGGGGGAGTATTTACGAGTTAAGTATTAGTGTTATTCAGGAAATACCTGGAGGTATTTTCAATTTTTTTTTGAGCTCAAATTTTTTCAATTCCACGGTTTTTTGTTAAATTTTTTCAATTTTGAATTTTTTGCTAAAAAGTTTACTCCAAATTTTTTCAAACTTTTTCAAATCCTTTATATTTTGTTCAAATGTTGTAATTTTTTTAACCTGAAATTTTCTCAGAACTTTTTTACTTTTTCATTTTTTCAAAATTATTTGTTTTAACTATGTCTCTTGAAAAGTTGAAATTTATTTTTTTTTCTCCAAATATTTCACAACTTAACATCAAAAGTTTTTCCAACTACAACATTTTTAGATTTTTTTAAAATTCATTTAAAACTTTTTCAAAATCTTTAGGTACCTACCAATTTTAAATTCAAAAAAACTGTTTTTAAAGTACATACATACATACCTACCTATGTATAGTCGAATTACTGCAAAAAACGGCTTCCGCTCGCACCAAATCTAAAAAGCAATTTGATGACTGATTCTTAATATAGAATGTATTTAGAAAAAAATTAGCGTTGGTGCCATTCTTTCTAGCCCCTTCCCTTCCGAGTCTCCACCCCCTTTCTTGAAAATGCGTGTATCTCCCCTACTATTGATTATGCAAAAAAATTTTCAAGTAAAAGTTCTTTATTGAAGGATTTTCTATATTTTTGGTCATAACAAAAATTTAATTTGGAGCAACTCTTGCGCCCCAAATTTCAAAAATGTACTTTCAGAAATACTCAAAAATCGAGTTTTTTCTCATTTAGTTTAAGAAATATCGAAGATAGCGCGAAATGTGTAATAACAACAAGCATTCAGAATAAAATTTTACATATCAGAAGGTCATCACAATACCCCACCCCTCACTCCTAAGGATCCACTTCCCTCCCCCTTGTAAAATTTTTGAGTAGAAAAATTTCAGATTTGAGGGGCTTCTATTCCTCGATTCTTGACAATAAGGACATTTCTGATTTCAGCGGGATTCAATGATACAGAAATATACTAAAAAAGAGCCGATAGCCCAATTACGTAAAATGGGGATTGGGGAAGAGGGGCTGAACCTTCCCTGCCTCTCTAATGGGGTTTGGAAATGGCCTCCCAGGCTCAAAAAATTTATTATGACATCCTTATTCGCCATACGGAATTTCATGCCTCTCGTATAATTTTTCGTTTGTAACTAAAAAAAGCACTTTGCCACTGGACAAAAGAAACTTTTTGGAAAGGGGGAGGGGGTGGATCCTTAGGAGTGAGGGGTGGGGTATTGTGATGACTTTTTTATATGTAAAATTTTATTCTAAATAGGTACTTATTACACATTTCGCGCTATCTTCGATAGGTATTTCTTAAAATAAATGAGAAAAACTCGATTTTGAGTATTTCTGAAAGTACATTTTTGAAACTTGGGGCACAAGGGTTGCTCCAAATGAAATTTTTGTAATGACCAAAAATATAGAGAAGTCTTTAATAAAGAACTTTTACATGAATTTTTTTTTTGCATAATCAATAGTAGGGAAGATACACGCATTTTCAAGAAAGGGAGGTGGAGCCTCGGAAGGGGAGGGGCTAGAAAAAATGGCACCAAGCTTATTTTTTTCTAAATACATTCTAGATTAAGAATCAGTCGTCAAATTGCTTTTTAGATTCTGAGCGAACGGATGCAGTAATTCAACTATACTAATAGGGTTACTGAAGAATCTTTTGTAATTTTTGGCCCTGACCTTTAAAACAGGGGAAGGGTTGGTTCTTTTTGGCGAAGGCCTTAAAACCGACCTCAAATAACAAAAATTTCTGAAATTTTAACCACTGGAATATCGATATTGCCTCCAAAATGTACAAATTTCAGCTTCCCTGTTCATCTCTACTTTTTTTCATATCTGATGCCTTTTGAGGGCCCAAAACGTGCATTTTCCTGCCGAGGTCCCCCTTATTGAGCTAGGGGATCAAAATTGTATAGATAGAGTCGGTTGGTGCCACTGATGTGCCATGTGAAGGTTTCAACTTAAAGTTCCTTTTAAATCTCTTTCAAGGCAAAAAATCGTTACAAAACGAGCTCGAAGGCCAGCATTCTGTATGTAGAGTCAGTAGGGTGTCTGAAGTGCGTTTTGTCATTTTTGGCTCCCATGCTTAAAAATTGGGATTGATCCTTTTTGGTAAGAGTCCTAAAAAAGGGCCAGAATGAAAAAAAAATTCTGAAATTTTTACCATCGATAAATATCAATATTTTCTTTAATATAGGTACTTATCCTAATTTCAGCTTTCCATCTCATCCCCATTCTTTTTGAAGCCCCAAAACGTAAATTTTAGAAGCTCCAAACCAAAAAATCAGCTCTCATATTTCGGCCCACCTACTGTGAGGTTTCTTTTGTAGCGTGGGTGATTTAAAAGTCGCATAGACTTTCAAAATTCTTTAGATAAAAAATATATGTAGGTATTGGTTATATTTCACCGACATGTATACTTTTTTTTTACATATGTCACGAGTAGCTTCCTTTTTAATTTCAATAAAATACAGATATAAATATCACTTTTTATTGTTACCAAATTTTTTAGTTTATTTTTTACCGAAGAAATTGTTGAAGCGTATACTTCAATACACATGTCTCCTTTTACCATCTCACCACGGATAACAATAAAAGAATTGTCAAGAAATACCTAAGCGTCGTTCCAAGTTAAATGTAAAACCCAGCAAAAATTTCCTAACCTTGGATATAGGTATTCGTATACTCTAACACTGGTAAAAATAATTTCTCTTGTTCCATTTCGAGTAGGTATTTTTATTTATAAAAATTCGCGGATCTCATTCGAGGGCAAATAAGTATTAAAAATCTTCGCCAACTTTACACTCAACTACGTAAACTTACCTGTACCTACAGATTTGCTGAAAAGTTTTTCGACTCGTTTTAAAATTTCAAAACCCCTGGAAAACTTTTACTAATAAGGAAAACACCGAAATAGCAGGAAAATCCAATAAACAGTCGATTCGACGACGTTAATTTGAAAATTAACAGCGTAAAATCACACCTCTTGGTTTGTTCAACATTCGAAATCAAATTCGATAAACAAACCCTCAGCTCTCTTTCTCTTCCTAAGGTTAATATTGAAAAAAGAATTTTCATCGATGTTACAGCCACCGAGAATATGGTACGTTAATCATATAGGCAGATTTTTTTCCCCAGTTAAAATGTAAGTATACGTATTTTCCTATTCATATTATAATAATTTAAAATTCGGCCATCACTTCGGAAGGATTTAACTTACGTAATACCTTCGGTTGATGGATAAGCATTTTTCAATTTTATGCTCGAAAATATTACATATAAAAAGTGCCAAGCCAAAGTTTCAATACGTGAAATACGTTACGTATATCGTTGAATATAAATTAGGTTAACCGAATAAAAAAACGTGAAAAAATTCAATGTCGATCATTTTAAACTTTTATACCAACTAAATTATTACAATTCGCAGCTCTCCCCTCGTCCCTTCCCCCAGCTACGAATACACGTAAAGAAAGAAAATTAATTCCGAATGATTCACGTACTAAATTCGGTTAACAAAAACGTTGCCTCATCTAGAGACTTAATTTTTTAACATCCATCAAGTTATACTACATTTATACCGAAATGGTTTCATTTGTGATTTTATTATTTTTTTGGGTTTAATTAAATACTACACCGTTTGTGGCGTTTTTAGGGTATATTTTTTCAGCACCATTAGCGATGTTTTTTTCCACCGAAGGAAGGACGAGCAGATATTTTTTAAAGTATCAAGTTACCTACCAATGGTTAAATTGGCGCGGTAAAGTCGACCAAGTATAATTAATTCAGACTCTTTTTCTAATTCTAATAAGACCGAAATTAATTTCTTACTAATTAAAATACCAACAGATGTTATCTTTTTGTTGGAAGTTCGTCTCGGTTTGGTATTTCGAGCAATATTCGAGAGCACGAATACCAGAGTAAATAGAGGTAATTTGTTTTCAAATAACGCCTACGCGTCGGTTCGTTTTTTAAAAATATTATAACTTTACAATAAACGTGCGAATCATTTACGAATTGAAAATGTCAGATTTTATGTTTCAACGTGAAATATTTTTTATTCGTTCGGAAAAACGCCGAAATCTTCTCAATACATTGGGTATTTATAAAATACCATATAAATATTTCATTTACATAGCATATTTGATAGGTCTTGGAGGAAAGCAAGGTGCACGACTTTCACTTTTTTCAAATGTTTTCCCATTCGGTTTCAATGTTTCGTGAAGCGTTTGTAAATTGGGCACAAGATGAACTAACGACGGAAGGTCGTTTGATATGTAAACCTATGTATAGCCCAATAGCGTACCAAAGAGATGTCGACTACCTACCTAATTATGCTCCAATTGCGCACCGAGCTTCGGGAAATTGGAGAAAATCAAAAAACCAGTGGTTTTCAAACTACGGTAATCAAAATGGTGAAAATTTTAACATAGGGAAAAAACAAATTTTTAAACTTGAAAAAAATTTTAAACTTGAAAAAATTTTAAATAATTAATAAAAAATATTCTTACAGCACCTAACAGAAAAAGAAAGAATTTTCAAGTTGGAAAAAAATTGATTTTAATACAGAAAAATACGAGTAAAAATTTAAATTGTGAAGAAAAAAATTCAAAATTGTAAAAAATGTCGTGTAGAAGTTTAGACAGAAATAAAGTTTTAAGGTTGTGAAACAATTATGAGTAAAAATCTTCTCCAGATAGAAAAAAATTATGAGTAAAAATGTTGACAGAGTACAAAAAAATACACGATCATAAAAAAATTAAAATTTTGGTAGAAAAATGTTTTCTCAAGTTTAAAATTCGAAGAACATTAGTGAATTTCAACGAATAACGTAGAAATAATATTATAATATGCAGAACTTGTTGAACGCTGGGTGGGTACTTTAGCAACCACCACTTGCAAAAAAATTCGTAGAAAATTTGATTTTTCAATCAAAGAAAAAAAAACGTGCCCACCATATTTAAATTATTGTGGTTTTTAATTATGAAAGGTCTAAAAATGATATTGAATAGAGGGTGAATGGGCCAGGCAGAACCAAATAATCAAGACGTATCGATGACTTGCTATTAGAAAATTTTATAATTTTTTTGACAATCATTTCAAATAAAAAATTTAAACAAGGTCGAAAATGGGCAATTTTGGGACTTCCTAGCTTCAACCACCCTTTCGGTAGGGAGATCAAAAATTCTTGTTAGATTATCGACACAAATTGTACCACCTCTCTGAATTTGGCCAAAATTCATGATTTATTTTTCGATCCGACCCGACTCCTATTTATAAATTTTCGTTTGTGCCCATCCAATATTCCCAATTTTTTGTATGATGGGTAGAGGTATGTACCAAGTATTACAACAATAGTAGGTAAAGAGTTGTGGTTGACGAGAGCTAGTGCAAAAAACATTATTAGTCTACAGACCAAACTGCAAAAAGTGCTCGGGAAGTTGATTTTACTGTTTTTTTTTTCGGGCAACAAAATTTACTAGACATAATGTAGGTACTGGTTCAGCATTCCCAAAACTGGCAAAAAAAATTTTCTAACCCTGCACATAACAGGGGGGTGGGTCAAAAGGGGGTATTTTTGGACCTAGGTCCGCGCAAAAAAATTCAAGTGAGATTCGATAGAGTCGTGTCCCCTGATGCCGAACATGCATTTTTTTCCACTGCACACCTGCACCATAGCAATTTGGGGCCCCTTAAATGCAATTTTTGGTCATTTTTGGCCTTTTTTCGCCCTATTGTGGCTCTGTATCCTCAAACGTGAGAGGGGGCAAATTTCTTTTGTCATATTCCGTTAGACTGAATGTTTATACGCCCAAAGCCGCAAAGTTGATCGAATTAAACCTGCAATATTCGAAGTTATTGAATTTTAATGTTGAGTGAGTATGAGTATTACTCAAATGTCAACTTCACGATTTTTGTTTCAAAAATAATTGTGCGACATATTAAAATGGGTTAAAATTTCGCGCTGGATCCGAAAATGACGATAATTTTTTTCCACCCCCCCTGCACCCCTAATTAGCTCCCTTAAATTTTTTTTCTCGTTTTAGTGGTGCGACCTATCAAAATGGGTTAAAATTTCGCGCTGGATTCTAAAATGATAATTTTTTTCTTCTTCTCTACCCCTATCCCTAGTTAGCATCATAATTTTTTTTCTCATTTATTATAGTGTGACCTATTAAAACAGGTCAAAATTTGACACTGCATTCAAATTGACGTTTCTACTCGATTTGATAGGTATGTAACGTACCTATAATTCGAATATGATCCTAATAATACATATGTTTGAAAGTTTTTGTTTAGTGGACGATTCATCATTTTTTGTTCTACAACTTTTTCCCGTTTTTGCAGTGGTTATGAGTTAATTTATTTAGAAAAGTGAAATTTATCATTTTTAATGAAATTATTACTCATTACTCACTAAAAGAGAGAAAAATTGTAGAACAAAAATTTATGGATTTTCAATCCTTTACAACTTTTGTATTATGATTTTTTTTGTATCGTGATTTTTCACAACCCCAATTTTTTTGGACACCCGGGTGAACAAATTTAGGAAATGTAATAATACAAGTTTTCGGTTCTTTGTTAATTTTTGAAATTTCATTCTCGGTTACTCTTTGGTAATTTTTTAGAATACGTTTAAAGTCATCACTCATTAGATACCTACTCAAATTCTGTTAAGCATTATATTTTCAAAACCTAAGTCAAATTTTTTTCCACATATTGATTAAGAATAAAATTTGAGGGACTAATTAATGGTGGGGGGAGTTGAAAAGAAATTATTGTCATTTTCGGATCCAGCGCAAAATTTTAACCCATTTTAATAGGTCGCACCACTAAAATGAGAAAAAAATTTAAGGGAGCTAATTAGGGGTGGGGGTAGAGGAGATGAAAAAAAAATATTGTCATTTTCGAATCCAGCGCGAAATTTTAACCCATTTTGATAGGTCGCACCACTAAAACGAGAAAAAAAATTTAAGGGAGCTAATTAGGGGTGCAGGGGGGAGATGGAAAAAAATTATCGTCATTTTCGAATCTAGTGCGAAATTTTAACCCATTTCAATATGTCGCACAATTATTTTTGAAACAAAAACGTGAAGTTGACATTTGAGTAATACTCATACTCACTCAACATTAAAATTCAATAACTTCGAATATTGCAGGTTTAATTCGATCAACTTTGCGGCTTTGGGCGTATAAACATTCAGTCTAACGGAATATGACAAAAGAAATTTGCCCCTTCTCACGTTAGAGGATACAGAGCCACAATAGGGCGAAAAAAGGCCAAAAATGACCAAAAATTGCATTTAAGGGGCCCCAAATTGCTATGGTGCAGGTGTGCAGTGGAAAAAAATGCATGTTCGGCATCAGGGGACACGACTCTATCGAATCTCACTAGAATTTTTTTGCGCGGACCTAGGTCCAAAAATACCCCCTTTTGACCCACCCCCCTGTTATGTGCAGGGTTAGAAAAATTTTTTTGCCGGTTTTGGGAATGCTGAACCAGTACCTACATTATGTTTAGTAAATTTTTTTGCCCCAAAAAATGGACAGTGGTTGAACACTTTTTGCTGTTTGGTCTGTAGACTATATCGTTCACAAAACATTTTTAAAATAGCGAAAAAATTCAAATTTTCATATTAATTTTTATCGAAAATACTTGAATATCTATCTCGCATAGATACTACAAAACTATGAGCATTTTTAAAACGACTGTGAGAAAATTATCGAGAAAAAATGAATTTTGTTTCGGAAATTCGAAGAGTAAATCAATAATACCTATGTACATAATTGGGCTAGGGATGAATTGCCTGCTTAATGAGATGAAGAAGCGATGTACATAAACAAGGTGCCCTATACTAGTTCGGGTTGAAAAGTCAACAACAATCAACAAAACTTTTGAAAATCAACAAAACAATTAGTATAAACATCTTACTCATTTAGAATTTGAAGGGACTGCGATTTCACGAATTGAAAAAAATTAAAGTAAGTACATACTTCCCGAGCTAAGTTTTAAAACAAAAATAAAGTTTTAAAATTAGGCAAATGACCTATTTATAAAAAAATCAAAAATGGGAAATTTGAAAAAAAAATCATTCACTGAACATGAAATTTTAGTAAACAGCCCCAGTTTTGCAACGTTGCAAGACGTCCAAAGTTCTAGTAAATTTAACAAATACCATCGTTTTTTGATGTTTTTTTTTCAGCTTAAATAGGATGCCATGACAAACAAATACAATGATTCATACGAGTACCTACCAAAAAATGCCTTCGAGAATTTCCCTTATTTACTCATTTAAAAAGGGATAAAATTGTTTTCCCTTGGCTTTTTCAGATTTTCCAAATCAATTTTCTCAAGTTTTTCAATCTTCAAGTATATAAAATGTCCCAACTACTTTAACCATAACTAAGCTCCTAACCAAAGGGTGAGAGGATTTTTCTTCACAAAACATATAGAATTTTCGAAATGAAGTGGAGGGGAAATCGATAAAATTATTTTAAAGATCAAATTTTTCGTTCCATATTTCTTAAATTAATTTTATTTTCGCAAAAAAGCGAATTCAAAAGCTGATTTGCCTCCAATACTTGTACTTATTGGGCTTTGTATACCTAAACGAAGCTGGAAATGATATTAAAAATTTTTATGATTTCAGAAGTACATCTAGAAAAAAGACTTATTTGTCATTTTTTTCATACTAAAAGATGTTATTTCATTTGAAAGGTTATCTCATTCTCTTTAAAAAAGGCGCGAAGAAAATTTCCTACGCTGGCTGAATAGACAAGTTGAACGAAATTTTTTTGAAAAAAAAATTCGTGCAACCTGTCTATTAATTTTGAACTACCTATACATGTACTTATAAAAAAATTAAAAAATAGGTACTAATCAAAAAATTTGTATTTTCGCTCAGTCAAATAAACGGACCGATGATTATGAGTAATTCGACCCAGAAAAAATTATTCGCGATGCCGAAAAATTATGCAGATAGGCTACCATAATCAGAAGTGTAGATAGAATTGCATATTGGAAAGTATTAGCGGAATTGGTAATAAGTTAATAAAGTTGCATACCCAGTTTGCCGTAAATACAATATCAAGTACCTAATACTGTAGATTAGGGTGGATCGAAAAAAAAACATATCTTGGATTTTGACCCAAATTTGGTGAAGTGGTTTACTTTGAGTGGGAGACTTTACAAAAAAATTTTGAGCCCCCGAGGGACAAGGGGAGGGGAGCAGGAGGTGCTCAAAGTGCACCTCCTTTTGAAAAAAACGCTGTTTTTTGCGTTTTTTTAGCAGATCAAAATTGTGTGAGAAGCCATCGTAAGACTTAAAAGATGCGATTTGAGTTTCTACATCTCCCAAAACCATCGCCATCCTTCTCCGATCAAAACTCACTGCTACCAGGGGGTTGAAAAGTTGCAGATTGCAATATTTCAATAATATGAAATTATCACTTAGCTGGAATGATTTTTTTTTTCATCGAGTAAGTGAACAAAAATTTTTTTCAATCACTGAAAGTGAATTTTGAAAAAAAAAATTAGAAAATTATGTACACCAGTGCAGCCAACAGCAAATCATAAAATTCCAAAATACGGAATTTAAATCGACTTTGAATTGATTATTTTTTTGCCGGAAAATATTATGTATTTTTTTTCCAATCACTGAAAGTATATTTCGAAATTTTTTTTCGAAAATTTTGTATGTCAGTGCAGCCAGTTACAAATCGTGACGTGCTACATTATGGAGTAAACGTTGACCTCGAATTAATTTTTTTATCGTTTGAAAAATACACAATAATTTTGGTTTCAATCATCAGAAATAAAAAATTTAAAATTTTTCTTTGAAAATTTTGTACGTCAGTGCAGCCAGTTACTAATTGCGATATTCTGATATTATGAACTCGAATCCATTATTTTTTCGTCAAGTGATTGGACCAATTTTTTCTCCCAATCAATAGAAGTTCGTTTCGAATTTGAAGACATCGGAACATCACAATTAGCAATTGGTTGCACTGACGTACAAAATTTTCAAAGAAAAGTTTCAAAGTTTTTATTTCTGATGATTGAAACGAAAATTATTGTGTATTTTTCAAACAATAAAAAAATTAATTCGAGGTCAACGTTTACTCCATAGTGTAGCATGTCACGATTTTAAACTGCCAATCTTGACATTTTTTAAAGATCACATCAGGAGGCTGAAAAAGTGTCGTTTTTGTCGTTTTTCAATGAAACGACAGGAAAAGACAATTTTTAGAAAGTATTGCAAAAATTATGTTTTTTAAAGACCACTTCAGAAGGCTAAAAAAGTGTCGTTTTTGTCGTTTTTCAGAGAAACGACAGGAAACGACAACTTTTGGATAAGTATTGCAAAAATGTAATTTTTTAATATTTTTCAATGACCACTTTAGATGGCTAAAAAAGTGTCGTTTTTGTCGTTTTTCAAGGAAAAAAAAGGAAACAACCATTTTTAGAAAAGTATTGCAAAATTTCATTTTTGATGTTTTTCAAAGACCACTTTCAGAAGGCAAAAAAGCGTCGTTTTTGTCGTTTTTCCAAGAAACGACAAGAAACTACAATTTTTAGAAAAGTATTGCAAAATTGTAATTTTTTAATGTTTTTCAATGACCACTTTAGATGGCTAAAAAGTGTCATTTTTGTCGTTTTTCAAGGAAACGAAAGGAAACAACCATTTTTAGAAAAGTATTGCAAAAATGTCATTTTTGATGTTTTTCAAAGACCACTTCAGAAGGCTAAAAAAGTGTCGTTTTTGTCGTTTTTCAGAGAAACGACAGGAAACAACCATTTTTAGAAAATTATTGCACAATTTCATTTTTGATGTTTTTCAAAGACCACTTTCAGAAGGCAAAAAAGTGTCGTTTTTGTCGTTTTTCCAAGAAACGACAAGAAACGACAATTTTTAGAAAAGTATTGCAAAATTGTAATTTTTTAATGTTTTTCAATGACCACTTTAGATGGCTAAAAAAGTGTCGTTTTTGTCGTTTTTCAAGGAAACGAAAGGAAACAACCATTTTTAGAAAAGTATTGCAAAAATGTCATTTTTGATGTTTTTCAAAGACCACTTCAGAAGGCTAAAAAAGTGTCGTTTTTGTCGTTTTTCAGAGAAACGACAGGAAACAACCATTTTTAGAAAAGTATTGCAAAATTGTAATTTTTTAATGTTTTTCAATGAACACTTTAGATGGCTAAAAAAGTGTCGTTTTTGTCAAGAAAGGTGCGGGGAAAAGGAGGGATGTTGTGTTGTAATTTCTTCTCGTAATACCAGAAGTGATGTTTTTTTTTTCTGATCAGTCAGACAGGAGTCAACATGAAAGTCGTATTCAAACCTTAGGTAAAATTTGTACAAAAATGTTAACCCTCCGCCTCAACTATCACTCTTTCTCACTTTCATTAAATTCTGATCAATTCTTGTTACACTTAATTTTTTTTTAATTTTACGATTCATTTTTCATTTTTATCTCATTTGTCAAGGATACTTGAGACTATTCATTTTTCTCACGTTTTTCAAATTTCCATTAAAATATTAAAGACCGATTTAAAAATTTTTTTGATAATTTTTTTAAAAGTTGCTCTTGATATAAATATTATCACTCAAGGAGATTATCGACCATGATTTTTCGCCTTTACTCCCGTCAAATATTTTTTTTTTCAAAATAAAGAAACACGTGTTGAGCATAATAAAAAATTGGAGAAATTCTGAAAAATTAAAGTTGATGATGTTTTCGGTAAAATATTTTTAAATCTAAAAATTTAGAAGCACGAAATTCGAAGGTGATTTTTAAAATTACTTGCAAAAAATAGAGCAATGATGAAAAATATACCTCGACCATATTTTTGGGTAAAAACATCCCTATTAAAACAATTTTTAGTAAAATTTTTCGTAATTCATTTTCGCTGGATTTTCAAAATTTTTGTACTTGTAGTCAGATTTTAAGGGAAATTAAAGGATATTAGATACGAGTTGAGTAAGACGAGATCATTTTGAGGTCTAGACACAACGTTTGTGCTAATCTCGCCCTAACCGTCATTTGGCGTTCGAAAAAAAGAGTAAAATGATCCCCTTATTAGGCACCGAGGATGGTGAACCACAAACCGATGAAAGCCTAGTAAAAGTTCTCGTTATAATCTTCTCTAATCTGATATCTTTTGCCGCAGGGTTGCCTGTGTCTTTCTACTCAACCAGACCTACCTCCACTGTAATTATAATTTGTGAGTGCGTAGGTATTTCGAATTAATTTTTTTTTTTTAAATACATAATGAAGTTGACATTCTCAATCGGAAATCTCATCCTTCTCCTTTCTTCAGAAAAAAAATCCCACTAAAATAGATATACTTTCATTACAACATAAATACTTAGATAATGAATAATGATCTGTACATTTCGTACGTAGGTACGTATGAATTAGTTACTATGATATGCCCTATCAAAAGTAATTTATAGTACGACAAAATCGTTCAAATGATGAAGTATCGCATTTGAAATACTGAAACATCCGAATCGATACATGAAGGCTTTCGTGTTGAAAATTTTTCTCGACGTAAATTTTCGATAAAACTGGCGTAGATACAAGCTCAGGTACTTAGACGCCTTTACATCTAGCTCTGCGTATTTTATACCAACCAAAATTTTCATGGTTTTCGCCTCTTCGAAAGGCAAAACGAGATATTTTCATTCGCAATCGCGTGTGTGGTTTTAGCTCGATAAACATGCATCTGGTTGTTAATTTGAAAATACCATGTAACATACGTATAGGTATATAAATTAACCCATGGATGATTTTTTTAATCGAGTCGACGATATGAAAAGCATCTTTAGTACATATAAATTACCCAAGCCCAAATAACTGCTCCAAAACTGCGAATAAATTACACTCGAATCGTGGAATAAGGTAATATTTGAATTTTTCATTTTTGTTGACTTTCACTTGAGCCGATATGAAATAACGAAAGCCAAATACGTCTCAGGAGGAAATAATTTCTTGTGTAAAATTCATTATGCATATCTTTACGAAATTTTTCCCTGCATACTCCGCTAAGAAAAAGACTCGAAATTTCAATTTAAACGAAATATGGTAACAAAGAAACAAACCCTCGATAGACACTTCTCTCTCGTTCATCGTTAGTATATATTTTAGGGCTGGATTTTTTGTTTCCGCGAATAAAATATACACGAGAGCTTCCGCGAGTTCGGAATTTTTTTACGGTTGTGTTATGTAAGTCTGCTAATTAATCAATTTTTAATTAATACATTTTCTCGCCGCTGGGATACGTAATAAATTGTTGATAATGTTCTTTATTCGCCAATTAGGTACTAGTGGTATCTCATATTTTGCAATACGGGGTAGGTAGCTAGGTACTAGGTAATATGAGACACCTAATCACTCCCTTAACGAATGGTAGGTAGCCCTTTGCAGAACATGTGTTTGGTGTAAAATACACCTAATAATTGTAAAAATTAAAATCACAGATTAAACTGCTTTCATGGGTATAAATTTAAAATCAAAAAGGAGGCTTACCGCAATTTTCTTCATCTTCTCCATTGGGACAGTCGTTATTTCGATCACATCTGCTCAATAAATCGATGCAACTGTTACTGCATCGGAATTCATTGGGTAAACAACCTAAAAAACCCACAAATATCTCGATAGAATCTATTCAATGGAAATTAATGTTTTCATGACCATGAGAAAACTGCCTCGTGAAATCCAAATATTTTCAAGTCGTTTTAGTGTAAAAAAATTTGACGCTGCAAAAAATTTCATTTCGGAAATTAGTCTAAGTATGGAGAATAGGATAGAGCGAAAAAAAATGTCTAGAATTTCGACTAAAGTGGGTGAGGTGATTTGCTGTGAATGGTAAACCTCCCAAAAAAATTTGAGCCCTCCTGCTCAAAGAAAGACAGAGCTGAGCCTCAAAGTGAACCTATTTTCGAAAAAAACTTTTTTTCCACTTTCGAGTAGTGTCCTCTGCTGGGAACTTCGGTCATCTCCTTAAAAAGTTGTAATTTGAGTTTCTACAGCTCCTTGAATCACTGACCTTGAAAATAGAGTCCACTTTTAGCGAATTTCAGGAATTTTTGACTTTTACAAAGTTGAAATCGCTCACTCGGACCCCTCAAAATCGAACCAAAAATTTTTAGTCAGCTAGAATACTTTTTGATAACATTTTTCAAAAAAAATTCACGAGGCAGTGCATTCAACTGCATTTTGATTTTTACAATTTTTAGAAAATTTCAGTTGGTAGCACTGCTTCAAAAAATTATTCAATATTTATTTTAATTACCAAAAAATAAAAGTTTGGTTTACTTTTCAAGTCACTGAATGGACAACTTGAATTTTATGAAAACTACATATTTACCTAGATCAAAATGCAGTTGACAACAATAGGTACCATTTATAGGTTTTTGAAAAATTTCATCACTAATTATTCTAGTTTCAAGATGTTGAAACAGAGGCGTCGTGGGGGGGCCTGCCCCCCGAAAAAATTCTGGACCTCGCTTGGCCCCCCAAAACTTATGTTGTATTCAGTAATTTACATTACAGTTACATCAGATAGGATTTTCAAAGTATTAAAACATGAAAAAATGTCTTTCTAGGGAATTAAAAATCCAATTTTTTCAAAGCTTCACCCTTGCTTCACTCGGGCATGAACAAAATTACAATTCTATGATCTATCTGAGACGAAAGGGCAGAAAAGGGCTCCCTTTTTACCTCCTCCTCATTTTTAGCAGGTGAAAAAAGTCAGTCTCCACTCCCCCTCCCCTCCCTCTTTTCCATTTCGAAAAAGCAAAAAAAGTTGACCAACACACGGCCCTTTTTGTGCCCCCCTCCCAATTTTTGATTCTGACGACGCCACTGTGTAGAAACACGAATCGCAATTTTCTAGGGATGACCAAGTTTCCAGCAAGTGTCACTATCCAAAAATGACAACAAATCACGTTTTTTTTTTTTTTTGTTGAAAATGACCTCCTTTCAAGGTCTCCTAGCCCTGCTTCCATGAAACTGATATGCTCAAAAAAAAATTTTGAAGTCCACTACTGAGAAAAAACTATCTCACCGATTTTTGTCAAAATCCAGGATATTTTAGATTCCAATATGTGGAAATTACAATATCAAACTACCGTGACAGAAAATATTGCCCAAAAATACCGCAATTGGTTTTATAGAAAAAAGGATATGGTTAGACTATATTGAGAAAAAAAAAGGTAAAGTGGTCGAATCTGCCACCGAAAGATTTTTGAACGATTCCAAGGACAAAAATTAGACCCTATCGAGAAAAAATGTTGACAAAATGCTTAGACCCCATCTCGCTTATTTCCCGAGATATAGGCAAAAACGTGTTTTCAGTTTAATTTTTTTCTTCTCATTGTGATTGATGAAAAGTTGAAAATTTTCTGTGACTTCTTGTCAAGGGGTGAAAAACAGAAATTTTTCGCAATTTTTTTCAATCATCTTTCATTGAGTTACACGATTCTGAAATTTTCAAATCGTCATTTCTCAAAAATGAGACCAGTATCAATCATGAAATTTTTTTCAATAACATATTTTTTAAGTGGAAATATACCACAAAAAATTTAAAATTTCAAAAGTGGTGGAGCATGGTCAAAAAAGTTAAAAACTGTCATGCCATTTTCAAAAACATTTCAAAAAATTTATTGTGAAGTTTTTCAAAAAAATCAGAGAACTGAGATATTCTAGGATAAATATTTTTACATATTGAAACACTACCTGTTAGGGAAAAATAAGGACGAGCTACAGAAGAAAATTGTAATAAAAATATTACACTTTTCGGAACTCGAGTTTCAAGGTCAAATTGGGCCTCGTAATGAATTATGGAAAAAATTTTCATATTTCAAAAACGATAATTTTTTTCTTTGGTAAAAACCTATGTTTTCAAAGATGATAATACTTATCACGAAAATTCGACATTTTCTATTTTCAGCTTTGGATAGGTGGGGGCTGATTTTCTTACAGCGTATATTTTCCTGCTAAGTAAGTATACCAAACACTGAAAAATTCCGAATAAATAATTTCACAAGTCGAAAATCTTTTCACTTTGAACGAAAGTAGTGCTTTCGAATGGGATGAAATTCCAAAAATATAACAATCTTTTCTCCCGTCAATTCGGATTTCAAGTTGAGCTAATTGTGGCCCAGAAAGATGTCTTTTTTCTTATTTCGAAAGTTTTTCAACGTTTCACCTTCATTTTTTGAAAGAATATAAAATACCTCGCAGTTTCCGAAATAGAAAACAGGAAAGATAAAAAAATTTTCTTCGAGATTCTTTTCCTTAGAGTTCAGTTGTCTCCTCCTCACTTTTCCCTTCAGTGTTTCAACATGTGAACACATTATATTCTACAATAGCTAAATTCTCTCATTTTTTTGAAAACCTCGTAATAATTTTCTGAAATTTTTTTGAAATTTTTTTCTGGAAAATAAATCGCGGAATTTCGGGGCAATATTTTAGGTTATTGTGGTTTGATATCGTGTTTTCTAAGTATTGGAATTTTTTTTCTTCATAGAAAATTTTCCCATTTTGAACAATAAAAATGGTGAATTTTTTTTAATAAAATAAAATTTTTTCAAGCGTGTGTTTCAACGACTCGAAAATATGTTGGATTTCATTCGACAGTTTTCTCATGGACACCAAAGGGTCGATACAATAATTTAGTAAACATATTTACCGCAATTCTGGACACTTTCGTCTTCACCATTTTCGCAATCACGAACATTGTTGCATCGGTTTTTTAAAGGTATACATTTCGTATCGTCGCAATGAAACACGTCTTCATCCTTGCTAATATTACAATGGAAATTACGAACCTCTGAAATGATTAAAAATACATATATC
Organism: Pseudococcus viburni; assembly: GCA_033439095.1. Classification (NCBI taxonomy): domain Eukaryota; kingdom Metazoa; phylum Arthropoda; class Insecta; order Hemiptera; family Pseudococcidae; genus Pseudococcus; species Pseudococcus viburni. The sequence goes on from JAVBJF010000141.1 coordinate 562,979, forward strand.
TGTATTACATAAACCGATTTCGACCCACTGCGATGAAATTATCTCGCAATACGAAACCGATACCGATAACTCAAAGGTATAATTATTCTTCAAAAGATCCGATTACAAATCAAATTACCCACCTTCTAACGGCGCCGTCGAATAATTCGATGTCGAATTTACCACACGCAATTCATTATATTGGTAAAATACTAACAACAGGAATAAATCAATGGTCAAAGAACGCCTTAAACTCAAATATTGCATCTGTTCGATGTGCGAGGCGATTTTTGTTCAGCGAGCCGTATCCGAAGTATATTTTTAGTATTTCATTTGGAAGACGTCGAAACACTCCTGGGAACAAAATGGCCAATTAAAAGCTTCTATTGCAAAAATGTTAACAAGTAATACGCAACGTTACACCGAGTTAGGCGGACTTTTCCTTCTTTACTTTTAAGTAAATCTAACGATATAATTTTATAAAATACTCACGAACTAAGCGAGAGTAATTTCGTAATTAGATCTTGTAAAAGTGTACGACGCTCTGGTAACAACGTATACGTTCGTGAAATTTCAACTCGACTCGTGTTATTATGATATCGGCGTGTTTCATTCCGGAATCCATTTTACAACATACGTCATTATTTCCGTTAGCTGAAAAATACGAAAAAAATAAATATCAGGGTTCGATGACGGTATAATAAAGGTAACGTAATTTGATGACAGCTCGGATATAGATGTTTTTTACGATGGGATTGAATAGTAAGAAATGCCACCGAAAAAATGAGTGAATTTCATTATGATGATTTTTCATTTTATTTCAAAAGGTAATGGGCTACTGTCTGACGATCACTGACCGGCGATTATATCATGACACTTTTTGAAGTGGTTCCAGCAGTCAAAAAGTGCTAAAGGGTTTCCCAAATTACCAAAAAATTAACAAATAGGTGGCTAAAAATTAGGAATTTTGTTCCTATTTAATAAATAAATCAAATGTTTTGGTTGTTCATTTCCTGTATAAATTTTTCTTGAAGCTTAAGAACCCCTGGAATTTAGAACTTTTTGCTCATCGGGATAACCCTGTAAAAAGTGTCATTGTATTCGCCAGACAGTACGAGGGCACGTTGAAAAAAATTAATCATGCAAGAAATGAAATAAAATGGTAATTTTGACCAGAGATGGCCATTTTTATGAGAAATGATCACTTTTACCAAAAATTGTCACTTTCCAAATAATTATCATTTTTACCAGAAATATTCATTTTTACCAGAGATTGTTATTTCTACCAAAAATTGTCATTTTAACCAAAAATGGCAATTTTTACCTAAAGTTGTCATTTTAAGCAAAAATTGTCATTTTTCCAGAACTTAATGTCATTTTTACCAAAAATTGTAATTTTTACCAGAAATTAACATATCAACCAAAAATTGGGAATTTTAACCAAAAAAGTGTAATTTTTACCGAAAATTGCCATTTTTACCAAAAACTTTCATTTTTATCAAAAACTGTCATTTTAACCAAAAAATGGTAATTTTTACCTAAAGTTGTCCTTTTAAGCAAAAATGGTAATTTTTCCAGAACTTATTGTCATTTTTACCAAAAATTGTCATTTTAACCAAAAGTGTCATTTTTACCAAAAGTGTCATTTTTACCAAAAATTGTAATTTTTACCAGAAATTGACATATCAACCAAAAAATGGTCATTTTTACCAAAAATTTTCATTTTTCCAAAAAAATTTATTTTAACCAAAAATTGTCATTTTTATCAAAAATGGTAATTTTTACCAAAAATTGTCATTTCTACCGAAAGTTGTCATTTAAACCAAAAATTGTCATTTAAACCAAAAATTGTCATTTTTACCAAAAACTTTCATTTTAATCAAAAATTGTCATTTTAACCAAAAATGGCAATTTTTACCGAAAGTTGTCATTTCAAGCAAAAATTGTCATTTTTCCAGAACTTAATGTCATTTTTACCAAAAATTGTCATTTTTACCAAAAACTTTCATTTTTATCAAAAACTGTCATTTTTACCAAAAAATTGTAATTTTTACCTAAAGTTGTCCTTTTAAGCAAAAATGGTAATTTTTCCAGAACTTATTGTTATTTTTACCAGAAATTGACATGTCAACCAAAAAATGGTCATTTTTACCAAAAAATTTCATTTTAACCAAAAATTGTCATTTTTATCAAAAACTGTCATTTTAACCAAAAACTGTCATTTCAACTAAAAAATGTCATTTTTACCAAAAAATTGTCATTTTTATCAAAAACTGTCATTTTAACCAAAAACTGTCATTTTAACCAAAAACTGTCATTTTAACTAAAAAATGTCATTTTTACCTAAAGTTGTCTTTTTAAGCAAAAATGGTAATTTTTCCAGAACTAATTATCATTTTCACCAGAAATTGTCATTTCGGCCAAAAAATGTGATTTTTACCAAAAATTGTACTTAGTTTTTACCAAAAGTAGTAATTTTTTACTAAAATAATGATGGTTCCAGAAATTGTCATTTTTACCAAAAATGGTAATTTTTACCTCAAGTTGTCATTTTCAGTGTTCAAAACCGCCAGAACCAAAACCCACCAGAACCACTTTATTTTCGATTTTTCAAATGGGAACCAGGACCAATTGGAACCGGTTCCAAGAGGTGTTGAAATATTCCCCAAAAAGACCAAAACGAACCAATTCAGCAGGGAAAAAGAGAAATTCCCAATTGGGAGAACCATAAGAAATTCTGAAGCTTGTAAATTAACAGAACCACCAGAACAAGCATAAGTATTTTGAGATAAAAACCACCACCAACAGGAACCATTTCAATAAATTTCTAATCGATACAAGAACAACCACCACCAATTTGTGAATCGGTTCCAATTGGTTCTAAAAAAATTTTAAGCAATTGAGTAGGCACCTTTCTTTAATCTTTATATGAAGTATGTACTTGGTGTATTTCAATTTGGCGGAGGATGACGGAATGTAATATTCAATTCATATTTTCGTAGTTTGGTATTTTTGATTTTTTTTCCTTCTTTTGGCGTGTTCCATGTCAACTCGAGCAGGTTTTGATCTTAGGCCTTCCTATTTTTCTCAAAATTTATTTACAGGTTTCCCTAAATGGTACAATCGAGGAATCATTGTCTTTTCGATCAAAATCCTTTAGGAGGGTGGGAGAGTCGGGAGCCCACGTAATTTTCATACAATTAAGATTTTTTGTGAAACGACTCAACTTTGAAGGTTCATATCTCGAGATTGGTAAAGTCCAAGAAGAATCTGTTTGCACAGTTTTGTAAACAATTGAAAGTAAATTGAAAATAATTGATGATCACATTTTGAAAAGTTCAAAGTTTAACCTCCATAATTAAAGTTCAACTTTCATGATGAATATAAAAGATAAAGATGTGGGCCACCATTTAAAAATCTGAAAAAATTACAGCAAGGAGAAATTTTCATGCTGTCAAATAATTACGTTTCAAGATGGGATCTGAACACCCCAAGGGGGGACAGGGATTTCCAAATCTGGTCAAAATTCAAAAAAATGGAAAAACCAAAGTACCTTACATATCAATTTTGAATTTTTTCTAATTGATTGAAAATTGAAAAAATAAATTGAAAGACCGAATGGAACCAGGAGAACCGGGACCAATTGAAACGGTCTCTAATTTTGGGAACCACCACTAGAACAATATGATGAAATTTTTTGAAACAGAACCTAAAACCAGAACCGTTTGCAAAAAATAAAAAACCAGAACCATTTCAAGATCAGAATCACAAATTACAAAAACTGAAAATATCAGAACCAAACAGAACCGTTTCAGAAAATTGTCAAAAACCAATTCAAAAACCAGAACCAGGAACCACTTAATAACAACGCATCCCAAAACCACAACCACCACCACCAATTGAACTTCAATCGGTTTTGAACACTGGTCATTTTAACCAGAAATGGTCATTTCAACCAAAAATGGTAATTTCAATCAAAAATGGTAATTTTAACAAAAAATTGTCATTTTAACCAAAAATGGTAATTTCAATCAAAAATGGTAATTTTAACAAAAAATTGTCATTTTAACCAAAAATGGTCATTTTAACCAAAAATGGTCATTTTACCCCAAAAATGGTCATTTTACCCCAAAAATGGTCATTTTACCCCAAAAATGGTCATTTTACCCCAAAAATGGTCATTTTACCCCAAAAATGGTCATCCGAAAATGGTCTTTTTAACCAATAATTATCATTTTTACCAGAAATTGTCATTTTTACCAATATCACCAAACTCTGAAAACAAAACTCACAATTTTAAAATTTTCACGCGCCAAAAAATTTTCAATTTTTGGTCTGAAAAAATCCCGAGGTTTTTAAATAGATTTTCCGGACTTAGATCATTTTTCATTGTTTTCTGAAAATGCCATGAAAAAAAGAAAAATTGAACACTTGTGAAGAAAATGTCGTTTGGATCAAGCAAAAATTTTTCCAAAAATTCGGATCTTTAAAAAGTATTTTAGGTCAACTTGATGAGAAATCTCGAATCACCTATTTTTGTTTTTTATTGCTATTTAAAAAAAAATAAAAAAAAAATAGAACGACCTTTTCAAATATCCTATATAGTTTATAGAAAATCGACCAATCTGACAACTCTGTTCAAGGGCAAAAAAATCTCTGGTTAAATGACGAATATGTTTTCTTCAAATTGCAGTTGCACACATCAAACGAAAAAATTCATTGTCAATAGAAATTCTGATAGTCATCTTCCTTTCCCTCCCCTTCATTACTTCACTAAAATTCATGGAAAACAATAAAAAATAAATTGAGTTGAAAGATCATAATTTGAGTTTGAAAAATGTTTACTTGGCCCAAAGAAATTCTTCAATTGAAATCTTCGCCTAAAAAAATTAAGACTAGAAAAAATTCGTAAGAATTAATCCTTTTCTTTTTCCATCCCTTGTCCCCTGGCGCAAATGGGCACGTTCGTAGGGAGGCAATCCAGAAAGTGTACCTGAATGTTTTTTTGCCTTCAAAATTAAAGCTTTGACATCGGAAGCCAAAAACATGCAGGTAGGTATAATGAATAGCTTTGCAGGTACATATGTTATCAATAGCGGGTACATACACTTGACAAGTTCTCGTAACTGAAATTCTCTAGAATTATGCAGATCTTCGACCCGAAAATTAATTAATTTTTTCGCCCCTCGAATCACTCAAATTGATGTGTAATTAATTTACATAAAAACACGCAGGTTACGAGACGAACCATGCTCGCGTAAGATTCGATTTCATCTATCCAAATTATAACAACTCTGGAAGCTAAATAACTACGTGTTTCAACTTAACATCTAGTATTTTAATCAAAACGAAGACGTTGAACCGACTGCCACGAATCTTACAACGAAATATGGCAGTAGCTCGTATAATATCGAATGTAGAGAAATTTTTCCTCGATTTTGATTGGTCTGAAGTAACGTTTGGTCGATTTTAAATTCTTCAAGGTAAATATACCTTAATTGAGTCATTTTACCTTTGAAATCACAAATTCAGAATTTTTCGTACAAATGTAAAGTTTTTTTTTTCAAATATTAAATTTTCCATGATGAAAATACATCACACCACGACATAAAAACAACCTAAGAGAATACCACCATAACCGTACAAACGATATCATTGATAAATTTATAGTCATCTTACATCGTATAATCCACATAATCATATCTGGATAATCTCAAGATACTCCATTAATTTTACCATCGTACGAAATCAATATAAATTAATTAATCCGCCATTCTTGAGTACACGTTCGGAATATATAAGCACGACGAACGATAAGAAGACTTATACCGAATTCATTGTGGTAAACATTTAGCAGAATTTCGAGCACAGCCGGAATGAAAATTAGGCTCTTAGTTATGCAATCCATATTGCACCAATCCTCCGTTCGCCTTGAAATTTCGACTATTAAATTAAGTGGAGGATATTGATAAAGTAAAATATGTTAGAATGATTTTTGCAACGTACAGATCTCGTATTTGAAAGGGTTCCGAATAAAATAGAATTATGGACTGCGAGGAAGGCAACTGCGAGTTATTTCAAGCCTTCACGTCTCCTTGGAAGGGGTTTTTTTCATTCAGGGACATGTCGAATATTCCCCGAAGTATCGCCTTCATTTATGTTATTTTCACCAATATATTCGCGGATAAAAAACCAAGTACTGGTAATCAGCAAATTTCATTCGAGAAATGTACCAAAAGACTCGTAGAGGCGAATTTTAATAGCGACGAATTTCAATATTTTCTCGATTGCGCGATACATTACGGCGGTATTTTGACGCCTATTTTTATACACGTGTTGGCGAATATTATTAAAAAATCCGCTCCAAGGTGAAAATGGATACCGCGAAGTAATCGAATACTTACGTCGTTATTTACCATTCGATACAACAATAGAAAATACCTACGAGTACTTAACCTTTTGCCAAAAATTGCTATAAAACGTGGTGATTTTAAATTGGAAAACTTTCCTTTTGTGAGAAAATATATAAGAAAAGTTGGTCTGGTTTTTTTTTGATCTATGAACTTCGAGTACTGTACTGTCTAGGTATACTTACACACTCGCAAAATTAAAACGTATTGTTTTATTTATTTGATTCTTGGTATTTACTTGATTACTTATTTGAGAGAAAAAAATCAAAGGATTTCAGCTTCACGATGGCTATCTTATACTTAAAGGTGTACTGGCTCGAGATAATCCTTTAAAAATTTGAATCCCTTTCGAGTGATTCGCTTTGAAAAGCCTTTCCACAAAAATTTACAACTTTTTTTGAATTTGAAAGCGAATGTATAATATAGAATCCCGGTAGTGTGTTTGGATCGTACGTTTATTACTTTGCCCGTATGCGGCGATAACTTACGCAAACAAGGTAAAATGTTCACTTCAAGATTCGAAGGACCAAAGTTTTTCAATTATTTTATTCACCTGATGCATTTATATACTGTTCAGAATTGCAAACAGTGAAAATTTTTCACATACCTACAAAAGATTCATTTATTTCGTAGTAAACTTCGAGTTTCGGAAATTCCATTTAAAATCTCATCTCAAAGTATTTTACCTGAATTTCGAAACGAAAATCCGTTCACTTTTGTGCTTTTTTGAAGGCTTGAAAAAACCCCTAATTAATTACTTAAGTATTAGAAATGGAAACAGCTCGGAAGTGTATACCAGCCGTGAAATAATTTTTGATTTTATCGAGATGGCGAAACGATGTCAATGGTATTAGATTTCTTATGATGTGAGCTTTCGGCTATCGTAGCCGAAAGTTTAAGGTCAGCATACCTGGTGTTCAGAAAATTACCAGACAGTGGATTTTTTCCGATTCAGTTTGAATGATTTTTGAATTTTTTTTTAAATATTATTTTTTTTGCTGGATTACGACGAAAGAGTAGTACATATTTTAAAAGGCTCAACCGGTAGGTAAATATAAGTACTTCGTAGCTCCTTGCGTTCCGAAATTTGACGAAAAATATTCTGAACAATTTTTTTTTATTTTTTAAATATCAATTTAAAATATTAATTTTCACAATTATTTTTTTGACAGAGGGGAGGGGGGATTTTTTTCAACATGTTTTTGTAGCAGAAAGTTCGGTTACTTCGGCTGTAGTGAGTTGATTCCCAGCGAAATATTCACGTGAAAAGATAGGCCAACTGATTCCCATGAATTGATTCCAAGTTCTTATCAAAAATTTATTTCAACTATGAATTTTTGGCTCAAAATTTCCCCCCGATTTTTTTTTCAAATTTCGACTTCAATTTTTTTCAGCTCTTAATTTTTCTTCGAGTATTTTCAATACCAACATTTTTTTTAACCTAAAACTTTTTCAGATTTTTTCATGTTTATACTTTAGTGAATTTTTTCTCAAAAATGATTTCAATCTTGACTTTTTTTTCAACTCCAAAATTTTTTCTCTAATTTTTTCCTACTTTAAATTTCTTTGTATTTTTTTTCAAATTTCCAACGTTTTTCTCAATTTTTTCAATTTTGAAATTATTTCCATGAAATTTATTAACAGATTTTTAAAATTTAAAATGGGTGCCTAAGGATGTTGAAAAAGTTTCAGTTTGGATAAAAATATTGAATTGAAAAAAAAAGAAAAAAATGAAATTGAAAAAAATCTAAGAATGTTGTACTTAGTAGGAAAAAATATTGATGTTGAAATTGCAAAATATTTTGAGAAAAAAATTGAAGTTGAAACAAACTGCAACTTTTTGAGAAACTTCAAACTTGAAACGAATAATTTTGAAAAAATGTAAAAGTAAAACAATTCTGAGAAAATTTTAGGTTGAAAAAAATAAGAGTTTTGAACAAAATAATAAAGGATCAAAAAAATTTGTAGGAAAAATTTGAGGAAAAAATTCAGTCGAAGAAATTTTATATTTTTCAAAATTTGAATAATTTTTTCAAACGAGTTGAACGATTTTTTTACAAAAATTGAAAAAATTTTCATACTCTACTCACACAATACATATCTTCCTTGAACTTGAACAGTTTCAAAAAAATTTATAATTTTTCAAAACTGGACAATGGAAAATTTTCCAAAACATTATCAATTTTTCAAGAAATTGAAAATTTTTAAAACTTGAACAATTTTAGAAAAAATTTTGCAATATTTTATAACCAATCTTGGGATTGAAAAAATTTAAAATTGAAAAAAAATTGGAACATACACGATATTTCCGAAACTTTATTCACTGTACCTACTTTTTATAGATTTTTAAATGAGGCCCTAAGAGCTTTCTTGTTACGTTGAAAGTTGACCTTTTTGCAGCAAAACTCAAATTTAAACTCTGGAAAATTTTCATAATGCGATATTTTGAATTACAAGCGACACGAGGACAAGTAACCCGTATCATATGTTACTCTTCGACACGTAACTCCAAAAACAAATTATTTTCGTTTCTTAAAACGTCTTTTATAATAAATTGGAAAATATTTTTCAACATTTCGAAAACAACGAAAAATTTTCGAATAAATTTCCTCGACGACAAACCCTCATCTGGATTTCTAGAATGGCCACGTCTCCCTGTCAAAAGCAACAATACGACAAAGAGTTCAAGGAATGCGATGCGTCCAACCTTGAAAACGGAAACAGATGTAAGACGCCCACATTTAAACGCTCGACTATGGTTTTTAAATAAACTTCACAGTTCACACCCTGAAATTTTCGATAACTATCCAAGTCACGAAATTTGACTACGAAGTTTGCCACACAAGAGGTTTGAAAAATTAGCAGCCAGGGGCGAACGTTGAAAGCAGCTGATCACGCAACATGCATCGAGTTCGAGTTTCTTCGAGAACAAAACCACGTCGCCGATGATAACAAAGTGAAAAGTTTTTTTTCCTCCGGAATCAGTCTTTTAGAATAGTTCGTACTGTATGATGCAAATTTCAAGCCTTGCAGACACTATGTAATGTACAATTGTACATTGTACTTCAAAATATGTGGGTATGCGGGTAGCAATATTCGAAAATAGACATTAAGATGGGTTAAACAAAAAACATAGTCTGGATTTTGACGAGAATTGATGAGCTATGAAGTCTACTTAGGTGGGAGACTTCCCAAAAAGTTTTGAGGAAATTCATATCGCTCACTCAAACACCACGAAATCGAGGGAAAAATCATTGGTCACTTGAGATAATTTTTGATGACACTTTTCAAAAGATTTTCATTTCACAGAATGCTGCTAACTTCATACTCATTTTCTTTTTAGGCCATTTTTATAAAATTCAAGTTTTTCATTCAGTTACTTGAAAAATCAGCCGAAAAATATGTTTGGTCGTTAAAATAAATATGAATTAATTTTTTTGAAAATTTGTTGTATCATGCTTGCCACCAGAAATTTTATAAAAATTACTTGAATCGCAATGTAGTTTATGGGACTGTCATGCATTTTTTTAAAAGTTCTGGTGTGGTAAGTGGGTCATTTTGCCTCTGACAGAACTTTGTTAAAATTTTTATACCATTTTGATTTGTCTTGATAGAAGAAGATTTTAGAGCGTACGCGCGGATTTCTATCTCATCCCTGGGCTGCTGGGGCATCAAAATACGTGATTTCGAATTTTCAACCGATTTTTTTCAAACTTGGCACGTAGGTAAAGGTACTAGAGGGAAGTACCCCAACATTTTTTCAGATTTTTTCGACCATTATAATGACTTTGAATTTCACCTTGAAATTTTCAAATCGCCCTGGAAGATACAATTTTGATTTTGACAGAAAAAAATCTATAATGACTTTGAATTTCACCTTGAAATTTTCAAATCGCCCTGGAAGATACAATTTTGATTTTGACAGAAAAAAATCTTAAATATCTCAATTAGCCTGGGAGAGATATGTAAAAAAAGGAGATTTATTCCAACTAATTCCTACATGAAATTTTTTTGCGGGATTCTGTAGTGAAAGAGGTCCTTCTCAACATACTATAAAGTCTACCTCCAAATCACGCTTGCGTTGCGCGTGCGGGCGTGAAATATGTACCGCCGGGCCGTTTTTTGCTATTATCTCACGAAATGTTGTGTTTTTCGACAAATTAGTTATTACAAAAAATATTCCTCGTCAAATTTGCAATCGAAATGGTCATTATGATTTTTTTCATAAAACTCGTTTTTACCCCATAAAACTATGATTTTTGTGAGGTAATATTTCACGCGCCGCCACAATCGATCATTTAGGCTGCTGCAACCGTATTGTATAGTCGGGGAGCCAAATCTACCGAAAATGGGTCGAAATAATTGAAAAATCTGGGACCTCTCCCAACAGTTGGTGTATGAACCCTTAAATTTCGAAAACTACCAGTCTGCCGATCCGCAGCTGCTGTTTTAAGTACAGCAAAAACTCGAAAGTTCACAATTTTTATGTACTTTTGGTTGAAAACATTTATGGTCGAAATAGGAGTCAAATTACAGGATATTTTTCTCTGAATCCGAATATGTAGGAGTAGGTCTGCCGACTTCTAAGTGCTGCCGAAGGGTTGGTCGACTGGGTTAAAAGGAAGAAAACTAGAAAAATTCACAGATTTTTTGGAAAATTCTAATAAAAAATACAGATGACTTTTCAACTTCAAAATTTCACAAAATTTTTGTATTTTAGGGGGGCGAGGCATAGGGGAGTATCAACAAACTCATGCATATGAATATGTGATATGGGTGCATCATCAAAATATACGTTTTCTGGGTTGTTGAACTTGATTCCGACAAAAATGAATCAGGGATAGAATCACAAATCCTCATTTAAGAAATCAAAATTTCGCGAATTACATATTTTCATGCCATGGGTAGACAGTTAGACACTAATACACGATTTATCGCAACGATAGGTACATAAAAAAAAACAACTGCTGAGAACGCTTAAAACAAAAATAACCTGCTTTTTAGCCCAAATCACACTTAAACAAATGCGATTCTACCTATGATTCATGAAAACAGCTATCACTCCCTCACCTCCAACAAAAAAATATTGTCATAATCGAGTTCTACAGCCCAAAAAACGTATATTTGAATGATGCACCCATATCACATGTTCATATGCATGAGTTTGTTGATACTCCCCTACGCCTCGCCCCCCTAAAATACAAAAATTTGTGAAATTTTGAAGTTGAAAAGTCATCTGTATTCTTGAGTAATGCTTAGAACCATTTATAACCCCCTTTCAAGCCAAATATGCCACTTTTATTAGAATTTTCCAAAAAATCTGTGAATTTTTCTAGTTTTCTTCCTTTTAACCCAGTCGACCAACCCTTCGGCAGCACTTAGAAGTCGGCAGACCTACTCCTACATATTCGGATTCAGAGAAAAATATCCTGTAATTTGACTCCTATTTCGACCATAAATGTTTTCAACCAAAAGTACATAAAAATTGTGAACTTTCGAGTTTTTGCTGTACTTAAAACAGCAGCTGCGGATCGGCAGACTGGTAGTTTTCGAAATTTAAGGGTTCATACACCAACTGTTGGGAGAGGTCCCAGATTTTTCAATTATTTCGACCCATTTTCGGTAGATTTGGCTCCCCGACTATACAATACGGTTGCAGCAGCCTAAATGATCGATTGTGGCGGCGCGTGAAATATTACCTCACAAAAATCATAGTTTTATGGGGTAAAAACGAGTTTTATGAAAAAAATCATAATGACCATTTCGATTGCAAATTTGACGAGGAATATTTTTTGTAATAACTAATTTGTCGAAAAACACAACATTTCGTGAGATAATAGCAAAAAACGGCCCGGCGGTACATATTTCACGCCCGCACGCGCAACGCAAGCGTGATTTGGAGGTAGACTTTATAGTATGTTGAGAAGGACCTCTTTCACTACAGAATCCCGCAAAAAAATTTCATGTAGGAATTAGTTGGAATAAAAAACATATCCCTCCCAGACTAAATGTATTTCACATCTCTGAGAATTTTTCAGATTTTTTCGAGTGGTGGAAGTTGATCAAATATTCAATAACCCAGTGTAATTCATTAATTAGCCCAGAAGAAATGGCTTCAGAAAATTGCCTAAGAAAGACAAATTTTATCACTTAAAAGTTTTCTATATGATATCCAGAGTCTGTGATAAAATCGCACCGCCCCAGCCCCTATTGCTTTTTGCGGGAGGGGGGCTTATGAGGAGCGAAATTTTTTTGCAACGATTTCGCTCAAATTCGCCTGAATGGTAATTGAGATGTAGAATTGCATCAAAAAAATTTTCAGGTTCCCTCGACCTCAGGGGCTGAGCCATTGCTTCCCAAAGTTGAACATTTTGACTAAAATTACAAAAAAAGAGTTGTTTGATTATAAAACCGCCCAAAATTGTTTCAATACATACCTTGAAAATGATGAATCCGACTAGCCAATAAATTTTACCGACTTTTCTTGAAAAGTCAGGTACTAAATTTGTTGCCGCGGTGAGACTTGGGGTCGGGGGTGAGTTTTCTTTGCGTTTTGGGTCATTTGGAACACAACTGTACCATTGGTTCATTTTCACCTTTCCTTATATATATATATATATATGCCAACAGTACCTCTTCGTCACCGTTTATATAAGCAAATAACCTCTCTGTCACCGAAATCGGTGACGAAGGCGTTTTGCCGGTGACGAAGGCGTTTCCCTGTGTATATCAAGTTAAAACTACTCTTTTTAACCCCAAAAAAAAGTGACAGAGACGTCTGATGGTTACGCAGATGTCTCCTTATGTATACTTGCTTAAAACTGCTTTTTTCATCATGAATATGAGATCGCGATCTTTTTTTGGTGGTGACGTGGAGGTTATGTATACACCTACAGTATACAGATTTTGAAAATCGCCAGCATATACTAAAGGTATCTCCACGTCACCATGTATACACCATACCAAAGGAACCTCAACGTCACCATCTACGTAAGCACTGATTCCCTGTGTCACCAGGCCGGTGACGGCATTTGTATCTGTATATCTTAAATTCACTCAAATCAAATGGTTCCGAGAGTATAAATACTATATTAACCATGCTGGTTATAAGTACAGTATTTATACACCTCCGGAAGCATATTAAAGCATGGTGACGAAAAGGTACTGTTTATAAAAGGTGACGTCGAGGACATGTTGGTCCATATATATATATATATATATATATGCCAACAGTACCTCTTCGTCACCGTTTATATAGGCAAGTATCCTTTCCGTCACCGAAATTGGTGACGAAGGCGTTTTGCCGGTGACGAAGGCGTTTCCCTGTGTACATCAAGTTAAAACTACTCTTTTTAACCCAAAACGAAGGTGACAGAGGCGTCTGGTGGTTACGCAGACGTCTCCCTGTGTATACTGGCTTAAAACTGCTTTTTTCATCATGCACATGAGGTCGCGATCTTTTTTTTGTGGTGACGTAGAGGCTATGTATACACCTACTATATATAAATTTTAAAATCCTTTGTTCTACTATCGATCATTGATTTAGGCCAGCTGCATATTCATTTGAATTGAATACAGCAAAGACGTTATAATACTATAAAAACTATGCTGGTTTTAAATACGATGTGTAGAAATCAACAGAAGCATATTTAAAGGTGGTGACGAAAAGGTACTGTTTATAAAAGGTGACGTCGAGGTTATGTTGGTCCATATATATATATATATATATATATATATGCCAACAGTACCTCTTCGTCACCGTTTATATAGGCAAGTATCCTTTCCGTCACCGAAATCGGTGACGAAGGCGTTTTGCCGGTGACGAAGGCGTTTCCCTGTGTATATCAAGTTAAAACTACTCTTTTTAACCCCAAAAAAAAGTGACAGAGACGTCTGGTGGTTACGCAGATGTCTCACTGTGTATACTGGCCTAAAACTGCTTTTTTCACCATGCTCATGTGGTCGCGATCTTTTTTTTGTGGTGACGTAGAGGGTATGTATACACCTACAGTATACAGATTTTGAAAATTGCCAGCATATACTAAAGGTATCTCCACGTCACCATGTATACACCATACCAAAGGAACCTCAACGTCACCGTCTACGTAAGCACTGATTCCCTGTGTCACCAGACCGGTGACGGCATTTGTATCTGTATATCTTAAATTCACTCAAATCAAACGGTTCCGAGTGTATTAATACTATATTAACCATGCTGGTTATAAATACAGTACGTATACACCTCCAGAAGCATATTAAAGCATGGTGACGAAAAGGTACTGTTTATAAAAGGTGACGTCGAGGTTATGTTGGTCCATATATATATATATACAGGCATGCTGCAGCCTTACGAGACCCGTTTTGGATATCTCGCTATCCTTATTAGGCCCGTTTTTACCTTGCGAGACCCGAAATCGGGTCTCGCAACGTCATGCCATATAAAGTGGTTTTTCATGATGTATGCATACTCGGGAGTCTGTAGGCAGAGGGTCTCGCAAGGTCGTTTGTATATCTTTGTATATAATTTACCTCGCCTCTCTGCACACAGCAACATTTGGAAATTTCAACCATGCGCCATTCAAATACGAATCAAGTTAAAGGGATGGCGCTTGCACAGTGAAATTCGTCTCATTTTCTATTATTTTTTCCGCTCCACACATCGGCGGTATTACTCGACCCTTCATTTATGCCGATTTTTAAAGTTTCGGGCCTCACAGTGCCTGTATTATCTCCTTTTTCAAAACGGGTCTCGCAAGGTTAGTATGATCCATATATATATATATATGCCAACAGTACCTCTTCGTCACCGTTTATATAGGCAAGTATCCTTTCCGTCACCGAAATCGGTGACGAAGGCGTTTTGCCGGTGACGTAGGCGTTTCCCTGTGTATATCAAGTTAAAACAACTCTTTTTAACCCAAAATGAAGGTGACAGAGGCGTCTGGTGGTTACGCAGACGTCCCCCTGTGTATACTCGCCTAAAACTGCTTTTTTCACCATGCACATGAGATCGCGATCTTTTTTTTGTGGTGACGTGGAGGCTATGTATATACCTACAATATACAGATTTTAAAGTCCATTGTAATAAAAGTCTTTATCATGTCGCGCCACCTGCTTATTCATTTGACTTGAGGGAGGCAAAGACGTATAAACACTATAAAAACTATGCTGGTTTTAAATACCATGTGTAGAAATCAACAGAAGCATATCTAAACGTGGTGACGAAAAGGTACTGTTTATAAATGGTGACGTCGAGGATATGTTGGTCCATATATATATATATATATGGACCAACATATCCTCGACGTCACCTTTTATAAACAGTACCTTTTCGTCACCACCTTTAGATATGGTTCTATTGGTTTCTACACATCGTAGTTAAAACCAGCATGGTTTTTATAGTGTTTATACGCCTTTGCCTGTCTCAAGCCGAATGAATAGGTAGGTGGCGCGACTTGATAAAGAATTTTATTACAATGGACTTAAAAATCTGTATACTGTAGGTATATACATAGCCTCTACGTCACCACAAAAAAAGATCGCGAATTCACGTTCATGGTGAAAAAAGCAGTTTAAAGAGAGTATACATAGGGAGACGTCTGCATAACCAGCAGACGCCTCCTTCACCCTTTGTTTTGGGTTAAATAAAGAAGTTTTAACTTGGTATACACAGGGAAACGCCTTCGTCACCGGCAAAACGCCTTCGTCACCGATTTCGGTGACGGAAAGGATACTTGCCTATATAAACGGTGACGAAGAGGTACTGTTGGCATATATATATATATATATATATATATATATATATATGGATCATACTAACCTTGCGAGACCCGTTTTGCAAAAGGAGATAATACAGGCACTGTGAGGCCCGAAACTTTAAAAATCGGCATAAATGAAGGGTCGGGTAATACCGCCGATGTGTGGAGCGGAAAAAATAATAGAAAATGAGACAAATTTCACTGTGCAAGCGCCATCCCTTTAGCTTGATTCGTATTTGAATGGCGCATGGTTGAAGTTTCCAAATGTTGCTGTGTGCAGAGAGGCGAGGTAAATTATATACAAAGATATACAAACGACCTTGCGAGACCCTCTGCCTACAGACTCCTGAGTATGCATACATCATGAAAAACCACTTTATATGGCATGACGTTGCGAGACCCGATTTCGGGCCTCACAAGGTAAAAACGGGCCTAATAAGGATAGCGAGATATCCAAAACGGGTCTCGTAAGGCTGCAGCATGCCTGTATGTATATATATATATATATATATTTGCACGCGACCGTAGGTTGTCAGCCACATTCTATATATATTCAAAAAATTTTGAAAATTTTGAAAATTTTAAGATCTTTCCTATATACTTACTAATTGTCTTATCAAAATTCTAATTGCAGATTCGTGCTTAGCTACACAAAATCCACCCCAGCAAAAAAAACGAGCCTCCTACAACAAAATTTTTGGAAAAAAATTGCAAAATTTTCTAAGCTATTGCAAATTTTGGAAAAGTTTTTCTATTACAAAAAAGCCTGGCTAAAATTAGAATTTTTGGTGTCAAAAATTTTTGTTCAAGTTGATAAAATGACAAAAAAATGATGGGGTAAATTTAACATTGTGCATAACCAAATTTGGTACAGGTAAAAAAATTTCGACCTGTTTTCCTTATTCTACTCATCACCACTTAAAAAATGAGCCTACGTTCATCCTCGCGACTCAATTTTTAAGTGGTGCGCACTCTGGTGGAAGTTTTGAAAACAGGTGGCTCACTTTGTATGTAGAATTAACCCATTCAATCTCAGCCATGGCTGAGAAGTACGGTGGCTCACTTTGTATGTAGAAATAACCCACAAAGTGGCTCACATGTACGGATATTACTACCTATATATATATATATATGGATCATACTAACCTTGCGAGACCCGTTTTGCAAAAGGAGATAATACAGGCACTGTGAGGCCCGAATTTTTAAAAATCGGCATAAATGAAGGGTCGGGTAATACCGCCGATGTGTGGAGCGGAAAAAATAATAGAAATTGAGACGAATTTCACTGTGTAAGCGCCATCCCTTTAGCTTGATTCGTATTTGAATGGTGCATGGTTGAAGTTTCCAAATGTTGCTGTGTGCAGAGAGGCGAGGTAAATTATATACAAAGATATACAAACGACCTTGCGAGACCCTCTGCCTACAGACTCCTGAGTATGCATACATCATGAAAAACCACTTTATATGGCATGACGTTGCGAGACCCGATTTCGGGCCTCGCAAGGTAAAAACGGGCCTAATAAGGATAGTAAGATATCCAAAACGGGTCTCGTAAGGCTGCGGCATGCCTGTATATATATATATATATATATGTATGAAATTTGTCCTGGATTAAACTCCGAAACTATAAGGTCTGAGAAAAATCTGAAAACGTCGAGCTGTTGGGGCATTGGTGAACCTGTGAGATTTTAAGTTTTATCAAAATCGGTTGAAACGTTTTTGAGAAAAATGAATTTTTGTGATTTTTTTTCATGGAATTTGCCTGAAAATAGCGTCTAAGAAGTGGTCTTCAGGGTGTCCAAAAAAAAAAATAAATAAAAATGCCTAGGAAAAATTATTTAACCAACTTAATTGAAAAATTTCAAATCTAGTGTCATTCGTGGTCTATCACCATTCAAACTGTACATGATGGTAGAATAACAAGACTCCCATGATAACTATGGCCTTCTTTAGATGATGAATTCATTGTTACTGGTTTCCATCAACTTTGGAGAAAAAGAGGTCTTCAGGGTATCCGAAAAAAAGCCTGCAATAAAAATGCATAGCAAAAATCATTTAACCAACTTAATTGACAAATTTTAAATCTGGCATCAGTCCTGTTCTAATACCATTCGAATGTACATGATAGTAAGAAGGATCCATTCGAGATGGGCTTCTTCAGGTTACAAATTCATCATTTCCGGTTACCATCAACTTTGAAGAAAAAAAAGAGGTCTTCAGGGTGTCCAAAAAAAAATTACAATTAAAATGCTTGGCAAAAATTTTGTAACCAACTTAATTGTAAAATTTTAAATCTGTCGTCAGTCTTGGTCTATTACCATTCGAATGTACATGGTGGTAGAATAACAGGACCCTCACGATAATGATGGTCTTCTTTAGGTGATGAATTCATTGTTTCTGGTTTCCATCAAGGTTGGAAGAAATGAGGTCTTCAGGATATCCGAAAAAAGCTCACAATAAAAATGCATAGCAAAAATTCTCCAATCAAATTGATCGAAAAATTTCAAGTCTGGCATCATTCGAATATACATAATCGTAGAATAACAGGACCCACTCGAGATGGACTTTTTCAAGCTCGATTAAACTCCGAAACTGTGAGATTTGAGAAAAATCTGAAAATGTCGCGCTTTTGGGGCATTGCTGAACCTGTGAGATTTTGAGTTTTTTTGAAATTGGTTGAAACGGTTTTGAGAAAAATGAATTTTTTTGATTTTTTTAATGGAATTTTCTTGGAAATGGCGTCCGAAAAGAGGTCTTCAGGGTGTCCAAAAAAAAAAGAAAGAAAAATGCATAGCAAAAATTATTGATGAATTCAATGTTTCTGGTACCTATCCATCGAATATGAAAAAAAAGAGGTCTTCAGGGTATCCAAAAACCTTACAATAAAAATGCATAGCAAAAATTATTTAACCAACATAATTGAAAATTTTTAAATCTGCTGTCAGTCGTGTTCTAATACCATTTGAATGCACATAATATTAAGAAGGATCCAAGATGATAGGTATCTTTGATAGCTAATACATTGATGCATAAAAATACGAGAAAAGTCGGTTTATCTCACGATTTAGGCGTGAGAATTTTTTCATTCAAGATGTTTATCCTCCCCCCCCCCCGAAGTGACATTTCGCGAGAAAGTGAAATTTTTTTACTTTAAAATGTCGGGTGAAAACACACCACCCCTACCTCTCGTGTTTTCTGCACGGGAACGGAGCTGAAGGAGCCCGTTTCAAAAAAATGATTTTTTCGCATCGATTTTGCTAAAATTCGAAAAGAGGGTTATTGAGGTGTAGTAGTATTCCCAAAAAAAATTCAACAACCTCCCTCACGACATCAGAGTGCTGAGCCATCGTTGCTACAGTTGAACAACACTGATAGTAGTCTAACCATGGGCAATTTTGACATACAAAACTGGAATCTTTTTTACAAAACTCTGCAATTATAATGGTTGGGAAAATCTGAAAAAAAAATTCAGAATACTCCTCCAGAGTACCTGTACCTACATACGTGCCATGTTTGAAAAAGATCGGTTGAAAATTCACGGAGATAAAACCACGACAAATTGAAATGCATTAAAAATTTTGACAAAGTTCCGCCAGAGGCCGAATGACCCCCTCCCCCCTTACCACACCAAAAACTTTTATCGAAAATTACTTACCTATATGTATTAGCTGACCAAATAACTTTTTTCTCGATTTAGAGGTGTTTGAGTAAGTGATTTGAATTTTATTCAGTAAAAATTTAAAATCGTCAAATTCGCGATCTGCAACTTTTCAACTCTCTTATAAGCGCTCCTAAGGTGGGGAGGGGGCTCAGAGAGCTCTAGCTCCCCCCCTCCTTAAGACCGGGAAAAAATTTTTAATTGCAAAAATGTGAAAAAGTGACTTTTTTTTGCTCTTGAAACATAATTTTTCAAAAAAATTTCACCCTCGCTTCGCTCGGGCAATGTTTTAGTTCTTCTGTGTATTTTAAAAATTACTGATTTTTCACTGATCTTTCGGTCAAAAATCACTGATTTCTCAATTAATTCCCAGTTTATCAGAATAAATCAATAATTTTGACTGAAAGCTCAGTGAATAATAGGTAACATTCCATAATATTTTAATTTTACTTGGCTCAAATCCGTTTATGAATTATCATACCTACTGTAAATACCCTGACTACGCCATCGCCACTGAAATAACAAGTTGGTGAATTTTTTCATTGAAATTTAACCCCCCTTCCCTATTTTTTCCGAATTCTGAGCCCCTCCCTTCAATAATTTCTGAGTGCGCTTATGAACTCTCTTGCAAAATTGGATTTTTTCAAAAATCATCTCTGGAGGCCCAAAAAGTGTCGTTTCTTGAAGAAACGACGAAAAACGACTAAAAACGACGATTTTTGGGAAATTTTGAAAAATGTCAATTTCGGATTTTTTCAAAAATCAACTCTGTAGGCCCAAAAAGTGTCGTTTCTTGAAGAAACGACAAGAAACGACTAAAGACGACGATTTTTGGGAAATTTTGAAAAATGTCAATTTCAGATTTTTTCAAAAATCACCTCTGGAAGCACAAAAGGTGCCGTTCTTGAAGAAACGACAAGAAACGACTAAAAACAACGATTTTAGGAAAATTTTGAAAAATGCCAAAATTGGATTTTTTCAAAAATCATCTCTGGAGGCCCAAAAAGTGTTGTTTCTTGAAGAAACGACAAGAAACGACTAAAAACAACGATTTTAGGTAAATTTTGAAAAATGCCAAAATTGGATTTTTTCAAAAATCATTTCTGGAGGCCCAAAAAGTGTCGTTTCTTGAAGAAACGACGAAAAACGACAAAAAACGACGATTTTAGGGTAATATTGATAAATGTCAAATTCGGATTTTTTCAAAAATCAACTCTGGAGGCTCAAAAAGTGTCGTTTCTTGAAGAAACGACGAAAAACGATTAAAAACGACGATTTTAGGGAAATTTTGAAAAATGTCAATTTCGGATTTTTTCAAAAATCACCTCTGGAGGCCCAAAAAATGTCGTTTCTTGAAGAAACGACAAGAAACAACTGAAAACGACAATTTTAGGGAAATGTCGTTTCTTGAAGGAACGACAAAAAACGACTAAAAACGACGATTTTAGGGAAATTTTGAAAAATGTCAATTTCGGATTTTTTCAAAAATCAACTCTGGAGGCCCAAAAAGTGTCGTTTCTTGAAGAAACGACAAAAAACGACTAAAAACGACGATTTTAGGGAAATTTTGAAAAATGCCAAAATTGGATTTTTTCAAAAATCAACTCTGGAGGCCCAAAAAGTGTCGTTTCTTGAAGAAACGACAAAAAACGACAAAAAACGACGATTTTAGGGAAATTTTGAAAAATGCCAAAATTGGATTTTTTCAAAAATCATTTCTGGAGGCCCAAAAAGTGTCGTTTCTTGAAGAAACGACGAAAAACGACAAAAAACGACGATTTTAGGGTAATATTGATAAATGTCAAATTCGGATTTTTTCAAAAATCAACTCTGGAGGCTCAAAAAGTGTCGTTTCTTGAAGAAACGACAAAAAACGACAAAAAACGACGATTTTAGGAAAATTTTGAAAAATGTCAATTTTGGATTTTTTCAAAAATGAACTCTGTAGGCCCAAAAAGTGTCGTTTCTTAAAGAAACGACTAAAAACGACGATTTTAAGGAAATTTTTAAAAATGTCAATTTCGGATTTTTTCAAAAATCAACTCTGTAGGCCTAAAAAGTGTCGTTTCTTGAAGAAACGACAAAAAACGACTAAAAACGACGATTTTAGGGAAATTTTGAAAAATGTCAAATTCGGATTTTTTCAAAAATCAACTCTGGAGGCCCAAAAAGTGTCGTTTCTTGAAGAAACGACGAAAAACGACTAAAAACGACGATTTTAGGAAAATTTTGAAAAATGTCAATTTCGGGATTTTTTAAAAGTCACCTCCGGAGGCCCAAAAAGTGTCGTTTCTTGAAGAAACGACGAAAAACGACTAAAAACGACAATTTTTGGGAACTTTTGAAAAATGTCAATTTCGGGATTTTTTAAAAATCATCTCCGGAGGCTCAAAAAGTGTCGTTTCTTGAAGAAACGACGAAAAACGACGAAAAACAACTAAAAACGACGTTTTTAAAGAAATTTTGAAAAATGTCAATTTCGGATTTTTTCAAAAATCATTTCTGGAAGCCCAAAAAGTGTCGTTTCTCGAAGAAACGACAAGAAACAACTGAAAACGACAATTTTAGAAAAATTTTGAAAAATGCCAAAATTGGATTTTTTCAAAAATCATCTCTGGAGGCCCAAAAAGTGTCGTTTCTTGATAAAACAACGAAAAACGACTAAAAACGACAATTTTAGGGAAATTTTGAAAAATGCCAAAATTGGATTTTTTCAAAAATCACCTTTGGAGGCCCAAAAAGTGTCGTTTCTTGAAGAAACGACGAAAAACGACTAAAAACGACGATTTTAGAGAAATTTTGAAAAATGTCAATTTCGGATTTTTTCAAAAATTAACTCTGTAGGCCCAAAAAGTGTCGTTTCTTGAAGAAACGACGAAAAACGACTAAAAACGACGATTTTAGGAAAATTTTGAAAAATGTCAATTTCGGATTTTTTCAAAAATCACCTTTGGAGGCCAAAAAAGTGTCGTTTCTTGAAGAAACGACGAAAAACGACTAATAACGACGATTTTAGGGAAATTTTGAAAATGTCAATTTTGGATTTTTTCAAAAATCACCTCTGGAAGCCCAAAAAGTGTCGTTTCTTGAAGAAACGACGAAAAACGACTAATAACGACGATTTTAGGGAAATTTTGAAAATGTCAATTTTGGATTTTTTCAAAAATCACCTCTGGAAGCCCAAAAAGTGTCGTTTCTTGAAGAAACGACAAGAAACGACTGAAAACGACGATTTTAGGAAAGTTTTGAAAAATGCCAAAATGGGATTTTTTCAAAAATCATCTCTGGAGGCCCAAAAAGTGTCGTTTCTTGAAGAAACGACGAAACGACTAAAAACGACGATTTTAGGAAAATTTTGAAAAATGTCAATTTTGGATTTTTTCAAAAATCAACTCTGTAGGCCCAAAAAGTGTCGTTTCTTGAAGAAACGACGAAAAACGACTAAAAACGACGATTTTAGGAAAATTTTGAAAAATGTCAATTTCGGATTTTTTCAAAAGTCACCTCCGGAGGCCCAAAAAGTGTCGTTTCTTGAAGAAACGACGAAAAACGACTAAAAACGACAATTTTTGGGAACTTTTGAAAAATGTCAATTTCGGGATTTTTTAAAAATCACCTCCGGAGGCTCAAAAAGTGTCGTTTCTTGAAGAAACGACGAAAAACGACGAAAAACAACTAAAAACGACGTTTTTAAAGAAATTTTGAAAAATGTCAATTTCGGATTTTTTCAAAAATCATTTCTGGAAGCCCAAAAAGTGTCGTTTCTCGAAGAAACGACAAGAAACGACTGAAAACGACAATTTTAGGAAAATTTTGAAAAATGCCAAAATTGGATTTTTTCAAAAATCATCTCTGGAGGCCCAAAAAGTGTCGTTTCTTGAAGAAACGACGAAAAACGACTAAAAACGACGATTTTAGGGAAATTTTGAAAAATGCCAAAATTGGATTTTTTCAAAAATCACCTCTGGAGGCCCAAAAAGTGTCGTTTCTTGAAGAAACGACGAAAAACGACTAAAAACGACGATTTTAGGGAAATTTTGAAAAATGTCAATTTCGGATTTTTTCAAAAATCAACTCTGTAGGCCCAAAAAGTGTCGTTTCTTGAAGAAACGACGAAAAACGACTAAAAACGACGATTTTAGGAAAATTTTGAAAAATGTCAATTTCGGATTTTTTCAAAAATCACCTCTGGAGGCCAAAAAAGTGTCGTTTCTTGAAGAAACGACGAAAAACGACTAAAAACGACGATTTTAGGGAAATTTTGAAAAATGTCAATTTTGGATTTTTTCAAAAATCACCTCTGGAAGCCCAAAAAGTGTCGTTTCTTGAAGAAACGACGAAAAACGACTAATAACGACGATTTTAGGGAAATTTTGAAAATGTCAATTTTGGATTTTTTCAAAAATCACCTCTGGAAGCCCAAAAAGTGTCGTTTCTTGAAGAAACGACTAGAAACGACTGAAAACGACGATTTTAGGAAAGTTTTGAAAAATGCCAAAATTGGATTTTTTCAAAAATCATCTCTGGAGGCCCAAAAAGTGTCGTTTCTTGAAGAAACGACAAGAAACGACTGAAAACGACGATTTTAGGAAAATTTTGAAAAATGTCAATTTCGGATTTTTTCAAAAATCAACTCTGTAGGCCCAAAAAGTGTCGTTTCTTGAAGAAACGACGAAAAACGACTAAAAACGACGATTTTAGGGAAATATTGAAAAATGTCAAATTCGGATTTTTTCAAAAATCACCTTTGGAGGCCAAAAAAGTGTCGTTTCTTGAAGAAACGACAAAAAACGACTACAAACGACGATTTTAGGGAAATTTTGAAAAATGTCAAATTCGGATTATTTCTAAAATTAGAAGGCAAAGTAACTATGGGTTCCAATTTCATGGTCGATGGTTCAGAGGTGTAGAAACAGAAACTTGATTCGTCCTTTTTAAGGAGGGTGGGGGAGGAAAGCCCGAAGTTTTCAATCGGTCGTGTGTTTTTTTTAATGACCTCACTTTGAGGTCACCTTGCTTTGTCCTCCTTTCAGCTGGGGGACTCAAAAAAATTTTGGGAGGTCTCCCACTCAAAATAAACTACTTCACCAATTTTCATCAAAATTCAAGATTTTTTCCCCCAATCCATCCTATAATAAGTATCTATAAATAGAATAGAATGACGAGTAGATATGTACAATGTACATGTATAACATAATTTATGATTTGTGGTATGCTCGAGCAGACGATAAAAATAGGTACTACAGGATCGTATTAAATCAACATTACACGCCGGAAAAAGTATTTCCCATCGAAGGATTCGATTACAATGGGATTTGCATCATTGTATATCAGAGTCGTAAATAAACACGGTCTCGAGTTTCGCGTCTCTTGTGCCACCACAAACGAATGAGTAGTTCGGTAACCGAACCACACAATAGAAATGGGAATAGCGTAGAGAATTATTCGAAAGATGGGTAATTTATAGTTAGCCGAAATACATTACAATACGTGTGCGAAAACCGCGAACATCTTTCGCACAACATTTCGATACACTGGTAGTATTTTATTAGGCGCGGGCGTTACCCGATGGGTCAGCGACGCGAGGAGAATTCCAAAAGACGTCGCAGCCAAAGCATCAAGATCGTCAACAAATCAATGATCGGTGCTCAAGATATCGACGAAAAATTCGTATTAGGCCAACAACAATAAACGCCAATGAGCTTTGGGTAAACGGGGTAGAGTAACGCGTCGTTTGTTAATTCGAGAGGAAAATACGACTCGAAGTATCAACATGTATTCTAAATACAATCGAAAATTTCGCAAATACGAAAAACAAAGCCATCAACCGTTAAAACGCGGAGATAATACTATTTGAAAAATTCCACCGTACCTTGGAAGTTGGTATTTTTTAAAAAGTTCATTAGTAAAGTTTATCGAGTGATTTTACGCCCCCCGTTGTGCCACCGCTGCCCTAAAAATAGAATACGCCAACTTCGCAGCCCCTCGTCTAATTTTCGTTCCGAACTTTAATGCTGACAAGTTGAAATACTACGAGTACAAAAAGCAGCAAAAATTCTTCTCGGTGGATTCCACGCTCGTATAATACTGCCAACGAAACTCCACCTTGCCTGGAAATAAGTACCTAGTAATTTTTCATCAGACGAATAACTCAACTTTTTTAAATTTACCACGCAGAAGATACGTGTACAATATACGAGTCGAGTTCAGAATCAGCATATTTCTTCCAAGTCGAAACCGTGCGCAGATTTTGTAAAGAACAAAGCAAAATTTCAATTCATTAATTTTTTTTTCGTTCAATTGGGTTGTTTTTCTGTTATAACTGTTCGTACACTGAATGACTCGTACAAAAACAACAAGAGAGGAGAGGTGATGATACCGCGATCTTGAGAAAACAAAAAATAAATTTAACAAAAAAATATTTACATATCATCTCGAAAGACATTCTACAGGGTGGACCATAAAGGCACAGAAAAACAGGTATTTCATTCCTTGAAGGTTTTTTTGAATCAGATAGGATGATTTTCAAAAATTTTCCAGCTCTATGGGGAAAGAGCTAAATCAAATTGCAAATTGAAAAAAAAGAAAAAAAATTAAAAATCCGTGTAGCCTTATTCGCATTAAAATTCCCCGCCAAAGACACACAAAAAGGAATATTTAGTTTTGCTGGTTTGCGGTATTCCATTCTTCAGAATTCCACTTCCAAGGGGGGGGGGGGAGCCCAATTAAATTGCAAATACCAGCAGAAAATAGGAGGAAAAATTCAAAAAAAATCATGAGAAATTTTTATTCAAATGCCTCTAAGAGGATTTTCATAGCTTCTGAATCCATTTCTGAGATTTTTTTGACTCCAACCCCAAAAACTCACACTCGGGGAGAAAGGAGAAGACCCAAAAATGAAAAATTTCAACTTTATAGTGTGATTGATATTTTTTGATTTCCTGAATCTATTTTCGAGGCCATTTTTAAGTTTACTTTCTGGAGTAAAAAGGAGGGTTCAAAATTTGAAAATTATTTGGTGACAGTTTTTCAATTCTGTTCTTATTCCAACCTTTGAAAAAAAGATCCTTGAAATGGATTCAGGGAATCAAAAACTATCGATTTTGATAAATCAAAATTGAAAATTTTCCAATTTTGTCACACTCCGCTGAAGGCAAACTCAAGAAATGAAGGAACAGGTGGCAAAAAAATGAGACAGGTTTTTCATCAGAGCAAAAGCTTTTAATTCATGGATACCTTATGTTTTTTTAAAAATTAAAATGTCAGCTATCTAATTATTTATTTAAATTTTTTTCAGTTCATGACTTTTTTGTTGAAATATCAGATATTTAGGTACTTCGTTATATTCAAAATTGCTAAAAATAGATAGATTGACCCACCGCACCATAATACATATATTATCCATGTTAAAAAATGGATTTCAATACTTATCTCACTCGATAAATTTGAAAATTTTTCAATCCCTAAAGCCTGCCTTTTGGATTTGGAGTCAAAATAATCCCAGAAATCGATTTAGAAACTTTGAAAACCCTCTTACAGCCTTTTTAAAAAAAATTCAAATATTTTTTTTGAACTTTTTTTCCATTATACTTTTCTGTTGTTATTAACAATTTGATTTGGCTCTCCTTCTATGTGACTAGAAAATTTTGAAAACTACTCTATTTGAATCAAAATTTGCAAAATCCCATCTCTGTGTCTTTGGTGCGATTTCAAATTTCGGGTAACACGATATAAGGGTCCATATTCACAATGAAGGAGCTTCCTTGAAATCAGTAAATAGGCATCATAATATCTTGATTTTAATCATGAATGTTTGTCTAACCTTCATCTTTTAAATATCCCGTAATTTTGGATTAATGCTTAACATGTAGAAAATTAATGGAAAACGCCAGCTCTTTCCCACCCAACCTGCCTCAATTTTAGAATAATCCGTCCAAAAATTATGAAAATTTAAAGTTTTCTCATTTTTAAAAATATTTTTGCCAACGATAAAACTTTCTTTGTAAACCAAATGAATATAGTCAGGTCTCAATCGTACATCCGCGCGCTATTCCTGTTAAAATTGATTTCATGATTGATTCCTGTTCTGGACACAAAAACAAAGAAATTCAGTCCGTATGCCCTTTTTTCTCCCTCCCCCTTTCCTCAGGGCCCACCCTCCAACATTTCAAACGCGTGTATCGCCTTATCTATAGGTCGTAATGAAAAAAATTTCAAACAACAGTTGTTCCTCAATACTCAATGTACATTTTCATTTCTCATCAAAATCAATTTTGAAGAAACTCTTGCCCTCCAAATTTGGAAATAAAACATATGTTAAGAAAAATCTTCAAAAACACGTTTTCTTCATTTTAAACGAAAAGTTTCGGAGATACGGAAAAATTTGTAATCACCAAAAGTATTCAGAATTAAATTTCTTTTCTAACGAGCTTTATCGCGACCATTTTCATCAACTTTTCGCGACAGAATAAACCTCTTTCCCTTCCCTGGTATCACAAAAGTTGGATCCATGAACAGTATTTGCTCCGCAATGAATTCCGATAATAAATGAAATTATACATTAGATATCGAAGAACAAGAATCGTTCAAATTTTTTTGTGAGTCCAACTTTTGAGATAAGGGGGAGGGGGAGAGGTCCACTCTGTCGCGAAAAATTGATGAAAATGGTCGTGATAGAGTTCATTGGAAAGAAAATTCAATTCTGAATACTTTTGGTAGTTACAAATTTTTCCATATCTCCGAAACTTTTCGTTTAAAATGAAGAAAACGTGATTTTGAAGATTTTTCAAAACATATGTTTTATTTCCAAATTTGGGAGGCAAGAGTTGCTTCAAAATTGATTTTGATAAGAAATGAAAATGTACATTAGGTGCTGAGAAACAACTTTTGCTTGAAATTTTTTTCATTACAACCCATAGATAAGGCGATACACGTGTTTGAAATGTTGGGGCGGACCCTCGAGAAAGGGGGAGGGGGAAAGGACATACGGGCTTAATTTCTTTGTTTCAGTGTCCAGAACAAGAATCAATCATAAAATCAATTTCAACAGGAATATCGTACGATTGAGACCTGACTAATATTGGTATTGGAAATAATAAACTTCCAGCCTTTTCAATATCACTAACTTCATATTTTTGCCCCTAAAATTTGAAAAGTGGGCAACCGCACATACTTGCACTCAGATTGAACCACCTGTGTACTGCTTTGAAGGAGAAACGTCACCTATGAAACACCCTGTATTTTTGTACCCATTTTATCCCTGAATTATAATAAAAACTTCACTCGAAACACTTTAAAGATTTCGGCAAAAAACAATAAAACATGAGCTTTAAAAAATCGTATCATACCTAAATTTAAAATAGAAATAAAACACAACTGCGAAACGCTTCTTTAAAATGTTCGGCAAATATTTACAAATCGTAGACGGTACTCGTGTAACGACGAAGGATAAAAAGAAGACGAGAACGTCTATTCCAACATCAAAGATTCCAATTTCATCATAAGCATGTTTTACGTAGGTACTTAATTTAGAGGCGAAAAAAAATTCCAGAGAACAAATATTTTCATTTCACCTCAATTAAGAATTTCGAAAAGCGCAGCAGTTTCGAAAATTGTCTTCTTTTTACCAAATGAAAAATCACTGAGTAAATAATGGCGTTAACGTCGTTTATTACTGAAAGCCGACGATGAAATGGGTAAATACCTAATTGCTTAAATCCAATTTATACGTCGCTCACTCATTTCCAGAAATTTTTCATTCTCTAAAGAAAGCTGGGTAAGTAGCAGAAACAAAAATAAATTGTTCATCTCCTTCGGCAGCAGACCTGACGAAGAAAATTTCTGTTTACTTTAACGAATGCATTGTAAGCGTATTATTGTTTTAATATTTGGACAAATTAAATGAAAATCGCAATAAATTTTTGAAGAAATACTTGAGCTCAAAAATTGAAAAATTTAATTTCGTCTGTGGGAGTTTTTAAATAATACATATTGACGTTATTTTTACGATTCTTATACCAACATACATTTTTTTTAATCTGTACCAAAATAATAAATTGTTCAGGTATAGAATATATTAAAAGAAAGATCGAAAAAAACATTGCAATGGTTCGATTTCAGTACCTATTGCAATTCAAAATACCAACTGTGAAAAATAAAAATAAAGCAAGCATTGTTCAGTTTTATATGTACATACACCATTACTCCTGAATATTTTGTTAATATTTCATATCTACTTCGGTTCTTTTTCCCAACTAGTTTACCTACCAACGCTTTTATAATTTAAATAAAAGTTCAATTTTTATTTAGCATGACCACTTTACTCTTATCAGGCTCCCTTAATTCGTAGAATCCCTAGTTCCGGATAAACTACGCGAATTGAAACAATCAGCACAGCATGTGGTTTCTCACAAAGTGAGAATTAAACAAATATTAGGAGGAGATAAAAGTTGCATTATTATGTAGCAAAAATTTCAACATATTTCAAAAAGCAAACTCTCGGTATATTTGTAAGCAAGAAATATCCCAACAATGTAAAATTTATAACAATAAGCTACCTAATTTCATTTCTTCGTATAAATTTTGCAGATTAGGTATTATTACGCTGGGCAAGGTGAATTGAGGAAGGAAAAGGTGAAAACAGGAGATAATCTCTCTTTTGACCACGACATTACATTTTGAGCGGTCAAAGTTGAAGAATAAATTGGAATTATTTGTTCATTTTCTCCGTGAATTTGACAATTTCTCAATTTTGGTTTTAGGCACTTAAGCAGTCACACGTCCTTTATAAATCTTTCAAAGTATAAGTACACAAAAACTAATTTTACGAACTTGGAAAAACCGCTTCTGTTACGTAATATACTATTATCCCTTTATTCTAACAAGGAAAATATACTAACTCGAAGTAAAATTTTGTACCGAAACAAAAATAAATCGAAAATACCTCATAAAATAACCTCATATCCGAAATTTCAGGCACCATTGTTTATTTCTCGAATTTTGGCGAATTTTTGAAATTTCAAAATTACCTTATCGCCCAGCGAAGTATGAAAATTTGATCTAATTGATAAAAAAAGATGAAAGTGTACCCCGGTTAAGATAGGTGAATCGGCCTAAGAGCTACTTTTTGAAATTGACCAACAGACATTATTAGGGGGCCCAAAAAATAATTTTAGGCCGTATTTTCAACCTCCCACCTCACTCCCCTTCATCCCCCCATGTTGAATTTTCGTCAAAAAATCCTATCTCAGAACCTGATGGACCAAAAATTCTGAAATTTATGTGGTGTATACGGGGATTGGTGACCAACTTTTGAGAATTTTTTCAGATTTTTTTGCACCGCCTTCTAGCCAAAATCCCACTTTGAAAACTTAAAATCGCTCTAATTTCGAAACTAAAAGACATACATTTTTTCTTTTTGGTACAAATATAGTCCTACCTTGGTACAATATAATGATATTTTTTTCAGATTTTTAGCGTTGGGAGAACAGACGAAAAAATGCGTGTTTCTATTCAAAAATGCTCATTTCGTCATTCACACAACCAAAAATTTTGAAATTATTTATATGGTATGAATGAGGAAAGGTAACAAATTTTTGTGAATTTTTTATGATTTTTTTTGCAATGCATTCCAGCCAAAAACCCACCCTCAAACTTTTAAAATTGCCCCAATAAGGCAAAGA
Organism: Pseudococcus viburni; assembly: GCA_033439095.1. Taxonomy (NCBI): domain Eukaryota; kingdom Metazoa; phylum Arthropoda; class Insecta; order Hemiptera; family Pseudococcidae; genus Pseudococcus; species Pseudococcus viburni. The sequence goes on from JAVBJF010000141.1 coordinate 594,465, forward strand.
TTCGTGCTACTTTTTTAAACTAACCACCACACATAATTAAGGACTCCAAAAAATCTTAGGATGCATATGCCACTTCCTCCCTTGTAAGGATGGACAAACATTTGGAATTGGATTTAAAATGGCTGACTATTTTTTGAATCGAAGATAATACCTTACTTAAGAAACATCTCGTACAATGGCGCGGGGAGGAGACATCAAATCAAAAAATTGAATGATTTAAATTCTGAAATTTTTACTATTTTTCACACTCGAAATGCAATATATCAACCGTTTTTTCAGAATAAAAATGTAAGAATTTCAAGTTTTCTAAAAAAATTATTTTTCAAAAAAATTTTGATTCACACATATTTTCTTTTCTTTTGATTGAAAATACAACTTTTTTCCTAGATTTTTTTTTACAATCGAATTCGAATATGTGAAATTATTATCATTTCTTTGACATTTCCAATGCGTTCTCGTATAAAGCTTCATGAGTAAAAAATTTAACTACACTTTTAATGGTAACTCCGCCAACATAGTGGAATTTTTTATGAAAAAATTCAAAACATTTTACAAAAATCGGAAACCACAAATTTTTCAATTTTCGAAAATATTTTCACAATTTTGTCTGCCTTAACATTAGTTTTGGCGAATTTTATTGCGAGGTTCTCCATTTTCACGTTCAACTACCAAAACTACTTCAAATTACTGAGAAATCCTGGATCTGCAAATTTTTCGGCGATTAGAAGAGGACAATCAACTACCCAGGGAAACTAGTTTTCACGGAAGAGGGCTAAAATTTCATGTGAGTGAATTTCATCTCAAATGTTACCCTAGCTGCTACACTAAAAAAATGTGGGAAATCCGAATACTTTCGATTTTTTTTCAAAATTACATTCTTAAGTAATCTTAAACGAAGCCTAATTTATTTGACTTTATGAAAATTTTGGCCTCGCAAAAAACATCTGCATTCTCCCCTTCGGTAAAATTCCACTAGGAAAATTCACTCAAAAATTCATCAACTAAACAGAATACGTAAATAGTTAATGTAATCTGGAGAAAAATTCATAAAACATCAAAACCGAGGATGGCCTTTTTCCCCCAAAAAATTCTTGACAATGTACGAGTAAAAGCATCACGCTACCAAAACACTCGAAAATTCCAATTAGATTACAACTCGGTGTATTTAAAATTCTCCTACAAGGGAAAGCTTTCAAAGACTAAAGTATGATTTCATCAGAAATTATTAAACAAAGTTAACTCTCTTCTCCATTATGTCAACACATGACATGTTCTTTGATATGGATCACTTGGAAGTGACCTAATACTAAATTCTGCCCCCGGTTTCTCGGCATGATTAAAATTTCACGCTATGCGACCAATTTTTCCGACTATCCTTGAAAACGAACCACTATATAATTTCACTGTTTACCAAATACCGCAGCAATTCCAAAAAAAAAATCTCAACCTCGAAAACTTTACACACGTCTAAGTTGAGATAATGCCTTTAATCCATTACGTAGGTATACTGGTTCTTTCCTAACAAACCTTTTTGTCTGGGCTTTGATCATTTTGAAATGTTCAAGGTTTGATTAAGATCTGCATTGTGCACTTGATATGACATTTGCAAACAAAACCATAAGTACCATGCAGGTATCCAAGAATACGATATCCTGTCATGGGAACGTTTAACAAGGGTATAAAGCATCGAGGCATTAGGCAATTTTCTAGGATTAAATAGAGTAAAAAATACTATACACAAAGGTACCTAAACCTACCGACAGATTTTACAAAAGTTTAAAAGCGAAGACACACGTTTAAAAATTACACCCAGCAAAGGATGGCATGCTACAAAACTTTGTTTCTCTTTTTTATAACGTTTAAAACAACACTTTCGACTTATATGTATAATAAATGTAGGCTCGACTTTTATAACTGTACATTTTTAACCCTCTATTACGAAAACTTCTTCATTATATACCCAAAAGGCAACCCAACATTTGTAAAAAGAATTTTAAAAACCCAGAAGGGGTGAAAAATAGACGCTTTTGGTCACAAATTAAACACTGTTGAGGTTACGGAGATTTTTTCGTCTCCATTCCGCATTTCAAAGCTTTCTCAAAAGGTTTTAATTTATTACGAATTCATTTCCGCGCTATGCCGCAAAGTTCTGCTCGATAATCGAAGCACCACGCCGTCGAAGAAAGCAGAACCGTTTACACATGAAATGTTTCCAATGAAATTATATCTAGAAGGAGAGAAAAAAAAGCAACCGACAATTTTGATAGACGTTTCAACTCTGGCTGTGTACAATGGTTCGTACTCGATGGCGAAAAAATTTACAATTTAACCCAAGTTTAACGGGCAGTTAGAGAGAAACAAGTTGAAAGCTGTTTGTTAAATTTATTCTTCTCGGTTTCCATTGAAATAGGCTATGGCGTAGAGGCTTTCTTTAGACATTCCAATACCCTTTGACTCGACGTGTATTCAACAAAGGAACTTCAAACGAATAAAAATTCGAATTTTTTGTAAGGGTTTTTTTTCGCACGCTTGTGTATGGAAAATAATAAAGACGGGTGAACGAGAGGTACACCAATGGGGGAATTTCTGTCTTTACGATGTTAAAATGGCTGATTTCATAATTAATTTTTATCGTTAGTTTGATCAAATAGGTGTGTAGAAAAATTAAAACCGAGTGTGCAATGAGTGGTACGAATTATGACGAATTATTTTTTAAAGAACTAGGTACCTACCTATCTACTAAAGGTAGTCGTTTTGAATTTTTTTGTGAAATTTGAAGAGGAGAAGGCTACTAGATTCAAAATAGGGCCTATCAACAAAATAGTAAGTTGCCAACAATTTTTAATGAAAATCAATGATAGGTATGTCCGAAATACTTTCAATTTATAAACATTTTCATATTTTTTTTTCATTTTTTAAACCTGAAACTAAAAATTTTCAGTACAATCTTACTTCTTTTCATTCTGAATCAATAAAAAAAATCATAACTAGTGAGACCTCAAAAGAAAATGAAAAAAATTCACCTTATGGCTCCACTCTTACTCCTCCTCACAAGGCCTCAAAATTTGGAGATGCGTTAAGTTCACAAGGATCGAGCACCACATGTTGCCGAATATTCATCGCTCCTTTTTCAAACTACATAGAAATTTTCATTAATTTTGGCATAAATGGGATTTCGACTATCTAACTCCAAAATTTATTTCAAGTTCAAAGTTTTTCAACTCTTAATTTTTTTTAATCACTCTTAATTCTAAATTTGTTATACCTGTATCAAATTTAAAAAATGTTTCCATCAATATAATTTTTTGAAAATCATGAAGTTGAAAAACTTTGAAAAAATTCATTATTGGAAAAAATTGACAAAAAATTTTTGAGTCGAAAAAAACTTGAAAAAATGTGAACAAATCGAAGTTGGAAAAATTTTGAAGAAATCTGAATTGAAAATAATTTAGGTACAGTTGAAAAAACTTTTAAAATGGGAAAAAATTTCGATCTTGAAATATTTTCAAATTGGATTTTTCATTCAAATTTTTCTAACTTCATATTTTTTTTGAAATTTTTTTAATTGTTTCCAATAATTTTGAAATTGTTTTTTCAACTATAAAATTTTTCCAGTAGAAAATGTCGTACAATTCTTTCAACTTGATGAGTATCTAAAATGTAATAAAAACATGAAATTGAAGAAATCAAAATTGAAAAAATTTTAAAAATAGACAGAGCTTCAAAAAAATTAAAGAAAATTAAAGAAATAATTCAAAAAATTTCAACTTGGAATAAATTTGAACTTCGATCGTCGAAATTCCATTTGCGTCGAAGTTGATTAAGGAGCTAGTATGAGAATGAGATACCTATGGGAAAACAGCACACAGTAATAATTATAATTTATGTTTACAAGATCCGTCATGTTCAATTGTTCACACATGTTGGAAATTGTATCGGAGTTTCGGTAAATACATGTAAATTACATTAATAATACTTCGAGTAGCAACGTCGCAAAAAAAATACATTGTGTTCGATCCTTGTTAACTTCGGGAATCCCCAAGATTTGATATTATAAAATTTTTGAAAAATTGAAATAAAAAATTCTTCCAAAACGTTGCTTAGAATGGATATTTTATCCCAAAATAACTCGAATATTTTTTTTAGCATTCTTTTAAAAATAAGTATCACTTTTTCGTGATTTTTTCAATATCCAGTAAAAATTGAAAAAATTGCAATTTCTTGGGTATGATTTATCGTTACGACAAAAAAAGACGAATAAACGACTGAAATAGGAGGTCTAAGCGACAGGAAATATAATTGCAACGGAATGAAGAAACCACGACAGAAAAATGCTTCGAACGCCAGAAAAATATGTACATTCAGCGATAAATTAAAATTCGCACGTCATTGAGTATAATTGTTTCAATTGTTTAATACGACATAATGTTAAGTGACATTCACGACAGAACAATAGGTTTGTTCGAGCGCTCCGAAATTATGAAAAAAAATCGTGAAATTCATAATTTTTTTGTTTACATTAACCAAAAGTGCGTTCTCACCAAATGCCAATGGTGTAAAATGCTCATTTTTCATAGTAAAAATAAGTGGTTACCTATCATTATTTTCTAAAATTTAACATCTTTTAGTGTAAAACTGATAAAAATTGAAAGTTGTCGTTTCGTGTACTACGTTTAAGCACTAATTTTATCGTCATTAAACAAATTTTGCAAGAACTTATCAATTATCATCGAAAAAATGGTAAGTAATGAAATTTTACATGTATAAAAGTGAATGATAATGGGTGATCCTTGTTAGTGGAAAGCCACCCTAAGATTTTCTGAAAATTATGAATTTCACGATTTTTTTTCATGATTTTTGGAGCGCTCGAACGAACCTAATATCTCGCAACGACAATTTTTACGATTAAAAAAGTATAAAACCTCCAAAATAAAGGATGTTCATTTTAAGCAAAAAAATATCAAACCACGTGGGTTTAGAAATCTCACGAATCCTCCTCCCTCCTCCCCTCCTAATAAATCTCCGAAATTAGGAATATTAATTGAAAAAAATTCAAGAATCAGTGGTCATACAAATCTAACAAATTCCCCTGGGGCTTCTCACTTAATGAATGTACAAAATTAGGAATGTTCATTAGAGTGGAGCGAAAAAAATAAACACATTATGGATTTTGACGAAAATTGGTGAACTACATAGTTTACTTTGGGTAGGAGACCTCCCAAAAAAAATTTGTGGCCCCCAGCTCAAATGGGGACAGAGCTGAGAGCTTCAGAGAAGAGCTATTTTCAAAAAAAAAAATTTTGGTCGCCTACTAATAAAATTTTTCAAAAAAATTTCATAGCAGTGCTGCCAACTACATTTTAATTACGCAATTTTTAAAAAATTTCAGTTGGCAGCATTGCTACAAAAAGTACTTATTAAAAATTAATTAAATTTTTTTAGCACAACAATGAAGATTTTTCTTTTGAATTTCATCAAAAATTATTGTAGGTGGTAGGTAAGGTGTTTGAGTAAACAATTTGAATTTGGTGAAAAA